>OZ020517.1:8836900-8956592 GCA_963971425.1 Bryoerythrophyllum caledonicum | reverse complement strand
GGCCGTCCGTCAGCTGGGCGACTGTCGGGCTCGCGTCCGCCAGCCTCTTCCGCCTGTTTTTTTTAGTTTTTTTATTTTTTATTTTTTTCCTTTTTTTTCCTTCGCTAAAAGTAATGAAAGGTGTTAATTCGTAAGGTACCGTGACAGTTTTACACCAAAAACACTTCAAAAGTATTGGATTCAAGTGAAATGAACAGGGAAGGAAACAAAAACTTCAATTTCTAGTTTTGACCGTAGGATCTCAATTAAGACTTACTAAGTAATGTACACACAGAATTTCAGAAACTTTGACCACACGGATTGAAAGTTTATAGTGTTTGAAGTCAAGCAAATGGTTCATTTTCTTACCTCCACTCAATGGATCAGCAGTCTTTGACCACTTGGTGTCAAATTTTTGCACTACACAAGGTCTAAATCCATTACCATCTTGTTAAACATGATGATAGTTCTTGATACACCAATTTTTAGAGGTAAAGGATGAGTGTAGCATATTCAAAACAAATGTACAAGGAGTGGAGGTTGAAAAATTGTCAATTCACACTTTCATTTTTTGTGAGATATATATGTTTTTGATTGATAATCTGAATGGTCAATAGGAAGGTTTACACCAGATCTTGTTGTGGAAAAAAAAAAGGTGAAAATTATGAAAATCTCTAAATTTTATCTGGAAAAGAAGAATTGTTTTTGTGTACCTTGCCCAACAATGAGTGACGATGTGTGAAAATGTTTGACTTGGGTTGGTATGCTCTTTTTCTATAAAGACTAGAGTTTTTTTTGTGATATCTAGGGAAGCACTATTACTTGCGAGTATTGAAAATCTCACTTTCAATAGAGTGTCGTAGCAAAAGCTTTTCCACGTTCCCGAGCTGCCCGCTCTCTCCATTGGAAATTCAAAACCCTATAACTTTTTCATCAAATGTCCAATTTAAGAAAAAACTGATTTTCCACTAAGATATCGATAATGCCTTTCTATAGTAAAAATTGAAAAGAAAAATGTTGGAAATTCACACCATAGGAACCTCACCAAACTTTCGAAAAGCCCGTTTTTGACACTTGATCCTTTAGGGGTTAAGATGGAGCTATATACCGTAAGATAATAGAGCTACATACTCTAAAGAAACCAAAATATAAGAGAGAGAGAAAGCAGATATAAGGGAGAGACAACAAATAACACAAATATATTTGAAATATATTAGCTATATAGAAGTTTTTTCAACTTTGTGGGAGAGTTGCCTTATATACATTATACTTTCCTCCCACCGTAGAAGGTAAAGTAATCTATAAGCTCGCTTTACTTTGAGCGGATACAGAAACATAAGTTCCTTTTACCTTATGCGGATATAGAATCTACTCATCGTTTCTAAGTTGACTTTTACTTTAACAATAGGCAAAAAGGCTTTCATTTTTTTGCCAATTTAACCCCTACTAGCCCAAGTGTCTCCAGGGTACAGAAATGCATACTTTATCAAGCAATTAGCTTTCAATCCGTACAATAGAATTCACAAAATTTTGACCACATTATCTCATATCAGTTTAGAAGGAAATCCTATAGTTACAATTTCAATAAGTTCTTCTTCGTAGTTATTAATCAACAAAGTAGAGATTAATCTAAAATCGCTTAGACCATTAGGGGTTAAAGGAGTCGGGAGGAATTTTTATAAACCAAAGAAAAAAAAAACTAATAAATAAATGAAGAGGACAAAAGGAAGAGAGTGACAATCTACAAAACTCCAGATCTGAACTAAAACGGAAAGAGAAGGGAGGGAGAGAGAGAGGGACATTTATAAATGTAGATCTCATTTAATTTAGATGGAGTGAGTGGAGACGGGAGAGATGGACAATCGTTCAGGAAGATCCTAGTAAAATTAGAAGAAGAGGATCCAAGGCAAAATAATTCCACTTTCTTTTTATTGGAAGGAGTGGAGAAGAATGCAAAAAATTATAAATAAAAATACTGAAGGTTCTTTAAAAACAAAAAAAGGGGGCAAGAACAAGAGATGGACAATAATAAATGAAGTCTTCATTAAATTAGAAGGGAAGGAAGAGGGTTTAGGCTTTAGGGACAATTATTGATTTAGATATTCAGTAATTTAGAAGGTGTGAGTTTGGGGAGGAACATTCCTATTTTTTTTTTAAAAGACAAAAGGAAGAGACGGACAACCAAGTAAAAATGAAACTCTCAAGTAAACTAGAAGGAGAAGAGAACCAGAGAGAGAGGGACAAATATAAATGTACACCTTATTAAATTTGACACATCTTGTTTTCTCTTGTACAAGATGTGTTATAAACCTTCTCATTGATTGTTTGGATAAACATTCTAAAAGATATTTGGTGCACAAAAAAGTGAAATGTGAATTGGCCATGTTTGAACCTCCACTCCTTGCACAAATTTGTTTGAATATGCTACTCCCGTTTTTTACCTCTACAAATTGGTGTATATGGAATTAACATCATGCTTCACAGAACAATATAAAATCATGTTCAATAGGCAGATAGAATCCAAGATTTCCTCGATTGGGCCTTGGTTACAATATGTTTGCATACAAGTGCATATTCTAAATATTCATGTGTCTTTGGCATAATTTGAATATATTCAAGCACGTGCATGAGTACCAATGACCATATTTTATATATTAAACTACAAATCTTCAAATATAAAAAAAAAATCCTAATACTCAATGATCCCGAAACCTAAGCGTGAGACATGTTTTGACGCAATACCTTGTCTTGGAACAAGGTATCATGATATGGTATGCAAGACATGACATATATCCGAAATAAGGTATGTATCCTTGTAGGATATATTCATCGAACAATGTGTATATCCTAAATAGTATATATCAATCCGGGAAAGTGTATATACCATGGACAATACATACCTTGGCATAGTCACACGCCAAGTTAGGATTTTCAGGAATTACCTCTGCTCCATTGGGAGAACAAGTATATATCTACACTTGTCATTTATTAGTATGCAAAAAGTTCATGCAAGCCTTCTAATAAAGACAATAGCTTATTCACATCAAATACATCCTTTTCAATGCTAGCCCTTAGGGCCTTGTCATCCAATCAATCACCACAACTCTCATAGTCCATATTACAAGGCAAAGAAGGGTTTGTTAGAAGCAAAAATGTTTGAGCTTCTCAACAATATATTACATGAAGAGATTGACCAAAGAACAAGCAAGAAATATAAGAAAAAAGATTGTAAGGGAAGTTCATATTGGTATAAATTACTTGGAACATTTGCTATAAAAATTGGCAAATTGAAATCCGTGCTATGGAAGAGAAGTCTAATAGTAATAACTTCATTCATTGCAGTGTTTTTATTTCTGGCAAAATAACCAAACGGCAATTATTTTTTAAACTTGGGTCCAAATCAAGAACAAATTGATGGGAATCACAGGGAGAAAATCACCAAGAAGTGACCACTTGTGTGAGTGACGTCGCCTAACTTTCTAATAATAATGAGTTCTTTCTAGTCACGATGAGTACTGTCTCGTCAGGATGAACTGGAAATCAACGGCTCACAAAACAAGATCGCCAATAACGTTCTTTAGAAAATGTTTATAGAAGCCATATTTTTGCTCGCCAAATTTTTTTGGTCACCACACTAGCACCAAATTTGAAAATGTAAAATAAAGGGTGGCGTGGCAAAAACAACCCAATATGTACCGAATACAATAAATGTATTAGTACATGATACAAATTACATGTATTCTGCATCCGGAGTATATGTAAGGAAAGCCCCCCCTAAAACCGACAAGTTAAGGAATGTGCATATATGTTCAAAGGAGATAATTATACTAGTATTTTTCATTGATAGCCAATAGAATTACAATTCCAACCCAAGTGATTTCATATTTTTTCGATGAAAATTGAATTAGTTATGAATTTTCAAAGTGTTCAACCATGTTTAGTGGGTGGCTAGCGGTAGGTACCCGGGTTAACTAGCACCAGATTAGCCCACAGCCTGACATTTGGACACAACATGGTAGAAGAGCAGTCTGCACCTTGCCACTTTGCAGGAACAGAATCCTCCAGCGACGTGTACATACACTTGTACTCTGCAACCCAGCGTATCTACCACACAGAAATCTACGGCTGTAGTAGATCGTTCAGAACATCATCTAGGTAAACGGTATATTTCGCTTTTGAAATGTACGACCCGTCTAGATAAGGTTCTCCTTAGTCAACGAAGTTTGTACTTTGCCTTTAATGTTAACATTAGCTTTGACTTTAACGTTTTTGATGGGGAGAGCAAAGAGTGAAGAGTGGTCTTCCGGTCCGAAGAATCCAGTCTCAGAGAGGGGTCTTCCCGTGTGAAGAATCGGGTCTTGACTGTGGATTCTTCATTCTTAAGAGTGTGGTCTTCCAGTCTTTCAGGTGGTTACAAGTGAGAGTTCTTCTTCTTCTGTCTTTGTTTTCGGGAGCAATTGCGATGTTGCTGGCCCGGCACAGCAACACGGTGGTCGTGCTGCGCGGGCTCAGTTGCTGGTGCATTCGCAGGGCGCCGTCTTCGTTGTTGGCGAGGAGCTCATCCTCGTCGTCGAGTAGTGGTAGTGCGCGCTTCAGTTTGGGGATTGGCGTGCGCAGGATTGGTTGTGCGTTTCGGGCGAGCGCGGTGGTGAGGATGGCGACGGCTGGCGGGGAGAGCTCCGCGCATAAGCATACCAATCGGTTGGCGAACGAGCATAGTCCTTACCTCCTCCAGCATGCGCACAACCCCGTACGTCTGCTTCTTTTTACCCTAAATTGTGACGGTAGAGGATGCTGCTATTCCCTTTAGCTTCCATACTTGTAGGAGTGATTTCCAGCGCATCAAGAATCTCCGTAGACGAGTGAGAACTCCCGTTAGTTTAAGACTTGGAGGACTGGTTCCACAATAACAGAACAATATCTACAGATGAGTGGAATTTTTAACTCAGACACGGGACTCACTATGATTTACTTATGACTTATTTTGATACCTTGTGAGCATGCTCTTTCAATCCTAAATTGTGAACTTCGGACGACCATGGACGGTAGAGGATGCTATACTTCTAAATATGATTTCCAGCGCAACAATAATCTCCGTGTACGAGTGAGAACTCCCGTTAGTTTAAGCCATGTAGCGTACTTGGAGGAATGATTCTACAATAACAGAACAATATCTACAGATGAGTGGAATTTTAAACTCAAGAAAGGACTTACTGTGATTTTCTTATGACTTATTTTGATACCTTGTGAGCATGCTCTTTCAACTTGAGATTGTGAACTTTTCAAGTGATTTAGGACCATGTAAGGCACTTGTAGTCCTCTATACGTGATCCAGTCTTGTGCACACATCATCCACCATCATTTTGGTAATGTGCCTGGATTAGGAAGTAAGAACTAAGGAGTTGGATACAAGTGCATTTATCCATAGGTTCCTGACAGACATTGGTTTGGTGAAGGCCTGCAATGGGGATCATGTGTGGTGTTTGGGGGTGTTTGTGCAGGTGGATTGGTATCCATGGGGCGAGGAGGCGTTTGAGAGAGCGCAAGCTGAGGACAAGCCCATCTTCCTCTCAGGTAAGGCAGCAGCACCACCTTAATAAATAATAAGAGATTTGCCACTTTGAAACGAGCTTGTTGAGAAGTGAAGATCGGAAGTTGTTGACGTGCAACTGCCATATATACATACAAGTGACACGCAAACAATGAAATATGTAGATCCCTTGTAGATAAAAGAATATGAGGCCAAAAAGTAGCTGGCATGAATAAGTTGCTGCTATTAATACTTTGTTAAGATTCATGTTGTCTTCATCTTTTTTCTTTTCATGGTTTCGATTTAGTCAGTTGTTAGAATGGTTATAGACCAATCTGCAGTGAATTGATTGATGGATGAATGGGCAATCATTCATAATACAGTAATGTATGTTATCTGTGTACTGATACTGTTGTTTTTTCGTATACACTGACTTACTTCAGGATTGTGTTTTATAATTCGTTGCTGACACTATCGTCTGTCGTGTGGTCCATATATTTGGTGTTGTGGTATTCAAGTCGGTTACAGCACCTGCCACTGGTACGCTAGAATCCTTTTTAGAATTCTTGACAAGATTATCTAATCAGATGTAGAATGATATATTAGATGACCTGCTAATCTATTTGTGGTTTCAGGTGTCATGTTATGGAAGTGGAGTCGTTTGAGAACGAAGACATCGCTAAGCTTCAGAATGAGTGGTTTATCAACATCAAGGTTGGTTCTAAGAGGATGATTGTTGTGGAGGACGATACCATTGTAACTTGGACTCGCCGGAATGTGATCTGTTATAAAGTTCGAAGATTACCATGTTCTAGTTCTAAGATTACTGTCGTGGAGGATGTTGTTACTTTTGTAATTTGGATTCGCCATAATGTTATGTGTTGTTTTTGCAGGTTGATAGAGAAGAGCGGCCTGATGTGGATAAGGTTACCTTTCTACTTTCCTTGTTGGCAAGTCGTTATGAGTGGGAAAAGGGTTAATTAACGAGTTATTTGCAAGTCAGTTTCAATAAGATACTCAGAGTTTCAGACTTCTCTTTCTACATAGTTATCAGATCAATAAAGTTGGTGGTCTCTAAACTCAAGCTGTTTTTTGTTTTAAAAGGAAGGGGTATACTATTCAAACTTCGTGTGACTTTAGAAATGACCCTATTATGCATTGCGTTTCTTTGCATGGGTTTACACTCTGCAAACTTACCAGCCATTTTTGGTTCTTTCATTTCTGAGTATGCAGGTTTATATGACTTATGTGCAAGCTTCACAAGGAGGTGGAGGGTGGCCCATGAGCGTGTTTTTAACTCCGGAGCTAAAGCCCATTGTTGGTGGCACTTATTTTCCTCCAGATGATAAATATGGTCGACCCGGCTTCAAAACTGTTCTCAAGTGAGCGATCCTTACCGTTTTAAAGATAAAAAAAACCCCCCTTAAAAGTTCAGGCAACTTCATGATAATGCCAACTGTTGTCCTCACAAACTGTCTTCATAAGGAAATTAAGCCTTAATAGGTCCAAAGTGCCCATTGCAACCGACACTATTACGACATAATTTTTATTGTATTTAGAATGGCTTATCATATTGATGAGCTAGAAGGGTTATTACTTGGAGCTTTCTACCTAAACAAGATACCAAATGTATCTACTATCCCTAAGGGTTAATAGAGTTATTTGTGAAGTCATTCAAAGTTTCAATAAGATATCCCTTTTTTATTCATAATACTCCTCTTTCCTCACTCCGGATAGCTATTCGATTAATGGAAGAGCTTTGTGGTGTCTCATTTGTAATTCTTATCAAGTGTGGAAAAGCTTGGTGGTCTCTAAACTCAATTTAGAATTAGTTATAGCTATCTTTAAGAAGGAAGGTCATGTTGTTAGAGCTATTTGGGCTGATTTTAGTGATTAAAAAGAGAAAAGAGCTGTCTTTGCCTCACTTTTTGAAGAACTCTAACGTGTTCATCTGGTTTTTCCAGGCGCGTAAAAGAGGTGTGGGAGTCGAAGAAGGATGTGCTGCGAGAATCAGGGAAGCAGGTGGTGCAGCAACTCGCGGATGCTACTGCTGCAAATGCGCAGGCTCATGAGCTGAATGAGAGCACTATCCCTGCTCAAGCTGTCACACTTTGCGCTATGCAGGTCTTTTCTCGCTTCTCCACATACAGTTATCCGTTTTCTTTTTTTTGGTCTCTAATATTATCCTGTTTTTCGAACTATCCCATGTTGTAATGTAAGCTTACTCCTTTCCATCGGTTTATATACAATCTAGCCTCTTCCTTTAAGTTCATAGTGATTAATTTGAGGAATTCAGAGCTAGGATAATGGACACTTCGGGGTCAATGGATAATCTTGAGAAAGTTAGATTGATACAAGGCTTTCTCTTACACAATATTGTTGTTAACACTTGGTCACGGGTTCACCGTATGGGCCAATCTTGGCTGAAAAATGGCCAGGTTGCTTTTGCTTTTGAAAGAGAGGTTTTTGTAATTGACGTTGGAAGTCGATTTTATTGCATAGCTAACATGGTCTTTGGTCCTGTTGACAGCTTTCCAAGGGATTTGATGCGAAATTGGGTGGCTTTGGAGGCGCTCCCAAGTTTCCTCGTCCTGTAGAGGTGGCTCTCATGATGAGGAACTACAAGCGTCTGGAGCAGCAGGGCAAGGATTCTGCTGCCACCCGGGCGCTGGAAATGGCTCTCTTCAGCCTACAGTGCATGGCCAACGGCGGCATGCACGACCACGTTGGAGGCGGATTCCATCGCTACAGCGTTGACGAATACTGGCATGGCATGTGAAATTGCACCTTGTCCTTGAAATAAAGTAAATGACTTCGTCCTGTTAGAAGGTCTTTACTGTCCAGACCTACATCATTTTTCAAACTACTTGTTCAGTTTGAGTGTTCACAGTGGAAATGGAGCCGATTCAAGGCTCCACTTGAAAGAGGCTTTTTATCACAGAAACAAGAAGTGTGAGGACCTCTGCCGCTTCACCAATTTGACTTGGTAAGTGAGCATTGGAGAATTGAGTCACTGAAAAATGTTCAAAGAGGGTGCCAAGCCTCCTTGAGCAAATATAAGTGACTTTATTCTCCAGTCTTCTCATACCATGTCATAATGTTGAAGCGGTGGAGGTCCTCACACTTCTTGCTTCTGTTTGCAAGGCCTCTTTTAAGTGGAACCTTGAAGCGGCTCCATTTCCACTGTGGACACTCCAACTGAACAAGCAGTTTAGAAATTGATGTATGTCGATCTTCTTTCTAAAGGGTGTAGTCTTATCATTATTGTTTGGTTCTTACCGGATTGTTTGGTTTTGTAGTGCCCCACTTTGAGAAGATGCTGTACGACCAAGCGCAGCTGGTGAATGTGTACTTGGATGCGTTTGCGGCTACAAAAGACCATACATATTCGTACGTAGCACGCGATGTGCTGGACTACCTGATTCGTGACATGACCCATCCAGAAGGTGGAATCTACTCTGCGGAAGATGCAGACAGTGCGGAGACCACGAGCTCGACTAAGAAGAAAGAGGGCCTCTTTTACATCTGGACTTTGCAAGAGGTTAGAGCCACCACTTTCGTCTTAAGCTTTTGGAACATTATTGCTATTTGGAAAGTCACCTGGAGTTTGAGTAAGATACCCCCGCTTTTTAGTCCTACTTTGTTCGCAATTAATCTAAAGTCAGCTCAAAAGAGAGAAAGGCGGCTCGTAATGATGGTAGAATCTCTTTCTTCACCCTCAAAATGGCTATAAGCTACTTTGACTTGCGTTTAGAGACCACCAAGCTCTTCCAACGAATTAGAGTAGCACAACGAATCAGAAGTATAGAAGTCTGCAAGAATCAACCCCAATAAAATACCAGTTTCTGGAATTAAATAAACTGATTTAAGTTGCATCTGTTCATATTTTAGATTGAGGAGGTGCTTGGCAAGGAGAAGGCGCAGATGTTCATCTCCTACTACTACGTGAAAGCGGATGGCAACTGCGACCTGTCAAGAATGAGCGACCCGCACGGCGAGTTCAAGGGCAAGAACGTGCTCATTCGGCGCTCCACTGTAGATGTGGCGGCCAAGTTCGGGAAGAAGCCGGAAGAGCTGGCTCAGTACCTGGGCCAGTGCAGGGCGCAGCTGCATGCTCATCGCGCCTTGCGACCTCGCCCACACCTTGATGACAAGGTTAGGTCCTTTGTCCCACATTTACTTCTTTCATTAGAAGTGCACCTATAACATTCTAGAACCAGTGGTAGGGCGGTTCTTGAGTTTCAACAGTGGTCAAATCCTTTTCTAATGGACATGCATCTTGTTCTTCCCTTTGAAGGCCACTTGCTTCATTGTCATTAGTCTCTTCGGTTTGGTTCAAGCGTTATTAAACTCATTTTGGAATCATCCTGCCGTAGCACTGGTTCATGAATATTCTGAACATGTAACATTTCGTATTACATGTTCAGAAAATATTGTAGGAAGATACGATCTTTTCATTTTACTGAAAACATTTTCTGACATCCACATAGTGATTGTGAGAGGTAGCAACTGCCACTGTCTTCTTTTCTTAAGACCTTGTAAGAAGGTTGGCGATCGTTAATGCCTTCTTTGCGGTATTTTTGCTATAACATGCGCACATTGGACGTGTGCACTTGTACTGAAGAATAGCTTTTAACTGGGTTGATGTAACAGAGCTTCAAATCCCATTTATCCTCGATAGCCGATTGCTTTATGCTTGAGGATGTCTGATTTACACAATTAGCTCAGCTTCTAAGTATTGTGTTTATTGTGAGGTGCAGGTGATAGTGGCGTGGAATGGTCTGGCCATCTCAGCGTTTGCAAGGGCGTCGCGCATTCTTCGTACGGAGCCTGCGGGTGTTCGATACGAGTTCCCTGTCACTGGATGCCATGTGCGAGTTTCTTCCCCTCTCACATTGCAAAGTATGTCATGTTATTCGTGTGGTAGTGAGGATTTTACATATGCTCAAGGTAAAAGTTTTCATTTGAGTCCAGCCACTTCCAATCATCTATTTGGGTAAATATGACACAAGTACACACTAATTATAATTTTCTAGTGCAGAGTGTTTTCCTTGAGGTTTTTGGCTTGTTGCTGATGCTGTTGTTAACATTGATGTTGCAGCCGAAGGAGTACTTGGCAGCAGCGGAGCGTGCAGCACTGTTTGTGAAGTCCAAGCTGTACAACGAGAAGACCAAGAGATTGACACGCAGCTACCGAAATGGGCCGTCCAAAGCGCCCGGGTTTCTGGACGACTACGCTTTTCTTATTGCTGGGCTGTTGGATTTGTTCGAGTGTGGGGGTGATTACAAGTGGCTGCAGTGGGCGCTTGAGCTCCAATCCTCTCAGGTAGACATGTCTTCTATTTCTCTTCTCACAATCACTGGCACTGAAATGAGTTCTTTTACCAGCTACATGAGTACTTTCCAGAGCCACCCAAAGTTTCAATAAGGTCCCTCCCTCCTTTTGGATTTATTACTCCTCTTTCCTCATTTTTAATAGCTATTAGATCAATGGAAGAGCTTGGTGATCTCTCAATTAAGATTTAGCGTAGTAGTCTCTAAACTCAAGCCAAAACAAGTGTTAGCCGCCTTTGAGAAGGAAGAAGAAGACGTCACGAATTTTAGCCGCCTTTTCCCTCATATAGACATTTGGAGCTGATTTTTGAGATTGAAAATGAGGTCAAAACTCATGGTATCTTTGCCTCTTTCCAAATAACTCTGTTAATAGGGGGTATTTTTCTCCATTGTCTTTCTTAGTAGAATATTTATCTTACATAAAAAGACATAACTTCTATTTTTTTCCTACTGATTTTTTCTCCTGACCGTGGTTTTTTGGCAGGATGAGCAATTTTTGGATAAGGAAGGGGGAGCGTACTTCAGCACGGCGGAGGGCGACGCCTCCATCCTGTTCCGCATGAAGGAGGACTACGATGGCGCAGAGCCATCCGGGAACTCCATCTCCGCCCTCAACCTCCTCCGCCTGGCGTCTTTTGTGACAGGAGACCTCTCCAACACGTTCCAATCCTCCGCAGAACACCTCCTGGTATATTACCATCACCACTTCCCTAGTGAATTTCAAAACTCTTGGTATTTTGTTCCCCACTTTACAATGAACTCTACTGTTAGTAATATAATTTAGTGTAGGACATTTGGATGGTGTTCTTATCATGCGTCTCTTGTTGTTGTTATGGATAGGCTGTTTATGAGCAACGGGTGAAGGAAGTGGCGATGGCGGTACCGCTGCTCTGTTGCGCGTTTGATTCGTTTCACCATCCTGCCAAGCGCCAGATTATCATTGCTGGCGCCCGGAACGCTGCGGGTAGTGAGGCTCTCTTGACTGCTTCTTCTGCTCCCTTCGACCCAGACAGAACTGTAAGTGCAACAGGATTCCAACCCCTCCACTCTATCATGTCTTTCATGTATATTTCAACAAGAATTGTGGTTTCAACTTTATACTAGAGTTATTCGTAAAGTCACCCATAGTTAATTGAACACTCATCTTTTGATTTGTACTACACTACTGTGAACTCAAGTTAGAACTAGTGTAGCCATCTTCAAGAATGAAGGAGAGGTTTTGTTGTACCATGTTTCCTCTCTGAGCTGATGATAGAAATTTAGAGCTTTCTAGGGCTGATATTAGGAATTGAAAAGGAGAAAAGAGGTCAAACTCATCTTTGCCTCACTTTGTTTATTCTTTCAGGTGTTTCTGATCGATGAGTCGAGTCCGGAGGAGAGGGCGTTCTGGCAGTCGGTGAACCCGACGGCGCTGGCGATGGCGCGGCGAACCGCGGACGGCAAGGCGCTGGCGTACGTGTGCCAGAACTTCGCGTGCCAGGCGCCCCTCGCGGACCCAGTCGCCTTGGAGCAGTTGCTCCGCCAGAACGTCACGGGACCCAAGGTCTCGTCCTTCAAGCTAGCAAAGTGAAATCAGCGCAGATTGTGTACAGAGGGAGAAACGCAAGTTTGTAGAGGTCTTGAGAAGTTATATAGCTTGAATCAAAATTTACGTATTTAGACTGGGAATTTGACAAAAGATTTGGAGAGAAAAGACCTTACGGCGCATTCAAAAATGAATCTTCGGGTGCATTTAGACTTGGTCTTGTCGCTTACACTGCCAGGGTGAGATAGTACTATCCACTGTACACAAATGTCAGTCACCTTACAAAAAGACCATAAGAAACGCCCGAGTCACACCCAACTGAATGTTCGAATGTCGGGCAAATCACATTGGAGAATACCAAGAGACGAGAGCATTTCATCCTAACGTGTGATAATATTTTCATGTATATGGGACATTTCACCTGGCACATGACAGGCGTTTTGCAAAATCGAACAACTGCAAACACTAGGGTACATTGAATGGCCTGAGCAAAAACCAGACCATAGAATTGGAGCACGGTAACCAGATGCTTAACCTCAAGGTTCAAGTCAGCATCTACAGACGGACCCAACCCCAACAAAAAGTTCACTGCACAAAATGTACGGACTCTAACAGGGAGCAATAATATGATGTAAGAAAATAACCTAAGATTCCACGGATTGTGTGGGCGGCGGAGTGAGCGTGGTCCGTTGCGTGGTGGCCTCGATCTTCCCTCCATCCAGGTTGGGTTGCATCTGTGAAGCGGGAACGGGATTCAACAAGACATCTGGTGGTGCAGGTGACTTGCCTCCGTCGCCCGGTGAGTTTGGCCTGGGTTGCTCCTTGTGGTAGAACTTGTCAGCTACCACATGGAAAGCCTCTGCGGTGCGAACCTCCTGGCATAGAGAGCACCAACCGCAGAAAAACCACTGCGTGCAGTCAGTCATATTCGGTTGTCCACAGCACCATGTTCCGGCTGGTAAATGGAAGCGCTTTCTCATCCGAATTCTCCAGTAGCCACCGTAAAGCAATCCGAAGAGGCACAGCACGACACCCGATGCTCCCAAGCTCACCCGAATCGTACTGCAACATCACAGAAACTTTGTCAAAAAGGATAGAACATCCAGAGAAAAACTACAACTTCACCTCTGTGACCGAGATCTACATATGGATGGCAAGAAAGAGGGATAACCCTACACTCAAAATAATAATTAGTGTCACAAATGCTAATAACTGTAAACCGTCATACTAGTGTCACTATGATTGGTCCAACAGGGTACTCTATGAGAAATAAATAAATAGTATCATCTAATGGCACTTCCTATGACATCAATTATCATTTTTGGAGAAGCGAAAAACAAATTGTACTGCAAAGTCCAATGCATTGTAACACATAAATGCTGTAGAATTTTCTGGAACGGAAATGCAAAAAAACAAAAGGATAGTGGATTTAGTACTTGTTATCAATGTTGATTGCGGAGATGTTCAAGACGAGGAAGGGGGCGAAGATGAGGAGCAGGAACGTGAAGATATGAACATAGCGGTTACCGAAGCCAAGCCTCTCCAAGTTATATCCCAGCACGCACGAGAAGCAGCAAGTGGTAACCAGCGAGATATTAGGCGTTTCAAAGCAACTAAATAGACCTCCCTGCCATTGCGGGTCCTCCACAATCTTGCCCTCCCTGGAAGCGAATGTCATTCTTCTCTCAAGAAGGCGATACTTCTTCGGCAGATGCAAGAGCGTAGGCGGCGCCTTCATTTCCCCACGCTCCGCCATGCTGGTCGCCTCCGAGGCCAGATCATCCTCATCGTGTTCCGGCACAAAATCCTTACCGAGAGGACTTACGCTGTTGTAAATCCCTGCAGCAACTCCAGCACCGAGCGCAACGACCAGGCTAATTGCCACGGCGAAGGCCGGCCGGTTCGCGCGTCTGTATCCCCAGTTCAACCCCGCGAGCGCGTAGGTTGCAAGACAGTTCACGTGAAGGAGGAGCACCACGACGAGCATGTGCTTCCACTCATGCGGCTTGCGCAGGCCTTTCTTGCAGTAAATGGACCGAAGCTTCAGAATCTCCTCGGGCTTCCACCGAATCAGCCAAATGAGGTGCAAGATGCGCGTCGGATGCACGTAGAGCGCCATCAGCACGAATAGCCCGTTGATCACCTGATTGGAAACCTCGTACCACAAGTCGCGGTCAGCTTTCTGCGGCAGCACCTTGTTAAGCATCCCGACCATCACCATGAACAGAATGGCGCCCGAGACGATGACGCCGATCAACCACAGCAGCAGCGCGATGTTCTTAGGATTCCGCAGCCACTCCTTCGCCCAGCCTTGCAGCGTCAAGATTGTCACCTCGCCTAGGTACGGCAGCGTAATGCTCTTGCTCCGCAGCCGGTGCTCCTTCGGCGTCGGCGTCATCGCCGAGAGCTCGTCGCGCTCCAGCTCTATCCTGGCAAACGTCTTGGACGGCGACATCGTCGCCGCTCCTCCCACGGGCTTCACCAGCCGCGGCGGAACCGCTAACGCCCCTGGCAACGTATTCCCGACTCCGGCATTGATTCCCCGAGGCGCCGAACCGCCCTCGCTCACACTCTCCACAACCTCTCCATTCGAGCTAGAAATCTTTCCCTCCTCCTTCTTTCCAACCTCGCGGCTCCCGTTCGCATCCTCGTGCGCTTTCCTCCCGCCTTCCATCGCCAGAGAACTCATCGCAATGCCGCAAGATCAATCCTAGAGACTACAACCCTAGAGAACTCCAAAGCGCCCTCATCTTCACTCCGAAACACTTGAATTCTACCAGCTTCCTCACCACCTGCATCATGAACTCTCGCTGCTAACTCAAACTCCACCAGAACCACGATCCTCCACCTCCCTCGCCAAAACTCCTCCAAAAACAAGCACAGACACGAACAAACCTGAAGAAATCACCAACACTTCAGCAACAATAACGACTCTCACTGCATTCTGCCTCGAATGCAGACACGATACCCGGGAGATACTGCGCTAATATCTATTAGATACTCAGGTACTACCCGGCGGGTACTGCGATGGCCAAACCGACATGCCTCACTGTCCTGACCACCAAGAGAAAGTAACGGACAA
Organism: Bryoerythrophyllum caledonicum; assembly: GCA_963971425.1. Classification (NCBI taxonomy): domain Eukaryota; kingdom Viridiplantae; phylum Streptophyta; class Bryopsida; order Pottiales; family Pottiaceae; genus Bryoerythrophyllum; species Bryoerythrophyllum caledonicum. Next base: position 8,941,142 of record OZ020517.1, on the reverse strand, counting down.
AGTACAAGTGAAAATCTTTTCTACTGAAATACCCAGGCGACACCATGCTAATGACCGGGAAATACTCCGGATGATACTACCACGATACCGGTGCATTCGTGTGATTTCTTACTTTAAAGATAGTACTACTTTCTCCCTATCATTGAGATCTGGTACCTGAAACCGACGCTATCTACCGTTGGTGAAGATACAAGTGGACATCATCTAGGAATTTTCTAGATATTCGCGGTGACGGGATGGGGTGGTACTATTTAAACCGGGCGCCTGGCAAGAGGAGGAATGCAGCATTGAAGCGGGCATTGGAGACATGTGGAAGGCGAGCTGTGGGGGCTTGATATCGGTCAGGACGCGAAAACCGTCGATGCGGAAGTATTTTCGAGGGGCGGTCATCTGAGGTTCTGGAATCTACGAAGAGCGGGTTGGGGGGTTGTAGTAACGGTTATTAGGTGATGGGCTGACGTGGCTCTGGATCTCGGGAATAGGGGACGCTTGTCTAGTGAGGACCATGTCTTTACAGAGGGGTTTGGAATGACGTGTCGCCGTGCGAATGGAGCAGGGGTTCAGGCTGGCATAACATCATGCTACTAAAATCATAATTTGCGCTGTAAACCACGCAGCAATCAATCGCGTGGTCAACCATGCAGTGAACTACAGGAAACGGTGCAGTCAACCGTGCAGTGAACCATGTTACCTTTTTTTTAATAATATTTTGTAATATAAAAACTACATTAACCTCTAAGGGACCAAACGTCCCCCCAGTGTCATTTTGGATTTTGGGCATGTACCTACAATTCGAAAAAAAAATCCTTTTTTATTGATTTTTTTTTTCAAGATAGGATCTGATAAGAGCTTTGTGGAGATATTTTTTTATTTTTTTTTGGATTTGTGGTTTGAAAGTTAGTACCACTTAAAGCCAAAAGTGGGGACTCCGGGCACCTCCAAAATTTTTGACAAAAGTTTCTATTGACATGGAGATTTTTTCACACATATAAAGAATATTTCCTTTTCTGGAAATTATCAAAAAAAAATCTTGTCTCTAATGTAAAAAGGCATTTTATTCCAAGTCAAACATTTTCACACATTTTCGGGCAAGGGGGGAAAAAAATTCATCTTTTCTACATAAAACCTAGAGATATTTATATTTTTCACTTTTTATTTTTTCAACAACAATATGTGGTGAAAACCTTTTTATTGACTGTTTGGATTATCATTCGAATACATATGTAGTTCACAAAAAAATAAAACGTGAAATGGCAATTTTTGAACCTCCACTCTTTGTACACTTGTTTTGAATATGCTACACCCCTTTTTTACCTCTAAAAATTGGTGTGTTGGGAAATAACATCATGCTTAAGACAATGGTAAGAGATTTAGACCTTGTACAATGCAAAAATTTGATACAAAGTGAAGTCAAAGTCTGTTGATCTACTCAACAAAGGGAAGAAAATGAACCATTGTTTTGACTTCAAACACTAAAATCTATCAATCTGTGCAGTGGATTGCAACCAAAATTTCACGACATGCTTATAATGAAGTCTTTTTAAAGATCTTACGGTTGAAAATCCAAAATTCACTTTAAAATGTGATTTTCATGTCTCTTTTTGGCAGTGACAATTTTGGACTGGTTTTAGAGCGAAAGTGGTCATGGTCCTTTAGGGGTTAAAATGGTTGGACTAATGCTTTGCAAAGCGAGCGCCAACTCCTAGTCAACCCCTGAAGGACGGAGGAGCCCAAAAGTGGCTTCTCGGATGACGATTCAAGGATGATAATTGAAGTGGATGAATTTTTTTTCATTTGATTCTTGTGTGAAGAGTTCATCGAATGTGTAGGTAATAAATGATGATGAAACTTGCCTCATTTGAGGTAGTCATATTTTTTATCTAGAGAAGAAAATCTTTGTGACGTGGATCTCGATGTAGTGTATTTTAGAAACTTCTAGCTTTTTGCTCTTAATTCAAGTCATTCAATTTATAGTTTTTGGAATTGAGTCCAATTAATGAAAACAAAGCTTTTGAACTTTGGTTTCCATTCCAAATTCAAATTTTGAAAAATACATAAAATAGAATAAGTTATTGTAGTTTGAACTTTGGACCTATAACCATGGTTGACCGATTTACTAATTTTAGCTCAACATGGAAATTTCTTCCTCACCCCAAGTTTTGGCACTCTAATGTACACCTCTACTGAAATTTTCAAAAAAATTAAGCATACTTTGTATTTGACATGAGTTTTCTTCAATTTTTCTTTGGAAAATCACAATAATTGTAAATTTTCACCAAAAAAATTGCACATTGCATAAGCAAGATATGTGATTTCATTTGTGATTTTTTTATTAAAAAATACACTTACATTTAATGAAGAAATAGAGCACACAAAGGAATGGAAATTGGAATTGATGCCACGGTCATAGGCTCAGTCTTTTAGAGGTTAACCCTCAACCCAGAAACATCAATCGGGAACCGTGTATAGGGGCACGTGTTTTACTCTTGAGAATTCAAAAATGGTCAGGATTTAGTAAGACTTACACCTTTGGATTGAAGATTGTTCAACTAGCATCTTTCATTTGGAGGTCATTTCAATGTGTGAACCTTATCATGTTCAAATTCAACACCATGCATGAAATTATTGTGTCCACCAATGGCACACTATGACGTCTAAGGGTTAAATGTCAGAAGGTGCCACTGTTGGCAACAATATTCCACATGTAATATGTCCTATTTGAACATGATAATAAGACCCAAATTGATTGAAATGACCTCCAAATGAAAGATGTTAGTTGAACAATCTTCACTCCAAAGGAGTTAGTCTTCCTAAACTTTAATATAGACTAGTGTATTGACCCGTTGTATCCAACGGAAAAAGGAATTTCCTTGTCATTCAACTTTGTGAGATACCTTAAAGTTCTTTGGAGGACCTTTGAATTGATGGGTTTTTCAACTAACTTTTTAATGAAGATTCTTTAGGGAACATCTTTCAATATTTGAAGCTTTTCATCTTCAAATACAACACCATATGGTAGAATACATGACCATTTTTGCAACTTCCCAAACATGTGGTAGGTGCAACAATGATCTAAATGTGAAATGCTATGTGTCGTCAAATCGGGCTCAACAAAGCTACAAAAATCTACAACTGTTGTCTACATCAATTTTTACACCTTGTAAGAAGAAAGAAGAACTCCGGTCCCGAAGGGAAGGGGGCCAACGTGAATAAAGTGTCTGTTCATTCCACCACAAAGTCCGTGTCCACCGGACATGGGTCAATAGCACGTAACTACCAAGCGTAGACACTCCTACACCTTGTATGTTAAATGCACATAAAAATACATATGTATTTTTGTATACATAAATCGATATGTATACATAAAAATACCTAAATCCACAAACGTTTTTTTATTAACCATAAATTCTCACAATAATAGAGTAGCATGCAGAAATTCAGAATGAACTTTGCGGCCTCTACTTTGATTCAGTTTGCAAAGTGGACGCAATATGCCAAGTTTGCAAAGTAGTACGTCGCCCATCACTTTGCACAATTTTTCATTTCTTCAACTGCTCTTTTCAAGGAAACCAAGTCCAACTCGCTTCCTTCCAATCAATTTCTTCTAAGTTTTTTATACGACCGTATTTTACTCTATATTTTACTCTATAGAATATGGAAAATGTATTAAAGTTTAGCAAGACTTACACCTTTGGATTGAAGAATCTTCAACTAACATCTTTCATTACAGAGTCATTTCAATCAATATGAACCTGACCATGTTCAAATAGGACACCGTACATGTAGAATACGGTGGCCACAAGCGGCACCTTTTGACGTTTAAGGGATAAATGTTGATTCATATGATGCACTCCTCTCGCCAAAAATGTATTGATCACAATGATTAGGTTCGATTGCTCCTCCTCTCTCCCACTTTTCTTCTACAGCCAGAGATTTCCCCTCTCTTCACCTCATTGCTCCTCACCTGTAAGGTGGCATCACCACACGGCCACAGGGTGCCCCTCTATACTTTCTAGTAGAGTGATGTTGTATTCTATGCATGTAGAATATTGTTGCCACTAGTGGCACCTTCTGACGCATAACCCCTGAGGGTCCCCTTGGAAGACTGTCGAAGGTTTTGGCAGGTTCCTATATTGTCAATTTATAACATTCTTCTTTGAAATTTATACAGTAGATGGACATCAACAAAAACTTTGTGAGTACAATTTCTTCCTACATCCAACATTCAATGAAAAAGTTATGCCATCTTAAAGAAAAACACCTCATAAGCGGGCACGTTGGGCAACTTCAAATAGTTTATTAAATGTGAGATTTTCAATATTAACAAGTAATATTATTTCCTTTCATATGGTCATAAAAAAAATGTCTTAAAAGAAAAGTAGCACACTAACCCAAGTCAAACATTTTCAGACAATCGCACATTGTCGGGCAAGGTACCAAAACACGTCTTCTTTTTGACATAAAACTTAGAGATCTTCATATTGTCTACTACAAGATGTGGTATAAACCTTCTTACTCATTGTTTGGATTCTCATTCTTAGATGTATTTAGTTCACAACTAAATAAAATGAGAATTGGCACATTTTGAACCTCCACTCCTTGCACAATTGTTTTGAATATACTACATCCCTTTTCTACCTTGAAAAATTGGTGTACAAGGAACTAACATCATGCTTAATACGGTGAGAATGAATTTAAACCTTGTGTAGTGCCAAAAATTGACACCAAATGAAGTCAAAGTCTATTGATCATCTCAACGCAAGGAAAAAAATGAACCATAATCTCTACTTCAAACATTATAAACTTTCAATCCATGCGGTCAAAGTTTATCAAAGTTTGTGAGTACGTTACACAATAAGTCTTAATTGAGGTCCTACACTTGAATGTGGATACAAAAGTTTTTGTTTCTATCCTTACTCATTGCATTAGAACGAGCAATTTTGAAGTGTTTTGGGTGTGAAAATGCCTTAGGACTTAAGGGGTTAAGGATAAAAGTAGGATTCCTTCGACCAACAGCCACCCTAGAAGCGTGCGTGAATTGCATCCCTAACCATTTGGCTATGAACAATTATCAGTTTTTCAAAGGCAACATTGTATTGTATAATAAAATTGGTGGTTTTATGATATCTATTGTAGTGGTTGAATCAAGTAGGGCACCCACCAATTTTGATTCTATGTAAATTTTATGTCAATTCTATGCATTTTTATTCAAAAACATCGAGGGTCACCAAAAACTTTCCTACATTACTTCCTGCTTTCAAAAACCTATAAGTACCTCCACAAAGCATTCTAACATGTTGATTCTCAATAGAAATTCAAAATAAAATTTCAAGATTTCAATTTTTTAAAACCTGTCCAAACTTTCAAATTACCCCTCGAGTACAAAATCATTTTTTTGGGGTTAACAGTATGTACAGTACAAGAGCAAGAGCCTAAATTCCATCCTCTATACGACTAGAAACAAATTCAAAATACCTGAGACCTCCATTAGAAATTCCTTCAAATTTTTTAACACCATTGCCATTCACCAAGCCATGTCTATTCTCTTATACAAAAGAAAATTAGAAAACAACCAACCTCTACCGAATCTATATGATTCACCATAGGAATCAAAAGTACTTGTCATTGAGAGCTTCAAATAGTGGAAATAAACAATCTTGTTAGCTTGTTACACACAAGGTTCTTGGTTAAGTCAACTATTTCCTACTAGTAAATCCCACTTTCACTGCAAAGTCACTGCACTAAAGATGATATTTAGTGTAACCACACTAATGTTTTTGGTAACGCAATAACTTTTTACTTTTGAAGAATATTTTTACCGAGGGCATAACTATCAATACTATCTAAAGAGAGTGATCATTGTTAACATAGTTGGTAAAAATATTCATCAAGAGTAAAAACTTACAACACTTTTAAATAAATTAGTGTGGTTAACACTAAATATCATCTTTAGTGTAGTGTCCATGTCTCATCATTGTTCAAACATGTTTAGTGAAGTTTATACTAAGACCCGGTATATGTGACAAACACCCTATTCAACCAACATGAATTCATAACTTGGCATAAATTAGTTCTCCATAAACACCACTTCATCCGGAGTCATAGTCTCTCATCGAAACTTTGGCATTCTAGCCCACTTAATTAGTGGTTATTGGTGACTTATTTTAGAAGTATCTATCTTCAAAAAGAGGTAATAGTACTATTCCACCAACTAATGACTTGTAGACATAAAATTAGTGGGAAAAACATAGAAATACTATATTCACACTAATTTCCTTTGGAGATCAAGTTCATCTTTCCTTCTTTGATCAATTATTATATAATACTTGAACACAATAATTGAATTAGATTTTCAATAAATTTAAATCCTATGTGATGCATCACAAAGTGCCCACCATAGAGTTGTGTATAAAGTTAAATAAATATAGCTTTTCGGTCATGTTAGTTTATTAACTCTAACACTAAGTAGTTGTCAATATATAATTACAATTCAACCAAAAAAGGAGGCTAAGATTCATAGTACATAATGATCTCTCCTTCCTTTTCAAAGGCAACTGAAACTAATTCTACCTTAAGTTTAGAGCCCACCAAGTTATTTCACAACTAATAAGGGTTCTAATCAACATGTCAAAGGAGAGGCATATTATGGCATTGAAAATGGAACTTCGAGCCATGTCAACCTAACTCCTCACAAGTTTTGTGCATACCTCTTTGGATGGTTCTGTATTTGGTGTTGACCAAGTCTCATTGTATTCTTCCCCTAAGCCTTAGAGATGGCCAGGGAGAATTGATCCCCTCGCTCGTCCTTACCCGAGGTGGGCCTTCGTCTTAATTGCATGGGGTCATTTCTCTGGCCTTCTTATTTTGGGGGGTCCAAAGGCTTTTTGGGGATTTTTTTTGACAAATTTGGGGCCTACAGCCATTGTTTACCCTAGAGGTCTCTCTTCTGCTATAAATAGGGCCCCATCCAAAAACAAAATAGGGGCTAGGTTTGGCCCCACCACTTGTGGCCCCCACAGGTAAGGACGAGCGAAGGGGTCAATTCTCCTTGGCCCTTAGAGATGGGGATGTTACTATCGTCGGATGGGTTAAGAGATTAAGGGTTGTTCCTATTAGAAAAAAAAATGGTGCCTAAGGAGAATTGTGAGGTAAAGGAAAACATGTTTGTCCTCCTCTACAACGGTAGAACCCAATTGGGACCCCGCTAAATTCACCTCTCTAAACTACACCACCAAAATGGGAAGGAAGCTCCTTACATCCTGCAATCCATAATTTAAACTGGCCAATAAGAAGTGGAACGAAATTTGACCAAGTGACTTTGGCTTTCATTAGAAGGGTACTTGACATCAATTAAAAGCTAGGAAGGATGTTGGGCTTAACCCCTGAAGGACCAAGGGTAAAAAATGGACTTTTAAAAAGTTTGGTTAGGTTTCTATGGTGTCAATTTCCAACATTCCACTTTGAAAATTTTACTGTAGAAGGACATTACTAAGATTACCTCATTGGAAGAACATTTTTTCCTAAATCCGGCATATATTGAAAAAGTTATAGGGTTTTGAATTTCAAATGAGGAGAGCGGGCACTTCGGGCACCTCCAAAAACTTCTCCTAGGACTCTCTATTGAATGTGAGATTTTTAGTATTTGCAATTGTTATTTTTTCCCTTCATATTGTAAAAAAAAAACTTCTTGTCTTTAGTGAAAAATACATATTAACCCAAGTCAAACATTTTCACACATTGTTGGGCAAGGTACCAAAAAAAACTTCTTCTTTTCCACATAAAACCTAGAGATCTTCATATTTTTTACTTTTTTTCATTCCACAACTATATGACATTGTACTGTAAATCTTCTCATTGACCATTTGGATTATCAATCTAAAACATATTAAGTTCACAAAAAACTAAAACGCAAATCGGCAATTTTTGAACCTCCACTCCTTGCATAGTTGTTTTGAATATTCTACACCCCTCCTCTACCCCTAAAATTTAGTGTGGAAGGAACTAACATCATGCTTAACACAATGGTAATGGATTTACACTTTGTGTAGTGCAAAAATTTGACACCAAATGAAGTCAAAGTCTGCTGATCTACTGAACGCAAGGAAGAAAACGAACCATTTGTTTGACTTTAAACACCATAATCTTTCAATCTGTGTGGTCAAGGTTTATGAAATTTTGTGAGTATGTTACTAAATAAGTCTTATTTGAGATCGTATGGTCAAAATTGAAAATCAAAGTTTTTTTTTCCTTCTTTATTCATTGCACTAGAATCCAACAATTTTGAAGAGTTTTTGGTGTGAAATTGTCATGGTACCTTAGGGTTTAAATGGCTTATTTTGCACGAAGTAGTACCGATAGTTGAGTGGAGAGCCAAAATCGCTAAGTGTGTTTAGATTGAGTGCCCAATTTTCTCTAGCAGTGCCATTGAGATGGTTCTCCGCCGTTCCACATTTTGCTCTAAGGCTGAAGAGGCATGGAGACATGGTTTGAAAACCCTCCATAGCGCTATTGGAAGTGTAGATAGTCATCATTAGCAACTCTCATGGACCCATGTCATTTTTTTGTCTCATTGGAGAACATATGTGACGGTAATACTCACCTATGGAATCTTGCGTAGGAATATTGTTCTTTGGACCATTTAGATAGAAAGAAAGTATGTGGGATTTAACCTTATAGGGCCTAGGTCATGTTTCTCCAAAACCAAGATATGTGCTAGTTTATCTCTTGAAACATATTTTGATGGCCTTATTTTAGTATCCAACCTTACAAGATTTGAACTCAAACAATGAACTAGACTTTGGGGAAAATTTGTACAACATCCAATAATTGATGGAATAGATTATAGTGTTTGAAGTTTCTGTATATTGGTAATGAAAACTCTGGACTTCGGAGGGTATACTACTTTATCTTTCAATAGATTCTTGCAAGAGCTTTTGTACTTTAAATAAAAGAGGTTCACATGTGCACTAGGTTCATAGCTTTGCATTGACATATCACATGTGAAGAAAACATTTATACATGATTATTGATGGATTCTTTTACTTTTGTCTACTTCATTGTATATGAAAATGTTCCAAACTTATATACGAGTTAAAACATATGTTTTGCATGCGATGAAAGAGATCAACAATCACAAAACAATAAAGAATCTCTTAAAAGACAAATTTCAATAAAAAACTTAAGACCAAAATCATTGTGCATGTGTATGAAATACAACATATTATGTGACACAAAATTCAAGGTATTTTAGTGTATTCGATGTATTTAGTGTTGCATTCCTAGCTTCTCCATAACTCCAAATCATGATTTGATTATTGCAGAGTCTTCATGTAATGTATGCGCAAATCTAAACTTCAAATTTCACAACCTAATTCTTCATGGATTTCATATAAATTAGGTTTTAACACCTTCAGAGTCTCGTGGACACAAATGGGTTCACCACAATTGTCTCGACTCAATCCAAAAAAGAGAGTATGATATGGGAGGCCATCACTAACAACAATAGAGTTGCATAGCCGCCCATCTTCTTGAAGGTTATTGATCCAAACACTAGACTCTCTAGGCTTCTCAACAAGTTTGCTTCTCAATGGACTTCAAAAGCCATGCTTTGCTCCCGAAGCGGTCCTTAGGTCTCATGAAAGTAGGACCTTTGGTAGTTTCTTCTTTCCCCTACATCACACATTTTCCCAAAAAAAAAAAGAAAAAAAAAAAGAATCCTACATGCTTCCACTTAGAGTTGAACCACATTTTTCAAAAAAAAGAAGAAAAAGAATCCTAATTGCTTCCACTAAGAGTTGAACTCACATTTTTCCAAAAAAAAAGAAAGAAGAAGAATCCTAAATGCTTCCACTGAGAGTTGAACTCACATTTTTCAAAAAAATAAATAAGAAGAATCCTAAATGCTTCCACTTGAACTCACATTTTTCAAAAAAAAAAACCCTAAATGCTTCCACTGAGAGTTGAACTCAGGACCTCCCGCTTACTAAACGGGTGCTCTAGCCAACTGAGCTATAGAAGCTCTCACTGGTGATACTCTGTTTTTTATTAAATATATTTCCACTTAAATTGCCTTACTTTTTGGTATAAAAAACAGGGTTTGTCACAGCACCTTTGCACTATGGGCACAAAGATAAACTTCTATTCAGGCCAATTAGATCACATCGGAAACTTTGTAAATAAAAGAGCTGTTTGTAAATTTAGGCAAAAATACCTAGAGTTGTGACTTTAAAATCATTTTCAATTATTGAATTTCGTTGTATGTTTAGTACAAACCGGAAAAAGACGGTTTAGTTTCTTCGTGCAACGTGCCCTCTCCTTCTTCCTTCTAAAATGTGACTACAACTACTCGAAGACCACCAAGCTCTTCCATACTTAACAAGGATTCACCACTAAGCTCTTCCGTACGTAACCCTTCGTACCCCATGGGACCCAGGACAGTTCAGATTTGCGCACTCTGCAAAAATTAGATCATGATTTGGAGTTGTAGAACTCATGGAAAAGCTAAGAGTACGACACAAATACATCAAATACACTAAAATACAATGAATACCATGTTGTATTTCATATACATGCAGTATAATTTTGGTCTTAAAATTTTGATTGAAATTTGTCTTTAAGAGATTCTTCATTGTTTTGTGATTGTCAATCTTTCTTCATCGCATAATTTTGATGGGTGTCCAATTGACTTTGGGTGAATTTATAAATAAGTTCAACAAGAGTCCCATCTTAAGGATAGAGTATATTTCCACAAGATACAAAAACCTTGTCCTCAAAGTTTGCAGCAACCGACTCTTTGCCTCTGAAAGCAACATGTTCAAAGTCTTCCACAGAGGCTCCATCACAAGCAAACTCTTCATCCTGAGACATCTTCAACGAACTTAGCTTGAAATGTTTCCCAGTGCACCACTTGACTTCTTCTGAACGTGACCTATGAAAGCAAGAGCTTCATACCTTCATTGATCACAGTGTCACTATGCACATGGGCCTCACAAAAGAAAGCAGAAAACAACAGGTGAAGAGAGGACCTTGTCGTAGACACAGCCGACCATGAAGGAAAAAAAAAGGTTTGTACATTGAGCAGAGTCTAGAAGTTATCCTCAAACAGGCTCATGAGTCATGAAAACAATCAAATGTGAAACCTAAATAAATGTGTGCTCTCCCTAAAATGTACCATGAGGAGAGGAAACAATGATTTGTTGTTGCCGCCTTTGCCTGCAAAAGTGACAAACTTGAGTTGCACATCCACCACAAAAGGGATGCTTTCATCTAAGTATGTGTGTGTGTTTTTTTCCCCTTCCTTACTCTGCTACCATTTCTGGCGATGATGCTATGGCTAGACTGCCCATTTGGTCAGATCCAACTGCTACAGACCTTGGTCCACAAGTTGACCGCGTGTTGTATGACCCACATCCTGAGCATTTGTGTCCTATTACATGGTAATTTACATTGCTCGTTCGTCCACAGTCATTGCATAAAACCCACACCTGCACAAAACCAATACAGATACAAAGGTTTAATGAAATTAAAAACCATCATATTTAATGAGGTCAAGATGGTACCTTTTTGTGGCGGTACTCTTCGGGCATTGGAGTTAAAAAGACTTCTTGATCCAGTATTTCCCAAAACCTTGACATGTCTTGGATCGACTTTGAGCAGATGGGGCAACAGAACCTGGAACAGAAGTAAAGAACATAAGCTCAAACACCGAAAAGTTTGAAGCCAAAAGTAACTACTAACATACACCAACTACAACTGTATCCCTTTCATTAAGATTTTCGAACATAGGATATTTTTGGATTACACCAGCTTCAAAACATGCAAATGTTATGGGAGCGTACCGAGAGTGAAGAGTCATCTGTCGGAGGCAAGCTCGGTGCATTGTGTGACCACAAGGTAACACAGAAATATCCATCACTGAGTCAAACAGGTACTGCAACACAAGGAAAAAACAGAAGAGATTTAAGTGAAAACATTCTAAAACATTGTGCCACCAACACTCATCGATTTCATACAAAAGATTTCGTGGTATTGATATATTTGCTCTTGGTAAAAGTACAGAAAATATTAGCATACCTCAACACACACGGGACAGTTCTGGTGCATGGCGTTCTCAACGCAAGGATGTGAGTTCTGAAGCGCTCTAGTGTAACACGAACCTGCAAAACATCACCGTAAAAGTAGTTCAGGCACCATAATTTTTTATTTTAAAAACAGGGGTAAAAGAAAATGGTAGAACTCGCACCACAACGATCACAGTGGAAGAAGTTATCCCGGCCACCGATTCTGCATATTCCACAAGCGTCGCAGTGGTACTGCTCCTTCTCCGTCTGCACATAACCCCAAAAGTGTCGATAACACACATTGCCTTCGAGCAGACAAAAGTGGAGGGGATTCTTTCATCAAAAGGGTGCAGCAGGGGCTCTCTCACCTCGTCATCAAAGAACTTGCACTTGTCACAGTAGTACTCGCCCATGCAAACTCCGCAACTCTCACACACCTGCTTCACGTCTTGCTCGTGGTCACACAGCGAACATATCACCTGCAAATAATAGAAAAATGAATCAAACTATATTTAAAGAAGATATTCTCCTCCTTCTGAGACTTTTATATTTGCTTTTTTTTTTTACAGAGGATATCATTTTCTGCGAAACGAACCTTGCTTCTACCTAAACTTGACACAGGAAGGTAAACGAATTTTCTTCACCCTTTGATGAAGTTGAGACAGAAAGATTGAAAATTGAAAATAAAATAAATAAAAGCCTCATTTTCAGGACAACGAAGTCCACCCCTCAAGGAGATGCAGCTTGTGTTATACCTTCTCAACACGGTGCCTTGGAAGATCGTGGCGCTTTAAATCGTCGACCTCGTTCGTGTTCTGCACGAGCAGCAAGAGCCGTTAAAACCATTGGAGATACTATTAGAATTATCTGTAACTTCACATGTGAGAGTTGGCCATAAAAAGATGAAAACTTAGTAGCCAACCTTGGCTTCGTTGTGGCAGTGACGACAATCGAAAACCTCGTTGCAACATGGCGCTCGGATGCGGCACCGTCGCCTGTAATGCTTGCAACTGCAAAAAGCAAACCGAAAACTGAGTTCCGAGGAACCGGAATGAAACAGCATTCGAAGAAGAGATGATATCTATCCTGAAAGGCACCCCACATTCGGCCTGATTACCTCCAAACTTCGACAACCCCGAGACACACTCTACGTTTCAACCATGTACAATGCTCCTCAACCTTCGATCTCACTCACACGACACAACAGAGACGACGACGACGACGACGACCGCCCTGCCTGTGTCCATATTGCAACTGTAAGAACGAGAGCTCGACCAAACGAGGTCGCTACAACTCCAAACTCTTCAACTACAACTCCAAACTCTCCTCGTTTTCCAGTTTCGATACTGGAAATACGTACCCGCGTTTGAGACTCCCCGCCGACAATTTGTCGTTCACTTCGCGCTCTATCTCTTGCGCGACGAGAGCCGCCTCCTGGAGATCGAGCTCCATGGCTACTTGGAGGTCCATCTCTTCCTCCTCATCGAAAGTACTACTCGACATCATGGGTTCCACGCTTCTACAGAAACCCAGCACAATGCGAGTGAGCAAACAACGCGCTTCCCACATTGAGGTCGGAAACAGGGGACTCAGCAAGCAAGTCACCGATCAACTCACCTCGTCAACTGGTAAACTGCGACGTCGAAACCGTCACACCACTTCTTAGTCAACTACGAAATCCTCAAAGGCGCATTCCCAAAAAAAAAAAAAAAAAACCCCCACCACCCCCCACCTCTCTCTCAAACCACCAAACCAAACAACACGCATGGGCCCCTCAACCCCTTCCCAAGACACCAACCTACAACTCTCTCTCTCTCTCTCTCTCTCTCTCTCTCTCTCTCTCTCTCTCTCTCTCTCTCTCTCTCTCTCTCTCTCTCTCTCTCTCTCTCTCTCTCTCTCTCTCTCTCTCTCTCTCTCTCTCTCTCTCTCTCTCTCTCTCTCTCTCTCTCTCTCTCTCTCTCTCTCTCTCTCTCTCTCTCTCTCTCTCTCTCTCTCTCTCTCTCTCTCTCTCTCTCCACCGAATTCCACGTCTCTTCTCTGGATGGGAAGCAATCTCTCTCTCTCTGAGACAGCACTTCCTGCCGTGACTGCGAGAGTGAGGCGCCGACAGTGGCGTGCAGGCTGTGGAGGCGTCCACGTTTTTACGTCACCACGGATGATGGCGCGGCCATGATTATGATGATGATGGAAGTGCAGTGGGTGAGAGGTCCGCCATCCTTTTTATGATGTGCTGGTGGGCGCCCGCCACGAGGTGGAAAGGAAAGCTCGGCCGCAGTGCATCATCGGGGGAGGAGTTTCGTCAAGTCAGGCTTTCCGGGCAAAATCTGCGAGCTCGCAAGGCGCGGTGTAAATTTGGCTGTGAGCCTGACAGCCACCCTATTTATAGATGGCGAGCCCTAACCTTGGGTGCTCGCGGAATTAGATTCTGATGCCTTGGGATGTGTGTGGATTGCATTTTAAGTTAAATCATTCATTACTTACTTTAATAATTTATTTTTTCTGATTGTCTACTACATTCATTTTTTCATCTAGTTGTTTTGTTTTTTTTTTTTGGTATTTTTTTTTTTTTGGGTTTCTTTGACACACGTAGGTATATTCAATATTATGTAGTAGTATGTATAGTACATACAGATGCCGTATATAAAATGAACAAATGTATTGTACTTGATATAGGTAGTATATATTTTTTGTCTTTGTATTAAATATATACTAGTCCAATATATGCTATATGATATATGAGAATATATATTGTAGTTTGTATATTTTTTCATATTATTGTATATATTCTTTCATATTATTGTATATATTGTATACCACAGTTGTATGTACTCTGTATACTATAATGTGATATATTTTATATGGCACTTGTTAATCTGAGATTGTCGCTTGCTGCTGCTACATGCATGGTGGATCACTTATTCAAGATTTAATATTCCAATTGAGTTGGACGTAACTTTTGTGTGCAACATCTGTGAGACAAATTGACTTGGTGAAATTGATATGGTGTACGGAACTCACTCTCTGGAACGAGTCGGCAAAGGTAAAAAAGATTGCTTTTGAAACTGTTAAGCGTACATAATCCAAATGTGCCTTTTAGAGGGATTGCTTTTGTAACGTGCGGAGATTTCAGACAGAAACTGCCTATTGTTTCAAACGGCTTGCGACCACGCATTGTCGCACCATGAATAGTTAGGTGTCTTGCATGTGAGGCCATATTGAAGTGTGCGCCTTACGTCAAAATATGCATGCCACTGCAACATTTACAACGCTTGCTGACATGAGGAATCAAACGTTTGTGTATTGGCTTTTGGTGCTTAGCGAGAACAAGCTGGACATTATTTATGAAAATTATACCTGTTGTCTATCCAATATGGTTTGCTTCAAGAAGAAGAGGAAGAATTTTGGTCTCAGAAGGGGGGCCCAATGTGAATAAAGTGTATGTTTGTTCCGCCACTAAATCAATTTCAACCGGATATAGGTTTAGTAGTATGGAATTACTCCCTCCTCAACAAATTATAAAGGGCCTCATTGGATGCGATTTAGTAATTTACACTATAATTGCAATTGGGCGCCTCTGAAGGGACTTTTCAATAGTCGTATTGTTCTTGTAGCCCGCAACAAAGGCATGACAAAAAGCAACGTTGTTGTCCTCGACATGGTGCCTAGAGCAAGTCAAAACGCTAATGAGGTGGACGATGAAGATCTCGCCAATGTAATTTCATCAAAGGTTTTGAATATGTTGGAAGTTAGCCGGTGGCCATTGCATAAGCTAACGTTTAAAGACGGTATACGGGTGATGCTTCTACGTATCTTAGACACATCAAACGGATTATACAATAGCATTGGACTCATTGCCTGCCGCCGCTTGGTCCGAGTGATTAAGGCAAAATTCCTTACATGTGATTGTGAAGAGTGTATTGCATTCATTCCGCAAATTCCTTTGGTTACTGAGAATGCCAAACTTCTTTTTCAAATACGCGGCAAGCAGTTTCCAGTCCGCGTGGCGTGTGTCATGACCATCAACAAGCCCAAGGACAAATGCTTCTAAAGTTGGTTTCTACTTGACCAAAGATGTTTTCCTCACATTGACAATTGTATGTTGCATTTTTGCATACAATGGCTCCCGAAATGTACAAGTGCTTTTGGAAAGAGGATCACACATAGATGACAAAACAATACTCATTGTTATTTACAACAAAACACTTCAGTAATCCCAAACTGATTCACCAAATTGCTCCAATTTTTGACAAGTTTTATATTACCAAGGAATTGCAAATGCCTTTACCCCGTTGGGGTCGACAAATCTCTACACTTGTAAAGTCTATGACAGGTGTCAAAAGTGTGGTACCTAGATATATAACCGGAATATAAAGTACATAATCCATATATAATGAATTTCTAATAGGTAGATTTGAATTTGCGTAGCTGGAAATTGCCCTTGTCATATCGGGAAGAACAACGATCTACACTTGTATTTTATATAAACATTGCATATTACTATATATGGTATATAATGATATAATATTTAATATATAACACATATTGTAGCATATTATATATATATACATTTCATACATTACAAACTATATATTAATATAGTATATATCATACACAATATAAAATATTCAATATATTGCAGTACATTTACTACACCAAACACTAAATATAGTGTAGATTCAATATTGATGTGGATCACCCACACTAATTTCCATCAAGCACACACATGTCAAAATTTGATTGGCTATTTGTTTTCAAGCAAACATGTGTTACTTGCCCATTGGATGTAAATTTCGAATCTCTTTATTTCATGTAGATGGATGTCATAGAAGGTGGGCCAAGGAGAGGCCTTTTTTTCTAGCTTTTTTTAAAATTTTGGGGGTCCATGAGTTTTTTTTGGAATTCCTTGGGCCAAATTTGGGGCATAAGGTACCAAATTACCCTCGTGGCCTAGATCGGACCCTCTTACAACATAAAAATAGGGGCTAGGTTTTGTCCTCACTCTCCTTCCCTTACCATCCATCTACAAAGAATTCCAAAATTTTTAATTTTCTTAATTTTAATTTTGATACAAGCAAAGGGAACCTTTACTGCAGAGAAAAAATAGTACTTACTGTAGAGAAAAAATGGTACAAAATCCAGAGAAAAAATGGTACTTACTGTAGAGAAAAAATGGTACGAGTTCCATAAATTTCCAAATAGTGTAGAAACTTGAACTACTCTCGTCCACACTGTATGCAGTGTTTGGTGTAGTAAATATTCTACAGTATATAGTGTGGTATATACTGTACACACTTGAAGTGTGGGGACCATTCACAACTGGGGGAGGTCCTCCTGGGACTCTGCGCCAGTGCGCACCACAAACTCGCTCCTCGATTCTCTCGCAATCATACTACAACTGTAGGCAGCTCGTCTCCCAAGACACCAACATGTCTGCGTGTCATGGAGCGCTGTCATTTACACGAGACTCACAGCGCCTAACAAAAGAGAGAGCGAGAGTGGGAGCAGACATCCGGAGGCATCTTTCCATTTCAGGCTATGTAGGAATAGGCCATGTTTTCGGTCCACAGGGCTCGGATTCCATCACTGTCACGAGCTCGATCCGGAAAAAAAAGAACACGAGATGATAGCAAATGGGCCCGTTCGTTTAGAGAGAGAGAGGGAAGGTGCCTAGTACACTACAACTGATGTTTAGTTTAGCCACACTGTAAATACTGTAAGTTTTGATGATCACCCTCTCTGAGGTAGTTGTGCTCTCAGCAAGATCTTCATCTTATAGCACTATTCAAATCATGTAGTACATAGAGTTTTTGTGTGCTAGGAAGGGATGGGAGTCAACGTGAGAGTTTTTACAGGGGAAAACACTAGAGAGGCGGATGGGAGAGACAGCGCTGCAGCCCAGCTGAAGTCAAGTAGCGGCGGCGCTTTTCTCTTTTTCTTATCTGACCTGAATGATTGTACTTCAAGTCTTTTGACAAAGGGAGGAGTAAACGTGAAATCGATGGAGGAAACAGTGCGTCTGTCTTTTCCCGAGAGGTGGGACGTGCTATCTACAGGACTGGGAATACCTGGTGGCATTCGCTACAGTGGTGACGCCAGTGGAGGAGTTTGGACGAAACCGGACGAGGACATCCTCTCGTTCAAGCGATTCCCCGCGACCTCATGCTGCGGCACCGCGGCGGCAACTTCGTGCACTTGTTGTGGGGTGAGCTTGAGGAACGCGCTTCCCAGATTCTCCTGCAGATTGGGAATCTTGGTCGTACCTGAGTTCAACAAAAAAAAACAGTGTCAAGTGTTGGAGGAAGAGATGATTTACATTGAGAAGGAGAAAGAGTTGGTGATACAAGGCAATGAATGCAAAAAGAAGCAATGAAATGGGAATCCTGATTCAAGGCATTACATCAATAACACCAACTGATGTGTCACAAGGAAGTGTTCTTATTGATAGCGTTATTTGTAGAGTCACCTGAAGTTTGACTGAGATCAACCTCCTCTTGTTCACTTAAAATGGTTATGTGATCAATAGTAGAGCTTGGTGGTCTCTGGGCTGAAATCAAAGTAGTTGCAGGAGTGAAGAGAGAGTTCAACCATGAATATCAGTCGCCTTTCTCTCCTCTGAGCTGCTTTGAGTTTGATTGACAAGGTGGAAAAAGAGGGGGTATCTTATTCAAACTCCAGGTGACTTTACAAGGAACTCAAAACGTTTCTCATATTTTTCTGTGAGGGCAAGAGGGAGAAAGGGACGTTTCCACCATTTTGACATGATGGATGTAGTACCTGGAATAGGCACAACGTCAGCTCCTTGATGCAACAGCCACGCGAGAGCGATCTGGCCAGGCGTGCAATTGTGCCGCTTGCCCAGCAACGCCACGCGCTCAAACAAGGCCTTGTTCTTCTCCAGATTCTCACCCTGGAACCGTGGGTACTGAATCTGTGCTTACCAAACAGGTACCATTTATTAACAAAAAGATAGGGCTCTGGTCGCAGATAGAAAAGAATTCAGCTCACTTACAAACCGGTAGTCATTCTCTTCCAGTTTCTCCACAACTGCTTTCCCGGAGAAGAACCCTCGCCCAAGAGGACTGTATGGCACGATTCCGATCCCAAGCTCCCTGCCAAACACGGTGCCACAACTTAATAGCTGCCTCTTGAGGACGAGGGAGGATGACTCTTAAACCCTAAACCCTATCCTGTGCCTGCTTTAAAAAGGAGAAAAAAATGACATGGGTAGCATCAAATTTCTGAAGGAGCATTATCGTCTTCAATACTAAGAGACCACTCAGTGTGATCTGAACTGCTTATTGGCTTGATACTTCTTAAACCCTGTGAATGGATTCATTGCAATTGGGTAAGATCAATTTTTTACCTACACAGAGGACCACTCTATGTGACATGAACTGCTTATTGGTTCCATACTTACGAGGAATGATAAACGCCAAACCCTAAACCCTGTGCTTGCTTTACGAATGAGAAAAACGATACCTGCAGAGCGGAAGAATTTCATTCTCAATTTCACGAGACCACAGAGACCACTCTATCTGCAAAGCGGTGATGGGATGAACCTCATGGGCACGTCTGATTGTGTCTGCGCTTGCGTCTGACAGACCGATGTACTTGACCTTCCCTTCTTCAACTAGCCTCTTCATCTCCCCAACCTGTTAGAAAAGTGTTTATTGGTTAGCACATGTTCTTTCACTCAAAACACTTGAAATTCAATCTGGACAAGACAATCAGGAAGTTGAATGCAAAAGTCCGGATAGAAAGATGTGAATCAAGTGAAAGTGCATGTGCTAATACATAATCTGGACAAGACAATAAGAATGTTGAATACATGGGAAAAAGACCGGTTGAAACAAGAACCCTACTTCAATTGCAGCTACGCAACGTGAAAAACAAACCTGGAAGCTGCAGAAGAAAATTCACGTGGTTGGTTCACCTACCGTGACTTCAATGGGCACATTCCTGTCAGGCCGGTGCTGATAATACAAATCAATGTAATCCAAGCCAAGGCGCTCTAGACTCGCTTCACACGCCTTCCGGACATACTCCGGCGTCCCAATCACGCAATCCTTGCCGTCCACCCACGTGAATCCAAACTTGGTAGCAACTTGCACCTTCTCCCGAGGTAAATTCCGCAACGCCTACATCGCAAACTCAGTCAGAAAACAAAAACTAGGGGTAGCAGGCATAAACTAGTCAAACTCTAGGATGATGTTGCTTCATACCACGCCAAGGAGTATTTCGTTGCTGTGCTTGGTTCCGTAGCAGTCGCTGGTGTCGAAGAATGTGACTCCGTTTCGGAAGGCGTGGTTTACGACAGCGAGTGCGTCCTTCTCCTCCACGGGTCTCTCATGGGATGAAGATAAGCTGCGGCATCCGAGGCCCAGAGCAGATACCTGCACAACAAACACGATCTAATGAAGAAGAAAACAACACTTCACACACATCGTTCAAACATGCACATCCTTCACGTCCAGATCCTTCCAACAAACCATCCTTCAAATACACACACACACGATCCTTCAAACAAACCATCATTCACATACACATGATCCTTCAAATCAAGCATCCTTCACATACACATTCTCCAAACAAACTGAAAATTCTTCTTGCAGAAAAAGCGAGCCAGTTCAATTGCAAATTCAACTCAGTACTCACCTCCAAACCCTGGGAGCCGAGCTTGCGTCGGGGCACAGGAGCGGAACCCATGATCAGACCAGCTCACGAAAGACGACGTCGTCTGCAAAACTCCACCAAAAACTCAGAATCTAGACATCAAGATGAAAAACTTGAACCCAAAAGCATGAACCCAAAAGTTATGGCAACCTGAAGCGGATCCGGAAGCCTGATCAGTATACAGAATTGTGAAACACCGCAACCATCAATTTCATATACATTTCACAGAGTTTTAAACACCGAGATGAGAACCAAAAGTCTGAGTTTTGCCGACCTAGAAAATACGGGGCGTGGACGTAAGATGACGATTGTGAAACTTGCTCCAGGAACGTTCAAGGTCTTTCTCTGATCTTGATCACAGAATCATGTGATGAGTAGTAGTGTCTTTGGTAGTGGTTGTGAGTTCAAGTCCTATTGCCGGCGTAGTGCCTACCACCACAGTCCACCCAATTATGGTGGGGGTCCCAAGGCCTTGTTGTCTGGGGACCCACAAAGCCCTTGGGGAGATGACATGTTGGTTGTCTCTAATGCAATTAGTGTAGGGAAGCACTTAGTGTAGAAAAGTGTGTGCCCTCGAGAGGGTGGAGTAATTCTATTACACTAGCCGATGTCCCGTGGCCATTTGCTTAGTGAAGAGAATGAACAAACACTATATTCACGTCGGTCTCCTTTAGAGGCCTCAGTTCTTCTTCTGTCTTTGGTACAATACATGTAAGTTTATATTGGAAGGAAATTTTGGAAGCAACATCGCCACTAAGTTCAAAATTCCTAATTGCATGCCAAATCCAAGGTCGAGAGTCCGTCGGTTTCCATCAATGAGATTGCTTGAATGGCCAAAGTCCAAAGGCCGTTGTCTTCCAATGTGCCTACATGGCAGTACTTTTGGAGAGTTTTTGGCGCCAAGGCGACGAACTCTTCAGCAAAACTAGGGATGCTGTTTTCAGTCGACCCAAACTTCTTTCTAGAGTCCGTCGATTTTTTTGATAAAATAATCAAAATCTGAAAAGATATGGACCGTCAGATGAAAGAGGACAAATTTTTTGGCTGATTTTGTTTGGCGTAAGTGAAAATGGTCGTTTCTTTGTTCAGAAAGTGAAAGTGGCCGCTAGTCTTCCTCTCTCGCTCTTCCTCACGTTTTTTTTTGCTTAGTCTTGATTTTTTTCAAGTATTGGTGTTCTTGTTCTGTTTTTTTTGGCATCGTCAGAGAAGATGGATCATTTTTATCAAAACCTTCATTACCGTAGCAATGAGAGTCTTACAGGTTTGGAAAAAATTTATGGGCCGAATTTGTATGGTATATTTCAACCTTTTTCAGTTCAAGTTTGAGAAGAAAGAGTAGAAATTGGAAGAATTGAGGAGAGGATTGTTGGTGGAGAGGATTGTGAGATCATACAGTCTTCAAAAAAGAAAGCTATTACAAAGAAGAAGGTTGCCCCAAAGAAGAAGGTTGCCCCAAAGAAGAAGGTTGCCCCAAAGAAGAAGGTTGCAAAAGATGTGGTGGTCAAAGTTGAAGGAGAAGAAGCAAATTGGATGTGGTTGGATTTGGAGGTCCTTCAATTGATTTCCTTGAAGGAAGAGATGGAATCCGAGTTTGAGAAAAACGGCAAGAAACAAGGTAAATTTTTCTAACCCTAAACCCTGAATTTTGCAAAAGGTTTGATAATTGTGATGTCAATTGGAGGCCCAATTTGAGGCCAAAAGGCCTTTGCCTTTGCCTTTGCTGCCGGTGCTCGGCCACCATGGCCCCCCTTTCCCCCATTACAAGGGCATGAAGGTTGTCGGCGTTGGGATTTCAGCCCTTCTCTCCTCTGATTCAACCAACACACTCTCCACCAACCCCTACCTCCCTCCTCAATGCAATGCCTCATTTCTCCTTCTTTTATGCAAATACAATTTTCGTTTGAGCTTCCCAAGATCTGCTGAAATTTATGTTCCAAGGCCATTTTTGAGCATTTTCACTATTCTTTTCAATTGTTTTTGCATAGAAATTATCACATGGATGAGGCTGCATGCAAGAATGGTTGTTATACTTCCAAAAATCAACCGTTCAGTTGTGGCTTGCCGGAAAAAGTTCACTCAAGTTTTTGCTTCGTACAAAATAGCAAATGGCATTTCTAGAAACAATCGCCAAGAAAGTAAATTCTACGATGCCATGGACAAATGGTACCATCAAGCGGGACAAGTTTTCAAGCACGTTTCTGTTACAACAAATGACAACTCTAAATTTTTTGACAATTTTCCATCGAGAGTTGAAAGTGTACAGTCATCGACACCGTCATCAACAACATCAAAAGGTAAGCAAAATTTTCAAGAGCGTTCCCTTGAGCTTTCTGAACGGATGGCAGAAACTAGTATAGGACTAATGAAAACTTCGAGGAAAAAAATGAGCTATTAGAGAGGGTTGATCACCAATTTGATCGCCTAATTAGTAAGCTCTAGTAAATACTTTACTCCAATTCAGAATTGCCACTATTGTAGGTATAATTCTGAAATTTGAGGTTTGATTTCTGTTCTAAATGGGCTTTCTAAAAGTTGTCCACTACTAGTAAATGAACCCAATTTGAATCTACCAACATGTTCTTCATTTTTTCTTGCCGCATTTTTCTTGTTTCTTCTTGTTCACCATCTCCTTCTTCCATTTCTTCTTCTCCACTCCATTCTAAGAACAGTGTCTCTTCGGCTTCTGGATTGTCCTTTTGTAATTCTCTCATTTCTCTTAGTGAAGATTTTGAGGGCTTTAAACATATCTATCTCCTGCATATTGCCTAGGTATGTATTTGCTTCCATTTGCAATTTCATTTTTGCATCCTTTACTGGGCAATCCATATTGAATTCGTCATTTTCTATGATACCTAAGTTATGTAGACATAGAGCTGCGCTATCCACGTTGGGTACATTTAGTAGCGGCATATCTACCCTTTTCAGCAATATACGCCATCTACCCTTTAGAATACCAAATGCCTTTTTGGCCGCCATTCGAGTGCTTGATTGGATGAAATTCCAATGAGCCTTTCTCCTAGACAAACCATCCCTTTCTCCTTTGAATGGTGAATAAAATCAAGGTTGCATAGGATATGCAACATTGCCAATAAATTTGAAGGGTAAAAATGAACCTCTCATAGTTTTCTTTTCTATTTCCGATTTCTGAAAATAAAGCCGAATCATGAATCCGTCCAGCCCATCCAAAGTCATAATTCCAAAATTTACAATCTGCATCTACAACCCCTTGAAGTAGACATGAATAAAATCCTTTTCTACAATAGTATGCAATAGGATCATGTCACGGTGCTAGGATAGAGATATGACTACCATCTATTGCTCCTCGTATTAGTGGAATGCCATGTATTGCCTCAAAACTAGATGCAATATCCTTCATCTTTGTAAGAGTTGGTTTTTTAAAAACCAATGGTTGTGGATAAATCCTAATTGCTTCACATCATTCCCTCACAATTATTGAAGTTGTACTCAATCCTATTCCAAATAAATCACCAATCATAACTAATGAATTTCTCGTTGCTAATCGAGAAAGTGTTACGGCAAGCCTACATTCAATGGTGATGCTTTCTCTAAAATTTGTATAATTTTTTTCCAAGATTGGCCCCAAAAGATTACATAGGTACTCAAACGTAGATGGACTCACCTTCGTTCGCTTTTGAAATTCTCTCTCCGAATAAGACCCTATAAGACTATGCTCCAAAAATCCTCCATACATCTAATATTGCCGACAAGTCCTCCTAAAATCCACCCGCCGTCTTTGTGCAATAAATACAACCATCATCATCATTTGAACATTTTGTTGGAAAATTGCAAGTTTTTGCAATGCCAAAATGCCTCCTGTAGCAAAGAAGAAGAAGAAGAACGCCGGTCTCCGAAGTTACTGTAGCATATTTCATTACCATGAAAATTGAAAGTAGAACAAGAATACGTTCCCTTCTAGAATCCATGGTAAAAGAATCAGAGAGGAAAATTTTTAAAAATTAATCCATTCACGTAGTAAAAAGTGAGTGGAATCTTGGCAAATGATATGGGGTTTGGACTTTGGACTTGGGCTTCACACCACAACCGCCCAAAGGCTTCAATATGTATATTCTAATGTTTTTTTGAACCAAAAGTTTGGACTCTTGCCATAGTTTGGGTAGAAATTTTGACGGACGGACTCTCGACTTGGCCTGGTGTGAAGCAACACTTAGAGTTTTCTTGAAAGTAAAGGATCTTTCACCACAAATCTTAGGATCTTATCTTAGTAAATGGGACCACTTGCACATGGTAATTTGGCTTGGTAAAGGTGTGGGGAACCATCGATCAACCTATTGGGAACTTGGGGGACCTTTAGCTTGCATGGGATAGGATCCAAGAGCATTGATTGTTGTGCATCTTATTGGTGCAGAAAAAGGGAGTATGAGATTTTTGGATGTACTTTCGTGCGTAAAAAAAAAATCGTCATGCCTGGCACCATTTTCCTACTCGCTTTCCTCTTTGGGATGCACTCTTAAGAAAACTCTATTGTGTGCGTTGCAACTCACCGGCTATAAATGAAAGTGTGGAATGTTCTGCCTTGGTTGGCGATGTGGATGGCGACAGTAAGTTTCTTCATGAATGGGCTGAGTGCTATACTCTTTTACCTTCACTTTTCTTTGTTTAGCCCTTTGAGGGCGATAGGCCCATAGGTGGTCACTTTTGAAGTAATTTGCAAATAGATTTATCAATAGTTTATTGTTGCATGATCCAACAGATCGTGGATCTATGCGCTTCCAATGAATGCAGTGGGACATTGACAAATTCGTAGGTTAGGGGATTTGGTGTGGGCCGAGCAATATTTTCACAGTATATTTGTGTAAAAAGTGTTCTCCCTATTTGTGGTTGTTGAACTTTTGCAGGTGGGCCATACACATGTCTATAATAAGTGGAAAATCGTTCCACGATTAAGCCACCTACACAATTCTGAACCCTAGGTGATTGCCACATGGCAAGTGTGAGTGTGGCCTCATTGTCCACATATTTGTTTTTTTTTTTGGCACAAAAACTAAAACGAATTTTGAATTGCAAAAAGAACTAAGGAACCAATCCAAAAATACAGGCACGCCAAGGCCGGTAGTGCAAGACCGAAGAGAACATTGTCCACATATTTGGGCATCAATCTTGCAATGAGAGCAGACGTGGCAGGTGCAATCTCCAATGTTTTGACATACTATATGCCAACCAATCAAAAGGATCTAGCGCAAACAATGCCAAATAAAACACATATCATGCCATCATTTTTTTAATAAATTTAATAGAAGCAAACTGAGAAATACAAGTCACTAAAGGGCGGTTTACATTATAGACCACGGAGATTGACCATGGCCCTCTAATATTTGTGATTGGCCGAGGAAGTCATCCCGGTCCGAGTTTACTTTACACTACCTTGAAAAAAGGAGATTGACCATAGAGTTTGAGGTTTACTAAATATTCTAAATTCCCCTGAGTCAATACTGTTTTTTGGTCCAAAGGGTTTTCTATCCAGTCAAGGCAAAAGAGGTTGACTCAACAAAATCAAGGAGCCATCGGGATTATCAGTGATTGGCTAAAATTTGTTTTATTTATATAGGATGTTGGGACACTATTTTTTTACGTCATTTTTTGAGACCGTTGGAGTGTAGAAGAAGTGAATAAAGGCCATATGTTCCACTGTCCTCCCTCTCTCATTTCTTGTGAATGCACTATTTCTTGCATGTTTTGTGCTGTTGTTTGCGAAAAAAAATTCCCCTATTTTTCCGTTCAATGAAGGAATATAGTGCAAATGGAGAATGCAAAGATTTTGAAGGACAAACATGGTCGTAAAATTCCGAGTAAATGAAATTTGCAACACTATTTTCTTTGCCTCCAAGAGATGGACCATCTGGAATTATCAAGTCCAATTTCAACATGGGCCAAATTTGTTTGCTTCACATCCAAGTGCATTTCTCCCTACTTCTACACCTTTTTTAGAACACTTTCTCATAATGAGAGTGAATTAGAAGAAATTGGCACTCAAATTTCATAGAGTGAGTTCACAACAAGAAAAGAGATTTTGGAGGTGAAACAAGAGGAAGGTGCAGGTAAGGCGTCTAAACCGCCTCCAAAGTAGAAAGGTTGTCCACAAAAGGAGAAGATTGTTGTGAAGGAGAGTCCAACGAAGAAAGCAAAAGCAAACTGTGATTGAACTTGAAGAATCAGATGAAGAAGACGCATCCCCTACAATATCGAAGGATTAAGAAATCAAAGCATTGATTGCAATAAGTGGCAAGATGGATGCGGAGTTTACAAAAACAACAAACAAACAAGGTATGAAATTTTTAGTCAAAATTTGCAAAATGATGCCCATGTCCATGCCCTTTACCCCCTAAAACGGCATCGACCCCTGCCATGAAGGCATCACAATTTTCTTGGGCTTGCCAATGCCCCGCGCACAAGGATATTTGAACCCTCGCGTCCAAGGAGCACATAGTTTCCTCCCTGGAAAAGTTGCATTTTCACCCCTTTTGAGATTTTTTTGGACCTAATTCTCTTATTTTATGACATGTACTGTAGGAATGAATGTGTGGGTGAAATTATAGATCCGAATGGTCACGGAGATTTGAAGATTCAATCGGACATAGCTATCTTGTAAAAAGAAGTACAAAAGTATCTTGACCGAATACAGATATGACAAGAGGGTGAATGAGATTTTGGGAACTAATTGGAATGAAGTGTGTCGTTGGTTTGAACAGATGGACATATGAAATAGTAAACATACAAGTGTTCACAATTAAATTCCCGAAAGTGCTATGGAAGGAGACGACACATTCGGAACAACTTCTTCACCACCTACAACTCCTAAATCCGCACAAGTCAATCCCTCCCCAACATCAAGTCTACAAGAGAAGAAAAAAGAGTCAAGACAAAATTGAAGGGCTTATGTAGCAAGTGGTAGGAAATTCTATCATTTTGATTTCCACCTTCCAACACTCTTCAAATTTGTTAAAAAATATGGATTGGAATTTTGCAGCACTTCTAGAGAGGTTTTAGCTATTCCTCCATAGAATCAAATATAGTATCAGAAAACACTAGATTTGACTCCTTCCGAATTTTGTAATGTCATAGACTTTTGGTTAGAACTTTGTGTGTTGTTGCTACTTCATGAAACAAATCTTCAACCCTTTCATCCTCCTTCAATAAAAATGCCTCTACTTCTTTATCTTTCACTTCTTTTGTTGCCATATCATCGTTTCTATTTAGAATTCTATTCTTCACTTCCTAAATTGATGCCCTTACACAACACAATTCTTGACCTTCTCTTAAATCACTACTATCATTTTTTTTAGTTGTTCCTCGGCTTCGATAATCAAGTCCACGTTGAATCCATCCTTCATTGTGATGCACAAATAGTGCATCACAATGCATTTTGTGACAATATCCGGTACTATCCTCAATTATACATCACACCTCTTATGATAATTTTCCATCTCCCTTTCAAGATTCTGAACGCCCTCTCCACACACATTCGGGTTGAAGGTTGAATGAAATTCCAATTTCCATGGATTTGTGAGAGTTTGATTTTTCCTCCCTTGAATGGACAATACATCCACGGTCTAACAAAATGTGGTGCATTCCCTATCAGTTTGTACAAATGCAATTTTTCCTCCATACAAGCTCTTCCAATTTTTGTAACATGGAAAACAGCCCAGTGATCATGAAGACTACTAGCCCAACCTAACTCTGAATCCCAAAATTTGCATTTTACATTGACAACTCTTTAAAGAAGAGTTAAATGGAACAACTTTCGCCAATAATAATCTTCTCCAACAACCATTCACACCAATACCGCAATATGCGACCCATCTATTGCGCCTACAATGTATGGAATGCCATCTAGAGCTTCAAACTCTCTAGCTGAAACCCACAGTACAATTCACTAGGCATTTGAACAGATATTTGTTGCAAATGTTGTATAACAGCTTTACGAAATTCTCTCACAATTTTTGAAACTGTACATTCAACAACCCCATGCAAATCCCCTGTAAGCGATTGTCCATTGCTAGATTTTAGCCTTGTCAACAAAATTGCAAATCTAGTTTCTACAAAAATCGAATTTCTGAAAGGTGTATCTTCTTATTGCAAAAAAGGCCCTAATTTCTCACAAAGAAATCTGAAAGTAGCAAATATAACTTGTGTTCTTACCGTGAATTGCCCTTCCATGTATGAACCCAACAACAATTGATCCATAAATCCACCTTGTCTTGCAAATCTACGAGCGTAACAGATTATGCAAAATATCATTCACACAACGCATAAATTTTATTGTGATCCCACTTCACAAAAATCATTCTAGTTTAAATGTGTGCATCAATTTTGGTGGCATTGGTCCTAGTATATGCTCATCTTGCTCCACCACTAAGCCGCAACTCAAATTTTCCACGGATGTGACTTGTAGTGCATGCTATAAGGATTAATGTGCCCAAACGACCAATATATGGTCGTTAGGTCTTAAAGAGTTCACTATAGTTTTATCACCATTCCACTTAAGATTATTGTCACTTCAACTTTTCTTTAGAATTGCTTTTAGATTGCCTCAACAAAGACTTTAAATGTCATCCTATTAAAACTTTTGCATAGATAGTTACATTTTATAATTGTGTAGCTCTCTCTCTTTCAACAACATACCTAGTTGTCACATATATATTATTGTTTACAAAGTCCTTTGCATAGAGGCCTTAGATATTAAATTATGGCTCAAAGCAATCAAGATCCAAGACACATCCATCTTAAATATCCATATTAAAGTTGTAACAATGGACTTGATTGAGATCATATAAACCATCAAGAGTAAAAAAGAATGTGCAAGGGAATGGTCACACTACAATAAGGCGAAGAATATTCAGAAAAGCAATTGCATCAAGAACATGAAAATGAACTAAGATTTATCAAAGAACATAGTCTACTTGGATGTTACAAAGTCAAAAGAAAAATTGTGCCACCAAATAGAAAACTTTGATTTTTGTTTGATTGGAAAGATACTAAAGATACATTGAGAGACAAACCTTACATAACGACAACATGAGCCCCAAATTTTTTTTGAAAGAATATTTTGAGGAGACAAAAGATACAATGAACCAAGGATTTGACATTGAACAAATCAAAAGGTATCTATGACAACTTTGACATGTGCAAATACCACCATTGGTCCAAGAAGAAGATCAAGGAGACAATCGAGAGAGATTGATACATTTTTCAAGAAGAATGCAATATTTCATACAAAGGCTACCACAATCTTCTACCAATGCCGGATTGAGCATAGGTTGAATTGAATCCAAAGCTATTGAAGGCCACTGAGATGTTATGAAATTTCTAATGATTACCTATTTAAGACTCTCATTGCAATAGGACTACGACAATGTGATACCATTGGCATAGGAGAGATGTGATGATCTAAAAAACAACAACATATGTATTACCCATGGTTAATTATATATCTTAACTTTGGCCATTGATAGAAGAAATGGAGGCCAAAGGGCCTTACTAACTGATTTTTGCACCAAATTGCACCAAATGAGAGTTGCTAGAACAAATTGAAGTTGAAACTATCAAATTTGGAATATTTGTGTTGTTTCCACTGTAGGTGGACATCCTAAATAAGAATAAAGATTCAACTTGAGACAAGGATGCGATGTTGTGATTGCAACACCGCAACAATTTATAGATTGTCTAAAAAATGATATTCAAATTTGTACCAATGCCATTATGATGTTTTGGATGAAGTTGTCTAAATTATAGACATGGGTTTTGAATCACAAATGAAGTCTATTTTAGTTGCCATGCCTTCAAGCATTTTAAAACCACATGATAAATATGGGAGGCCCTGTACTACAAAAATGCATGGTGGCTGAATTTCATAAGTGGGACTTACCGCACACGCACATTTTATTGATTCTCAACGGACAATCAAAATTAAGGACTATAGACGAGATCAACTCAGGAGTAATTGTCGAACTTCTGGATCTAGTTACTCACCTCGATGCATACGAGACAA
The DNA here is from genome assembly GCA_963971425.1 of Bryoerythrophyllum caledonicum. NCBI lineage: Eukaryota > Viridiplantae > Streptophyta > Bryopsida > Pottiales > Pottiaceae > Bryoerythrophyllum > Bryoerythrophyllum caledonicum. The sequence continues at coordinate 8,910,383 of OZ020517.1, read as the reverse complement.
TCAAACGATGCTAAGTGCATAGGCATTGCAACATGCAAAATTTAAGTGCCTCTTGCATAGAGGATGGTATATGTATCAAGCGGTATCTTCGTGACTTTTGCAACAAAACATGCATGGTTAAAAATGGCTATGTTGTATATAGGAGGAGAGATGACGGACTTTTCTTTGTTAACAACAAAAGTTCATAAGTGTTGGATTGTACCGCACAAACTATATTTAGTATGAATGTACAACGTGCATATTGATGTTGAGGTAAGTTTTTTGAAAGGCCTTGTACTGCAATCTAAATATGAACTTAATAGTTTATTGATCATTTTTTCTTATAGGTTTATTTGTTGATCATTGCTCTGAAGTACCTTCTCAAATATATTTACAAAGGTCATGATTGCGCAATTGTGATCTTGGAAAGTACCAACAAGATTCAATAGTACATTGGTATTCTCTACATCACTGCGTTTGATGCAGCGTAGAGGCTATTAGGGTTTTGAATGCATGAATGAAATGCAATAATCTAGCATCTACAAGTTCATCTACTCAATCAATAGCGTCTGACAATTAATGCAAACAGAGATTTGGCAGACATTTTTTTATAGATCTTACAAGGAAGACAACTTTTATGGATGACTTGAGGCAAATCGGACAATTCCATTTGCTAAAGAGACGTCGTACCGAAACTTTCCTTTCCGCTTTATGTGGCAACCACAAAAAATAGGCAATCCAAAAGAGGGGATTTGCAATAGGACGTATCTACTTTGTCAGTCCATCAATATGCGAGAGATGCTTTCTCCGGATACTTTGACACTAGTGAAAGACACAACATCTTTCTTGGACCTATGTAATTTTAAATGAGTTGTCTTTGACACTTTTAAGGTTGTCTATGTTGCATGTCAACTTTGACAGTAATGATGAAGAGTGGGAGCATTGCCCCCATGAAGCTACAATGATGCAAGAAGGCGCTTAGTTCCGTCCACTTTTTGTAACCATCTTGACGCATAGACCGCCCGCAGACCCACGACAACTACGAGAGCAATTTTGTGAAAGTTTATCGGACGATTGCGGATATTGATTACAACAAGATGGAATAGAGCAACTATCACATAAACAAATTCATAGTCTTGCATTGAACAAGATCATTGAATTCCTTGCAACATCTAAGAAGTTGTTGGACAATTTCAATTTGCCACAATCTACATTTCCCATAGAAGAATTGCAAGCAAATTGACTTATTTTGCAACAATTGAATAGCAATGCTGCACAATTGAAGAAAGAGGTTCAACAACTTGAAACCTTGAACAACAAGCGGTGGAACGTTTTCAAAAGAGTCATGCAATCGAGTGCGCTTGGCATCTCTGATAAGATTTGCTTTGTTGATCGACCAAGAAATACATGAAAAATGTACTTAAAGAATACCATCTTAAAGCCAATGTGTGCGCAAAATCAGATTGCGCTAGTAGTTTCTTCGTCCAAAATTGCTACATAGTTGCTATACAAAGGCATGAGTGTTCATTCAGAATTTAAAATTCCAATTGAATTAGATCCGACTTCAGTGTGCAACATTCACAAACAAAGTAACTTAGTTATATGATTTACAAGGCTCATTGTTGGAGTCGAGGCGCCGATGTTCAACAAGTTTGCTTTTAAAGTTGGACTATACATCCACAACATAATTTGGCAGGATGTGCCTTTTGGAAAAATTAATTTTGTGATGTGCGACAATTTTATACAAGTCTTGCCTATTGTTGTAAAGAATTTGCAGCCAAACGTTGTCCTAGCATTGATGAAGGAGTCTTATTTGTGGAGTCTCCTTCAAGTGTGCGCCTTACGTCAAAATATGTGTACGTGCTGCTATAATCTCTACGTCATACGACGCTTAATTACTTGGGAAATCTGCTTTTAGCGCTTAGGGAAGCCAAATTGAACATTGTTCAGAAAGATTATGTTCGTTCTCCACCCAATATGCTATTGCCGCAACAAACTAGAAAAGGTTTGATTGACACAATTTACTCCAAAATTGTGACTCACAACGGTGGAAGAGACTTTTACAATAGTCTTGTTATTTTTGCGACACACAACCATGGCATAACAAGAATCAACATTGTTGTGTTTGATATGGTGCTTGAGGCAAGTTTTCCTAAACATTGACAAAGTGGACAATGAAGATGGCCCCAATGTGATTACATCCAATTTCTTGAATACACTAAAAGTTAGTAAGTGGCCACCACATGAACTTGCACTTAAAGTTAGCACATTGGTGATGCTTCTGCACAACTTAGATCCATCAAATAGACTATGCAAGGGCACCAAACTCATCATTTGCCACCACTTGGTCTGTTTGACTGAGACAAAAGTCCTTACAAGTGATTGAATAGAATACGTTGCATTCACACCATAGTTTTCTTTTGATATAGAGAGCGCAAGATTTCTTTTTCCAACACAACACAAGCAATTTCCGGTCCGCATTGCCTATGCCATGACTATGAACAAGTCTCAAAGACAATATTTGCCTAAGTTGGCATCTACCTAACTAAAGACGTTTTTCTACATGGACAATTGTATGTTGCATCTTCTCGTGCCTATCGAAAACATTTCAAAGCTTTTAAAAAGAAATATTACATGGAGATGACAAAACATTACGCAATGTTGTTTTTGACGAAGAGCTTTGGTAATCACAATTTGACCCACCAATGACTCCAATTTCTTGACAAGTTTTCCGTCACCAAAGAGTCACAAATGCCCTTCTCAATCAAGGATGACAAGTCTCTACACTAGTCCAAAATATTACATTTTGAACTACCTTCAAACTCTTTAGAACTCCTAAAACACTCATAATTCAAAATATAATTGATGGGAGGATTATGAAAAATCTATGATCTTTCCTCGATAGTTGTAAAATAATACAAAATTTAAGTCCATGCCGTGTTTGTATTATGAATCTAAACCACAAAGAAAATGATAAGGTAGAAGCTTATTAAGATATTGATAAAGGGTCGTTCATACATCTTTAAAGGATTTCTCCAAAGCAATACACTATAAGTGATATTTAGTGTAGTTGTGCAAACAAACACAGGTCATACTTGTAAATCTAGTAAGAGAATCGTCAACCACCAACGAATGTCAACTAATTCTCCCCAGTCCATCCAACATGCCAAATTCCATTCGTGAAACCAGAGCCACAACCGGAAGCTGAATCTATAGAGGATGGTGTCATTGCTTGTGTTTGTTTACAAGCTTCTGAAATCAAAACAAACAAACATAAGCAATGACACCTTGAACACAAAACATAGAATACAGCCTTTTCCAATTGCGTGAGGTCCATCTATTCCTCTACAGAACTCGGATCTGGTTTCAAACGCATATACATACACAGGAAGACACCTTCAAAGATGGAAGCCACGCAAGTGAAGGACACTGGCTTTGCTTATCACCACCCAAGCGAAATCACCCTATTTTTTGCAAAACTCTACTTCATGGGATGCGAAAACAATGCACTAACCGTCATATGTGATCAGGATGATTTTTCCACCTTCCGCGAGACTTGCGTGAGTCCACCAGCAACTGCTGCTGGAGTTGGTCTCCGAAGATAAACCCAACCGTATCCAATCCAGGACGCTGATGTAGTCGCCACCACTGACCAGCTGCATCATAGCATAACAGTGCAAACGTCAGATGTGCTATGGCTGGAGACTTTGTTATTGCAGCATGAATTTACAACTTGTAGCTGTTGAGATGCTATCCACATTTGGAAAACGTAGAAGTTTCTTCCGACCAGACAATCTTGTCATAGAAAATTGAGTTATTTGTAGTAAACCAACGTATCTAGTATTTGATTAGCTTGGTGTCTCGACTGGAATCCTAATTCAGTACAGAAGAGCTTGGTGGTCTTTAAACTCGCTTTAGAACTAGTTCTAGCCGCCTTTGAGAAGCAAGGAGAGATCATGCTGTACCATGAATCTTAGTTCTTTGAGTTGATTGTAGATTTTTGGAGCGATTTAAGATTGATTTTAGTTATTTTTAAATGAGAAAAGAGGTCCAAACTCATGATATCTTCGCCTTGCTTTACAAATAACTTCGATATCGCACAAAGATCACCTAATCTTCATTCTCTAGAAACACGAGTTACCTTAGAATAGGGATGGCGGAGTACGTATCCTGAATTTCCATTGCTGGCAGCACCAGTGCAGTGCCAATGAGTGCCAACTGCAGCACCATATTCACCTGCTCCACAAGCAGAGGCTCATCACGTCAATGCATGAATAGATTCACTTCACCACCATGCTCACTACTTGCACCAGAACACATTCACCAGTGCAGTCTTCTAAAAGAAACAACATAGAATGTAATCATTCAAAAATAAAGACCAGAAACTCCATACCTTGCTTATGAACAGAGGTTCAACCTTCTCCACACCGCCTGCACCAATCTTGAAAAACTCACCCAAGCCTGACCACTGAGAAAAAACAAACGGTTCAGGGAATTCAGTCTTGCGCAGAGGCAAACTACATATAAGTGTCAAGTTGAAAGGGTCGAGAGAAATCACCTTCCAACGAAGTTTGTATGCACGGTACACAAAAGAGCCAACCAAAAGGACACCATCGCGGGCTACAATCAGTGCAACCAAGGCAGCTGCCAGGCTAGAGATCCATCAGTATGCATCACCCCTGAGACGACCCACATTGGATTGGAAACACTTGGGTAAAAAAAACAACCTCTTCACTCACGTATCTACCTCTCACTCAATGCCACCTTAATCTTTAGAAACCTAGAGACCACAAGGATTACAGTACTCTCAACATACACTAAAAAAAAAACAGCTATTCTTTGCTTGTCAAGAGTATTTGCTCTAAGACATATTGCTTTGTTCACACTCCTGTTAACGTGTCTCACTTACGATGTAAGAGGCCAGAATATGCCATAGACACAGCGATACAACCAACCAGAACCTGTGTTAATTGAAAATAAGATTAGCATAGAATCTCAACTATGCTGTGAAAAAAGAAATAGTAAAGAACAGAAATCAAAACTCTAGGATATACATTATATTTCGATGTAGAAAATAACAGTTGAATGAATAAAGACAGCCAGCTGAACTAACCTTATCAGCAAGAGGATCGAGATAAGATCCGAGAACTGAATTAATACCCTGTCGACGAGCTATATAACCATCAAGCTGCATCATACAACAAAATTCTTAGATGGCGAGATCCACTTCCTTCATAGGTTATTCTTTCAAGACATTGCGGTCAAAACACTGAGGAAAATTGAGACGCATACCCAGTCACTTCCTCCTGCCAGCACTAATCCAACAAGAGCAGGTTTCGCCATATCATGCGTTATCATCCTGCACAGACATCCCACTTCTAATCAGAGGACCTGTCCTCTCTTCTTCAAGAGTTACTGGAACGACTGGAAATGTATGTACCATGCTAGCAAAGGACCCGAAAGAAGGCGCCCCATGGAGATGGCATTCGGCCAATTGACGACCTCCTCCTTGCTCCAGCCCGATCCACCACCAACAGCTTTCACACTGGGGCTGCTGCATTCACCCTGCGAGTTGTCACCATTCTCCCACCGTGAACTCGCATCCTCCTCCACTCGTCCTGTCGAATAGGGAACCCTCAAGATCGGCCACACATTCGAAGCCAAGCACTGACGCAGGGGAGATGCCGCAACCTCCGAGGCGTACGAAACCCTCGGAGATCGTCCGAAATCAACGTGATAACATGACGATAGGGGCCGCACTCTCGCTGCATTTTGCGACAGCGACAAGTAGAGGCGCCATGCTGCCCAATGCGCGCGTTCAGGAATCTTCATGATCAATGCGCATTCACTGCAACGGGGAGAAGAACCATCAAATACTTTCACTGCAGTAGGTCATCACCTCCGTCTCTCCATCACTCAATCCCAATTCACTAAACCCTAAAACCCCGAACCACCAACCCACCCTCAAAAATCCTTCCCTCACCAATCAATTAACCCCCATTCTCTAAAACCCTGAACCTAAACCTACAAAGAACAGCAACCCATCGCCAGGAACCCAAACCCTCGACGACCATCTCCCAGTCACTAAACCCTAAACCCCGAAACGACAACCCACCCTCAAATTCCCTTCCCTCACCAATCAATCAACCCCCATCCACTAAACCCTAAACCTAATCCTACAAAGAACAACAAACTCGTCACCAAGAACCCAAACCCTCAACGACCATCTCCCATTCACTAAACCCTAAACACTAAACGGCGATAGGGTCCTCTTGTTAGGTGTCCGAGCATAGAAGGAAGTGGTAGTGGATGAATGTAGGGTCAGGGAGTGCCACGTGGCACGTGATGTGGAATGTGGGTCTGACAACGTGTCAGAAAACGGTAACCGCCGTTCGTTGGTACTCCGGGTCACGCAATGAGTGAAGTTTTGTGATTTTGGATAATTTTGGATAGCGTCTTTGGAGCGTAGTGAGCAATTGCACTTGCCACGGTTAGGTCGTGGTTTTTCTGGTACAGTATTTTGGTTTTACGGTTGTTGTTTTTTTCCCTCTTTCTGCCTGTCCGTCTGGGCAGGGAAGTATTCTTGTCGTTGTGTTTTTTTATAGTAAACAACGGCCAGCAGACAATAGTAAATTGAGAGGGCGACCAGTGGTGGTCAACTTGCGACAACGTGGAGTGTGGACTCTCTCCCTACTTTCGGTACCATTCACTTCTTCGTAGTTTCGTGAGAACATGTGGAGGTGAAAAACTGGGGAGAAAAAGAAGTGTTCAGAGGTGGTTTACAAACAGGACACGTTAGCCATAGATAGGCAATTTCCAAAAGAGTTGAGACAAGATAGCTCGAAAAGAGACACAGAAACACATTTTCATTTCGTCAAATTGGAGGGGTCACAAGCCCTGTGAAACGATCAAAGAAAAACCTCTAGAGCAGCCATGCCGCGGTTATACGGGTCATGGCTGGAATCCAATGTAGATGACCGCAGCCTTCCTGTAGTTGTGGCTGGCAAGGCGGTGTGGATGGATAGATTGCTACTACTACCAATTCAACGTAGTTCCACTGGCCAACTTCACTCGCTACCAAGCTGTTCGTGGAATTGTTCCGTTCGTAGTGTACAACCTGGCAACTGAGTAGTAGCATCTGGCAGAGAATAATGAATGTGTAGCTATATACATAAGAATTAGTCTACAGCAACCAGAGAAGCCCCTCTTTTCCCTTCAGGAAATGAATATCGCTCGCACGCATGCACCCAGCCAGCCAGCCAACAGCAGTAGCAGCAATTGTTGTATCTACACCTCTCACTCAACACAATTCAACCCTACGTCCGCTGAATCAAATCAATCAAAACTTGCAGGCAAGTGGTCCCCGAGGGAGTTCACACCACACCGATGGCATTACTGCTGGAGCTGATGCTGCTGGTGCTCACATGGAACGCGGAGGAGCTTCGGGACGGTTGGTCCAGGAGCTTGAGAGTGAGTTGCGAGGGCTCCGGAGTGGACAGTCCCAGGTTCAGCTGCGACATCTCCTTGGTCTCGTTCACACCCACATTCAGAGGCTCCGTTGACAGCTTCGCTGTCGGCCTCAACACCTTGGAATCCGCAGAGCTTGCAGGCCTGTTGTAGCCTCGCGGGAGCATGGACCAGAGAGGGATAGGGTAAGGGATGCCGTTGGGACCCGACACAGGGATCGTCACTGGTCTTTGGCTGAAGGTCACTGCAGACGTCTCAGGGATCTGCTCTGACGCTCCTAATGAGACAGCTCCCATGGACATGATCGGCACCGCCATGGAGGTTGGCGGCAACAAATAGGGTCTGAAGTGGGGGTTGCTTGCGTCGTAGTATATCCCCGGGTACACTGAGTTCGGTCCTAAGCTCAGCTGGTGCAGAGGCGCGGACATGTCAGGCACCGCCTTCGTTGCAGCAGCTGGTTCTTCCAAAATTGGGGTCGGTCCCTGCAAAAGAGTGATTCGTGAGATTCCCACACGCTACTAGGGCAACTAAAAGAAAACACACAATGCCAAGAGAAAGAGAGAGACGTACCGCTTCAGAGACTATATCGAAGAGACTTGATCGCCTCTTCCGCTTGTTCATGTTACTTTGTCTAATGAAATACTTCTGAGCGTGACTGGCAACTTGCGTTGGCGTCCTTGTTTGAACGAAGTTCCTGGAGATCCCCCTCCAATCTCCCTTTCCGAGCTTCTGAAGGCCGAGCAAAAATAGTCTGTGTTCCTCCTCTGTCCATGGGACGCCTGTAACCATCCAAATGACCACCCAATCCTGTTAGTCCTCAGCTAAACAGTGGAGATTCAAATCTCACTTACACGACATACATGATCTCTAGCTCTCATCGCAAAAACCTTTCCTACTTTCAAGCAATGACAACTGAATGTTGTTAAGAATCTCACGAACTCCCGAACTACACTACTGGACACCTGATCCACCTCTGCACACATCAAAGAAAAACCTCCTCACACGCAGCAAATAAGGAGAGTTCCCCAACCCTTGCTAAACCAAAGAACATCAAGCCCTTGAACAAAGTGCGAAGGCTAAATTCTTGAAAAATCACGCGACCCCTTAACTCAAACAAGGATTGATCCCTCGTCATTAAGACAAAAGACTACAGTGTTCCCTCTGCCCATGTAAAACAACGGCAAAAATTTCTGTTTGACCATCACTGTTGTGTGAACATACGTCTATAGGGTGTTCCAGTAGCGTGTGAATGGTGAGAATAATGGTAAGACAGACACAGAGAGAGAGAAAGAGAGATGGTGGGCTGACCTTTCTTGCGCTCCCGAGTGTTGTTGGAGGTCTGCACGAGGCCGTCGGAGACGTAGCCATCGCCGGCGGCTCCAGACTCGGAATGACTGGGTGGAGAAGGAGGGTTGTTGGGGCTGGCGTAGTGGCTTAGGTTACCCATACTCACACTCTTCCTCATCACCCCATCTGTGAGCCTAACACCAAACAGCCTCACCCCTCGATCAGGGCATGTCCTTGAATTATGACCGTTATGACCACAGTGGGAGCACCCGCGAGCCATCTCAGTCTCTAGGGCGGCCAGCTTGTTATTCTTAATACCAATCCCTGATGACTTGATATGCGGAATGTTTCAGTCCACTGAAATGGTTTTCACACACAACAAGCAAAAAACAAGGAGGAAACTTTTAAGAACAAATTCACAGAGGAAGAAGAAGAGGAAGAAGACCCAAACAACAAGGAGGGGAAAAATAAAACCTATCACCCCACCCTCAGCGCGCGCACACACACACACACACTCCCCTCCCAAGATCCAAAACCCAAAAGACCCACCGATCAACGACCACGTCAACGCTCACCCAAAAACGCCGCCGATCCCCTCCCCGATCACCGATCCACTCAATTCCTAACCCAAAAAACACAACTAACACTCCACCCCCAACAAACTCCCTCCCTCACTCCCACCTACCACCGATCGCCCCAAACAACACCCAACAACCACCCACCCACTAACCTAAACCCCTCCCTCCCCCCCCCCAAAAAAAATAACACCACAACAACCGCCGCCACCACCCACAAACCAAACCAAAGAAGAAAAAAAAAACCAGAAATTACTTTTCTTTTAAAAAATTAAAAAAGCACCTCAACGAAAACGATCAACACACCAGCCCCCACAAGTGCGATCGAAGGAGAAGAAGGAAAAAAAAAAAACCAAACCAAACCAAGCCAAACCAGTTAGAGGAAACAGAGGGACTTACAGGGCGAGCAAAAGGGGAAAACCGGAAGAGGGGAAGAGAGTCCCGGAGCTGTGCTTATGAAGGCGGGGGAGGAGGGAGAGACGGACGCGACGGACGCGACGGGAGAGACGGGAGAGATGGCAGCGACAGCTTCTCGAGAGTGTTGCGAATGGCGAGGAGGTTGAAGCGGGGAGGGGATCTGCCTGTCTGAGTGGGAGGAGGGGCGGATGGATGACGTGACGTGCGGCGGGGGCCGGGGGGCGGCGGATGGATGATTTGCATCTCCGTGACTCCCACGTGGGAGGTAGGCGACGGTAGCAACTAGCCCCGGGTCCGCTAACTGCTAAACGCGGAACTTTCAGTTGTTTTCTTTGTTTTTTCCTCCTAACCGCCGCGGTGCTTCACCACCCCAGCCTCCGACTCACTGCCCCCCTTGACCCACTTCAATGCCCAGGGCAAATTGACCCCCTCGTTCGGAGTTGCCCGAGGTGGGCCCCATCGTTTTTCTAGCCCTCTTATTTTGGAGGGTCCAGAGGCTTTTTTTGGACAAATTTGTTGTTAACCCTGGAGGACCCTTTTTTGCTGTAATTAGATCCCTATCCAAAAACCAAATAGGGGTCAGGTTTGGCTCCACCACCTCGTGGCCCCCTCGGGGAACTCTCAACGAGGGGGTCGATTCGCCCTGGGCTACTTCAATGGCGTCTCCCTGCTATCCATTCTTTACTGAACATTGTGATTCTTTTGACTTGAGATGGATATTTCACCAACCGAGGTAGGAGAAACTCTATTCCACTCCCTTCTATACCCTTCCTAGATTTCAGGGAGGAAGTGTACCCGGTCATCGTATCACTTACAGATGCATTGGTCAATGCATAAGTCATGTAGGGATAGGCTACATTTCCTTCCTGAAATCTAGGGAGTGGTACACTAAAATTGAGAACTAGTGTAACCACACTAATTAATTTGTAAATGCTATAAGTTTTTACTTTAGATAAAGGTTTTTACTATGAGCACAATTATTGATACTATATAACGAGGGGAATCATTGTAAACATCGTTGGTAAAAACATTCATCACAAGTAAAAACTTATTAACATTTTAGATCATTTACCGTGCTTAACACTAATTCTCAACTTTGGTGTAGTGGGTTGCCGGTTGGTTTTGGGTTGTTCTCCCTTAACCTGATTTTGGAACCATTCATTGAGGAGAAGAACTAAAGTTCAATTTTATGAAAACGGTGATCGAGAGAAATAAGGTGTATGTTGAATGATTAGTGCGGGTGACACATATTTTGAGTGAGGTGGTCTCCTGTGAATATACTTGTGTCTAACTTCTTGGTTCCTATTCCAATTACCTTGTTTTTTACTGTGGGTGGAAACATTACCGAAATGGTCCCAAGTGAGTGGTGGAGGATATGAGTACAAAAATGAAGTTGTCTGCTTACAAATATAGGGATCCACAAGGGTTTATTTTATTACTTCGAGAAAAAATCATAATCTTCATTTCTTTCATTCTAAAAGTGATTTTTGTTGCTCACTAAAAGTTCTAAGAGTGAATTTTTTGTAGTGATAGTTATTATTAGTATGTTACGTGGTTTAAATTACTTGAAATTAGTGTCGTTAACCTTGATACAATTGGAGATAAGTGTTTATATTACAAGGTGGTATTGGGGAGGGGATTAGATATATTTTTGATAAAATTAGGAACTACTCACACCGGTGAAAAGATTTTAAAGAGGATCCATGAGTATATCAAATAGTGGTAGTTTACACCCTCACCTTGGATGTAAACTAGCACTAGTTGAAACACTCATTGGTGGTTCCAAGTACCTTTTTATTAGTGTTTGTAAGGCTTAAAATTTTGACTACGAGATTCAAATTCAAGGAAGATTTTACTTCATGAAAGCCTATAAAAGTTACTACAGTATTGTTCGAAAGACCTTTCACTACCAAAAGATGAAGGGGGTTACCCTAGGATTGTGTAGATGTACCCAAGAGGATGGCAAATTGTTTCCATTTCACAACATTGACTCCCTCGTAACGGAAAAATCCTTGTGATAATTTACTTGCTTGTGAGTTTGCCGGGATGCCATAAACTTTTGAGATGCAGGAGATGATGTGGTAAAATAAATGTAGGATCTTCTTCTCAACTTGTATGAGATGATGTGGTAAAAGTTATGTGAATTTTGACCACACGGATTGATTGATAATAGTTAGAGTGACAAAATTTATCCCCAAATGACCGCTTGGTCCTTTGGGGTTTGATGCACAATTAAAATCTCAAGCAAATTTCGAAAGACTTTACCTATTTCACTTAGATTACTTCTGTTGATAATGAAGGTATCTATCAATGATCACTTTCAGCATGGTAAATAATCTAGTTACTACTAAGTCTACTGTAACTTTCAGTTCGACATGTAGACAATGCCTAATTCCTTTTTATTTCACATGATTTTGTAAATATCATGTTCAATTTCAGTGATAGTTTGGTCATTTGAAGGACTCCATGTCTTGCACTTCCTTTTGCCCATTCGTAGTCATTTCATAATACAGGGAAACTACCTACACTCAAGGGGCATGAGAAACCTGTTACATGTTCTCACACATGTTTGGAGCCCTGTTAGGGCAGGCATGTGGCCATTGTGACCAAGTTAGAGTGTAAAAAAATTCCCAGTTTCTAAGATGACATGTGGCACCTTGTCAGTGATGATTTCCGGTCAGCAAAACAGAAACCCTGTACATGTCGAGCTTATCAACGAGCCACATGCAGTTTCACTTGCAAAACTTATCCCTCCCAGATGATTTGTTTTTAGGTGCCCATATAATATCGCACCCTCCAGAATCCTTTGAAGATTTGCAAGCATCCATACATTGACCAAAAAAAAACCAACACCCTCATACCACAACCTGTATTCAAATCACACCCTTACCTTACGCACCACCTCGATATTATCCAACAGCTAAATAAACAGATTACTGTCTGCAATGGTGGTACCATATCCCAAACTCCTCATCCAAACAACCACATGCAACTTCTTCTTCCCTTCCCACCTGTGGATTTCTGCACTCCCCAAGTTAGATAGAAATATGCCTCCGCCAGAAACTTCTCATCCAAAAACTTATCTACTCCAGATCGTGTGCAACAAGTTCCAAGGTAGAAAAATCAATCTATAATCCCCATGATGACTGCAGTCAATCACGTACCATACCGTCACATTCATGGTACAAAAATATGGGGAAAAAAAGAAGGGGAAAAAAAAAAACCACCGGTAGCCAAGCCTGAATTGTGTCAGTGGGGGCCAAGATAATGGCTACAGAACTGGTAAGTTAGTTGCAAGGCGGCGCAAAAGGGGGGAAGAAGAATTGCCCTAACCGAAAGAGGGTCTCTTTTCAAAAATTCTAAGTATTAAAACCTAAATCCCTATTGATTGTGACTATTTTTTTAAAAAATTATTTCCTATGAACGGAGGAGAGGAGGCTGTTATTTTTTAATGATTTAGATGCTTGTTGTTTTATTCCAATTTATTATTGATGGAGGAGCGGAGGCTGGGCAGTGGGGAACGGGGGGTGCTCACGTGGCGGGGAACGAGGGGAACGTGGGCCATGTTAGGGGACAGCCATTGGGTGCATGATGAGTGGGGATCCCAATGGGTGGGAGAACAGGGCATCTCCTTCTCTGTAGGAAGGTGAGGAAAGCAACGGAGGAGGGGACATGGTGAGTAGCTTTTCCCAAGCTTTTTGAACTTTATTTTATTTTATTTTTTAAGATTAACCCTTTCCTTTCAACATGAATACAACAGAAGTTAGCAGCCTTTCATTGGATCGCCCTCATCATGCTCATGATGTCACTTGCTCTTGTCTGAATGTTAAATTTGAACTTTCCAATTCTTGGACTAATCAGAAAAATTGTGGTGTGGCCATTGTAATTCTAGAGGACCGCACTATTTGGACTGCGGTGTTCTACAATCTTAGAATATTCTGCGACGGACATATTTATCCTTCTTCTCAGCTGTCCAGGGTCAGGGACATGAAATTCCATACCGATTGTTGTGAAAGTCTTAAGAAAAGACAAGTTAGAAATTTGCTATATTTATGTGATTTTTTAGTTCAAGGTTTGGACTTTTAGAAGACACACTGAAATGAGGATGAGTTTGTTACGGTATAGCAATCTTGAAGTAATCTAATACAACATATAGTTATCCTAAAATTAATTGGCACTAATCATAAATTTCCTTGATGTTTTCAATGTACATTAGAGCCTGGTTCCATGCAATGCCCGATCCGTCATCTCTGACGGGGTCGGGTCACTTCCATGTAGTTAGCTTCTCACCCTACCCAAAAAAGCAAGGTAGAGTGTAGCTGATTATCTTCGGGATGGTGGAGCCGCTTTTCAAGCCCTTCAACCTTCCCTTCTTTCCAACATATTAGTCAGAGCGTCATGGATTGTGTCAGAGTCACTTTACACATAAAGGTGACTCCAAGTGTAACCCCCCTTACTTCATTTTAGGTTGAAGTGTCAGGTTGGGTGTGATGGATGGAAGTGGCCCTATATTTTCTTCCCTACATCCTGCAAGTAGGGAAGGTACAGTGATAATTCGGGTTGGGCATTACATGGGGATTCGCCCTTAGACTATACTTCCTTCAGAGCCGCCGCACTCTGCAGTCCAAAGCAAATATGTGTCGTGTACAATGCCTGCTTATGCTCATACGCCATTTATCCAGATGGGGCACCTGCATCCTACAACCATGGACTACAGGATTCAATGCAAGCAAACCAACCAACTCGCAGATGTCAGTCTGGATTACTCCGAAGGCAATACCGGATGAGCTACGTAGCAGCGTACAAAATATCGCTCAAGGCCTCGGGCTTGTGATTGAGAGGCACAAAGCGAATGATCACAGATCAGATCAATGATTTTGCATCACAATAGCGGCGGGAGAGCCCTTCGTAGTGAAAGTTGATGTCAAGAACCCAATCTCTAGTGCGGTCATCACAGTCGAGGTAGATTATTACAATCTGCCCATTCGTTACAGGTATTACATGTCCACCTCGCACTTGATCAAGGACTCCAAGGTGTTTCAGAACCCGCTTGGCCTCGCTCACACTCCGAACGAATCCACCCCAATCCTCGCTACGGAAGCGGTCGCTGCAATTCATGGGAGGAAACCACCTGGCACAAATTCAAACAACAAAGAGCAAAGAACAAGTGAGTCCCTAGAGAGGAGGAGCTACCTAGTGGGGGAACTCCAAACTTAGTTGGTCCACAACTGCCACAACATGAACACATGCAACTTAGCCGGGTGGTACCGCCACAATAAACAAAAGATTCACCTATAAGAAACGTGGTAGCCAACGGCCAAGATGCCGCAAAGGAAAATGAGTTGAGGAGTGAAGAAGCGGGTCCTTCGGCACAAATCTTTAGAAGAGAATTAGGGTGGGAAAAATTGAAACAATGGAACGCGAACTCGGATATGACTCTTCTCCAAATACATTAGAGTTTTCCAAAGTCAATGAACTCAATAATGCGAAGGAGGACTAGAGATCAAGAACTCACCTGCAACAGCTGCGAAAAGAATTGTCATCAACAACGAGAGATGTTAGAAGTGTGCAAGTGCGTATGCTCAAACGCAGTTTTCACCATATGATAGCGGCCGCCAAGCATAGAAAAAACGACAAGTTTGCAGCTCTGGCGGCAAGCGCAACAGTGAGCATTACTCCGCAGCAAGCATTAACAAAACATGTAGCCAACATCGCAGTCCCTTCTCCTCTTCCAACCAATCCAGAGAGTACCTCCTCGCCCTCCTCCGACAAATCCCTCGAAGCCCCAACACTTGACAACATAGCGGTAGTAGGACAAACCATTGCAGGCTTTGGATCGCCTCCTATTAGCAACAAACTCAGTCTTCCCCTCATGCAAACAACACTTGCCTGCTTGCAGAAGCCCCTCTACTCACTAGCCGACATGTGGAAGGAATTCATCTTCCTGACCTCAACAAAGAGGAGTAGTCCCGGCTCACAGGGCGCACGTGTGAATCTGACAGCCTAAGTCTTAGTAGAGACCCACTCCAATCCGATAGTGTAGAGTACCACTTAGACTCTCATATGCCTCAGAAATCTCGTGTGTGCCAAACTCGTGTGTTTGCACACTTAGTGTCAATAATGAAAGAGTGGCTAAAAGAGTAAGGGATACACAACGTCTACATCCCGAGTTCCCCTGTGAAGTTGAGACCTTCTCCCCATAGGAAAGTTCATCGCCTAGCTAGTCGATCCCACTCACAACAACCAAAAGCCCTCTCAACGGGGATGGATATCTAGTCCCCTCAACATAGCAGCCTAGTGAGAGTCCATACCTGAGATTCATCAAAAAGAAGCTCACTACCACCCGTTGAGACGGAGAAGTCCCTCCTTCTACCCCCAACTTGCTCATAAAAGTGGCCATACTCAAGTAAAACTTTAAAGGTTTAAACGACTCAGTTAAAACATGTGCAATAAAAGATTACCATAGAGGATTCTGAGGAAAAACGGACGTTATATACTTCTAAGAAACCAAACCTAAGAGGGTCCAAATTCCATGCATTATCCAAGCTCATGTGGCCAGATGCAGGATTTTATGGTCAGGAAGCTCAAGTTGCTTACAACAACAACGGAAGGGACGATGGAGCTGGAAGTCAAGAAATTTGTATGTGGATCGCCTCCAAGCTTGTGCATCTTGCGTGGGATTATTGTCACTCCACGGGCGGGAATGCACAGTGGGTGCGCCTTGCAGGGCTTCCAGAAGGTGACTTTGCAATTCTAAATGTGTACAATCCATACACCCCCAATGAACACAACACATTATGAAGAGAGCTCTTACATAGCCTCCCCCGTGACTGTAGGTGGATCTTGACAAGAGATAGGAACTTTGTGGAATTGACCAGAGACAAATCCAACTTGTGCGAATCACACCGCACCGAGGAGGAAAAGAATGTATTCAGAGAACTGAAGAGGCGCTAGAAGTAGAAGACAACTTCTCAAGGCGTAACCGAATCCAATACTCCTGGGAGAGCAGGCGGCGAGATGGACGCAAGATCCTAGCGCGGCTCGACCGCACATATATGTTTGCAGGAGCAAGTCCCTTGGCATCATGCAACTCTTACCACACATATACATTTGCAGGAGCAAGTCCCTTGGCATCATGCGACTCTAACCACACATACACATTTGCAAAAGCAAGTCCCTCGGCGTCATGCCACTCTTATCGCATCTTTGGTGATGTAGTGCACTCGGATCACCTCCCGGTATAGAAGGAAGTTTGGCTAGAAACTGTAGAAAGGCGGCAATTGCCTTACGTGATGAATGCCTCATACCTCCAGGAATCTAGGGTTCAAAAAGAAGTGAGGCGCATATGGGCGAGTCACCCCAACCTGCCTTTTTGGGCAAAATAAGAAGAGTGGTGAGATTTTACAAGCAATTTTGCATTTTGCAAAAGCTAAGGAAAGATCAAAAGATGAGTTGCAATTGCGTGGGGAGTTCAAAACGGCACCCGCCAACCTCCAAGGTGACTCCAAAAACTTGCTAGCACATGCGCAAGTTGCTTCACTCACGGACCAATTGTAGGCCGTAGAAAGGAGGAAAGTGGAGGGGCAACGCCTACGCAACTATCTCAAGTGGCTCGAGGTGGAAGACAAAAGTTCAAGAGAATTTATTGCGTCCTATAAAGCTCAAACATCACCCTCCTAGATCACAGAATTGCGCGACAAAGATGGAGTGTCTCAAACCTCACGTACCGGGCTGGAGAAGGCATGCAAGAAATATTATGAGCGCCTATACACTACTCGGCGACCGTCATCGGCATTTTTAGGAGCAGAGCACCAGGTGCTGAACTACCTTTTGGATCGCCTCGACGCATAGATGAAAGTCTCCTTGCAAGCTCCCTTCTCTGAAGCGGAGGTGAAAAGGCCATGCTCGACATGCGCTCGGGCAAGTCTCCCGGGCCGGATGGCATTGTGTTGGAATTTTACAAGTCCTTCTGGGACCTCATTGACAAAGAGTACGTATGCATGTTACACACTAGCATCTATGTTGGAAGAATCCCATTAGAAGTGACACACGGTATGTTGGCGCTGTTACATAAAGGGAGGAACGTATCGTGCTTATAAATTGGAGTCCCATCTCGATGTTGAATATAGCGAGTAAGATACACGCAACAACTCTACAACTCATGCTACAACCCATTTTTATGGACATTATCAGCCCGGAGCAATCGGCCTTTCTCCCGCTCCGGTTCGTTCTTGATAATCTTCTACTCATTTATGAGACGATCGCCTGGGCAGAACAATCTAACCAGCCAATGCTTTTTTGAAGGTGGATTTCACTAAAGCTTACATCATGATTGAGTGGAGCTGCATGCTAAAGATCCTGAAAGCCTATGAATTCCCAAGCGAGTTCATCACCATGGTGAGTCTTTTGTTCCAAAACGCAACATCAGCTCTGAAAGTCAACGGCGTCCCATCTTTGGCATATAGAATAGAAAGAGGTGTGAGACAAGGTTGTCTTCTCGCTCTGTACTTGTTTATAATCGTGGCTGAGGCGTTGAACACAATGGTTAAGAAGAGACACACACATGACTGGTGGTGGCCATCCAACTTCCATGCGAGGACAGACAACAAATCCTTGCCCAATACGCCTACAACACATCCTTTACACTTTTAGGTGAAGAAGAATTTGTTCGACACCTGATATGTATCCTTGCCATCTTCTGTCTGGCCACGAGACTGATAATTAATTGGTCCAAGTCCAGCGGCTATTGGCGGGACTGGAGGGGCATCGGTTGTCCCCCTTGGACTCAGTGCCTAGGCATCACATGGGTTGAAAATGACAAAGTAAGTAAGCTCCTTGGAGCACCATTTGGTATAACCATCTCAACCCATTCAGTGGATGATTTTTTACACAAGTGCATATCCAAGAAATTAGATTACTAGAGCTCTACCAAATTAGCCCTATAGATAAGAGTGTCATTGCTAATAGTGTTTTCTTATCAACCCATCTCTTCTTCTTATCTATATGGGGCGGATTGAAGAAAGGCATCACATGGATAAAGAGCCAAGTCATGAATTACATTGCCTCAGGGACCATGAAATGTGCTTGAGCGTAAGTAAATTGAATACAATGTTGTCAACCAAGCGATAAGGGAGGACTTGACCAATATTGAAGATGCAACCTCTGCGCTCATGACAAAATGGATTCTGAAGGCAATAGAGCCCGAGACCTCTAACCTTCATCTCATGCTAAGATTTTGCTTAGAATCCTTGGAGCCCTATTCAAGGGGACGATGGGCAAATAGCTTGGAGATCTTCATCATCCAAAAACACTAAGCATGGAAAGGCTCCAACGTATAGAACCAGGTGACAACAACCTCAAAAACCTCCGAGCAGTACAGTATATCCGCCCCTCCAACATTAAGGAACTTCTTGGTAGCAATTTCTCATTTTGCCCTACGGTGCGGACAATTGGCCCTAGGTTCTCCCCCTTGCATGCCTAAGCGCTCCATAAGAACGGATTGCAACAGTATAAAGACGTGATTAGAGACCACTTCCTATTGTTTAAAGACGTCTAAGCCTCCTTCGACCTCTGAGAAAACGAACGAGGTGCCTAGCAGACGCTTACCTACACTTTGAGGGGTACATGGAGAGGAATCACATCCTAAGCATTAGTTGTCACCATGTATGGTAAATGGATAGGAATTTTTAGGATTGTGAAAACTGACACCCCGGATTTGGCTGTCCAAACCGGAAAAAGATATTGCCTACATTTTGGCTGGTACTCCTCAAAGATACCGTCGGCCACGTCTATTTTCAAAATTTGAATGGCGTTTCATTGCCTTCAACCTATATCTTTGGAGGAGCATTAGCGTCAGCATCCAGCTACATGGGACGCAAGAAGAGAAGATTTGGTCTCTATCTACGTCAGCTTCAATTGCACAATACGTGTCACCCAGGTTAAGCGACCTAGACCTAAGAAAATCATCATTTACCACTACTATGGTCACTCCAAGAAGTTGCGATGGGACCTTGAAAGGTGTTGATGGATCGATGGCACACCGTTTATGCACCTCTCTGCAAAGAGTAGTTGCATCATTCTTCGCTGTCGACACCAGATATTGTCAGTTGTTGAGCGAAAGTGGTCCGGGATCCTTTTTTTGTCGTACAAACTTCGATGGCTCAATAGTTGGGACACTGATGGAGTACGGAAGGAAGTTGGGCTCATTTGGACCGTGTGGCATTAAGCGATGGCAACTAACATTTGGAGAAGAAAAGTCCAAGACTCTTTGGACCAGCAGTGTCTTATATGTGTCTGTAATATCCTCAAAATTGTTCTACATCGATTCTGGTAGTGTTCCTTTGCAAGATTTGCTTGGAGTTGGTGTAGTGAGTTCATACCGAAACTGTTGCCCAACATTTAGGCGCGGAGAGCTAGCCGAAACATGTTTAGAGTGAATGGACGCTTGAGGAATTGGTCTCGGATGAGTCCCGAGTATCTTCCTGAGAGGGACAAAGTGGTGCCCTCTAATGTGCAAGGTCTTCACATGACTTAGAAGCATGGGATTTTTGCCCATCGCATTCCTAGAAGGTTCAAGGCTATTAGCAAGATTTGATTCCTCGTTTGTGGGGTTATCATGTGGTGGCTCTAAAGTGAGAGAAATGATGCGGCCTTCAACAACGTTTGATGGTCCAAGCCAAAGCTCAAAGCTAAACTCTAGCTTGGGCTTACCGATTATGGGATAGCCGCCTGGACCAAGATCCACACTTGTTGCATTAAAGCCCCAGAGAAGAGTGAAAAACTCTCGAGACGTTTCAAAGATCTTTGGTGTTGTGACGAGGTACTTGCCTTGCGGGTCAATATGCGGCTTGAATGGCATCTATCTTATAGTTCCATTAGGATTAACACTAATATTAATCCTTCTACTAATCACTGACCTGGCTCGGGCTTTTGCCCGGCCTCACTAGTCCTGGTGGGATTTGTCTGTGTATTTTTTCCTCCTTGGAATATAGGCTTCAATTATTTGTGTCAAAAAACAAAACATATAGGTGTCAAATACCTCTCTACCTTTACATTTTTTTCCACATCAAAGGATGTCATGAGAACAATGAGAAGTAATTCAACACCAACCTCATGTGGAGCTTATAAGCACGGCAAGAAGCGTTGACTGGATTAGATAGGACATGCAACAAAAGGTGGGAACCGAAGATGATTTGAGTGCTACACGTGGTAGAATTATGTATTGGTGGGTCCCCCACCGATAAGAGCTTGGCCAACCTCCACGATGCCACATTCCCTATCGTGCAGAGTATTGCGCCAAGTACATGCGAGTGCTCTAAGTCAAGAGAATACAATGTACAACAACCATGCCAAGCTTGGATGTGATAGACTTCAATTTTGGGTTTACCACATCATCTCATACAAGTTTTGAAGAAGATCCTACGGTCACATTCTTAAAAAGTTCATCTTCTCAAATTTAATCAATAGAGTAGATTCCTCTTCAATGCCTTGGTCCTTTAGGGTCTAAGATGTTTGCAGGACTAGATATATAGACATGACACAACCAACAATTGCAATACCAAAGGAAAAATTCCTTGCATATATTTAGGATATAAGTATTATAACTATTTCGTGAAGTTATCGGTAAGTTTTGAAATGGTGGCCTTGAAAATATCCGACATAATACTCAAACATGTTTGCAACTAAGGGCCGCTTCACACCAGTCCGAGTCGAGAGTTCATCCGTCAAAATTTTTGCCCAAACTATGGCAAGAGTCCAAACTTTTGGATTAAATAAAAACATTAAAATATATATATTGAAGCCTTTGGGCGGGTGTGGTGTAAAGCCCCAAGTTCAAAGTCCAAACCCCATATCATTACCCCAAAAAAAATTAGCCCAATAAAATCAACCAAAAAAATCGGCCTCTTTCATCTAACGGTCCAGATCTTGTCAAATTTTGATTATTATTTTGAGAAAATCGACGGACTCTCAAAAGAAGTTTGGATCGACTAAAAACGGCGACTCAAGTTTTGCTCAAGAGTTCGTTGCCTTGGCGCCAAAACTCTCCAAAAGTATTGCCATGTAGGCACATTGGAAGACAACGGCCTTTGGATTTCGGCCTTTGGTGTGAAGCCCGAGAGGCCGGACTTTGGCCATTCAAGGAATCTCATTGGTGGAAACCGACAGACTCTCGACTCGGGCGTTGGGGGTGAAGGGGCCCTAACAAACTTTGCCTGATTTCGTTTTTATTATCATTAACGATGGATGACAACTGTGACTAACAGATAGTAAAGGCCACACCCAAACTACCGAAATTCCTGATTTAGATCAACTGCCATGCCAGTCTCTCTGGGACACTCATGCACTCAAAATTGCACCTAAATTGCGTAGCCCAGAGACACCAATTTCTAAATGAAGAGAAATATACTTCGACGATAAGCACAAGAGGACAAACTACCAGGTGGTTTGAGGGCAGTGGCAAGGCTGAGGCCAAAATTGGAGAAGGTGGTTCGAGGACACTGGCAAAATTGGAGAAGGTGGTTACTAAACTGGATGAAGCAGAAAATGGAGCCAATAATGGTGGGGTATACAAGGAAGGGAGGGGGGGATGTGCACACAGTTTTGGGCTAAAGAGCGTGCAGGGCGGAGGGTGGAGAGGAATTCAGGGAGATCCCGGCTAATGGTGGCCTCCGCCGTGTGCCTTTGGGCTAACTCTGAATAAAATCAGTGCAAGTGTGGGGAGGCAGGGGGAATATTCATAGAGCTGTATGGGATTCCCCTCATCCGAATGTAACAAACGTCAATCCGACTTAGATAACACACTTACTGCATGCCTGGTAATATTCCCTATCACCGTGGCCTCCGCTGGAACTCCTCATCCGGGTTAGATAATCTTGTCACTCCTAATCACAGAAGATTGATTTCCCTGGTTTCCTTTCTGCTGGTGTCACGTTCTCAGGGTACCACACTAAACCTGAATATAGTGTGGATTCATAATTGATGTGGATCACCCACACTAATTTTCATCAAGCACATGCATGTCAAAATTGAATTGGCTGTGTAATTTTTCAAGCAAGTGTGTGTCAGTTGCTGATTGGATGTAAATTTCAAAGTAGTGTGGAAATTTGAACTACTCAGGTCCACACTATATGTAGTGTTTGGTGTATATGCATCACATCTGCTCCTTGTTGCGTCCCTTCTCCACCACGACTCTCATCATTTTATTTTTTTTAAATTCTTCTTTCTTTTGGTGGCACAGAAGAAACCGAGATTTGATTGTAGAGAACAAAACCAAAAACAAGAACCACACGCGAGAGCCGGTTGCGGGATGAACGGTACAAGATCCCTAAAGGAACTCTAACCCAAGTCATCCGGTCACCTTGCCTACTATACAAAGCCTTGTAACAACCCTAATTGGTGTCGAAATGGGAGGTAGCATTGATCCTCTTCTCATAGACATTGGTCTTTGTAGAATATATGAAATGTATTAAAGTTAAGCAAGACATACACCTTTGGATTGAAGATTTTTCAGCTAACATCTTTTATTTGGAGGTCATTTCAATATCTGAATCTTATCATGTTCAAAATACGACACTATACATGTAGATTATTGCGGCCATCAGTGGCACCTTCGGACGTTCAAGGGTTAATTGCAAGAAGAAACCAAGAATAAGATAACGCATTGGAGCTCGTCGGACGGGAGACCAGACAAGATTCTAATGGAACTCTCTAATTCAAACCATGTGATCTCCTTATCTCCAACACAATGCCTCAAAGCAAACCCAATTGGAGCCGGAGCGGGCGGAGACTTCCAACTTGGTTTTGTCCAAGTTGGGTAAGGAGACCCTCCTACAAGCACTTTTACCATGGTCGGTCAATTCTTGTCAGATAGTGCAAAACCTTTCTTTTAGATGAATAATTAGTAAGTAATTCCATCGGCAATTTCGTAAATCAAATCTCGAAGGTACCAAATTCATACAATTTGTTTTAGGACACAAATAGAGGTAAATTTCACTTTGGAAAATACATGATACAAAGCAAATTGTGGTAGGTCTAGCAAGGCCTGACAAAAGCCCCGGCAAAGATAAGTGTTAGGAGTGGAATTAAGGTTAGTGCTAAGACGACCACTCACCAATCCAACTAATATATCCCTCACAACACACTTATTAAAAGAACACCCACAACATCAAACACATAAAATGTTCAAATACTCAATTCCAACCCAAAAACCAATGTACAAAATTTCAATACAATGTTTTTTGAAGAAAAGTCTATACAAATCGACTCCCTTATTAATTGTCTAAAACATAATGACCACCTTCTCTAAATCAATGGCGTGAACCTTGTAACACCCTAGACACACTAATAAACAATATGATAAAGATAATCTTTAATGTCCTAGAAAAAACATGTAAAGTTCCACCTACACTACAACTATCAACAAGAACATCCAAACAAGGAGGCTACCTACGACGAAAACTCTCAAAGAAATGGAAACAACACATGACCACTTACCATACCATTTGGAAAACAATTCGAATTATTAAAAACAATGGACAATGGTTTACTCACCCCATTTGCCAAGAAGTACAAACCCTACAACACACCCAAATCCCACCTCCACCATCTCTCCACACATCCCCATAGGAATGGTTACATGATATTGCACTAATCGCAAAACAAGCCAATAAACAAGCCAAAAAAATAACTACCAAATACACAAGAGAAAATGTCAGAAAATCCATCTCAAAATACAGACAATTATATGAAGATAGCCCAAAGAAACCTAATAGAAGATTCTTCAAAAACAATGAGTCACCACCACTAGATTGTATCACCAACCAACATAACAATATCCTAACTAATTTTGAAGATATTGCAAATGAGATATATATCCAACAAACAAAAAACAATAGACCTACCGTACCTACATGCAACTATTTATCCAACCATCCACCTACATGTACATGTGCGGTAAGACAATACCCATGGCATGACCTCAACGGCTTCACTGTAGATAAACGGGGTGAATCATAAATCCCACTACACATCTACTTTAATTGAGCTACATACAATACATGCCTAAAAAACCTCATAAACAATAAAGCTTCAGGACCATACCACACTCCAAACTCCATAGTGAAATCAATGCCTCCAAGATTCCATGAACTTCTCTCTCAAAATTCCTCTCACTGCTACAAACAAAAACAAATCTCCGCCTCATGGAAAACTAGTTCTACAATACTACTGTATAAAAAAAAGTGATGCCTCAATACTTCCCAACCATAGACCAATTGCCTTAACCAATACTCTCAGTGAACTCTTCACAAGCACAATCACATCCATGTTATCCTGACATGAAGAAAAACACCAAATCCTACACGATAGCTAAGAAGGCTTTTGTGCAAAAAGAGGTACTATTAGACAACTCCAAACCGTAATAGCCGCACTTGAAGATCCACGATTTACAAAACAAGACATATATATTTTGTACACCAATTTCAAAAATGCATATGGCTCTATTGACCACACAAGATTACTAGCAACTATGTTTGACCTCGGATACCGCACCGATGTAATTGTGCTAGTTGGAAACATCTACTCTCACTCGTCCACCTCATACGTTAGAGAATATTTTGGAACAACACGCCTCATCCTCATACAACGCAAAACTATACAAGGAGATACTTAAGCCCATATCTATTCAAAATTTCCTAGAACCTCTACTAAGATGGATGCAAAGGGGAAATAACGGCTACACATTTGGAACATCACAAGTCACCATTAACTCGATCGCCTACACCAATGACCTTGCCGACATAGCCGGTAAACTCAAATCACTTCAAATCTAACTCAATAAAATTGACAAATTGTGCGATTGGTCAGGTATGGATGTTGGCACCTAAAAATATGCCGCCACGGGATGCCCAAACAAATCCAAAACGAACCCCACCGCATTCAAAGCACTTATGCAAACAACCAACATAAATTACCGTAACCAATCCATCCCTATTTTACATCAAAACAAGCCATACCTATATCTAGGCATACATCTTGTCCCCTCACTAAAATGGAAGATTCAAATTCACACCACTACCACAAAACTTACTAAACAATGCAAAGAACTATTAACATGCCTGACGACCATGAAACAAAAAATAAAAATGGAAGACACAATACTTAGACCTGGAGTAGTATACAGTTTCTACGCAATCCCAAACTCTATGTCAAATGTTATAACCTAACTTCCTCAAATTTTATTTGGATGAGAAGCCTCTTCCCTTAAAAATACGTACCTCCAGTGTATAGGAAAACAACTTCAAAATGCACTCAATGACAAAGGTAGACTTGGATAAATTTACAAAGGGCTCACCGACTCCCCGGTCACTACAGTCAATCCAGGTTCGCGGTGTCAGGGCCCGGTTTTAGGCCTGACACCGTGAAGAGCGGCCCTTCTCCCCAAGCGCCTTTTCGCCTCCATGCGAGGTTCTTCCCATGATAACGTCTACTTTCGCCCACATTTTTTTTGCGCTGCTCGTATCCCTTTTTGGCATTCTCGCCGATAGCCCCTTCTCCCCCCGCCTTCTTCGGATCACCGAAAGTCCCTTCTCGCCCCGCCACGTGTATTCCATAATGACCCGTCCTTCTTGGCGGCTGTCTGTGCAAAGTGTCATCCACATCGTTTGCGTTTGGCGCCGTCGTTTGCACGATCTATTGTGCCATGTAGTACCTTGCCGGAAGGGGAGTGCTTGTTTCTGCGTGAATAGAGTTCCTCGATCTCAATCTCCCCACACAGGACAAGCCGAATGGGAATTCTGGCGAGACGGCGCCACCAACCGTTGCCCATAACCGGGCAGCAGGGAGGAAATGGAGGCGTCAAGGGAGAAAGAAAGCGGCTGGCGTGCGTGAGAAGGGGGTGGAGGACCTTGATGCCGCATTCCGGGAAGGCCCGCATGCAGACTACTTGAAGAAACAGGGTCACAAGGTTCTTCGGATGCGCGATTCATTACAGAACCTTCCTCCAGGAATTTTGACATGGAAATGTCTTAGGTGGATTATGGAGGTCGAGAATGATACGAGGTTCGTAGAGGATCCGCAATCATCGAAGAGGAAGCAGTCCAAGCTTATCGCCTACATTCATTGGGATAGGGTCTTGGATTTCGTGGAGGGTGAGCACTCTGGCCGAAAGGATGTAGAGACTACCTTCGTCTGCAACAAGAACGACCCCACAAACGTCGGCGAGAAGACGCACTATCGGTGGAACTGCCACATCGAGTACCAGCGGTAAGTGATTCTCGACCTCTGATATCACGATATGCACGGTAGATCTGCTTATCGACTTTGCCGTAATATCTCTTCAGTACTACACGTATCTGTAATGGTTATAGGGTATAAGCAGATGGCATTGTCAATACGGTCCCGAAGACAACAGGGACAAGATCCACGCTATCACGCCCGAAATGACACCAACGCCATCGAAATACAATCACAAAGGGAAACAACTTACTTCCGGCGCTGGCTAGAAAGGCCCTCGTGCCACCGATGCGAAGGAGGGGGGGTCTATGAAAGTGGGCTACCAATGTCGATTCTACTTAAAGAGGTACTATTTTCTCCCATATATCGCCGAGGTAGGGTATTTTTGCTCCGAACATGTCGATACACAGGGCCTCATCGTCCACGATAAGGACAATGTGCAGAGGGGAAAGCTCCGCTTTCGGAAGTACATGTCAGAGGAAGTAAGGCTTTGGATTCTCAGGCAATTTGAGGAGCAAGGTCCGATGGCAGCTATAATACAGAAGCACCAGAAGCTGGTACTGAAGGCACGCGATGGGGGCACTCTTACGCCTTCTCGGGATTGTTTCCTTAGCATGGAGGACATCTGCAACATATGCGGAGTCCATGCGCAAGAACTATACAAGAAACACGACAACGACGCTGAGAGTGTGAGAATGTGGGTAAGAGAAAACCGAGGTACGGTTTTTACTACCAAGACCCACGCAGCAAGGTTGACGAAGGATTGAATGCCGATAACATACCCTTCGTAATTGGGATTCAAACCCCATTTCAGACGTACATGATGCTGAAATACAGTCATGAAAACATTATTGCTATAGACGGGACATTCGCAACGAACAACAAAAAGGTACACGTACCTATACCGTGGTCCATGTAGGGTCTCTCTAGAAATTAGGAGCACTCACTCCCATACCGCTTAATTTCTTGCTTGCGTGTCCAGTATCCGCTCTTCACGATGATGGTATTCGACGAGTGGAGAAACGGGGTTCCAGTGGCTTTCGTGATCACTACGAAATCCAAACAAACAGATCTCGTGCCTTGGATGCATGCTCTGAAGTAGAAGTTGGTGCAGATAAGGATGGACCTGAGACCCACTACCTTTGTACTTGACGACGCCGATAATGTGATCAACTCTCTTTGGTAAGCGATTTAGTATTCTTACGTTATCGGGTGACGGGCCTTCGGCGAGTTGTACTTATCGGCACCTTGGATTATCGCAGGGAGGTTTGGCCACACTCGCATCTATTTCTATGTCTCTGGCATGTTCGTCGAGCGTGGCAGAAGAATGCATGTGCTAAGTTGAAAGACATGGAGACGAGGACCGGAGCCTTGCGAATTGTGGGCTCACTTATGTACGTATTGGAGACACCAAGTGACTTCCAAGACCCTTCGACGAGAGCTCCTGGTGATAAAGTGTGGAATTTGGTAGAGTGGGTGCAGCACGTCTACGGCGAAGCTAGCTCTCTTGTCAGCCGCTGATGCATACTGGAAGTACTTCGACAAAGAATGGCTCCCGAAAATCAAAATGTGGGT
Source organism: Bryoerythrophyllum caledonicum (assembly GCA_963971425.1). Taxonomy (NCBI): domain Eukaryota; kingdom Viridiplantae; phylum Streptophyta; class Bryopsida; order Pottiales; family Pottiaceae; genus Bryoerythrophyllum; species Bryoerythrophyllum caledonicum. The sequence goes on along the minus strand of OZ020517.1, from coordinate 8,881,851 downwards.
TGTGGGAGACCGGAAAATCCTCCATGTTGGCCAAGACACCACTGCAGCTATCGAATCATACCATTCTAACATGAAAGCAGTGCTCCGGCAATCCAAAAGGAAACTTATTGGCCAAAGGATGGATTGGCTTATTTATGAGCTCACTGGAAATGTCATCGAGAAGTATGATTACAGTCACTGGTGTAAGCTGAACGGTTTTATAAAGAACAAGAGGGAGCGGCAGATCATGGTCAATGCAATCAACCAAGTAAATACAATTCCCGATAATGTGGTCACCTTGCCCGAGTGGTCGGGAGGTTCTGCATACATTAAATCCTCGAATAGTAGACACCTTATGTATGCCGTATACAATCCATGCACCGAATGGGCCGTCTGCCAATGTGTTCATTCCCAGAAAGGTAACATCTGTAAGCACCAGGTTAAGGTCCTGAAAATGACAAGACCTGATCTGGCGGAGGGAAAAATTGCTAGATATTTGGGCTCCCTTCGTGGCACAATCCAAGGTGGAATGACAAATTACCTCCGCCAAGACAATGGTCGACACCCGAATACCGAGGGCTTCCCCGATAATGGTGTCCCCTACGATATCGAAATCGGAGATGTAATCCCAGTGGCTTCCAACCTTCGAGAATTAGGTGAGACATGGGTATGTGACTTTGATCGTATGCATCAGCGTGTACTGAAGCTACTCGACAAGGCTTATCGGCAACCGTTGCTCGCAAGGCACTTGGATGCAGCTTTGCACAACACCGACGCCGCCCTCTCAAGGTTGGAGGGTGAAATCGAATCCGGAATGCTTCATCCACTCCAGGAGATAGCTGCACCGCTCCCCACAAATGAAGACGGTCTTGGAATGAGGCTCCGAAGGTTGCATGACTTCCTGGATTCCAAAGGTTTTCGGGTGAGGTTCGTTCTAGCTAGTGAAAGACTAACTCAAGAAACGACTTAGGTTATCGGCTCCGATGTGGTTGAGTATAAAAGGCAGAGGATTTTAGCTGCTAATTTGCGCCGATAACCATTAGTAATCTTATCGGTGGAATACTGCCGATAAGATGCTCTTAGATTAAGTTCCATGTATCTCCAGAAATTTCCAGTGAAGTGATATTTCTTTAGTTATGAAGTTAAAACATTTCATTCAATATAATCGGCAAAGACTGGATTTTAAGTTCCCCTTACAAGCCTCAAGTGGGTCTCAAATTCCATTTATGTACGCTATCGAAAAATTTGTCATTTACAATGAATGAAATGTACAACATCGGCATCCTATTAATCTGTGCAAATTCTTGGAGTCTATCGGCTGTGTACAACACCCCCCCTTATCGCCTACTTCTTCGTCTTGGTGGTGCCCTTCGGTTTTCTCGATTTTTTTGGGCTTTTTGGCGCTATTGCCTTCTTCCGCCTTCCTCGAGTCACTGGTGGATTTGTGAGCACGTTGAAGCCCTGAAGATCACGTTTCCCCACTGTCTCCGAAATACCGAGAACTGGGACTTCCTTCTTCTTCGCCGTCTCAGTACCGGCTTCCACGAAAACTACGTCCGGACTTCCGCTTCCAAATTCCACCGTAACCTGTCCACATAGATTAAGAGCATCGTGGAACGGAAGCGGTGCGACAATCTCCGTGTATAGCACTTGCATGAACCATCGGTACGCCTTCTTCCCGTCCCAGTCCAAATATTTTGTCCCTATTGTCACGATCTTCTCCTCCGCCTCTTTGCGCCCACCACGTACGATAAGGTACTGCCAGAAGGCCAAGCCTGCCATGAAACCACACTCCCATTTTTCTCACTGATTAGACAGAGGCAACCTTATCGGCTCTCGACTCTGCCATTCTTGCCAACTTTTGGATCCGACCTTCACGCCCTTCGCGTTTGCCCATCCCATGTGCACAAGGAATAGAAAGTTGTCCACTTCCCGACCCTTGTGCATACCTTTCGCTGGGTCCAGGTGATTCATTCGCCTTTGCTCCAAGACGAAATCGCTCTAGTGACCTTTATCGTGGTAAGGGACGATAAGGGTATTGGGCGAATTCGAGGTCGTACGAAACGAGCGGCTGAGAAAGCTCACGATGTCATCCCAGTCCTTCTCACAGTCCGCCGGATAGCATTGCAACGTCGCCGATAACGAGTTGTGCGTGTGATGATACTGGATTCGAACATGCTCCTTCGCATGGTAGACGACATGTCTAAGGAGGAAATCCAGAAATGTGCCTTCCATTTCCCGCTTGTCCTTTAGCACGCAATGCCAGTCATGTGGTGCAAGCGAGACATCTACAGCTTGTCGAAGGTCTGAACCGAAAAACCTCATACCTCCAATCAGGTCCTTCACGTGAATAAAACGAGGCCTGCAATTCAGAAGAAAAAGGATGTTAGACAACAGGTGCCCATAAACAACAGGTGTTGGAGAACACAATAACATAGACGACGACACTCACTTCAGTTTTAGGACCTCCACAATAATACCGAGGTTCTCCTCTATCGTGGATGCGTCATGCTCCTCGGCTTCGGAGCAGAGCAAAAGCTCTTTCTCCCAAGACACACAGTGTGACGTATATACTCCGCGATTCTCCTCCAACATGCACGTATACGCCGCCTTCTGTCCTTCCCTCTCGTTCTGAGCACGCTCTATGAGTCCAGGATAAACCCAAATACTGGACAAGCGAGATTTCCGTGCTTCTTTGATAAAGCGCAATGCCAGTCTGATCTCCTCGGGGTCCATCTCCTTTGGAGCAAGGCTATCACGCTTTGGCGGAGGAGCAGGCTCAACGGGTTCTGACAGACTCGCATGGTTATGGGGCTCTGGCGGGCTAGCAGGGTTATCGGGAACTGGCGGAAGAGCAGGGTTTAACGGGCCCTGGCGAAGAAGCGTAATCGGACTCCGAAGAGGGAGGATTCAGAGGGATTGAATGAGTTTCCAAGGGTGCCACTCAAGGCTGTTCGGGAACAACCGGGGGACTGTCAGTAGAGTCCAGGTTTTCAATACCTTGACTTGACAGAAGGAACGATAGCTGGTGGGGTTTCATGCCGGGTTCCGTCTCCCCCGTGCCTCCAAACACAACATGATGACGAGGGGTTTCGAATTGAGATAGCCCCACCGGCGGCTGTGAAGACTCCGCAATGCCGAGGGTAGGATCATTCATTGCTTGTGTCCACGAAAACTCCATGTGAGATGGGTTATCGGCGGGACAGCCCGGTGACTTCACCGCTGTAGTAGCAGGCTCTTCTTGGAGGCTATTGGGAACACCTCCCTAATGTATTTCATCGCTAGGCCCCTCTTGTGCTTCCTCCGTAACTTTGTCCAGCGACTTATCGAAGAATCCTTCGTCGTCGTTACTCCTCAGGTACTGATTCTGGACGCGGAATTCATTTGAGGTTCCCTCGTCTATGTGAAGAAGGGCATCTGCACCCTCGAGGTCCCTTGTTTGGATAGATGTCTCCCGCCGTATTTCGTCCACGGAAGTCACTGGATGCCCTTCTCGTTGACCCCACTCTGTCATCACCAGACATGACACAACGTTCTGGCAATCTGCCTCTGCAAGTTCCCTTTTGCGTGCCCGGTAGGATCTACAATGCCTGCACAAGGATTATCGTTTAGTCACAAGAAATAACGGAGATACCAAGAATCAGGAAGCGTAACAGTTAGATGAATGACGGGGTTATCGGCTAAATCTTACGTCGAACGAAGCCGGCATACATGAGGTCCAGATCCTCCCTTGCCGAGCAGTTCTCGTCCAGAGTATCCTAGTGTTTGTAGGTATCCTTATCGGCAGCACACTACTGTCCAACGAAATCCTCTGGGTGACTCCTTGCCGTGTCCACGACAGTGCGAGCATGGACGTTTACGATGAAGCGTAACACCAAATCTTGTCCGCCGTGCTTATTGTCGCGGAGCTACGAGAACACTTGCGATATGGGGAGGTACTGTTCGAATGCGTCCCTTCCGAAGAGGAAGGAACTCAGGACTTCGTACATTTAGGACGGCCCATCCCAAGTTGTCGCTGGACCATCCACGTACACTGCAATGCTGGCACGCCCGCGGATTACGCTAGGGTTGCACATATTCCGGCCTCTGAAAAATAACGGAGTCACGTTAGCCGATAAGGGACGAGAAGAGACGATAAGGGACAAGTCTGTGGTGAGAAGGAAAAACTTACACCCGAGAGAGCCCGTTGCAAATGAAGTAACACTTTAACAGCATAGTTGGAGCCAGCGACGGGACACTCTCGATTTTGATCCGCGTTAGACGGTGCACAACCTCTCGAGCCTCGTCAATGTTGTGCATCCATGGCAGTGGATGCAGCAATGGTCGAAGAATCTCGTTCATCGCGCAATACCCGAACATGTTGTTGAAGTCCCATCAAATAGCCTCTCTCTCCACCGCCCTTTCGGCATCAAATTTACGAATCTTGTCCTCGACTAGTTTCTCCCTTAACCGCTTTGTGCTCTCCACATCGGCTGTAATCTTAGCTTCATACTCGACGCACTCCTTCTCGTGCGTCATGTATGCCCACGTTCCTATCACCGCCTCTTTCCAAACCTCTTGCGCAGTACCGCCATCGAGATTCTTTGCCAGATTGCAAAGGGTTGTCAGGTGTGGAAGCTGCACCTCGTTATCGGCGAAGCCGACCCCTTCGGAAATGCAGGCACCGAGAGCGTGGTGGAACCTGCCGTGGTGGCCTCCAGAGTCCACCATACACAAGACGTAATTCAACATCTCATCTTCGGACTTTAAACTGTCCATCATGATATTGTCGAGCAGACCATGCTTGAAGAGTAGGTACAACGGCGTTATCGGTACCTTCCTTTCGGGGGAGAGCACCCTTCGAAGCGGAAAAAGACGCTCAGCGTCTTCTTGTGCCTGCCGTATCATTTTGGGCCTCTCCAACTCCAAATCTTGCTCCCTGCTACGTCTGGGCGGCAGAATGAGGCGCTTATCGGGATTCGCACCTTCATCAGAGCCTGCCCGAAGTAGCGTGGCTAATGTCAGCGGCTGTCGAAATTCGCCCGAGGTTATCGGCGGGCCAATGTCAGAGTCGGAGAGTCTCTTGGCAATACTTGTCTCTCTCAACCGTTGTAAAGACGGCAGGGCTCGAGGCCTTCTCGCCATATCAGTCTCTTCCACAGACATTCCCGTAAGCCTTCTCGCCATTGCTGGGGGATTGAGAGCTTTTGTCTTCTTCGTGGATTCTTCAAATCTTGCCTTCTTCGTGGCCTCTTCAGCTTTTGCCACCTTCTTCTTTGGTACAGCGTGCTTTGTAGGCTCGGTCTTCTGGAGCACGATGGAGGAATTGCTCTTGAGCGCCGGCGCGAGTGCGGACTTCCGGACCCTGGATATCGAGTTCTCGGCACCAAAATTCCTGGAGGCATCATCTCCGGACCGAAGACCGTCCTTCTTGCCGAAAACAGCTAGAGTGCCTACATTATGGGCCTCATGATCTTTGTTGTGATCTCCTTGCGACTCTGCCGATGAAGAAGTATCGTCACTGGACTCCGCTTTCGGGGGCGGAGGTCTTTTCCGAGAAGGCATAGCGAAACGTTTCTGTGGACAGCCCTCCTCTGCCGCCTGTGCCACCCTCTTGCCGCACTTAATTGGGACTCGACTGATTGATTCCTCTTCATTATCGGCAGCCTTCCGAGGCCTCCTCTTAGTGGCTATCGGCTCTGTGGTGCCGAAAACCTCAATGGCTTCTTCCTCCGACCCGCAATCCTGAAGTCGTGCCACAAAGTTTGCCACATTCCTAACGCCCAAATTGGGATACGACGGCATCTTCACGCCCACCTTCTCCTTCCCTTCGCACAATGCATGGTTGCGGTGGAGGTTGAACATGTGCTTCTGGTGTGTCGTGTTGCAATGTATGCACAGTATCTGCTTGGGGCCGGTTTGTCCAGCCGGTACGATGGACGAGTCTGGAAGATGTAGCTCTTGGATAAGGGCCCTCGCCTCCATCACCTCCCAGCTATCGCGCCAAATGTGGTCCTTCTCAATTACAAATAGCTGCTCGATCCTCCCCGTTTCCTCGTTGTAGGTGGGCGGAATCCCTTCCTGTTCTCCACTGGGATCTCATCAAATAGTGCCTTGCAGAAACACCCTGTCCGCTTCGGCATTTTTACGGTCCTGCGAGGGAGGACATTGCCAAATATGAAACCTTATCGCCCGAAATGATTATCGGGAACCCTAAAACTCTGAAACCCTAAACCTTGACACTTTGCAAAATTTCCTACATCTTCGCAAAGAGCTTACTTTGCAACGCCCCACATTTGAAATGGAATGAAAGAAGGACAGGGAACTAACGGGAAAAAATGGAAAGAAAGAATGATAGAGAACTTACCGAAATGGAATGAAATAGAAAGAAAGAGGGGTAGGGAACTTACCAAAAAGATCAGTCGGCGATTTCAAGGTTTTGAAGCAGCGATCGCTGACGTAGAGCTTGAACTTCCTGGATATGTCGCTAGACGGCAAAAAACACAGTTCGAAAGTACAGGAAATGGTGCCGCCACATAAAACTTTGCCATGACTGTATTAAGGTTTCACGTTGATGGTGATGATGAACGCCTAACCTACCCTAAACCGAGTAGCCTCTTCCTTCTATCCCTGAGAATGTAGGCAATAAGCTTGGATTGCTTCCTCTTCGAATTGCACATCCGAAGAACCTTGTCACCGTGTTTCTTCAGATAGTCTGCTTGCGGGCCAACCCTAAACGCGGCATCAAGGTCCTCCACCCCCTTCTCATACACGCCAGCCGGTTTCTTTCTCTTTTGACGCCTCCATGTTTTCCCTGTTGCCCCGTTATCGACAACGGTTGGTGGCGTCGTCTCGCTAGAATTCCCATCAGACCTGTCTCGTATGGGGAGATTGAGATCGAGGAACTCCATTCACGCGCCGACAAACACTCCCCTTATCGCACAATGATGGTGCAAAAGACGGCGCCGTACGAAACGATGTGGATGGCACTTCGCATCCGCCGAGAAGGACGGGTCATTCTGGAGTACACGTGGCGGGGCGAGAAGGGGCTTTCGGTGATCCGAAGAAGGCGGGGGGAAAAGGGGCTATCGGCAAGAATGCCGATAAGGGGTACGAGCAGCGCAAAAAAAATGTGGGCGAAAGTGGACGTTATCGTGGGAAGAACCTCGCATGGAGGCGAAAAGGCGCTTGGGAAGAAGGGCCGCTCTTCGCGGTGTCAGGCCTAAAACCGGGCCCTGACACCGCGAACCCGGATTAACTGTAGTGACCGGGCACCGACTCCATCCTTACTAAATACAGTGGTACTAAAAACATTCCTAGACTAAAAAAAGTTGATTGCATTAGATCACCAATCACCCAAACATTTTTTCTACTAAAAAAGAAGCAAAGGCTCACCAGAAAGCACACTCATGGATTTCCTTTTAGAACCCTCACCTTTAGAACAAATATGGTTACAAGAAACCCAAAGAAACACAAGAATTAACCAACACGACTCCTCAAAACTTTTACAGATTTTTTTTGGTCATATTACCAACTTAAAACAAATTACATCACCAAATGGATCACACATTATAAACCATGATGACTTCAAAACAGTTTATTCTACACCATCCAAATTAGTCAAAAGCGCTCTTAATATTGCTCAACAATTATTTTGCTACCCCCATGCCCTAATACATGCACCTCACAATGCTCCACACATCCAAACCCCCACACACTTAGAGACGCATATGTCACCACCAACAATAACATTCATTCTAAAAACACCCCCCCTCCAACTCACCCTCTCCAACCGCCACACTCTTACTTCCCCCCCAACATACATCCTTAGAAATCCCTCCATATATCCCATAAATCTCATTACTGACCACAAACATAAAAAACAAAATTATAAAAAATAATACCAAATATTTATGTCAATGGCAACACAATAATGATACCTTCAACAAATGGTTACCCCAAAGGATCCTCTTCCCATGACATGACCAAAACGCTCTACTCATAACTCTGCACAACTAACACAAAATTATCAAAACACCAAAAACAAATTTTACTTAGAAATCATTTAAGCACACCACTCCTAAGAACAATCTCGTGACTCAAGGTCCGTTATCCCACCCATAAGCATTCCTCTCCTCAACATCCACACAACAGAGTGTAACCTTGAAAAATATATTCTTACATCAAACAACACAATAAAAATTAATGAAGATCATGCACATATATACAAAAACAATGGGAGACATCCAATTACTATCCCCGTCGCTAGAGTCCTATGGCCATGGAATCAATACCATATCAAATAACAAGCTTCCACAATTATAGAGTCAATAACTCAATCATTTAAAACTGAAATAGTTTGGCTATACCAAAGATATAAATATTGCATCCTAAACAATGATCCCCTCAAACTTGCACAATATACATTACCCACGCCCATTTTGAACTCACTAATCTCATCCTTCAACAACCAACACTTGTACTTCTCATCCCCCGTCACATGCTCCATCCAACTCACTAAGTTCCACTCTCCTAGAGACAAAATCTTTGGTTCACTAGGAAACACCTTTGACCACAAATGGATTGGAAATGGTATTGCGCACCTCCACAATATAGAAGAAATACAACAAGCAATACATTGGGCAAGACTAGCGGCCAAAAATGACCCAATAAATACTTCCACCCTTATCTCACACCAAATAGCAACTGGTAACAAAACTCTAACTCACATTCTAGCCCATTTTTGGATTTTCACATCATCGCACTATTTCAAGTAGACTCGGTACCATATGAAGAACCTAGGTTACCACCTGAATTGAGAAATAAATCAAGACTAGAGCCATCCACTATACAAATACTATGCATACACCACCAAAAAAATAATATTGGCAACAGTGAACAACTTGCCACACCCACCTATATAACAAACAATCTTAACATACACCAACTATATACAAAAATAGCCCACCTACACCTTCTCTAACCCCAGTAATCAACAACAAAAAATGGTCCAAACTTGAATATACAAACACAACACAAATTACCTCACCTCACCACATGCCCTCCTCACTTATTCAGACCATACTCCACTAAAATCCCCATGCTTTATACTTATGAATGCCAAAACCTTCAATAATAACCCACAAGAAAACACGGTCCCTCCATGGCTACTTCCATGCACATGTGAAACCCAAAGATGTCATTGTAATGCCAAATTCAAACCAGACATACTATGCGTCAAAGGACTACTATATAAAGACCCCCCACCACACCACATATACGCAATCCTTACTATCCAATATAACAAATTTAAGTATTGTAATGATAAAAAAAAATTAGAAGCAATTGCAAACAAAATTAATAAACACCAAACACTTATTAATGACATTGCAGCTCATGGATGAAAAGTTGACCCCCTTATTATCATCATCGCTGGAGCTGGAGCTACTACCTTTATCCTCTCTATGAAAAGTCTCAAAAATACATTCAATATCCCAATTAATCCAATTAAAAAGACATTCACTAAAATTAGTACCATTGCTATCCAACATGCAATGTCCATATTCCTATACAAATTTTTTTTTTAAATAACTAACCTCTCCCAGAGTTAAAGGATGCCCCCTAAAATCTCTCAATAATAGACACTTATCCTTTCGAATCTCTTCTTGAATTGAGCCCTGTGGCTCTGGTTGGTCCTTGGTTATTGATTATTGGTTACTAGGTATTGATTGCACACTGTCTACCCTCGAGAGGGGGGAGTAGTTCCATACTACTAAACCTATGTTCAGTGGACATGGATTTAGTGGTGGAACAAACAGACATTTTATTCACTTCGCCCCCCCCCTGAGGACCGGATTTCTTCTTATTCTAGTGCTAAGACTATTGTCAGAAAGATGCCAATGAGGGTGATGCGAGAATCTTGTTGCAACACCACGAAACCTTGAAGTGTTTAGTGAACTTTTTGCTCTTCTCCGGCGCTTGAGTACACTTGATTTAAGTCTTGGCCCAAGCAATCCAATCAAAATCAATAAGAGCAAGCCAAAGCTTGGGGCAAAGCTTTTGCTTAGACCATTAAATGTTGTTAAAAGTAGCATCATTTGGTATTAGCCAAAGGCACCACAAAGTAATTCCACGAAGTGCCAATTCCTACCAATAGACTTAAACCTCCTCAAGATTTGGCGCAAATTTTCCATGCTTCCAAGTAAGACTAGGGCCTTGAATATCACTAACATCAGGTTGTTGACTTTTGATATTTCTGGCAACATCATTGATAGCCAAATTTGTCCGGCGCAGATGGCCAGGCATCCAAATGTCTTGGGACCTAGGGTGTCAAGGTGGTACATATGCACTACGGGTTGAACAATGCATAGGTGAAAGCAACAGATCTATAATTTTCATACACTAGTGCCATGTATGGCGAGAGGAGGGACATTTCAAGGAGCAATGAAGAACTGATTCAAGAGTGTCATAAGAACAAACATGACATTGTTTGTCCACCAAATCCTAGACTTACACACCAAACTTCAACCACAAGGGTCTTGTGTCAATTTGTCTGTAACAAACTAGCTTCTTTACGAGCCTTGTCAACATCTCAAACGTTGATCAAACAAATCTTATATGTGATTAAGAAAACACCATTTCACTTTTATTCAACCACTGAAGGAAGCTACTGGCATTGACGGAGAATTCAGAATCTAAGCTAAGAGTAAATGTCGTTAGGCCACTGATATTCCCTAGGATCCAAATTTAAACTATATGCTTCTATAGTGAAGGTAGATAGAATTTTTATTGAATCCCCTAGTGAACAAAGAAACTCAAATCCTACAAATAAAACTTGTATATATTGAGACAAGATCATCTCCTTGTGAGTCTCAAATAGCTCTACATATTGAGTTTTCCCATGGAATAGGTTTAAAAATGAAGGCGCTTAGAAAATGGAGAATGTTGTAGTATCTGAAGGAATCTCAAAGTTGCACCCTTGAAGCCAAGATTGATACTTTCACTAGCCCCAACTACGAAGATGGAGAGACTAGCCTCCTCAAAGTTGAAAATTGCCACCCATTTGTCAAAGTCCACGTATGGTGAGGTTTGTGACAAGACAAATCTCCGCTCTAGTGCATGTGTATGCAAGAGGGCTTGCCAAACATCAAGTATATTTGCTTGAAGAACAAATTGATTTTGAGCCTATTCAAAGAGTTGGAGGCTGAGAACTTGCCATTGAACAAAGCTAGGGCACATATGCATGAGAAGCTATGATCTATATTTTGGATCGTTGGGTAGTGCCAGAAACTACAACTAAGTAGTTCATTACGTTTGTAGGGCAAAAATAATCGAAGTTCAAAAAAATTATTTTCCAAGCTAAGGTAAATTGGTTCCAAACAATTGACTATTTACAAGCTTGGTGTTAAAACCCCAAATGAAAAAAGTCCCGAAAAGTTATGCCATCTTAAAGAAAGCATTGTCATTTAACTCCAAACCCTAAACCCTAAACCTTAAAACGTGCTACCTTGGCGAAGATCACAAATTGTATGCCGTAGAAGATTTGCCCTAACACTATCACGACCGCTCTTCAATCTATTGGATTTTTGCATGGATGGCACCAAAGAAGCCTTACCTTAGCAATGTATACAAGGCAGAGAGGTTGGAGTTTGTTTTGCAACACAAGAAGTAGAGTGCTTAAGATTGAAATTATGTCATTTGGAGTGATGAGTTGACTGTTGAGATTGGGAAGAATTTTAGGCGTGTCTTGATTTGGAAAATAGCCTACGAGAAGTACAATATAAATTGTGTTGCGCCAACTTTTAAGTCTAGCCGTTCTTTGGTGATGGTCTCGGGAGCTTTTGCAGGTTGTAAGCATAGCAAACTTGTCCGCATCACAAAAGGACGCCGTATAGCACTTGACTTCGTGGACCAAGTGTATGATGGTGAGTTAATCCACTTTTCACCAACCATCAAAAACCCTATCTTGATGGAAGATGGTGCCTCAGACCACCAATCAAAGGCACCAAAGCTTTGGAGGGAGCTGCATCTGATTGAAAAGCTTGATTGACGAGCAACCAATCCGGATTTGAACCCTATTGAGAATGTTTGGGCCAAGATAAAAATAGACCTGCAAAAGTGGCCTAGAGCTCATTATGACAATAAGATGTGGACACAATTGCAAGCGATTTGGGAAGGCCTTGATCGAGAATGGTTGTAGAGCTTGGTAGACACGCTTCATTATAAAATCCAAGTTGTGCTTGTTGCAAAAGGAGGGTCAACTTGATGGTAGCATACCTCCTGCTTAAAACCCTAGAATGTACATAATAGTACTTTCACAATCTTCATGCTCTACCAAGGCTTCTCAATATGTTACAAAAGGTGTGTGTGGAGTTATAGAGCCATTGAGCTTGAAGTGTGTGTGTAATGGTTGTTTTTGTTGTCCAAAACGACTGTAAAAATGGTTTAATTTTTTTTTTAAACAACAACCTTTATTGGAGGGTATTAACCCCTAAAAGCCCAGGCATTTTCCCTCATGAAACACTCCAAAACTGCCATCATCAACAAGTGGCAACGAAATCTAACATTACAGTCTAATTTTAGACTTTTAACCATATAATCTTACAATAGACACGCATATGAACTTACAACACAAATTTGGTTGCAATTCACCGCACGGATGTGAAGATTATAGCATTTGAAGTGCAAAGAAAAGTATTTTTCCCCCCTAGCCCGGCAAGGTCAGCCTACTTTGACTAGGTATATCTTCTAGTTTTTACATTGAAATGTGATCAAATCTTTTACCAATATAACTTATATGTTGTTAGGTATTTGTGTGCAAAATTTGAGGTCAATTCGAGGGGTAACAGATGTAGAAATATACACTTCAATGAAAGGGGGTATAAAATGTTGACAATTACTACGTAAGTGATATGAAATTCTTTGTTTCATACAAGTTGTTGCATTTAAGAATCTCAATGGTGGAAACTTTCAATTTATTTTTTCACTAATTTTAGAAAAAGAAACGACTAAAAAAAGTAAAATCCATAATTTTTATGAATATATGGAATAAATTAACAATTCTTCTTGATAATTTTCAATGCTTTTTCTACTTGGACTCAGTGCATAGAAGTCTGGATTCCTTTCCTCGCCCTTTTTGTCCCAAAATTCTGCCCCTTTTTTCTCCTCAAATTGCATTGGTTGACATGGCTGCCCCTATAGTCCAGACTCCCCATTTTGACCTTTGAAGGCTAATAACTTTTGAACCAAAAGTCCAAAATCATATTTGAAAAATTCCCCACATAGATTTCTTAAAGGACAATGCAGTGTAAAATTTTCATAAGAATCGGAGTATTTTTTCCACTCAAAGGTACATGCCCAAAATCCAAAACGTACGTCCCAAGTACACTTGGGCTCTTAGGGGTTAAGCGAGAGGTATGCTACCCTTCATGGGCGCAATGTATTTTTTTAAATGAATCAGGAGCAATGGTTCAAGAATTGCCAATACAAATTTTAGTTTGTTGTGAAAGAGTCGAGCACCACCATAAATCATATTTACATTTTTTTTTTTATCAGCTCAAATATGATGGGTGATGGAATGGAATTTACAATTCATTCCAACGAATCACTAGTAAATTGAATATTTGACCTTTTCTTTTGCTTTTTCGTTTTCCCTTTGTGCTGGAGTTATGAGCTGAGTAGGACAACAAGTATATTGAATAGTCATATTTGCATCTAAGCTTTCCACTTATCGGTATGATTGATGGTGTATTGAGACCAAGAATTTTGTAGTGAAAGTTAGTCTTAGTGATCCAATTGACCTTTGATTGATTGTAATGTCGGTTTCTTTCCTCTTGTTGATTGAAAATGCCACATATATCAACACAAAGATTACTATTATCGATTAAAAAAAGATATCATAGTAGGTTTGGCGGATACTAGTCTACTTTTTCAAACAATAAGATGAAATATAGAGCAAATGACTCTTGGTGCTACTTCGCTGATTTGAAGCTATTTAAGTCCCTTCTTATAAAAAAATTCGAAGAAAAAAAGAAAAAAAGTGGATAAAGTTGAGATCAACCAAATTAAAAATAAAAAGAAGCATATTTGTCTTGTGGTTGAACAACCTTTAATGGTTATACAGGATTTGAAAGGAAAAGGCAAAAAACTAAAACTAAAACAAATGCATTAGAGATAGGTGGGTTGTCTTTTGGTGAATGGTTGTAAATTTTGTTTTGATCATTCGGGTTGATCGTGAATTTGATCCCTGGTTACTCAGGGGGTTTTACATTATGGTGGAGAACTCCACCGGCCGGTCAAGAAGTCTCGGCCAAGACATGGTTATTTGAGGTGAGCGGTGGATATTGGAGAAGACAAAAAAAGAATAAAGTAATGCATGAAGAAATCTTGACCGTTTAGTAGTGTAAACACCCAACAGTGAAGTCCACCGGCCAACTTCATACGGTGAAGACCACCGGTGAACTTCACCACCAAGAAAGTTTATGCTAGCCAATGAAAACCACAATTTCTAATGGTCTCCATGGACATATTATGTACAGTACATTATGGGCTCCGTTGAACTACAAAAATTTATATCTTTTGCATCAAATGTCCAAATGTAGTAACAGTTGTTGGGAAAAAAGCCCCTACTTGTCTAGTTTGTGTGGAAAAAATTTCACATGAATACAATATACATGATGTTAGCACACACAACCATGTTATAATTGATCTCTTTCAAACCTTTTAATTATTTGCTTGCCTTTTCTTCAATTACCACATAAGTCTTGTTGATGCTGACATTAGTTTAAGTAACAACACATCTATGTGCTTACTCTGGGTTGTACTTTATAATTTCTATACTACAAAAAAAAATCGATTTAGTTGCTCAAAATTTATTTACCAAAATTACATCAGGAAAATAGAAGGCACTTTTGTTCATATGTAGATTCATATATCAAAGATATATGTTTCTTATGGTCATGTAGATTCCATATGGGTCATAATTGCATTCCATATCAATATTGACATAAAATCAATATTGTTTCAAAATTCAATCCTTCTTGAGATCATATTGTAAAAAGACGATATGAAGTTGGTATACAATATTTTCAATACAATAATTTTAAAAATGAAATATGAAAAATAACACACAATTTGAAAAAATAAATTAGTATGAAACTTTAGGACAGTGTTTTTTTATGTGGACAATAATTGACCCAATTAATAGAAATGAAATGATTTTTGCACGTTGGAAGAGTGTGAAAAAGAAATCTCAAAAGATTTCAATATAAAAATAAAAATAAAGATAAGATATGCCTTGACAACGATTGATGTCCAAATATAAGGTAAAACTCAAAAGGAACTATTCTAAATAAAACATACACCATTAGTACAAGTTTTTTAAAATTTCCATCCAGCTTTTTGCCAATGTCGTTTTGTCTTTTCCTTTTAATTTCTTCAATGCACCAACTCTTTGTAGATGAAAAATCATTTTCCAAATTGGCTTCTGATTTCTTTGAACAAAGGATGGATATCTCCCATCTACTTAATGATATAAGGTCCCCCATGCGTTTTTGGCCCCAATCACCTTTCAAAATCTATATATTTAACATCAAGTGTAAAAATGTAGTAAAACTTGTTGGAAAAATTGGTCCTACTTGTCTAGTTTGTGTGGTAAAAAGTTCACATGAATTCAACATACAATGTAATTTTGACAGCAATTTATTACACCGGGTTAACTCTACTTCTTGTATAGAAAATATAATCTAGCATAGAGTTTTTGGGCTACAGTCAACTTTTAAAATCTAAGAAAGAATAACAAGTAGTAAACTCCTACCTGAAACACAAGCCCCACAATCATGTCATTTACAAATAAAGAACAACTGAAAATCAATAGCAATAAAAAATTGCATAAAAAATTTGTACCACACAAACAAGACACAAATGCGCATATTTTTTTTAAAAATGTTGGAAAAGGATCTTCCACTAAGAAGTTACAGCACGCCAAAGTAGCAGTGTTCAAAACTGACCCTGATTATCTTGGCAGAACCCCCTTCCACTAAAATGCACATAACTCACTCAATACTAACTAAAATGACTTGAAATTTATACCACACAAACGAGACAAAAATGCGCATCTCTAAAAAAAACAAGTGTTGGATAAGGAATTTCCATCAAGAAGTTACACCACGCCAAAGTTGCAGTGTTCAAAACTGACCCTGAATTTTTTGGCAGAACCCCCTTCCACTAAAATGCACGTAACTCACTGAATACTAATCGAACTAACTTGAGATTTGTACCACAGAAACAAGACAAAAATGTGCAACTTACCTAATAATGTTTTTTTTAAATAGACAGTCATGGAAGAAGAAGCAAGAACTTGAATTGCAGTAAAGTTCAACAAATTTGCAAAGGGAAGGAATATTTTAAGTAAGTTCTTCTTCTCCAGTGGTTTGGTTTCTTGTCCGGGGGGTTGAGGTTGGACAAGAAACTAATCGAGAGGAGAGGAACTCTTCAAAAAGGTGTTTCCACGTAGGCATCCATGTCATTTTTTCATCCATGCTTGAAGTTCTTCACTAGTCAAGTCTTGGCCAAGTGTAAATCCAATCCGTTGAAGAACAAATTGTTCTCCAATCATATTGCTTCATTTCCCTTGAACTCTTGGCCGGCGGAGTTCTCCATCATAGTGTAAAGCGGGCCTTATTTGATGCTTTATGTTGGTGCTCTTTGCCGAAGGCCTCACACTTTGGTTCAACATATGTTTGTTTCCTTCCATGAAATACACATCCATTTGGTTCCAAAAGATTAATCAACCCTTGTATGTCAATTGGGAACCGTATATACATGCACGTATTTCACTTTGTAGAATACAAGAAAGTATTAAAGTTTAGCAAGACTTACACCTTTGGAGGTCATTTCATTTGGAGGTCATTTCAAAATCTCAGCCAAATCATGTTCAAATACAACACCATACATGTAGAATTTTGTGGCCACTAGTGGCACCTTCTGACGTTTAAGGGATAAAAATGAGATTAGAGCATCTCCATCCAACGGGCAGAGAGGAGGCCGACACTTGTAGCTAGGTTGGTTTATCATAGTCACCAACCTTGTTTTTGGCATGCCAGCCAACCTTCAATCATCCCATCCTCCGCCAAGCTTGCAGACCATAAAGTCGCCTGGCCTCACCTCCTTACCTCACAAGGTATCTTTGTCCATCTCTAAGGTAGAGTGTTGTCTATTCTTGTACCAAAATCCATGGTTGAAAACAATAAAAGCATCCCCTCATTGTCTCCCAAGGGGATGAGGAAGATAAATGAAGTCATTTATCTTTATGTTTCCCTTGTGACTAGGGTTTAAAGTTCAAGGTGTATGGGTTAGGATTCAAGGACCAGAGTTTATTGGTGAAATTTAGGGTTTAAGATTTGAGCAGAGATGGTAGTGAATTGGGTTGCGGGATGAAGATGGAGATGGACCCATTCACCTTCTTCTATACTTTTGGGAAGCTATGAGGGGGTCATTCCTACGCCAATGCTCTTAGTTCATATCTTCTCAGTATTAGAGTACCACCACCCATCTACAAACCCAACGGACAGCGTGGAGTATTCCCCGAAATCATACCCACTGGTCACAAAACCGATCTCAATCTTGCATTGGATAGGCCTATGGCCGTCCACTCCGCTGCTCACTGGGCAGTGGGCCGAGGTTGGCCGCTGGTGAGCACCTATAGGGCGCGTTTTATAACTTTTCGCAACATCCAATGGTTGATAGAATAGATTATAGTGTTTGAGATTACCGAATATTGGTAGTGAAAACTGTCGATTTTGGAGGGTATACTACTTTAACCATCAATAGATTCTTGCAGGAATTTGTTTACTTTGAATAAGAGTGCTTCACATGTGCACTAGGTTGATAGCTTCGCATTGACATATCATATGTGAAGAAAATATTTTCACACAATTATTGGTGATTTTTTTGTTTTTTTCTACTTGATTGTATACAAAAATGTTCCAAACTGATACGAATCAAAGGGGAAGTTTCGTATGTGAGGAGAGAGATTCTCAAACACAATTAAAATAGAGAACAATCAAGCCCTTCTATATGAAGAAAATGGCCGACATTTACACACTATTCCCACTACTAGACTCCAATGGCTATGGAATCAATACAATATGAAACTACAAACTCCTACAAACATTGAACCAACAACCCAACCATTTGAAACCAAATTAATTTGGCTATACCAAAGATATAAATACCGCATTCCAAAAAAATAACCCCCTCAAAAGTGCACAATACATAATACCCACACCCATTCTAGACTCATTAATTTCATCCTTTAACATCGAACAATCATACTTTTCTTCCCCCATCACATGTTCCACCAAATTAAAAAAACTCTACTCACCTTTTGAAAGAGATAAAATATCTGGCTCCTTGGGAAAAGTCTTTGACTATAAATGGATCGATAATGGTATAGATCATCCTCACAATGAGGAGGAAACTCAACAAGCACTACATTGGGCCCGCCTTGCTGCCAAAAATGACCCACACCACACATCTACACTCATTATCAAACCGGACAAAAATTGGTACCAAAACTTTAACCAACACTCAAGCCCATTTATAGACTCCCATATTATTGCACTATTTGAAGCAGACTCAATTCCATACGAAGAACCTACTATTCCCCCTGAGCTAAATAAGCCCCGGATTGAACCCTCTACATTATAAATAATATGTGTCCACCACCAAAATCAAACCCTTGGCACCCTAGAACAACTTGCCGAACTCACCTCCATAGCAAATACTCTAAACATACACCGCCTATACACAAAAATGGCCCCACCGACACCTATACAAACCCCCGTAAACCGAAGCAAAAAATGGTAAAAACAAAAGTACATCTATAGTACATCAGATTACCTTGTAACACCTCCACCCCTCCCAAACTACAAAACTCTAACCTCACCAAAATTTGACCCGGCATATAGCTATTATAGTGATGGCTACTTCAAACCACCAAAACAAATTAGCCCAGGAGATTGGCGCAGAGAAAAAGCTGGCTATGGCATATAAAATCCTATCGAAGAAATTAAATTAGTCAAAAGACTCCATGGACTACAAAATATCTTTCGAACATAACTTATGGCCATACACGAAGCACTACAAATCATCACAACAAAATACAACAATGAACCATCACACATATTCACTGATTGTATCAATGCACTTTATCTACTAAACACCCAAATAACACACTCTACATTCCACAATAGCCACCCCGACCAAACCATATTAAAATCAATGGTCCAAATGTTACAAAACCGAACACAAATCACAACCCTCTACAAAGTTAGAGCCCATGCCAATATTGATGGAAATGAAAAAGCAGATAAATTAGCAAAAGAAGACCGCAAAAAAACACATAAAAATGCCAAAGATCCATACGAACATGCCCATGCTACCCCATACTACTTTCAAAAAGAAGATTGGCCTTCTAAAGAAAATACCCCTAATAAAGGCCCGGTTAGATTCTTGAGCAAATACCTCAAAAAACAAGACCTCTATAACAACCTTGACACAATCGCAGAAAACTTCTCTAACATAGAAAAATGGACTGGCAACAACAAAATAGGCAATGAACTTTTTACACATTTATGGAAAAATCCCATCATTTCCAACTCACAAATAACATGCCTCATCAAATTCTGTACGGGTCAACATATGGGAAACGCCCGAAAACAACTCTTCTTTGGAATAGAAAGATTCTCATCTATAACATGTCCCATATGCACCTCGACGGACCCCGACACATGGCTACATGTTCTACTTAAATGCCAAAATCACCACATAGTACACTCCTTAATTGTCAAAAGACACAACAAAGCGATATGGGAATTTCAAAAACTAATTACCTCCCATATCAAATCGCGATGTTTTATTCTCATGAATGCCGCCACCTTTAATAACAACCCACAAGAAAATACGGTTCCCCCTTGGCTACTTCCATGTACATGTATAAGTCAACGTTGTTATTGCAATACTAGACTCAAACCAGACATACTTTGCATCCGAGGCCTACCATACAATGATCCCCCACCCGACCACATAAACCAAGACTGTACCATTCAATTCATTGAATTCACATATTGTAATGATAGATTTTCCCTAGAAACAATTGAAAACAAAATGAATAAATATCAACCCCTTATTGATGACATCATAGCCCTTGGATGGAAAGTGGACCCCCTTATTGTAATCACAGCCGGCGCTCGTGCCACCACCTTTATCCCATCTATAAAAATCCTTGAAGATGCCTTTAAAATCCCCATCGAAACAATTTCACGCACTTTCAATAACATTAACACCATTGCCATTCAACATGCTATGTCCATCCTACTACACAAACGCAAAATTGAAAACAACCAAGCTCTCCCCGACATACAAAATCCTCCATAGCATTATCCAGTACTTACTTTCCTTTAAAACTTCAAAAACCTCATACATTGAAAAACACACACCCCTCCCAATGTTTCCCTCCTCTCTATCCTCTCCTCCTCTTTTCTCCCCTCCCCTATTTTTTCCTATGATATTCTTTGGATATGGTTGGTTACTTGTGTTTTGATTACTTGTATATTTTGGCTACTTGTTACATAGTGTCTACCATCGAGAGGGGGAAGTAGTTCCATACTACTAATTCCTTGTCTGGTGGGCATGGTCTTAGTGGTGGAACAAACAAACACTTTATTCACGTCAGCCCCTTCGGGAACCGGCGTTCTACTTTTGTGAGGAGAGAGATCAATAATCACAAAACAATGAAGAATGTCTCAAAGACAACGTTCAATCAAAATTTATGACCAAAATCAATGTGCATGTGTGTGAAATATAACATAGTATGTGGCATGGTATTCACTGTATTCACATTATTTTAGTGTATTTGATGTATTTGTGTTGTATTCCTAGCTTTTCCAAGAGTTCTATAAATCCAAATCGTGATACAATTATTGGAGAGTGTTCATGTAAGGTAAGCCCCTCAAAAACCGACAAGTTAAGAAATGTGCATATATAGAGAGAGGAGATAATTATACTATTATTTTTCAGTGATAGCCAATAGAATTACAATTCCAACCCAAGTGCTTTCATATTTTTTCAATGAAAACAAAATTAATTATGAATTTTCAAACTATGCAGCCATGTTTAGTGGGTGGCCAGCACTAAATACCCTCCATCACCAACGACCAAAAGTTAGGGTCTTGAGTAATAACAAACCTCCATTTGGAGATGTGTTGGTGGTAATGGAATGGAAGAGGGTTGGATATACCCCAATTTTATAGGCGTTGGCTATGGGATTTTGTTGGTTATGGGGGCTTACCTTAACCCCTAAGAGCACCTCTACCGCAGGCCCCCATCCCGACAGACTTGTCAGGTTTGGTGGGTTCGGGGGAAGGTGCTCCCCCACCGCGCTGGTCGGGGCCGCCAAAAGGGTCACGCGGGATGGAGGGAGTTGGGAGCAAGCCTGGAAAAGGAGAGAATATGGCGGACGACTGGAAATTTCACCGGGGTTGGGCCACCAATTTGGTTCTAGCACGTGGTGGAGCATCAATGGCTGTGGAAGTGGCTGCCGCTGACAGTCCATTCATTGACGCATTTTTGCATGTACCTCGCTTGACTTTACTTCCTCTTGGACTTTTGACAATGAGACCCACAATAGGACTTTTATTATGAGAGATAGGTTTCTAGGCCGGATAACCTTGCTCCCGGCTGGTGCTGCGATAGGCGCCTTGCAGCCCGATTGCGGGGCAGGATTCAGGGCCAAAACCCAGGGCACTCTCCACTAGACCGGCGCGTCCCCGGTGGAGGTGCTCTAAAGGACCAAGACATTTTCCCCTCAAAATCACTCCATAACTGCCATTTTGATCGCATTTAACACGAAACGATGCAAAATGTTTTTTCTAAAAATTCAACCGTAGGATCTTGTACTAGAGTTGTATGAGAGTGTGGTGAAAATTTTGGTAAGTTTGAGTGCACGGATTGAAAGATATCAGGCCTTGAAGTGAGACATGATCTCTTTTTGAGGTCATACTAAACACCTTCAACAAACTTCGACCACCTCCTATGGCAACTTTTTGCACTACGGGCCGTGAATTTATTATGTCAACTTGAAAAGGATCATGTTAGGCACATGTGCACCTAATTTTAGAAGTAGAAGAGGTATAGAAGATGTCCTAAAATATCCTGCAATGCAACTATGTGCTGAGAATCAACAATACGCGTTATATTTTGCATATATCATATCCTTCTCAAATGTCTGAAATTCACAAATCCGTACGGTAGATGCAAAGATCTCAATTTATTTTCCAAGAGGACATTTTCTTTCTTTTAAATGGACAAAAAATCGAATTTAGAGGTTATTTTAGTTCAGTTACAGTATATGTGATATGTCACACTAAATTGCTGCACTATTTGTATATGTAAGTGAAAATAAATTGTAACTTTTGAACCATAAGTCGGAATTCTACGAAATTTGTATCTACACAAAGCTAATCAAAAGTTGTCCATTTATTAAAAAATCTCAGAAAATAATGCCTAGAATTGAGAATGTGGTACCTTACCCAAACTCAAAATGTCCCCCGAGAGGACTTTGGTCTTTTAGGGGTTAATATGTGCACAAGTCTAAACCTCGTATCTAGACGCCTAGTTCCTCATGGATTTCATGCAAATTTAGTTTTAGCACCTCCGGAGTCCCATTCCAGGCTTCCAAGGTCTACTCCGGAATCATCTAATCCAGAAATGATGGGATATTCTGAATCATAACTTAACCATGTGAAAGCAGGAGTGTAAACAGTGTTGTAGGGAGTCAAACTCTGATCCATTTTGAGATTTGGCTGTGGACCGTGGTGGATTGCATGACTCTCCAAGGCAAACCATCCAGCCAGCCCTTTTTTTTCTTGGTTTCACTGTTACAGCCAGAGTGGCTGCACCATTTTTTTTTGGAGAGTACACATTCGGCAACACAACATTTCTCCTGAAACCATACAAATCCAAATTTTCTCCATCAACATATATTTGTGCATCCTCTCTGGCGACAGGATGGAGTCCCGGCCTGATCATTAGTAGCAATATGGCGATATGACAACGGCCATGAATGATACATTGGAGCTATAAAATCACAAAATTCCCACTTTTTTGGGGAATGCTTTTTTTGGATTTTTTTTCACCAATGGACTCCAATTGCAACCAAAAAAGAAAAAGAAAAAGAAAGGCCTGCATGGAGCTATCAAATTACAGTATACCCATGCCCCCACCCACAGGATTATTCTGAGCCTGACTCCTGGTGTGTGGCTGGCCAGTTCCGCGGTTTGAACGCAGGTGGAAAATTCATCCAACCCGGCACGGTGTTCCCTGTTATTGCCCACACTGGGTGGAGCGGTGTGGGTGCTCTAATGGTGGAATAAAATGTTTGTGACTTGGAGTAATGTTTATTTACCCAAGAGGTCTTGGTA
Organism: Bryoerythrophyllum caledonicum; assembly: GCA_963971425.1. Taxonomy (NCBI): domain Eukaryota; kingdom Viridiplantae; phylum Streptophyta; class Bryopsida; order Pottiales; family Pottiaceae; genus Bryoerythrophyllum; species Bryoerythrophyllum caledonicum. The sequence goes on along the minus strand of OZ020517.1, from coordinate 8,858,413 downwards.
CAGTGGACAATATACTGTAGGCCCAACTGTCATGAACTGTAATGTCGGTGCGGATTACATGTAGCTTATTGTCAGGAAATTGCTCGTCAATCCAAGTTGACAACAAGGTTCATGCAACGGTCATAGCTGTAGCCTAGTGGCAGTCTCATGGGTGCATGAACCAAAAATTGCTTTCACAAATGGTAGAGCCTGCTAGTGTACCCACAAGTCCAAGAAAATGGGATCAGATGGATGGGGTCCAAGTGTACTTCAATCTTGAACCTGAAGCACAGACCTCATTATTTCACTGATACAGATATTTTTGAGGGTGGGCCTCATTATTTCACCTCCCTCTTCTCCAGGGGTTCAGAGACTTTTTTTTGGGATTACAATGCCAAATTTCGGACATGTGGTCCCAAATTATCCTTGGAGACTCGACTTTGATAGAAGTAGGGTATGTGAACATGAAAATAGGGGCAAGTTTTGTCTACAACCCCCTTCCTGTAAAATCTGTATCGGTGAAACGCTACACCAAACACATAATATAGTGCGGATTCATAATTGATGTGGATCACTCACACTGATTTTCATCAAGCACATGCATGTCAAAATTTGATTGGCTATTCGTTTCCAAGCAAGTGTGTGTTAGTTGCCAATTGGATGTAATTTTCCAAATAGTGTAGAAACTCGAACTACTCTTGTCCACACTATATGCAGTGTTTGGTGTACCTGCAAGTTACTTGTGTCACTCTATCTTGTGAGGGACTAACTTTGAAGTTCTCTTTCACAACCACAGAGTCGGTTGTTATTTTATGTTTAATTTATATGGGTAGTGAACAATATAAGTTGTATTTAAATCATAACATTAATCCTTTAAGGTCTAGGAAGTCCTAGAAGGGCTGATTTTGGTGGTTGTTTACCATGATTGGTTGTTGTTGTCGCGGTCTTAATCCCTAAAGGACCACGACCACTTTCGCTCTAAAACCAGTCCAAAACTGCCATTGCCAAAAAGAGACATGAAAATCACATTTTAAAGTGAATTTCAGATTTTTCAACCATAAGATCTTAAAATAGACTTATATATAAACATGCCATAGAAATTTGGTTGCAATCCACCGCACAGATTGATAGATTTTAGTGTTTAAAGTTAAAACAATGGTTCATATTCTTCCCTGCGTTGAGTAGATCAGCTGACTTTGACTTCACTTTGTATCAAATTTTTGCATTGTACAAGGTATAAATCTTTTACCATTTCTTAAACATGATGTTATTTCCCTACACACCAATTTTTAGAGGTAAAGAAGGAGTGTAGCATATTCAAAACAAGTGTGCAAGGAGTGGAGGTTCAAAAATTGTCATTTCACGTTTTATTTTTTTGTGAACTACGTATGTATTTGAATGAAAATCCAAACGGTCAATAAGAAGGTTTTCACCACATATTGTTGTTGAAAAAATAAAAAGCGAAAAATGTAAAGATCTCTAGGTTTTATGTAGAAAAGATGAAGTTTTTTTCCCCCGTTGCCCGACAATGTATGAAAATGTTTGACTTGGAATAAAATGCCTTTTTACACTAAAGACAAGATTTTTTTTGAAAATTTCTATAGAACGAAATATTCTTTATGTGTGTGAAAAATCTCAATGTCAATAGAAACTTTTGTCAAAAAATTTGGAGGTGCCTGGAGTCCCACTTTTGGCTTTCAGTGGTACTAACTTTCAAACCACAAATCCAAAAAAAAAATAAAAAAATCTCCACGAAGCTCTTATCAGATCCTATCTTGAAAAAAATTCAGTAAAAAAGGATTTTTTTTCGAATTGTAGGTACATGACCAAAATCCAAAATGACCCCGGGGGGACGTTTGGTCCTTTAGGGGTTAATAATGCACTTCAAGCTCCACGAGAACTTTCCAACACGTCGCCCTAATCTGCCATCTTTTTAAGCATTGGTTAACTACATCGATTTGGGTGAAATGGAATTGCAATGGAATGTATTCACTTCATGGTCATGTTTTACATAACTCTTGTAGATTCTCCCGTTTCCTTGTGGTCAACTTAGGGGTTAAAGGGTTAAAGTAACTTAAGAATTCATTACATTCTTCCAAAGACCTTACATTGATCAAAGTGTTTCAATGGTCCCTGTGCAAAGTCAATCCAATCAGATGAAGAGGGCCTGTTACAAGGTGCCCATGTAGCACGCAAAAGAAGTTAACAGAGTCACTAACACATTTAAGACCGATGAGCTCAAAAGGCCACGGAGAATCTACTAGTGTAATAGATCATGTAGAAGAACATCTGCATACAGGGTACATCATATTGCAACTCGACTTCATGGAAATCAACATAACTCGTTACTGCTTGCATCGATATTGGTGGTGTTGATCCCAGTCCATGCTCATATTGCTCATATTGCTCTGCCTCCAGATTCTACTTACATTTTCCTTGGAGGTGGCACGTAGCACTCGCTACAAAGGTTACCGTGCCCACATGACCCAAATATGGACGTTAGGCCTTACAGGTTCAAGGTCCAACGTCTTTTTTTCATGAGATCAAAACATCAGAAGTGGCGCAAATGGATGGGATATCAAAAGTGGCGAGACTGGACTGCACGGCAGCAATATTTTTCATGCCATGCAATACAGGGATGCCAAAAAGTGACGATTTCACTCCATTTTCCCCTTGAGCTTACAGGGACGCTAAACCTTATTGACCAGATTTCATCAGCTGCAAGACAGGTGACAGGGAACAGGACAAATGTTAGGGCGGCACGTGGCACATGAAGTGTTTGGCGGGGTTGATATGGTGGTCGAGGTGAGGAAATTGGGAATTGCCTGATAGCCAGCCCTGCATCTGGCCCTGCTCCAAATAAAAAGGAGGGCTCCCATGGTGAGGAGTGGTGCAGATGCTCCAACACCCCTCCTGTCATGCGTCCACTCAAGAACTCATCTAGCACCCACGATAACGAAACCAAGGTCCATCCAACAATTGGTGGTGCCTGGCGCACGCTAGTCATGTGCAAGAACATTGCATCTAAGGGAGAAAAGGGAGAAAACATGCATCAGAAAAGAGGCAATCCCATTGGCTCGGACTCTCAATTGGTGAACCCCTCCAGACTGCAGCTTTCTCATCTCTGCATCAAACTGTTCCAATTTGATCTAAAAACATTGTACCATGTTCTGTCCTCCTCGTGGATTGGCTCCATGATCCATTACTCATGAGTTACGGAGACCTTTATGTGTTCGGAATGACTGTACGCATCGGTCAGTTTCAGCACCTCCCTCCCGAATTATTTATTTTTCCAAATCACAAACACCTAGACAAATCTCAAGAATTTTCCAAAAATTCTCGACATTCTCCATTGTGAATTTAGTTATGTATGAAACTGAAGAACGCATAAGGGTACGGTATTATATTTTCTGTTTGAAATTTTTGAGAGGCCTGATTTGCGATTTGACAGGACATCCCCCACGCTTGGACTTACCGGGTGGGGGATGAGGTGGTGGGGCCAAAACCTGGCTCCTATTTTGTTTTTGAATGGGGGCCTAAATTTAGCCAAAGGAGGACTTATAGACTAAACTGGGACCGTCGGCCCCAATTTAGTAAAAAAAAGCCAAAAAAAGCCTCTGACCCCCTCCAAAATGGGAGGGCCAGAAAAATGAACCCATGCAATTAAGACAGGGCCCACCTCGGGTAAGTCCGAGCGTGGGGACGTCCTGTCCGCGCCCCTGATTTGTCCCATCAGTTAAGTGAGAGAATGCAATTTCATTTCAAAGGCTGACTATGCTCAGTTAAGTGGGACCGGACTGACCATGATTGCACCATCTGGTGAGAGTTGTGTCTGCAGCAGTGAATGTACATGCTTTGCTTGCTTTTAAATTTAATGTTCAGACTCCATACTTGTCACTGCCTTTGGACACATGGCAACCAAATTGCTTAGTTCTCTTAATCACCGTCAGCTCCAACCAGCTCCTCTTATTTGCAAGGGAAAGTCCAATTTAAGTGCTAAAGGGCCAAGTCTTCAGAAATGGCAATTTGAAGGTTTGGTCAGGTTCCAAAGATGTCAATTTCTAACATTCCTCTTTGGAATTTTTACTGTAAAAGGGCATTACTATGATCTCGGTGGGAGAATCATTTTTTTGACATTTAATGCAAAAGTTGTAGGGTTTTTTTTTTTTTTTTTTTTTTTGACACAAGCAATAAGAGCCTTTACTGCAGGGAAGAAGAACAAGGCGGACCCCCGCTAGGCCCGGCGAGGCTGGGCCGAAACCCGGGGCGGGTTAGTGGTCAGTATGTGTGTTAGGGTGAGGGTCAATCCTAATGCTACTCCTTAGACTAAAGCTATCACTGGAAAAAAAATTCCACTACGGTCTTTCATTTGCCCACGACGCGAGGACCTCGTTGCAACACCATTGTTTCTTGAAGCGCTTAGTAAAAAGCTCACTCTTCTCCGAAGCTTGTTTGCACCTACTGAGGGTCTTAGCCCATGTAGCCCGACCAAAAGTTGTAGGGTTTTCAATTTCAAATGGGGAGAGCGGGCATGTCGGCATCTCCAAAAACTTTTCTTAGGACACTCTTTTGAATGTGAGATTTTCAATACTGGCAAATAATATTATTTCCTTTCATATTGTCAAAAAAATAATTGTCTTTAGTGAAAAATAGCATACTATCCCAAGTCAAACATTTACACACATTTCGGGCAAGGGGGTAAAAAAACCTTTTCTTGCAATTCAAACGCTATATTCTTCAAATCCATACTGTGGATTGCAACAAAACAAAACTATGGTATGTTCATATAGAAGTCCATTTTAAGATCTTGCGGCTGAAAGTGGGATACTTGACTCAAAAATGTGATTCTCATGCCTCGTTATGGAAGTGGTAGTTTTGGACTAGTTTTTCCCTCTAAAATGCCTTGTTTCTTTAGGGAATAATTTTTTTTTGTCTTCTACATTCTCTTTTGAAACACTGCATGTTCTTTTTCACCTACACTAATCCCTCCCACAAGTTATACCTCCTATCAGTTAACTAATAACCACTACTGATAGGCTTGTTGGTGCCCTGGCCACCGTGTCAACTTCCGGCCTCTTCTCGAGCCTATGTAGCAACCTCACCTCGTCTCTAAAGTTGGATGACAATTGCGGCTTGAAAAGGTGCACATGGATGAAGGTGCAATTGGGTAGAAGTTACCATGCCCTCTAGTCACTTTCAGACACTATCTTCCAGACTAATTATTTTTCTAGATTGTAGTGGTTCGGACACAATGGCTATTTCAAAGGCATTATATGGGTATCACCTTGGTGTTATACATGCATCACCTTGGCATTACATGGGTATCACCTAGACAGATCTCTTGAATTTTTCACAAAAATTGGTAGATTCTTCAATTTTAATTATTTATGAATGAGAGTGACCATCGCGTAGGGTGCCATAGACCCACTATTAACTTTTAACCTCTGCTAAGTTCTTACCACCTCCATTCACCAAAGCCATATCTACCTACATAAAAGGCGTCAGTCTGTCGGCGGCTCCCGCTCACGTGACCTTTGGATTTGCCATTTGAATCAAATGTGCCCTTTGAATTGAATGTGAACATTGAAATAATCCTCCATATGTGCCCTTTGAATTGAATGTGAACATTGAAAGAATCCTCCATATGTGCCCTTTAGAGGAATCCTTTATAGTGCCCTTTGGACGAATCCTTTATAGTGCCCTTCGGAGGAATCCTTTATAGTGCCCTTCGGAGGAATCCTTTATAGTGCCCTTCGGAGGAATCCTTTATAGTGCCCTTCAGAAGAATCCTTTATTGTGCCCTTCGGAGGAATCCTTTATAGTGCCCTTCGGAGGAATCCTTTATAGTGCCCTTCGGAGGAATCCTCTATAGTGCCCTTCGGAGGAATCCTCTATAGTGCCCTTCGGAGGAATCCTATATAGTGCCCTTTTATTCAAATTTGGCTTATTGAGTTTTAAAATTTTATTATGTATCAAAAATAGAAAAATAAAACCATAATTTCCAACATATTGAAACTACACAATATACTACCTCGGGTACATAAAATAAATGATAGTTATCTAAAGACAATAACACGCATATGAAATAATTAATGGGTATTTAAAGTGAATAATAGGTATATATAGTACTTAATGCGTATATAATGGATAAATTTGATTTTTGCATTTACATAGGTTTATTTAACTTGGGATTGCCCCGGCCAATTGATGACAACGGGGGATGTACTAGTTTGGTTATAACTTTAGGAGGGATGAGTGACGGCAAGCGCGCTAGTTGCTTGCAACTCGTGACCAAGGCATTTCCATCAAGAGAACAAAGATTTTAGGGCATGGATTTGAAGTGCCAACCCTATGAATATCTGCAAGATTTCATAATTTTTGCAAGACAAAATGTATCAACCCGTAAATTTTCAAGCCATTTTCAAACTAAAAATACTTCAAAACTGATCGTTTTAGTGCAATGAGTAAAGAAGAAAACCAAAACTTTTATTTCTAGTTTGGACCCGTAGGATCTCAATTAAGATTTATTAACCCCTAAGAGCCCATTTAACCCTAGGAGGACGTTTCATATTTTGGGCAAGTATTTAAAATTTGAAAAGAAATCTTTTCTTTTTGAAATTTTTATTCTAGATTGTCCCTGATAAGATCTTTGAGGAAATTTTTTTTTGATTTTTTGGATACATAATATGAAAGTTATTAACCTTCAAAGTTAAATTGGGGACTCCGGGCAACTCCAAATTTTTTTCTAGAAGTTTCTATTGACATTGAGATTTTTCATATGTATAGAGAATATTTTCTTCTTTGAAGATCTTAAAAAAAAATCTTGTCTTTAGTGTAAAAAACATTTTAACTCGAGTCAAACATTTTCACACATTGTCAGGCAAGGTACCAATTTAACTTATTCTTTTCTACATAAAACCTAGAGATCTTCATATTTTTCACTTTTTTTACAACAACATGTGGTGAAAACCTTCTTATTGACCGTTTGGATTATCATTTTGAACATATTAAATTCACAATAAAATAAATTGTGAATTGGAAATTTTTGATCCTCCACTTCTTGCACACTTGTTTTGAATATGCTACACCTCTTCTCTACCTCTTAAAATTGGCGTACAAGGAACTAAAACCGTAAAGGATTTAGACCTTGTGTAGTGCAAAAAAGAGACACCAAGTGAAGTCAAAGTTTGTAGATTCACTCAACTTAGGGAACAAAATGAACCATTTTCTTGACTTCTAACGCTATAATCTTCATATCCGTGCAGTGGATTGTTGCCAAAGAAATGGTAAGTTTACACAAAAGTCTTCTTAAAGATCTTATGGTTTAAAGCCCCAAATTATACTTCAACACCAAATTTTCTTGCCACTTGTTGATAATGGTAGTTTCAAAGTGTTTCTTGAGGAAAAATGCCTTGGGCTCTTAGGGATTAAGTATCATACTCATAAATTTTCTTAAACAGATTGAAAGATTATAGTGTCTGACAAACAGAAAAGGATTCATTTTATTCCCTGCGTTTAAATGATCAACAAACTTTGACTACACTTGGTGTCCAATTTTTGCACTACACAAGGTCTAAATTCATTACCACCATATTAAGCATGATATTAGTGCCATGTACACCCATTTTTAGAGGTAAAGGAAGTGTGTAGCATATTCAAAACAAATTGTGCAAGAAGTGGAGGTTCAAAAATTGTCAAGTCACGTTTTATTTTTTTGTGAACTTAATATGTTTTAGAATGAGAATCTGAATGGTCAATGAAAAAAATTTACACCACATAATGCCGTGGGAAAAATAAAAAGTAAAAAAAATGAAGATCTCAAAGTTTTATGTGGAAAGGAAGAATATTTTTGGGTACCTTGCCCGACCATGAGCGACAATGTGAAAATGTTTGACTTGGACTGATATGCTATTTTTCACCAAAGACAAGAGATTTTTTTTGACAATATGAAAGGAAATAATATTATTTACTGCTACTGAAAATCTCACATTTAATAGAGTGTCCTAGCAAAAGTTTTGGGAGTTGCTCGACGTGCCTGCTATTCCCATATAAACTTCAAAAACCCTAATATTTTTTCATTAAATGTTGTATTGACGGAAAATATTGGACTATTACAAAGGTTTTAGTAATGTTCATCTACAATAATTTTTTTTCTTTTTTTCTTTTTATAAATTGACACAAGAGGAACATGCCCAAATCTTCAAAGGTCCCCCAAGGGGACTCTTGGTATGTTAGGGGTTAAGTGCAATGGTAATTGACAGGAAGGGCTTTATAGGGGAAAACCTTTATTCCTTGAAAATCCACAATTCCATTATATTTGTGCGCAATAGCCACCACGATAGATAAGTGCATTTTTGAACTCAGAGGGCATAATTTCTTACTTGCATGTTTATGGTTTAAAATATCATGGCTGCAAACGTAGTAATGTTTTTTCTGTTTAAAGAATGTAATTGAGGCCTTGATTCCTTTAGAAATCAAGGCCTCAATTCCTTCAGAGTCTTGATTTACAAAACCAACTTCACTTTAGAATTCGTTTTGAAATTACGTTTCCAATAGACTCCTCCACTTCATGTTTGTGATTTGATAAGGCAAACATTTTTAGAAATTAAACTCATTTGTAAATTGAAGCAAGGATACCAAACGTTTTAACCTCTTCTTTCATTTAAAAATCAATCCTAAATAGCTCTAGAATTGATTAATCAACATAAATAATAAAAGGCATGTGACGTATTTTAAACACTCAATAATTTCACTTTTTCTCAAAAAAATTTGTGGTTTTTGTGATATATGTAAATTGAGAGTTTACATATACATGTCTGTGATATGTGCAAATTGAGAGTGTTAATTCATTTTTTGAATGCTTCGGATTAGGCCAATTTCAGTCTCTGTGCACATATGTACCTCTTGTGATTGATGGCTAGGTCTCGAAATGCATGAATGGAAGATGATTTGGCAATCTAACACTCTATTTTTTTGCAAACAAATCATGTTATATAATACATGTCTTGATAACATTGTGGTATGATGTTCCTTGCAATTTATATGTTATTGTTTATTCGATTAGGCTCATTTGCATTTTCAAGTGCATTTTCTTGGGTTTAAGATTTTGCAATATGAGAGGTCGGCGTTTGAGCACAAAGGAAAAATGTATCATAGTCGGCATAAGTCGTTCAAGAATGTCACAATGTAGCATTGCAGTAGAGTTAGGCATGCCACATTGCACCATTGAATATGTTTTGAAGAAATTCAATGATTACGGAACAATGGTCACTCGCAAGATCATGCGCCGACATTGCAAACTAACTGATTGAGGTAGAAGGGAACTGGGATGCATTCTTATACAGAATAGACGCATTCCACTTGTCTCTACTTCAGAAAAGATGACCGAGAAAGTTTGCGTACGTACTCTAAGGAAGGAGATTAAATGTATTGAATTTTGTAGCCGTGTTGCAACACATAAGCCAAAAGAAGAGGAACTTCGGTCTCCGAAAGAGACCGGCGTGAATAAAGTGTTTGTTCATTCTACCTCTAGACCTAAGTCCACGGGACATAGGAATAGAAGGATAGAACTACTTCCCCCTTTCGAGAGTAGACACTTGAGTATCCAGTGACCAATAACAAAGACCATGAGTGGTCAGAGTCTGAGTAGGGTTAGGTATCGGAGTTTTGCAGTATAGTAGTGTGTTTTTCTAGTTTGGTGATTGTCAAGTCACGAGCTCTTTGTTGGTTGGAGAGAGTGTTTTTCTCATATAACTGGTTCGGGTTCGAACCTTGATGGACTCGTTTGAGCAGATGTGGGGTATGTAGTGACTTGGCACTGCTAAGTGAGCAATCGCAAGCAGAAGAGAGAGTGGTGCCAACCAACAGCCCACCACATGCGTGAGCTGAGACAGTGCTTACATTTGCTAACAAAAAATAAAGTAGACCTAGCTACTAAAAACTTTTTATTTACAATTAGGGTGGCTCTTGTAATTGAGGTAGGGGTTGGTGATTTTATAGTTTTCTTTTGTGGAGGAGGATATGCATAGCGTATTGGATAGCAATGGTAATAATGTTTTTAAAAGTATTTTGTATGGTGGTTTCAGGTATTTTAAATTTGTCTTCAATTAATTTCATATATGGGATGTGCGTAGCTCCTCTAGCACCAGCTGTGATGACAATAAGGGGGTCAATTTTCCAGCCTCTAGCAACAATACCTTCAGTTAATGGTCTGTATCTGTTGATTTTTGCTTCTAAGGTTTCCGGAGAAAATCTATCGTTACAGTATGTGTATTCAATAAATTGTATGTTGAGATTTTGTTCAACATTTACAGGTGGTTCATTTTGATGATAGGCAAAAATTCTAGAGATAGTTCCTCATTTGAGATAGACAAAAATTCTAGGCAAGTGAAGGTTTGGTGACAACCTAATGAACGTTATACATGGGATTGCTTAGCACCCATTTTCAAACCTGGCTGCACATTCATCATGATTTGAGGCGCTTTTACAAGTTATGAGAAGTGCCCCATTGTTTTTATGCCATCCCATAGACGGACAAGTGTTGATTTTGTTGATGTTGTGTACAAGGGTGGACTGAGTGGCTTTTTTAATAAGCATGATGATCCTCAAAGTCTTTTCCTCATGGAAGATGGTGCCCTAGTACATTGTAGTATGGTGAGAAGCTCATTAGATCAGGAAGATTACATGGCTTGCAGACTCACCGGACTTGAATCCCATACAGAATGTGTGGATGATTCTAAAAGACTTTGTACAAAAGGAGACGAGGCCAAACAACAAAGATGAACTGATCAAAAGCACTGAGTGGCCATGGGAAGCTATATCCATGGAGACCCTTGAAATTCTCCTTGCTAGCATGCCTCACTGGATTAAGGCTATAATTAATGCCAGGGGTGGTAGTACTAGATGGTAGATAGTATACCACAAAATGCTTCATGTATGCTTTGACTATTTCAATGCAATAAAAGTGTATGCCATGAAACTAGACTTCATTATCTTCCAAACTCAATTTACGGTTTGCAATTCCATACATTTTTGAGCATGTAGTGTCATTTCCAAGTTAGAGGTTCCCAAATCCCTGCTGAGTTTCAGCAACAGGTGTACGAACGAGGCTTGCCTGGTACTGTACTGTACATGTTGGAAACATATAAATGCATAAGTTGTTAGCAATTGTGTGATGGTCCACTTCTCATTGTTTGAGTGCTCCACATTGTCGGTAGGGGAAATAGAAGAATATAAAATGTAGGTTAAGCCGCCTTGCACATGGCCTCCAAGTGAATGATGAAAGCAAGCTTTGGACTCTTGGAAACAAGGCCACTCCCTTGGACCACAATCCCAATACAAATTCAATGTTTAAAGGTAGGTTACAAAAGCGACATGATTTGATCATCAGACAAGTTTTACTCCACCATTGTCATGTGACCCGTCCAATGAGGTGAGGTGGCAGTCACATGGCACTGGGGCTTTCTGTGGTGGATGTGTATGTTTGTCTAGTTCTCGGAGAACGTACTTGACCCAATCCAAAAGAGAGCGAAAAAAAACAAAAAATATCTGCAAGTATCAAAGTCTGACACCAAATATACATCGGTTGAAAAGGAGAGGTATCCTCACTTCCTCACTCAAGGCCCAAGGGATCTCTTATTGTGAATGTAGACTATTATATTCCATTCGGAGACAAAAGTAAGTTCATTCATGAACCATCACTTTTGTAGTGTACAGTACCCGGAAGAAATGTTACGGGATTTCCAGAAATTTTCCAAAAACATGTACTATAGAGCTACTTTAGTAAGCTCATACGAACTCAAAAATTCATGGAATTTTATATGAAAAATTGCAATTGAAAGCTTTTGGATTCTATTTCAGTAATAAAATTTGCTTACATAGAAAAAAATCCAAAATCAACACACAATTTGCTTTCTCCTATATAGTGTTCAAAATCTAGTACTAGCACCTTTTGCACTAATTACTTCCTTCATACGTGCAGGCATGGTAGCAATAAGGGTTTGCAAAATGTCTAAAGGTATCTCTTCCCATACTCTATGAAGAGATTCCACCAATTTTTCTTTATTGTGTAGCTGCGATGTACTCTGAACTTTGTCTTTCACTATCTTCCATAAGTTCTCTATTGGGTTTAGATCTGGAGAGTTGGTTGGCCATTTCAACTTCTTTATGCCATGAGCTCCTCTCCACAACTCTGGCAACTTGCTGCGGTGAACCGGAGCGCCATCCTTCATAAGTATAATGTCTTCTCGATGATCATGGAGAAAATAAAACCCACTTCAAGTGCCTTCATAAATAAGATCAACAAAATTACTTGCACTTCTACTCTGTGGAGGTATGATTACTAAAGGAGACTTATCAAAGCCACTAAAAGCACCCCAAACCATCACTGAAGTACGTCCAGACTTAAAAATAGGTGCTAGACATTTAGATGAATATCTCTCATATGCCTTTCGCCACACTTTAATTTGTCTAGAATTCCTTCCAATTTCAAAAGATGATTCATTGGTCCAAACAACCTTCTTCCAATCCTCCTCAGTCCAGCTTTTATACTTTCTAGCATGTCTGCTTTGTGCTTCTCATTGAGAAAAGTTTTTTTTGCTGCAACACGGTTTCTGTAACCAAGGGTTTTCAAAGCATTCCTTACAATACGAGTACTAACATGTGCAATACTTGCCATTTGATTTGTAATCTTTGTGAGTGATGAACGACGATCATTATTAAGGAGGCGTTCTAAGTGTCTCATTCTGCGCTGTGTAAACTTTTGAGGCCTACCCGGTGACTTTGGTGACACTACAGTTCCTCGTTTCTTAAAACTTTTTAAAACACCATAAACCGTGGAAGATGGCATCCCTAACTCTCTTGCTATCTGCGCATCTCTCATTCCACCTTTATGCATTCCAACCACTTTTCCTTTCTTAGCATCTGTCAACGCTCTAGTCTTCATCTTTCTCAACAGATTATGCCACTCAACCTACCTGCAACACCAAACAGACTTGTTTCAACAAAAATAATACACCTCACCCTAAACCAAGTCACAAATTCACATACAATCATGTCAAAGTTACCCCCACAACTTACAATGCAATCACAACACAATATCACATACATATCTTCTTCAAAACAGTGGTCCAAAACATTGTCATGCCGTAATGAGGCCCAATGCAAGCCGGTGCATGAAAAACGTGTGGACACAGTTTGGATAGGGCAATGGAGAACTGTAACTTTACATGGGTGTTTTAGATAATTATCCACATACAAGTTATTTTTCACAACATTACTCTTAGTCCTACAAATAGGTGAAAATCCCAAGGCAATTGCTCACAAATTGAACTCCTAGTGGTCACTTGAAGTTCACTATTTGTAATCTAGTATAATTGGAGTTAAGTAAAAATCCCGTAACATTTCTTCCGGGTACTGTACAGTAGAAGGGAACATAATGAAGAATGAGAAGAACTCCGGACTTCAAAGTAGACGGGCGTGAATGTAGTTTTTGTTCATTCTTTTCACTAAACATATGGCCACAGGGTATAGGCTAGTGTAATAGAACTACTCCCCCTTCTTGATGGTAAACACTTTTCTAACAACAAAAAACATAATGAAGATGATATCTGGTCAAAGACTGTCATCTCATGTTAGCTCCTAATGTTAACTCCTAAAGGCCCAAGGCATTTGCCTTCAAGAAACAATCCAAAATTGCCACTATAAATCTAATTTCAAAGTAAAAATTTTGCTCTTTTATTTGCAAGATCTTAATATAGACTTCTACAAGAACATGCCATATTTTTTTTTGTTGCAGTCCACCGCATGGATATAAAGACTATTGCATTTGAAATGCAAGAACAAGTTTTTTCCTTCCCTTTTCCAAATATGTGTGAAAATGTTTGACTTAGATTATGATGCTTTTTTACACTGAAAAACAAGAACTTTTAAAACATTTTCAGAGAAGGTGATATTCTTTACATGTATGAAAAATCTTAAGGTCAATAGAAACTTCTAGCAAAACTTTTAGAGCTGCCTAGAGTCTCAATTTTGCACTTGGAACAACATAACTATCTTTTTAAAGGTCCAATGTGAAAAAAAATGAATTCCCACTAAGCTACTACCATGCTGCACCTTCATTATTATTTTTAGAAATTCATGATAAAAATTGAGACCATGAAAATGTGCCTAAAATGGAAAACGTTAAATGGGCCTCTAGAGGTTAACCTCTAAAGTTCCTTGACTACTCCACACCAAAAAAAACTTCAAACTACAATTTTTGTGTAAAGAGTGGAAGTTGAAATAAAATAATATTAATCTCTAAAGGACCAAGTGTCAAAAATGGGCTTTTCGAAAGTTCGGTTAGGTTCCTATGGTTTCAATTTCCAACATTCTACTTTGAAAATCTTAAATTTTTACTGTAGAAGGACATTACTAAGACCTTAGTGGGAGAACAATTTTCTCCTAAATCCAACATATGATGACAAACTTATAGGGTTTTGAATTTCAAATGGGGAGAGGGGGCACTTCGGGCACCTCTCTATAGGGGTTTTTGCTAGGATACTCTATTGAATGTGAGATTTTCAATACAAGCAAGTAATATTTTTTTCCATCATATTGTCATAAAAAAGTTCTTGTCTTTAGTGAAAAATAGCATATCAACCCAAGTCAAACATTTTCACACATTGTCACATTGTCACTCAAGGTACAAAAAACACTTCTTCTTTTCCACATAAAACCTAGAGATCTTCATATTTATGATTTTTTTTTGGTTCAACATCAATATATAGTGTAAATGTTTTTATTGAACATTCGGATTATCAATCTAAAACATATTAAGTTTACAAAAAATTAAAATGCAAATTGGCAATTTTTGAACCTTCACTCCTTGCACAGTTGTTTTGAATATGCTACACCCCTCTTCTACCTCTAAAATTTGGTGTCTAAGGAAATAACATCACACTTAACACATGGTAATGGATTTAGACCTTGTCTAGTGCAAAAATTTGACACCAAGTCAAGTCAAAGTCTGCTGATCCACTCAACGCAGGGATGGAAATGAACCATTTGTAACACGCAATTAAGCAATTATGCACTTAGCCAAGTGCACTGGTTGGTGGTAGAAAGCCGCAAGTTATTTGCTCATAACTTTTTTTTAAATCAAAATTTGGCAAAAGTTTAGTATGTTTTTAGTCATTTTTTTTTGGTGTTTGTCGTATCATACATTGGCATCTTTATGCTCATATCAGTAATATTTTTTTTACATTGGCTACCTTTTTTTAGAAAATATATGATTTCTACTTTAGTTTGCAAATCATGCTACAAAATTATGATCATGTGCCCAAAGAGATTATAAATGTGTTATGAGTTATTATAGGATTTTAGAGTACTGCACTACAAATACAATGTGTAAGAGATACAAAAATATATATGCAAATTCCTAAGACAGTGTAAAGTACCTCACTGTATTTTATAATGCAAAAACATACATAATCAAGCAATTCCACACTATTGCTGAGGAATTCTAAAATCAAACATATCATATGGACCACCCAATATATAAATATATACCACCAACCGAACGATAGACACATCTCAAACTGCATAATACTAACGTACTTGCCACCTAAACTGCGTGCATGCTCTACTATAGTATATAGCTCCACGGCTCACAGCTCATCTGCTGGCGGAACGACTCCCTCCACGTGTCCAATGGCGCTACCTACCATAGCGGATAGTTCATGATCCTCCACTGGACGATCTCCCACGTCTTCGATGCCAATAGACGCACGCTCAACAAATCGATAATTGCCAGGAACACCCTCCCGCGTATGCCTTACCCTGTCATCATTATAGAAAAAGCCATCCTTTGCATTGAAGGACATCTCTCGCTCTGATGAGAAGGCCCCCTGAAATGCAATGATGTCCTCAGATACGCTAGATCTTGGAATGGGAGGCAAACCTGGTCCGGTATCACTCTGAGTACCTCCGAACGTCTCTTGTGTCTCCGATACAGGCTCTGATTGAGGAGGCATCGAAGGCTGTCGAATCCTCCTCTGCACCGAAAAAAATTCACATGAATCCAATCCTTCTTCCTCCATCTCCAACCTAGGACCATCAAATGAACGCCCCCGTCCTGCCCCTGCCGCCAAACTAACATCTACTACACCTCTATCTTGCATCCTCTCTGTAGGTGTTGCAGACGACGCCCCTGAAGTATCTCCCACCGTCCGCTGTGTTGATGGAATTCTCTCTCCATCCTCATCGGCGTCTGAATCACTGCCAGATGAAAAATCTTCAGTGGTACCTGAACGTGGCAATCTCTCATGTAAACCACCTCCATCCTCATTGTCCTCTTCATTCCTCACTCCACCAACCGCATCTTCGGTCTCAGGTACAATGTTGCAACCAGTACTTGTTCCACCAGTCCTGACCAACAGTTGTCCTTGGAAATTGTCGGACAACTCATTGTACAGGAATGAAACTCTGTCTGTACAATCGTCAATGATGAAAACCTCAGATCCCTGGAAATCTCCTTCAAGGATCGTGGGAATGGCCGTAGATATGTTACACGCCACTAAACCCCAACCACGGGGCAAGTATGAGCCCACTAGTCTTGCCAGCTCTGATGGAGATCTCTCAAGTGAATCAACTTCAGAGGGTTGGCGTGCCTCACTCCAGTGATCCAAGAATACAAGTGGAAGTGGAACGTCTCCAGAAACATAGTTCGGGCCAGGAGATGTACCCACAGGGTGCTGCATACAAATCACAACATCGCCAATCGGTTGTACTACTTGCTCCAAACGCCCATTCTCTGTAAAATCAAGAGCATAGGGATTAACCGAGTTGGGATCAAAAGCCCAGCATCCACGTCGCATAGTACATCCCTCTGGAAGCTTCACCTTCGTGAAAAACTCCTCATTGGCATACACAGCCGCTGGTAACAAGAAGATGACGTTCCATCGTTCAATATTTGCCATCCATAATGTCAGCTCTGCAAAAGCTGCGGATAATTGGGCGTCTCCCCAATGACCATCTCCATGCCTCCCACCGCCACGTCGACAATCAATCACCCACAAACATGGTTTTCCCAACTCTATGTAGTCGGTGCGGAATAATCCTCTTCTACACCGAACCGGAAGAAGATTCTCTGTGTCGCTCTGCCCTGGCCTCTTGACTTCCATCTGCCATTCCCAATTAGCAGTAGCCAATTCTCCCACATCCACGGACAGTCCAATGTATCCACGCCCCCCTGCTGCAATGTCACCATAATGAAACCTGATGGAAGGGGGGATGAGGTAGCCTATGTCTTCCAGTTTAGACACCTTCCCCCGCACAGGAGCACTCCAAGCTTTTTTCGTGGCAGCATTCAAAAGCTTCCCAAAGATATCAAGTTGTGCACTACTCCTCGGAAAATACTTCGCTACACGGATACGAAAGAACTCTTCCATGGAATCAGGTGTACTTTCCTTGTTCTCCACCATCAACCAATGGATCGAATTCATCACAGCTTCTCGTCTCTGATATCGGTCAACCACACCGGCAATCGTACGAGGATGTGGATTCTTGTCTTTTACACCGTCGAAGTAATATGCTTGAGAAGGTCTTACTCCATCCTCCCTCACCGGCTTCGCTGCAGCAGACTTTGCCAACCGAAGATAATATGGATTCGGAACCCTACCTAGAGGCCTCAACCAATTCTGCGTCATCTCCTTTCTTGTTGGTCGTACGTCCACATTTGGATCCAGCTCTTTCTTCTTCGCCATGTCCTTCCACTTCTCCTCTTCCTCCTTGCTGTAAAAGAGAATGCCGTCTTCGTAGTCCTTGCATACTTGAATGATAGCTTCGAAGCAGTCATTGCTCGGATTCCATGCATGATTGGTCAGATCCTCCATGTTTTTGGCCAACCTCTTCACCGTGAGAACTCCATCCCCCTTGGGCAACTTATGCACTGCACTTGCCGCACTCACCAAAGCAACTGCCCTACGTGCATCGTCCACACGTAGTGTGCTATCAGGCCTCCCGTATAGATCCCAAATCTGACGGATCTTCCTCAAATCCTCGTCTTTGGTAGAATATGAATGTCTCTGGAACTCCGCCACGTTGATCCGCGCAGACTTCTCAATGTAAAAGCGACGATCATCATACACCACAAAAGAGGCCTCCCGCCGCTCAAACGTGTCCAGATACTCGTTTAAAGGCATAGTACCATCTCTCCACTGCTGCTGTGCAAACTTACAAGCTGCTACTATGTGTTGCCCATCCACCGGTTCCCAAATGATATGATCTTGAAGCCAAGAATACTGGGATCCCATGGCACCCTGTGCAGAAGCACTCCCGTGTGCAATGAACATGCGCTCAAACTCTCGTGCAGTACCTACCAACGGAAATGGCAGCTCTTCCTTCTCAACGACACCATCATCGGTGGTAGTATGCACGATGTATCTGATCGGTCGAAGTACCAATCTACTCACCCGAGTCGCGGATTCTGGGTCTCGTAAGCGGTTGAATACTTCTCTGACCCTCTTCTGTGATAAAACCCGGTGGTTGGTTTCCGGATTCTCTACAGAGACAATGCGGTCCATGTGTGCCATAAACACAAAATTCCCCCACACTGATCCTTTCGCAATCTCCTCTGTTGTAGGCACTGGTGCTTTTAAATTCATAGGAGTTGGAACATCCTGTGGTATCTCTGCATTGTCTTCAAAATCCTCTGGTATATTGTCTGGAAGGTTGTGAAAATCTTCTTCCTCCGGCTCCATGGCTGACAAATCAGCTGAATCTCCCGGTGTAGATGTAGGGGCCCTATGATGACCATCAGACGTCCTGAGCCCCGACCTAGGAATCCTGCCACCAGATCTTGCACTTCTCCCAATCATCCTCCTCCCACTTGGATCCAAACTTGATGGGCCTTCTCTTGAACCAGAAGCTACATCACTGTCAACACGTCGTGGCCTCTTCGTAGGACGTCTACTCGTTAATGGAGGATTCGGTAATGTCTGTACCTCAGAAGTTGTGGTGGGATGTTGGCCTCCACTTCCTCTCCCCCCCTCCAGTGGTCGCCAATCCAGTTGCAACGGCTCAGCAAGAATTCGATAAACTTCTGTATCTTCTGGTTCCGCTGGTGGGGCTTGAGTTGTCGCACGTGATGGGTCCTTCTCCCGAAATGCTTCATATCTAATATGTTCCTCCATAATCTTCTTAGCCTTCAGCACCATCTCCGGTGATAACGCTAAACAGGCTAAGACGTTGTTGTGTCTAGCGGTACGTACCGCAAGAGAGATGTTCAACCAAAACGTCTGCAATGATTTGAGAAATTTCACCTGACCTGGATTTTGAAGAAGATTCAAAGGGACAGGTGCAAGAAGCAACTTCTTCGAAAGAGAAGTCTTCACCTCCGATTGACCTGGACCCACTGCGCAAGTAACATATATCATATCATCACGTCGAAGAGTGATTGCCTGGATTTTGCCAAAACTCTTCCCCAACGCCGATGTACGCTTCCCCAGCTCAAAGGGATAATCCGTCACCCATAAGAAGGCGCTCGACTCATCCACTTCCGCGATCCACCAGCCGTGGCTCTCCCAGATTCTATCAATATTTGGTGGTGCCATAACGCAACACTCAAAAAACCTGTATATCATTACAAAACGATAGTCACTATTAGTATGGAATAAGAATTTTTGAACCTCCACTCATTGCACAACTTTTTTGAACATGCTACACCCCTTGTCTACCTCTAAAAACTTTTGCACCACAGAAGATCTAAATCCAATATCATCGTGTTAAGCATGTTGTTAGTTCTTTGGTGAAATAGCATATTAATCCAAGTCAATCATTTTCACACATTGTCACACATTTTTGAGGATAGTACCAAAAAACTTCTACTTTTCCACATAAAACTTTGAGAACTTCGTATGATTCACTTTTGATTTTGCCTACAACATTATGCGATGTAAAACTTCTCAATGACCATTTGGATTCGCATTTCAAACGATATCGAGTTCAAAAAATAACATAACGTGAATTGAGAATTTTTGAACCTACACTCATTGCAATTTTTTGTTTAATATGCTACACCCCTTGTCTACCTCTAAAATCTTTTAAACTACACAAGATCTACATCCAATACCATCATGTTAAGCATGTTCTTGGTTCTTTGTCGAAATAGCATATTAATCCAAGTCAATCATTTTCACACATTGTCACACATTTTCGAGGAGAGTACCAAAAAACTTCTACTTTTCCACATAAAACTTTGAGAACTTCGTATGATTCACTTTTGATTTTGCCTACAACATTATGCGATGTAAAACTTCTCATTGACCATTTGGATTCTCATTTCAAACGATATCAAGTTCAAAAAAAAACATAACGTGACTTGGGAATTTTTGAACCTCCACTCATTGCAATTTTTTGTTTAATATGCTACACCCCTTGTCTACCTCTAAAATCTTTTAAACTACACAAGATCTACATCCAATACCATCATGTTAAGCATGTTCTTGGTTCTTTGGTGAAATAGCATATTAATCCAAGTCAATAATTTTCAATCATTGTCACTTATTCTTGAGGAGAGTACCAAAAAACTTCTACCTTTCCACATAAAACTTTGAGATCTTTGTTTGATTCACTTTTGATTTTTCCTACGGCATTATGTGATGTAAACCTTTGTATTGACCATTTGGATTCTCATTTCAAACGATATGAAGTTCACAAAAAAACATAATGTGAATTGAGAATTTTTGAACCCCCACTCATTGCACAATTTTTTTGAATATGCTACACTATTTTTCTAACTCTAAAAAATGGTATATAGCAAATTAACATCATCCTTAACATTGTGGTAATTAATTGAGACCTTTTATAGTGCAAAAATGTGACACCAATTGAAATCAAAGTCTGCTGATCCAGAAAACGCAGTGAAGAAAATGAGGCTTTTCACTACTTCAAACATTATAATCTTTCAATCCGTGCGGTGAAAATTTATGAAATTTTGTGAGCATATTAATTAATAGGTAAGGATTAAGATCCTACGGTTAAAATGACCAAAAAAACTATAATTTGTCTTCCTTGCTAAATGCACTAAAACAAGCATTTTTAAAGATTTTGGGTTGAGATATTCTCAACATCATTTATGGACCAAGGTATATTGGGTATCAATAGCGAGGGTATCACCACCAGGGTATGAGTTCATAGGTACCAATTCCAAGTTATCAACCGAGGTATCTAAGTCGGGTATCAATTAGGGTTTGCTACTAGGGTTTTGGAAATGTGGGTATCAATGGAGGATATCAATCCTTTGCAAAGTTGGGTAGTCCTACGAGGGGGTGTGCGCGCGCACACCCCTGGCAGTAGTTTGAGGGAGGCTGTGAGTGTTAGAGAGGGTTTGGAGGAGGGTTTGAGAGAAGGGCTTGAGAGGGTGAAGAGAGTAGAGTTGTGAGGGAGAGGAATGGAGGGGAGTTGGTGAGGGAGAGAAGTAGTGGGCGTCTAGGGTTTGGGAGAGAGAAGGAGAGAAGTTTGGGGAGGTTGTGAGAAATGCAAGCAATAGTTTGG
>OZ020517.1:8602740-8836700 GCA_963971425.1 Bryoerythrophyllum caledonicum | reverse complement strand
CACATTGACTTCAATTTGTATGGTGTTGGTGTAATTATTTCAGTTGAACGAAGGTTTAACTTACTAGTTTTTGACTGCTGTATGAGTATTCATTCAACGTTGCAATTTTGTACATACTGAAGTTGGTGTCCTCATTTGTGTATTCAGAAATTGGTATTTACCTAACTCTATCGTAACTCTCACTGAACTTCAATCATCATGTACCTATCCTTGAGTTCCCTCTATGCAGAATTGAAACAAAGTTAGAAGCTTACCAAATTCGCTATTATCTCCTCGATGTGCAAATTTCCTTCAATCTACACAGTACACAAAGTTGACAGAAATTAGTGAATGGAGTAAAAATGCACATGGCTTAAGGTTTTGAATGCAAGAGAGCTCACCTTAGAAACTGGGAAGAGAAATGACCTCCAGATTTGCATAGAAACCTTATATCCATGTTGGAACCTTGTGCCTCAAGTTTACAAGTCAAAGTTTGACTTTTGAACTTTGGACCTTTTGCTTTGTTCCTCCTTATGTTTAAATTTTTTACATATTTTATTAAAATTTTGGGGTATATGTAATACGATGATACTTAGGAGGTTTTATTGCATAGTTTACCATATAAATTTTATGCATGTGGTGCAGGTAAAGTGAGAAGGGTTAAAAAACATGTTCAACAACGACGGAATGGTGATTAAATATTGAACGCCATCAAGCATCTGTGTGTATACCGCTAACACCTGCAACGTATCTTGAGGTAAACATTTATTTTTATACAAGTTTAAGATTGATTGTTGATTGATCTTCTATACTATGTTGTTTGTAGAATAACCTTTATGTGGATGTAGAAACTTTTTTTTTGTTAGCGATCGTAATAAGTTCCAATGGTGTCGGTAATAGCAAGTAGACAACATGGTTCATTTTCTTCCCTAAGTTCAGTGGATTCCCTTCGTTTCAGTTCACTTGGATTCAAAAAATCGCATCACACATGATCTAGATTCGTTATCATCATGTCAAAAAAAGCCACAAGTTCTATTTACACCAATGTTTAGGGATGCAGAAGAGGTGTAGCATATTTAACCCCTAAAGGATCAAGTGTCCAAAATGGGCTTTTTGAAAGTTCGGTCAAGTTCCTATGGTGTCAATTTCCACCATTTCTCTTTGAAATTTTTTCTATAGAAAGGCATTACGAAGACTTTAGTGGGAAAACAATTTTTACCTAAATTGGACATTTGATCAAAACAATTAAGGGTTTTGAATTTCAAATGGGGAGTGTAGGCAAGTCGAGCACGTCCAAAAACTTTTGCTAAGACACTATGTTGAATGTGAGATTTTCAGTACTTGCAAGTAATATAATTTCCCTTGATGTTGTCAAAATAAGTTCTTGTTTTTGGCGAAAAATAGCATACCAACCCAAGTCAAACATTTCACACATTGTCAGTCGGTGTTGGACAAGGTACCAAAAAAACTTCTTGTTTTTCAATTAAAACCTAGATAATTTTTTATATTTCACTTTTCATTTTTTCCACAACATTATGTGGTGTAAACCTTCTTATTGACGATTTGAATTACCAATCTAAAACATATTAAGTTCACAAAAAATGACACTGTGACTTAACAACTTCCAAACTTCCACTCCTTGCATAGTTGTTTTGAATATGCTGCACCCATTCTTTACCTCTGAAAATTGGTGTACAAGGAACTAACATCATGCTTAACAAGATGGTTATGGATTTAGACCTTCTGTACTGCAAAATATTGACACCAAGTGAAGTCAAAGTTTGCTGATCCACTGCATGCATGGAACAAAATGAACCATTTGCTTGACTTCAAACACTATAATTTTTCAATCCGTGCGGTCAAAGTTTATTGAATAAGTCTTAATTGAGATTCTACGGTCAAAAGTAGAGATAAAAGTTTTTGTTTCTTTTTTTGTTCATTGCGCTGGAATCCAACAATTTTGAAGTGTTTTTGGTGTAAAACTGTCATTGTATCTTCAGATTAAAGACTCTGTGCAAAGAGTTCATGCTCTAAAAATTCTTAATTTTTTTATTTCAAACTTGATTCATCAAAAGGTCCAATATCATCATCATATTTTGAACTGTAAATATGTGTTTAGAAACATATCTTTTATCAGATGAATGGTGCTTTAAAGGTTAACAATAGTACATGTATTTTGACTAATGTGCAGCCATAATGTTCCTATTTTTTGAATAGTGATAATGGAGAGCCGCACGATTCAGACTCCTTCGATACGGCCACACATCCAAAGGGATAATATGCTTTCCAATAGCTCTGTGGGGGCCCGATTAGTACGAGCAGCACGTGCAAGGCAAATTCAACAGAGATCTGTTGATATCATGACATCTGAATTAGAAACGGTAGTAGAATTGCTTTCTGAGAGAGGAGATGTGGTGGGCTTAGCAACCAGGGAGCATGCATTGAAAAGTGGCATGGAGTTGAATGGGTCAAAGTTGTTCCCATTCGAGGTGGCGGTGCGTATCACTAGGGTGGATAATGCATTGCATTGGACCGGAGAGATTGTAGGAGAACGCCTTGGCATGTGTGTGGGCTTGATCATTCGTTGGCATCGGTCTTTGCTACGTGTAGTGGTTATAGAACCCGATATCACAGGTGTCCTTGGTGACATTGGATCACAGATAGCGCCTACACAAGTGATGGCCACAAAATTTGATTTTCCTGAGTTTATCAACACATCAGGATCCACCCAGAGGTCTCGACGTAGTAGTCATGCTTCAAACGCCATAGATGAAAATTCGCCGTTTTCCCAATCTACTCCCTCGAGTATCCAAGATTTGCCCCATGTAGATGGATTTGCTTATGTTAGACCAACACGTCGTCCATATTCTATGCAAAATAGGAGAAGGAGACATTCAAGGGAGCCATCATTGACAGAAGCTGCACCAGCTAAGGTATCGCTTAGAAGCGTGCAAATTGCAATGGCACAAGGAGGATGCAAACGCAATTGTTTGAGGGACGTTCCAGCAAGGTATCTATTGGACATGCGATATAATGCATGGGGTAATGAGTTTTCAGTTCGAAGTACGTGGATGAGACAGATGCTGGTTTCTTTTTACACAAGGATGGAAGGAACTCGTCGAGACAAGTTTGTAACAAAGTTAGATGGGAAAGAAGTTTGCAATGCTTGCTACGCTCTTGGGGTTGGATATTCACAGAGGCGATTTAAGCAATTGAAGAAGGACTGTCTAATATATGGAAGAGTGACATCGATTCACGGCAATACCCTTTCAGATCCGATAAGAGAGAGTAGTAGAATGTCTGCAGCAGAGGCTTGCTTCATATCGTTTGTCGATGAAGCTGGTTGTCCTCAACCTCATCGTTGTATTCGCCGTAAGAGTGACAACGAAGTGGTGCCTCTCATTCTCCTTCCTATGAATACAGCCAAATTTGATGTATTCAATTACGTGAACGAGGAGGTCAAGAGAATTTGTAATGGAGAAACCATTTCTATGAGTTCGTTTCGGAGGTTGTGGCGCATCAAGTATCCCCACGTTCAGGTACCTCCATTCTCGAGATTCTCAAAGTGTTATCATTGTTGGGAGTATAAATGTGCGATGGAAGGAACCACCAATGCGGATGCAAGGATAAAGATAAAGGAGTTGTTTATGTTGCATCTACGCAACCAGATGGAAGAACGTAGGCATTATTGGATATTCAAAAGGTCGTGTTATATTAGCCCTGAGTTGTACATGTGCATCATCGTGGATGGCATGGACCAAAACACGACCATGGTACCGAGGATGCGTCAGACTGTGAAGAATATTGAACACCGATTTGTGAAGACCCATCTGTGTGGTGCTCTTGTACATGGGATTGGTTTATATTGCGACGTGTGGTTCGGGGCTCACCACAAACACGATAGCAACCAAGTCGTAAGTACATTGTTGTACGTGATAGGAGATGTGCTGCGGAGGAGGGGCTTTTTGCCACCAACATTACGGATTCAGGCCGACAACTGCACGCGTGAGAACAAAAACATTTATATGTTTGCTCTATGTGCTACATTGGTGGGATTGGGGTTTTTTCAGGAGGTGGAACTATCTTTTCTTATAGTGGGCCATACACACGAAGATATTGATCAACGCTTCAGTTGTATTTCAAATACGTTGAAGAGGTCGGACGTGGATTCGTTGAAGGAAATGATGAGTCTTATAGAACAAGGAACATCCCCTACAGAGGCATTTGTTAGCGCCCGGCTGCTAGAGAATGTATGGGATTGGAAATTGTTTATAACTCCTCATTTACTGACAGGTCAGGATTCATTGGTGGGCATAACATTTCCGCACCACATGCGATTCTATATGGACAATCGAGAAGGGACTCGTGTGGTTCGAGTACAACACAAGCATTATTGCAAGGATCCATGGGGACCGGAGGCAGGGACGAAAACTTTGAGGTCGTTGCCAAGTAGGGATGAGCGACCAGCGTTTGCGGAAGTATTTGGAGCGGATGAACGGGAGTTGAAGGCGTTGGATGACTTCATTGTATATAAACAAAGGTGCATCCAAAGGTTGCAGCATGAGGACAAGAATCGTGAGGCAAAAGTAGAGGCTGAAAGATTGAAACTCTATTTAGCTGAATTTCCACACAAAGATCGTAGCAATGAGCATCGTTCCTCACCGTTTTGGCCTTCAGAGTTCTCCAACACCGGACCTACAGGGAGCGCATCTTTGGATGTAATGGATGGTGCAAGTGAAGAAAATCGCGAGATAGATGTTGTAGAGCAGGTAGTGGCCATGCTTCTAAATGCCGAGGCTCGAGGATACTTTGGTTCTCGTAGAGAGAGACCCTCTAATCAAGCAGTGCGTAGGGCACAACAAACAGAGCGCAACTATGTTGAGGAACGCGCCGAAGAAGGAGCAATGTATGAAGGTAATCACGACCCATTTCCACCATTTAATCCACAATCTGATATCCGTTGTGGACAGTTTGTAGCCTTGAGTGTTGATCAAGCAGAGATAGAAGGCGGTGTACCATTCTATGTGGGAAAAGTGATTGAGGAAGGAAAAAACCGATGGAGACTTAAGATTAAGGTTTGTTGGTATTGGCCCATCATCCAAAGGGGGGTTGCTGATGGACATGGGTCTTCTGCACAACGGTATGCAAATTGCATGGATTCATTCTGGGAGCCATCTGGGGAGAGCCATAGTTGGGTAGAGAAAGATTCATGCATTTTTTCATGGGTAGACACACTGGAAAGAACCATGTCTGGGGCGAGCGGGTGGAGAAAGCGCAATGTATTTGGAGTGCAAGTTGAAAGCAGGATTCGCATTCTTCAATCGGCAAAGGCTCACATCCTACAATATATTGCAATGCAAACCGAAGCTATCGATGACGACCGTTTGCAAGCAGCCCTAAATTCTGTAGAGTAGATAGTGTGCCTTTATGAGAGTATACTAGTTGTGTATGGTAATTGATATATAGTGTACGTATAAGAGTAGTATATTCTAAGGGTGATGTAAGACGTTATGTCATTAATCCTATAGAGTAAAGGTAATTTTACTATTGGTGCTAAGTCCAGATGTAGAAGAATCTATATTTAATTTCCACCATTGTATGCATTATATACTACGTAGAATATCTTTTAATCAACTGCCAACCCTTGCATAAACTATGTTTTTCTGTGATTACGCCGGTTTGTATACTACAATCCTTCAAATCTATCTTTGAAATATTGTGAAACTATATTAAATACAGATTTATCTAGTATTAACGAGGGGCCACCAAAAATTAGTTGAAAATGCCAAAAAACCGCTTTCAATATTAACAACCATGATTGTACGTAATATTGTTGTAGAAGCTCAATTTTTTTTCTTTGGAAATCATTTTTTTTCATTGATTTTTTTTTTTTTTTTTGCAATTTTGCCACTTTTGTTCGCAATGGCCGCCGTTGTACCCAAGTGCACTTTTATATGGCCAAGTGCATAATTGCTTAATTGCGTGTTTTGTTTGACTTTAAACACTATTATCTTTCAATCCGTGCAGTCAAAGTTTATGATAAGTCGTATTTGAGATCCCACGGTCAAAACTAGAAATCGACGTTTTTGTTTCCTCCTTTATTCATTATTCCTTCATTGGACTAGAGTCCAACAATTTTGAAGTGTTTTTGGTGTGAAAATGTCACGGTACCTTACCGGTTAATCCATTTTCTATCCAAATAATCCTCATCAAGGTTTGAAGAATAACATGAACAGATACTAAATTAGAAGGGGAGATCTCTCATTTGGAACTTTGGATGAGTTGACAAACAACTCTAATCGAGAAAAAGAAGTTGGTACGACAATTTTCCAACTTTGGGTGAATTTACAAATAAGTCAAATGTTTTTTTGGAATGTAACTTGTGGCTAAGCCCAAATATCCGTGCGCAAATCCAAATTGTAAGTGGATGCAAGAGGGAGGGTTCGGCTGGATTTCGCAAAGCAGATCAGTTTGAGGAGACAACCCAAATCAATCCAAATCCCAAAAAAATGTCCATCTTCCTGGCACCATACCAGGCATGTTTAATGCTGCATGTTGCGAGATTGTCCCATAAATGGGTGAATCATGGAACACTACATAAACCCTTTAACGCCGGAGGCCTTCACAAGGCACGAGAGAATCCATGAGTGTATTAGAGCATGCACAACAACTATTAGATAATGCACAATAAATATTAAATAATGGAGAAAAATGTCTACATATAGGGTACATTTCACATTGACTCACTTCAAAAAATAATTGTTGCTCTCCAATGCTTGCACCTATGCGCCCGGGAAATGTTCCATTTGAAGCATATGAACTACACTAAAATTTGTGTTTAGTGTAGTGGTACAAATAGTGTACTTACCCTAGTACACTATTTGTAAAGAAGTTGACAATTGGTGTTAGCTACCAATGTCATTAATGTAACCTTCACTCAAACCCCAATCAATCCCCCAATCATTCCAGCCCATGCTTCTCTTCATTTGCAACTTTCAAATGGTCATAACTCATTCAAAACTTGTCCAAATTGGGCAAATGAGGTGTTTTTTAGCATCTACATTTTCTGTAGATGCCAAAAAACACCTCATATGTCCAATTCGGGTTTATAATGAATGAGTTGTCGCCAATTGAAAGCTGCTGATAAGATACTCTGACAACCCTCGACTGCTGGACCTTTTTTTATACGTCTACTATTGATACACAAAATGTGCACAAGTGAAAAAATTATGTTGAAATCTTTACTATAATTGACAAATAGTGTAGTAGTTGGCATTTAGTGTAGGGTTTTGTCACTACACTAAATGCCTCGTTTGCAATTGGTGTATGGGTTCGCCTTTAGTGTATGCTACACTAAACATAAATTTTAGTGTAGTGCTAGACATGTGACTAACAAAAAAAAGTGCATTTTACTAAGCAACGCACATGAGTGCAGTAGGGGATTTCGACCTGCATCTCGTCCCGGAATCCCGGATTGGGACCCGGGTGACCAGATGGATTCTACTGGACAAACTGAGACTTGCAACATGGCATGCAACCAAGGTCATCAAGTATGGATACCATTTATTCATATTACAATTACAAATTTCAATTACAATTACAAATATTCGGTTGTACACCACATCCCAATTACGACCAAATGCATGACTGAGTGAGGGAGAGAAGGTGCAATCAACAATAAACGTGTCGTCAATATCAAAACATCCAAATACATGCATACACCAAATACATGCACTCAGTTGTCCAAGTACATGTATTTGTTAACCTTACATCCAACATCTGCGCAATGGATGGGAAGCTATCAAATATAATTTGTTGGAAATCAAACGCGCGTGTTGCAAATTAAACACGCGGGCATGACCGTATCCATGTAGCCATGAGCGGTCCAGCGCATGAACCCAAGCTGGTTGTGCTGGATCCACACTCCACTGCATGAAGAGCTCAATCACACTTTTACTTCTATCCAGGCCTTTCCTTGTGATGCTTTCACTTTACACCCAGACAGAATCACTTCAAAATTTGGAAAAAAAAGAGAGGAAAAGTTCTGAGTTTTCGATTGCACTCTTTTTAATATCCATCATGCTACACATGAGCAGTAGCCAAGTGTCATAGTTCGTAGCCCTCTGAATGGATTTTGCACTTTCCTACACTTTTTTACACTTTTTACATGCGATTGGGTGAACATGAAGGGCTTGTAGATTCTCCGCATTTTCTCTTTCCTGTCTGGACACTTTCTTTTTGAAAGTGCATTCATGAACCTGACAATTGTTCACAAGAGAATGTGTAACACGGGAACCCCAGCATGATCATCCATTCAAAAAGCAAAAGACCGCGGAAAATTCTCACTACAAAATCCATACGCTGAAGTGTATCACATTTTCAACATGCGCTAGACAGGGCATCACATTTCTGTCTTCATGAGTAGCTGCAGGAAAGGATAAAACAGGAAACTGGATATTGATTTGTTCATTCAATGCAGTTGCACATATTCCTTTCCTCCAATCTAATAGTAAGCTAACTTTTTTAATCCTTTCCTCTTAAGCTAATTTAAGGAAATAAACTAAAGAAGCTACTCAGAGAAAAGTGTGTGCCAAAGCTCGTGAGGAGGTGTGGAGAGGAGAATGGCGGAGGCATTTTCTCTTGTTTTCCACAGCCCACGCCGCACGGCGCTTCCCAGCTGTCCAACATACCACTCAGCATGACCATGTATGATTTGATGATCAACACTGTAACACTCTTCTTCACTTTTGATGTTATCACTGGTCAACACATTGCTTGATCTCTTGCACCCATTCAGATGGTGCAGCACTGGCCCCACATCCTTCCCCAAAAAGATGCCAGGGAGAACTTCCCGCCCCCAGTCTTTGCTACAAGTTTTGGGTCGCACCGCCTCCGCTGTGCAATGCTTACACTTCACCGGGGACGCGGAGCAGCGTTGCAGGATGAACCAGTCGTCTGGTTTGTGAGTTCCACCTGTGCCATGTGAAACGTGCTTCAAAGCCACACTGTTCTGAATCCCCAAGAAAAGCTGGCTCTCCCACTTCAGGATCTCCCCCTCCTGATCAAACAAAGGCTCTCATCAGTTGCTGCCTTATCCTTCCAATTTTCTCATTAAAAAGATAGCTTCTGCACAGGTTTAGTTTCTAGAAAGTTTCTACTAGAAATCCGTTGGAAGTACAACAACCAACCTACTACTACGTGAATAAAAAAGAAGTGATACTCTAGTTTTCATCCAGCGCCTATTCATGCCAAGGCACCCTCCGTTCCAAAGTCAGCTGGTTGCGAAACAATGCAATTGTTTGTCAAAATCATCACCTCTGACTGTTTGTTGAGTATAATTCCTCGGGAGCCTCTGCACCTTTCGTGCTCGTATAGCAGCACCTGCAGCAACACGCGGATTTTCGTTTCTTCAACCCGCATTGCTAGTGTTACTCTTGCAGATTTTCAACGTATGCTGCTATTATTTTCAATGAAGGGTGGGAGGAGCACGCACCACAGTGCCATAGTAGTATGGGGATAACATGGCCGGAGTCGCCACCAAGAGCGTGCCAGCGTGCAAGGGACTTGAAGAATCCCACCACCTGCTCCCCAGTTTGAAAGTGCTGCAGCAGGGGCCGCTACGTGGGTTAGTTTTTTTACCTCGGCCAACTAACCCACCCCATTCGCAGCACTGCTCTCTCCGCCTCCCCTGCTGCATCCAATCAAAAGACTCCTGTCACCTCCTTGCTATGCTACAGACACTAAGGCGCTTTAAAACTCTACTACTTCCTCCAGTTAGACCTTAGATGACGTAAGTATGGGATGCCAATTGGATCTACAAAGTCTATAGAAATCTACAACATGACCATCTAACGCCTCGATGGAAAAGGACGATCAAAATTTCGCCTCTGAGGTTCTGAATCCTGTGGTTACTACAAAGCTTTTTTTGCTAAACGCCTTGCCTTGTGAAATAATTCAATAAATAAGTATGAGCTGAAGAGAGGCTTACTTGCATGTCTTGGAGTTGCAACCATCCTCCAAAACCTTCATCTGAAGGCTGCATGGCAATACCTCAATGGCCAGTGAGAGACCACTCTCAAAGTCGTCGATAAGATTTTGTAAATTGTGGCCGGCGAGCGCCACATAGCATGCAAGCTGAAAGCTAAGATTCTAAATCAGCACTCAGGAACACTTTGGAAGAATCCTCAGTAAAATTGATATAAAAAGGGTCGAAATACGACCAGTTTGATAGGACTCTACAAATGCAACTTACTGTACCTATGAACCTAACTTTACCGAGAATGAAGATCTCAGCGTAGCTAATCTCGACCCTAATAACAGAACAAGCTTTTCTAATAGTACCACTGATAAGACTAAGAACCAAAGAAGATACGATGAAGTAAAAATCAGCCTCGAGAAAAGTGTACAGGTTACCAAGATAATAAGAAGGCCTGTGACTTCGCAGGCATAGCTGGTGAAAAGTTTCCGCATCCGGACACCCATTGTCGGTCGTGGCGGAGCTACAGAAAACTTATGTGTGCAAACGGAACATCTGTGAAGAACATGCATAATACAAGTGTAAGTACCGCTCTGGAAAATGACTGGAAAGTTTCAGTATGCATTGACGAGGAGAATACTCGTGTCTCACATAAGTGCTGGACTTTGTAATCCTGGGCCAATCCTTCTTGATGCCATCACAGATTGCTGCCATCTCTGCAGGCATTTGTAATGCACGTATGCTTGAGTTCCTACATCACCAGAAACAAAAATTTGATGATGACTGTAAGCAAACATTTCCTTCTGTCCAGGGAAAAAAGAGGTGATGAGATCACCAACTCGGAGACACTGATACACGATGGAATTAAGTTAATTCCACCAAAGCACAAATATCTGCTGGAACAGAGCATAGACCTAAGAACAGGAAGTATGAATAAGACATGGTTTGCAGGCGAGTACCGCTGCATGCACAGGGCGAAATTAAACGATCTTCGTCTTCGACATGAGTGAACCTTGATACGCTGCCAGTGCTGCTGTTGGCGATTGGAGACGACTCCAGACAAATGCGACATGTCTCCTCTCGTTGCCCTGTTTGGGGAGCTTCTGACATTTTCTCCAAGTTGAGAGTACGCAAAGTTCCAGTTGCCTCAGGGTTGCATCACCTTGGGCAGAACTGAGCTCCCTAAGGCTCCTCCGGGACATGAGAGAAACCACATCACCTGCTCCCTCGGTTAAACTCAGTCTGCCACTCTGCAAGAGAAGCAGATTCAGACTTATTCAGAACATCTGCTCTACGACTCACTCGATGGAAGAAACGCATCGGCACCCAGCGGCCAATTATGCATACGGACCTCGTACTTAAAGGATGTGCGTTCACAGTCCAAGCAAGCAACTTCTCTACGACTGTCGTTATCTGCAAGCAAACCAAAACACAAAAGTAACGCAAGTCCTCACTTAACCAATGCATCATTCGCGTAATTCACATTGCTCTCCACAAGCTTAAAGCAAAGCATGCATTCACGGAGCTGACAGTCGATTAAGGAAAAACCCGGAAGATAGATTGAGAACTCACCGTTGAGTCATACACATGGATTGCTGGAGCTGCATGGACATGAATTGGTGGCGACTGCGGAATCCAGCACGTCAGAGTCAGAGCCAGAGCGATGCTTCAGCTCCGCAAACAAAGACTGCGAGCCTGAGCCCAAGCCCTTGGTCATGGCCCGGGGGGAAGCTTGATACAGGATATGCTAAGAGATACGAGAAGAAATTGGTCATGATATCAAGGACGATAACGAATGCAGGAATTGGCGAAGCGGAGAGAGAGAGAGGGAGAGAGAGATGGATGTGGGAGCAGCGGTGAAGCGATGGACGCAACGGTTAGCATCGGAGGGGCGCTGGCTGAGGCCATGGCACCCTCTTCGCCTCCCTCCCTCTTCTGTGTCCTCTTCATCTCCTCTTCTCCTCTACCTGTGGCGTTCTTCTGCAGCGAGGTGTGAAAGCAGACATCCTTTCCGCCCTCCAGTATACGAAATCGTACCTTATTACTATACTTCACTTATCCTGAAATGAGTTAGTTTCTCGTAGCAGCAATACCATGTCCCATTCACATCCATCAGATGTGTCCCACTTCCAATACTCGAGAAAATACTCACAAAGATTACGCCCACACAAGATGAAACCAGTTGCCCTCATCTGCTCACACAGCTTAGAGTGAAACTATATCATACATGAATGCTGAACATCCTCAGAGGGCAAAAAATACAAAAGACTCCATACTACCAGTGGTTGCATTTTGGAGTTACTAGCGAGGATTATGTTCTCTATAACTAATCTAGAGCTACAAAGGCTGTGACTGTTATGTATGGATACCTGGCAGTAGAGCTACCTCCTCTCAAAGCTCAGTTTGTTTTGGTTGAGCTGCACAAGCTCAGCCTCGAGTTCGAAATCAGCAGCAATTTGATCCAAGGATGCGCTGCGGCGGTGGCCTTTGAGCCTGGCCATGATGGCGAACGTGAAGACGGCGAAGAGAATCACGGCAATGACATGGCAGTTGAAGGCGATGTTCATGAGGGCAACTGCACGGACGTTCATGGTGGATTCGCAGCGCGTGGTGCTCAAGAGCGTGAAGTCACCCGGGCCGTAGTTCACTGGAGTATACTGGCACCCGATGGGAATGTAATTCTCTGAGTAGAGCGAGAGCGCCATCTGGAACTGCCAGGTCCCTTGCAAGATGAGCGAGAGGCAGAGCACCAAGTTGACAAGGAAAGCCCGGGGGCGAATCACCAGCAGACCTATACAAAGCAAACAACAACAAAGTCTCAGAAATGCAGTTAGAAGAAGAAGGACCTGATGAAAAGAATGACGGTAGATTCATTACCTGAGGAAACAGCGGATGCGCCCGCGGTGTACGCAAGCAGGTTGCTGCACTGCCTTTCGAAATCCGACCTCTGGCTTGCGCTGTGAGTGATGGACAGCCACTGCAGTCCAAAGGCGAGACTAGCGAACAGGAACGAGCCTTCGCTAGGGAACGGGAGATGCGAGGTGGCGTCGCTCACGAGCACCGTCAACGCAAACAGCCAGAACATGAAGAGGATGGTGACGTGCTCGAACCCCATGATGCTGCTCGTCGGCATTCCGCCGTCGCGTTGCGGCTGGAAGTGCGCCGAGATTCCCAGGTCGTAGAAGATCGCCAGCGGGAGCAGGAACAGCAGAATGTGCAGCTCCAGATGCTTGTACCGCGCCGGCAATAACCCTACCGGATACCACGCGCGCGCAGTGTACTCCCGCGGCGACTTCACCCACGTCGCAAAGAAGCAGAACAGATGCCATACTCCTAGCGACAGAAAAATAATCCCTTGCAGAACATGCCCGCCCTGGCTCACCATCTCGAAAGCCCGAAACCCAATCTCCAGCAAACAAGCTCTTGATCAAGTCACATTCTCACACAATCGTGGCTTCAACCTGCATCAACCTCAACCAGAAAGCACCGTGACTTGCGCAAGTCAAACCCTAACTGAAAATCCTAGACATCCATCACCACGGCGCGGTCTCTCTCCCTCTCTCGGTGGAGGATCAAGTCTCTCAACTAGCGATCCGCAACTCCATAGCCACAGAGAGAGAAGCTGCTGCAAGCATTCAAGTATTGGTTTCACAACGAGAGTGACGAGGTATTGTCCGGGCTTCATGCCGGTATAGATCTGCAACCTGAGAGATGCCGGTACCTCGTCTATCGAAATCATCGATGCAGTGTCTCTCGATGATGGGTTTCGAGTTTGACGAGGGTTTGTCTTTCTATTGCCGGGGTGAGTTAGGTTTTCTAGACCGATTGTTGAATTGCAAGGGTTTTTTTTGTGAGGTTTAGGGTTTTAGGATCACAGATTTGAGGTGGAAAGGACGTGGGTTTGTGCGGGGGAGTGATGGACGATTTGGAGGATGATGAGGACTGGATGAGGGCGCCGCTGGCGTCGCAGGAGACGGCGGACGAGGGGGCTGCAGCGGAGAAGAAGAGGCAGAAGAAGAAGGTGCTCACAGTGGATGATCTTCTGCAAGCGGAGCGGAAGGAGACGCTTCAGAAGCTGAAAGGGGGGAAGAAGAAGAGTAAGAAGCTGATCGCGAAGTTGAATGCCAAGTCGTATCTGTACACTTCTTCAGATGAGGAGGATAGCGGATGCAAGAAAGCCATCCCGAAGATGCTAGCGGACCTGGAGTCGCAGTTTGCGGTTGCTGAGGAAGTGGAGCCGGAGTATGGCGCACGCGTCTTTGCTGCAGCGCCAAGAGAATTCCCGTCACTGGTAACCCATCTTCCATCTTCTGTTGTTCTTCTGATCATCTCTTTAGTGCCTGATTATCATCTTCTCTCAGACCCGAGGAGCTCCGGTTAGTCTTGAGCGGGCATTGCGATGCTCCAAGGAGGAAGGGCGTGAAACCTCTCTGGAGGAGTTAGCCAGGTCGGGGTTTCTACGTGCATGGGCTCTCGGTACTAACCGCTGCGACGAGCCAACTTTACGATGGGCGTATCATCAAATGGCGTTCGCAACCGATGACGCTGTGGAAAGAGCCGCCTGCAAGTTTCTCTGTGATCTGGTCTCTCGAATCGACATGGTAAGCTCTCTCTTGTAATCGAATACGCGCCTGCATGTATGGTTCCCGACTGACGTTTCAGGGTTGAGCAGGGTACGGGAGCTCCTTTGCAGATGGATTGGTTACCAGCTCTGGTGGATGTGAAGCAAACGCTGTTTGTGTATGGCTATGAGGAGGGCTTAACCAGAGATGGGGAAAATTCCAGCGAGAGCATCGAGAGCAGACCTCCGAAGAACTTGCGGTCTCTGCTTGACTTCATAGCGACCTGTTTTGAGACCCGGGATATGGGATACTCAGTTGTGGAGATTGAAGCGCTGTTGATTCTCATGATGCATCTCACGCTGGAGCGTGGATTGCTTCCAATACTAGATAAAGTGCAAGATTGTGTTGTGGCATTGATCCGCTGTTTCAGCTCCCAAGAGTGGGAAGGAGAGGCGTGTTCTCGGGTGGCTGCGGGTATTTCAGGTTTGACAGATCGACCTCACAATGGGGTTTTCCTTCTTGGAGTGTTGAGCGGTCTGGGAAACCGCTCCATGGATTTGCAGAAGCGTTTGGCTCTGCGCGAACTCGCAAAACTCGCAAACCAAAGAAAGCCTGTTCTCTCTACTGCGAGGGAGGTCACTGCCTCATTTGAGAAGCTTAATCTCAAGGCTAAGGAGGTCGACTTCGAAAAGATCTACTATCAGCTGGTGATGGCGGACATGTTCTTGTGGTGCAATGAAGGCCTGCGTGATGAAGTTGCACGATTGAGATGGCTCAAATTCCTCGGATCTTGCTCAAGACAGATCTTTATAGGTGATGACCGCGCTTTTGCCACCAAGCTGAGAAATATAGCGTCCTTTTTCATTGAAAAGTACGAGCATGACGGTCATGACAGAGAGAGCTCTCCTGTAAATTTTGTTGAAGAGAACTTCGAGTGACCCGAAGGTATGATCACAGTTTAACTTGTTCGTTAGGCAGACATCCATCAGAGCTCTGATACAGATGACACCAGCATACACACAGAATTAGAGTGGTAGTAGTATATCTGGTGGTCAAATATGGGTCGCCGAGACATCTTTGAGCTGGAGGGAGCAGATGTCTTTTCCTGGTCTGTCTGGATTCGAGAAACATGTTGTGGCTATCTCAGATTGTGGATAATTTTGTAGCCACAACAATGATAGGATAGAGCACGCTTCAGTCATGTTTGAGGTTCTTCTCACATGCAGCTGTAACTCATATCTTCAGCGGAATTTTTTTATGTACAACGATTTGCGGTCTTAGTCGTTTGTGTGCTCAAATCTCTACGAGGTCAGTCGTATGTTGATTATATCAAAAGATATGAAGCCCTAAAGGCAATAGACTGTGCTGTTACTTTTCTTACGACTTCTCTGGTCATCTGTGTGCCTGCACGCTTGATCATTATACTGGTTTTACCATGCTTGCGTTGCGCAGGAAATGGCAAGTTCCACCAGAAATTGAGCTGAAGAACCTCCTAATGTAACATCTATGTAAGATGGAGGAAGTCGCTGCTGTTACGTTCTGCTTTTCTAGGTTTTATGGCACAAAACGCCAGTAAATGAAGTGTATCTCTCATGTGTGTTGCCGGTAGAATTTCGATCAGTCATCTGGCAGCGTCACTGAACCGGCATCCTTGGCTCGAGCTAAAGTTTCTAGGTGTATTTGCTCAGATCTTTATGAATGGTTGTCATGCTGAAGTGGGATGGAGATGATTCGCTTGAAGATTGACATCCTTGGGCATCTCAGTGCCTGGTAAGGTCAGTCTTCATTCAACATTCAGCTTCTTGCAATCGACGTATTTCTTGCAATTCTTACACTTCGTATTCTAGAAACTCAATTCTTTTGGACCTAATGATGCTGACACACAGAATTCTTCTGGTTTTCAGGTGTGTGCCAACTACTTGAATGTGCTGAGGCTTCAGGATGTTGGTACCCATCCTGAAAGTGCAGGAGGGTTGGACTGTTAGGTCTTATGGTAGAACCTGCTTCGTGGTGTAAATAGAGGCTTAAGGAGGGTAATATTTTTCATTTGTTTAGTTACAACCTCGAGACGTGACTCTGGTTAACGATCTGTATGTGGGATTGCAGCCATTTAGAAATCCGGCCATCATCATACACGGATAGAGTTAGAGGCGGGATCGAGGTTTGCACCCAGATTATTGTGAGAAGCCCCTTGCAATTCTATTAACATAGCGCCTGTTCATAGTCGGCGGATCCAGAATTACGGTTTCACCATGGCAGCCTTGCATACAGGGATAGCGGGAGGAGAAGAAGATGCAGGAAAGTGCAGGCTTTCCTCAATTGATAAGTGGATTCCTGGACTGGCTTCCCGGTTCGCTCTCACAGTGGGGCGTAAAAAAAAAATTCTCCAAATGGCGACAGATCGTGGCAGAAGAGAAGTGATCCTTTGTCCATCTCCCTCTTGGATTGATTGTGAAGAATATGAGGGGGCCGCACACACAACAGATGGATCAGGGTTTTTTCACGTGGATGTAACACCCATGCAACGAGGAATCATATTGATGGTTGCGGTGTGTCTTGGGGGTGTTCAACGTCCAATTTCGTTGGAGAGGAATGTTTAGCAAACCGATTTTTATGTAGGAGGAGTATATTCTGCAGAGAAAACCTAAGGATGGTTTTTAGGTTATCTGATTGATATTTGATTGGAAAGAAGGAGATCTTAACCATGACGATTGCTTGCATTTTGGAGCCGGAATCAAGCACCATGGCGATTGAACGCGCCACGGACCGGGACGCAAAATCCATGACAGATGATCAACCTTTGGACATTGTTGCGGATGATCGAACTTTGGACCCGGGATCATATTCCACCACAGAGGATGGGACTCTGGATCATAGTGGTCCACTGCATCACACAGCCTACCGCACTCAAGCCGATGCTCTCTTTCGCAAGAACCTCACCTACCAGGTAATGTATATTTGGCTGTAACCCTTTTAACAAACAATGCAGGATGAAAAAGAGTTGAGGTTTTATCACCTTGCAGCTCAGCAAGGAAAGAAATTATGAATGAGCTAAAGTCTGGAGTTCTCTCATGTTTGCTATTATTTGCAAGTCAATTATTCTGGACGTTGTGCCTTCAGACAATCTGATCATTTGCATAAGAAAAGTGAAGTCTTGCTCTCGTTGTTTGTATGAGGTTCTTACAACTGTGCTTCGATTGATGGATTGAAGTTGTGTACACTGGAGTTGAAGAGTTATACAGTATTATTTTACACTTTGTTGCTTGTTCGATTTTACAACGTTTGTGTGGGGTATGAGATAGATATGAGCTGTTAGAGGCCTAACGTATGCTCTGGTTGATTGTTGTGCAGAAGAGGAATTGGAAGACCAATAGCTGTATGGTTTGCTTCCCACTTACCCTGTGCGTGCTTCTTGTCGTGATCCAAGCAGTGGTGAACCACCTTCTTGGCAGCGAGTTCCAGTGTGGGTGTAAATGTGTGCCGCATGTGAATGGAACTGCTGGGTGCACCAAGACCTGTGGAGTTGCATATTCGGACCAAGATCAGGTGGAGTTCTGCGAGGTACCGTACCCGCAAGGTTGGCCTGCCATTTTGCAGGTGCCGCTGCCACAGCATCGTGCTGTCCGAAATCCTGGCTCGCCCGCCCTGCAAGATGCTTCATGTCGGGATACTGGAAGCTGCGGATGTACCATTCCTTACACGGGATCCAACCAAACGATGGCCGATAGTAAGCTGCACTGACTTAGAGCTTTCCTGAGAACCATCTGAGGTGTACCTGCTTTTCACCTAACATCACTATTCATCTGCTGCAGTCTTGGCCAGTTATTTGTTGGTCGGCGGTGCTTTGAATGGCAGTGATCCTCTCTACTCGCTTTCGACAGTGGTTGCGGTGAGTTCAAATGCGTAATTACTTGCTGAAACCTCTTCTTTGATGGACTGTATCTTTTCATTTGGTTATACTATGCTGTCCAGATTTATCGTGTCTCATGTTTTGATGTAGTCATGAAGTTTGATTCTGTTCAGGCTGGTGGAATGTTCAGGGTTCGGATGCTCATCCATGGAATACCCTTTTGCTCGAGTCGGCATTTGTAAAACAGACGCCGATTCAGCTGCTGCAACCTAATTGCTCGTATGCGGCCTTCACTTTATCTATTCCAAGTGCGTTAGGGCCACCTGTAGTCAAAGGTACTACTCATCTGATGGATACTGTTCGGATAATGTTATCGGATAATCTGATATGTTTCCAAGTCTCAAATAGCTAGTCTATTGATTGTACTCTGAATTTACAGCAATGCACCATGATTTGGCTTGCTTCATGTAGTCATCATCCGCCCTTCTCTTGAACTACCACACTGGTGTGGATGAGGGAAGGCCGGTCTTGTATGATCTTTTGCAGAGTTCACGTTGATTGTGGGCAAATGTGCAGCATTTGAGTGCGTCCCGACCACAACATTATGGCTAAGTTCTGCAGAATCTGTCAATGACGAACTTTATCGAGGATTTCGGAAGGGAAATGCTTTTAAGCAGATCAATGAATTTCCCGTAGGTACGTACGTTTCTTATGACATGTGTTAGTAGTTGCAACTTGTCCTAACCTGCTGCTGCTGCAGAGACAGATTCTCTAACATCTGAGCCTGGCAGCTTATGACTTCGGGCGTACAAATGCGTCTGCATTCTATGCGGACATATGGTTCAATGCGACATTCAGCAACCAGACTGCTCATGAATCTCCAAGTCTTGTTCGAGTTTCGCGGTCTCTGAATATGGTATACCTTATTATCAATGTTCTTCTGAGGCTAGCATTGGTACCAAGGTCATTTGAGTTGCATTTCCTTGTTCCTATGACCAGTCAAAACTCTGATACATGGTGAATCAAACCACGCACACATAGTGTAAAACAGAATGTTTCACCGCCTACTATTATGAACTTCTCTTGTGTATGTTACTGAAGCACCTGCAGATGGGTGCCATGCTCCTTTCTGTTTGCAATATTTACTATAGATTGATGTTGTATCATCACTAAATGAATGCGATGGACATGGATTTGAGGGTGATTATAATTGACCTGTGCATATTGGAAATTACTAGGATGATCTGTCGTGTTTTGAAGCCCTCTATAATCTGCAGGCTTCACAGGCTTTCTTTCGCTTTCTGATGGGTCCGAAGGCCCAACTACCATTGCTCTTTGTGAAGGAGATGCCCAAATCCTCCATGCAACTTCGACTTGATCTCTCATCGTTGCTCGGGCCACATTTCTACATGTGGGTTTTGGGCTTTCTGTACCCTGTAAGTTTCATCACCTGCCAGGCTTACTTGAGTTGACTTCGTCTTCAACTGATGTCTTTTATAGATGCTAATGTTGCTGCTTACGCACTAGACAGAGTCCTCATAGAAGTAGATCTAAAGTTTGTTATTGCTTTCAAACTCACAGAAGATGTGGTTGGATATGTCTTAGGTGGTTTTGACAGCGTTAGTGTATGAGAAGCAGTACCATCTCCGGATGATGATGAAAATGCATGGCCTTGGCGATTTATCTTACTGGACCATTACCTACATCTATTTTCTGGTGCTCTTTATGATCTATATGTTCTGCTTCGTTCTTTTCGGCTCTGCCGTGGGTGAGTAGCTCTTGGTTTTGTACTAGTTCTTGGTGATGTGTCTTTAACTTTCATGCAGTTATGAGTTGGTTATTTAGCTGTAGCTTTCATTCAGTTTATTCTCTCGTTGCTGTTCATTAGACTGTTGTTTCTCAACTTAGACATGCCATATTTTCCGCAGGGCTGCAATTTTTCTTGAAGAATGACTATGGTATTCAATTCGTCTTCTCGTTTCTCTATATAAACATGATCATCGCCTTCGGTTTCCTTTCGTCCAACTTTTTCTGGGACATCAAAACCGCCACAGGTTGGTCCCCTTCTCTTAATCTTTTGCGTTTTACTTTCATCTTTGCTTCATTAGCACTAACCTGGATCTGGATGGCAGTGGCTGGATATCTGTACGTGTTTGGATCTGGTTTACTCGGTGGATTTTTCTTCGAGAACTTTGTTGTTGACCCTCAAACCAGCCGTAAGTTTTCTATAATCCTGTATAATTGTATAACTATGACTATCTTTAGAATACTTTCTGTTCAAATTCATATCTCCGAAGTCCATATTGTGGTCTCAATGCACTCGGATCTGATGCATAGCTGGGATCCTTGCAGCGCATCTCGTTTTGGGATTGGAGATAATTCCAGCATTCGCGACCTACAGAGGCCTCTATGAATTCTCGCAGTATTCATTTCAGGCTGTGTACGCGGTAAGTAACAAGTAATGACTAGTACAGTACATCTTCATGTGAATCTACATTTTGTTATGAAGCAGTTGAGGTGTGAATCTCCTTCTGATAATAATGCGGGTAAGTTGTCTTCGAAGCAGAACACGAACGGTATGCGATGGCGTAATCTGCAGGACTCGAAGAACGGGTTGAGTAACGTGCTAGTCATTTTGTTCATGGAGTGGATGATCTTTATGCTTTTGACCATCTACTTGGACCAAGTGGCTGCATCAGAAAGTGGAGTGAACAAGCATCCTCTCTTCTTTTTGAAGTTTTTGAAGCCCAACTCTGAACTGGATACGATCTTTTGCGAAGAGTTAAAGGCTGCGTCACACATAAATCCTGAAGATGACAAGCTTCCCAGCGATCGTCCAGACGTTGCTCGTGAGGTAGTAGACTGTCTTTCATTCGCTCTCATCTTGACAGATTCCCTACAATCATGGTGAATCATGCTCGTCATGTTGCAGAAGAAGTTGGTGCAGGAGTTGCGTTCAAGGCCGGATAAAGTTTATTCTATCATCTGCGACAACCTGAAGCGTGTTTATCCCGCTAAGGATGGCAACCCGCCCAAGTACGCTGTGAGGACATTCTCACTGGCAGTTGCGCGAGGGGAGTGCGTCGGAATTCTTGGACCTAATGGAGCTGGCAAAACCAGCAGCATCAACATGGTGACGTGTTACAGCCCCTACTCATCTCGATGCTTACTTTACTGCTATTGGTTGAGATCTTCCTGATGTCCCACCTTCTTCTTCTTCTGTAGATGATTGGTTTCCTCAAGCCAACAGCAGGCACCGCATATATTCAAGGGATGAATATTCTCACTGAAATGAACCGCATCTATTCTTGTATGGGGGTTTGCCCCCAGCACGAGTGCGTTTCTTGCTCCTTCAACTTGAGCTACTGTCTGAGTAGACTGGTCTGTGAACATAGCTTGGAAGAGATTTATGATCCAACTCGTGTGTCTTTTGCAGTTTGTTGTGGGGACAACTAACTGCTCGTGAACACCTGTTGTTTTACGGCCGTTTGAAAAACTTGACCGGCGCAGAGCTCAACGCTGTAAGTCTGCCAACCGTCACGTGATGTGGGAAATAGAATTGTTGATGACGGGAAAATCTTGTTCTGAAGAAGAGACATTAATTTTTCGGTGCAGAACAGAAGAAGAGAGATGTGTCTTCTGCTGCACTGAGTGTGAAAAGAGACTATTGCGGATCGATTCCAACTAACATTGAGTTGTATGATAATTTGGCGCAGGCGGTGGAGAGCTCTTTGAAACGCGTCAACTTGTTTGACAACAAAGTGGGCGATAAACAATGTCGGAAATACTCAGGTGGCATGAAGCGACGGCTGAGCGTGGCGATTTCCCTGATTGGAAATCCTCAGGTACACTTCTAGAAAGTAGTAGCTTCCCCCAAAGTGAAAGGTATCAGTCCCTGTACGTTGCAATAGAATGTTGGATGGTGGCCAACTTGCTTGCAGGTAGTGTATATGGATGAGCCAAGCACGGGGCTTGACCCCGCGTCTCGGTACAACCTGTGGAGTGTGGTGAAAGACTCCAAGCAAGATCGTGCTATCATCCTCACGAGTATGCTCTCTCCTTTTCCTCATGAAACTCATAACGAACAATGCTCGTTTACGTACTAACACAATGGATTGCCATTTCAGCTCATTCCATGGAAGAGGCGGAAGCATTGTGCGACCGGGTCGGTATTTTCGTCAACGGCGAGCTCCAATGCATTGGTAACGCAAAAGAGGTGATGCATCTCATGTCTTTCGTCTCCAGATATGGACTGAGAAAGTAGCGCA
Organism: Bryoerythrophyllum caledonicum; assembly: GCA_963971425.1. Taxonomy (NCBI): domain Eukaryota; kingdom Viridiplantae; phylum Streptophyta; class Bryopsida; order Pottiales; family Pottiaceae; genus Bryoerythrophyllum; species Bryoerythrophyllum caledonicum. The sequence continues at coordinate 8,814,065 of OZ020517.1, read as the reverse complement.
GACAATCAGCAAGGTCTGACTTGAGAAATCAGCTGTGATGTAACAGCTGAGAGCCAGGTTTGGAGGACTGTATGTGCTGACAATCACAACACCGCAGCAGGAAGAAGCACAAGTGATCGACGTGGCCATGAACTTGTCGAAGAATGCCAGGAAAGTGTACAGTCTAGCAGGCACGCAAAAGTTCGAGCTGCCCAAGACTGAAGTGAGCGTGGCCAACGTGTTCATGAGCATGGAGCAAGCAAAGCAACGCTTGCACATTCAAGCCTGGGGTCTTACCGACACCACCCTAGAAGACGTGTTTATCAAAGTTTCCAAGGCAGGTGGCGTGGTTGCACTTTCGTAGCGCAAGTTGCAACTTGACCAGTGGATTCTGCTCAACTGTAAGGCTGGTGTTATTACCTTCTGATAGGCACTTTGTAGAAGATGAGGCAACCGCAGCACGTACGGTTCGTATGTGCTCTAACGACCACAGATGGGTCGCTCGTCCTGAGAGGGTTAGTTCACTTATACGGAAAAAGTACACATGAATTGGAAAACTGAAAGCAGAAAAAAAGGCAATCGCATGATGTTCTAACATGTATTAAAGGATCTTTACAAGATGAAATTCCAGTTTCCCTCTAAAAAGGTGGAGCTATCTCTAGAATGCTCATGATATTGAAATCTGAGTTACTGTTGCTAACAAGATAGTGTGACCACAGCATGAGGTCACAGCTCAGTAGGGTTTCCTCTTCACCTTGCTCTGTCCAGGAAGTCTAGGCCCAATTCGGGCCAGGTTGTCAGTGGAAAGAGTCAAAATCTCCTATGATCCGTGATAGTTGGACGTAACATTCAAGTGTACCAGACTGTTTGCTTTTTCTACTTGGTGAATAAGCTTCGACGAATTAAAAGAAGGGAGTGTAGAACCTGTTTCAGAAGCTGCTGGAGCGCCTGCGAGAGCGCTTGGGAGAATATGATTCCGTGAAGTCCTCCTGGTCCAACTGCCCCTGCCTCATGTCCATGTCGGTAAACATGTCCAAGGCCTGGTGGTGGGGCGTCAAAGTGCCCATTCGAATGGCTCGCTGCTGATCTGCTATGGTCTTCGCCAGCATAGAGAAGTGAGAGTGACCTTTCTCAGGGGCAGCGAACGGAGTCTTCATTGCCGATGATGATGTGTTCGGTTTACGCTTCAGCCACTTCTGTATTTCCACCACTGTGAGACGAAGCTCGCCTCCGCTTGGGTAACCTTGAGGTTTCAGATGTAGTCGTCTTAAGACTGCTGCTACTGCTTGGCCAGTCCTGTTACATGCACAGAAAGAAGTTAATACAATGTACAAATCTGTGCGACTTTAGTGCAATTAGCTTCAAAGCATTTGGTTGAGTAAGGGTGTTACGCACTTATCAGCGACGGTCATAGAAATCATGCCCCCCTTGGGCCTGAAAGTTTCTTTCCTGTCTACATGTAACTTGATTAATACAGCTGGTACACGTGCACCTGTAAAGTGACATACACACTTCATTTAGGTCAATCTCAAAATCTCACACATCCTTGAGGCTGAAGCCTGGTAATGCTTTCTAAAAAACCGGATTTTGCAAGATCTTTAAGTCCTTGAATGAATACAGGTGGGATGCATTTCTGGGATTGTAGTGAATGTATTATTACCTGCAGTATGTCGTTGTTTCAAACCCTTCAATACAGTAAGCAAGCAAACCTGTGGGAGTCAAGGACGTGACTTAGAGGGCATCGATGTAAATTTACCATTCAATTTGCAACCTCTCATAAAGGAAGGGAAGTGACTGAAGCGGAAATTCGTAGAAATAAAGATATCCTTCCAACTCCTATCGGAAATCAGTGATTCTATTATCATTCAGTGCAATCAACCTAAGGAAAGAGGGGTCAATACTTCCCAGGAGGGAGAAACAGAAAAGTACCTCAGCTGCAAAAGCCGGCATTGACTCCGCATTGATGACAATTGGCTGAAGTGTGGTGTAATCGAACGTTGGTGCAATTTTAAGCGTTGATGCCTCCTGCAATATCGATTAGGCTCAGTGGTAAGTAGCTGAATACAAGAAACGAAACCTCGGCCCAGTCTTCAGCTGCTACAAACTTGAAACAAGATGATGTGTGCTAGTGTCATATAATCCTTCAAATAACCTTCTGTTTTCTTTTGATGCCAAATCTTCGTCCCAAATGGGATCCAAAAACCACAAAAATTGCTTTCTTCGTGACCAAGGCATTCCCTTCACAAGACCTATCACAAGAAGAGGAGTTGTGAATTTGAACCTCAAACAGGGAAAGAGCACGAGGATCGTAGATGCCAAAGCCATCGAAGCCATCAAGAGACACTGCAGGTGTTGGTGGCGGAGGCGGAGACTGGGCAGGTGGATGTCCAAAAAACGTAAGGCTCCTGTCTTCAAAGCTTGTCGCAGTGGGTGCTGGTATCTCTGGCTTGCGCAAGCAGCCCAGTAACTGCGATAAAGTCTCGATTGTTGGAAGTGCACCTGCTTCTATGGTTTGGCGATACATAGCAAGGGCCCATGTCAACCTGTCCAAGGTGGTATTATCGTGTATACATGAGTATATCCACATGAAATTATGATGATTATGGAAATGATTATGATATGATAAAATCCTCTCTTATAAATCTCAAATTTGGCAACAGAGGTAACCAGATCTCGGCGAGTGAAACAGGATGATACCACTGGTCTTGTGGGTGAATGTTGCTAGAATCTGCAGGAGGAAGCATGGTCAACGAAACCTGAGGTGCCGCTGCAGAGGTTTGGATTTGTTGTAAGCACAGGCCTGTAGAAAAAATCCAGAGAACACAAATCACACTTCTTAGTAAATGCCAATTTCATTAAAGAAAGAAATCATCCCCATCTGTGTGAGCTGCGCAAATATAGCCCAGATTGCAAGCATTATACGATCATAACATACTAAAACAGTTGAACACTTACAAAAGCAATTTCTCATTAGACTAGAAAGCTCCACTGACTGGACCTTCTGTATAGACAAAGATGAACGTCCTGGTTCGGAGCATCACTAGTTTTTTAAATATAGAAAGTCAAGTATAGAGTCCTACTTGTGGGCTCTGTGCGTTTCTCTCTTAAGGGAGTCCAATCTCCTTGTTCATCACGATTGTTTTGCAAAACCAAAGTTGTCGACATGTACCTATAATGCTGTCACAGATGATTACATTCGGCTTAATACCCTCAGCACTTGCGGTCATGAATAGATCAAGAGCCATATCGGCGCTTCCCGCCCTGCACATCCACGAGAAATATCATCAACTCTCAAATGAGCTTGAAATGTTACATATCCTACTTATTTGGATGTTTGCGAACACGTTCAATACAAATCAAACTAATAGTAGGGAAGTTTCTTACTTTCCGCAACCTTTCAGTAAGATGGCGTAAGAAATTTCGTTGGGCGTCCCTGTCCTTTTCAGGTCTTTGAGAACAGAAAGTGCCTGGTCCAATTGCGATGCTTCACCTGAGCGGGAAAGAGGCCAATTTATAGTCGTCTGGTCAATAATTCAGGTTGCACAAAACTTAAAAGTCTCAAATCTCACATGGCATGTCAAAAACAAATTAAAAATGATGATGGTGATGGTGATAATAATAATAAATAACATCAATACAACACCTAAGAAATAATATCATGCACAAAGGGGGGGAAAAAAAAAAAAAAAAAAAAGGAGAAGAAGAAGAAGAGGGAGAGAGAAAGAGAGAAAGGAAGTCTGGATAACTTACAAAGAGCTGTCATAAGAGCGTTAAACGTTGACACCGTGGGCTTCACGCGAGAAGAACGAATGCCGTTGTATAATTCCAATGCTTTTTTCCAATCTCCTAGCTGCATGATGCACCAATATATAAACAAAGAGCAGGGCACATTGCGTTAGAGTACGTCTGGATCTTCCCGTGTTCAGGTTTAAGATACTATATTAATAAAGCACAACTCTCGAGTGCTTCATGAGTAAATTTGGACTATTCTTGTGAGAATTTTTAAACACGCACGGGAGAGAGGGCAGCAAGTGTTTCAGTGCTTTAAGAATTCTACAATGTGTTATTTGACACTAATCGATGTGTAAATCTAGAGGATAATGATGCTAGCTTAATTACATTGCTGCAGACCCCCATGAGAGAACTATAGACAACCGCTCCAGGCTTTCTGCCCGATTTCTTCATGTTGTCCAGAATGCTGAAGGCCTTGTCAATATCCTTGGAATGACCAGCAACATCGACCAACGCGCTGAAGAATACCTGGCCAAAATCGAATTCACCTCGTAGTGATTAACATAACCAATTTAACCTTGAGTGTGATCAAATATTTCAAACAACCCTCGAACAAGAATCTGATGTAACAGGACCACACAAAAAAAGAAAAAAATTAGCAATTCGACCAGTACAGCTGAATCTCACAGCCACCGCAAATTATTTGCTGAGATTCATATAAATGCAAGAGATACCTCATCGGGTTTCACTCCATCCGTCTTAAGATCCTCATATACTGAAAGGGCATAATCCAAGTCCCCCTTTTGACTGCAAGCATGTACAGCAGCAGTATAGCACGAAGGAGATCCCTTCACATTGTCTTCGCGCATGCTTTGATAAACTTCAAGAGCTCTGTCCACCTGTAATCATAAAGTACTGCATTGTATCAAATCATCTGCATATGAATTGCTATGTACGGTCCCTGAGGTACCCAGCAAAAACAAATTTACTGGATGTTTCACAGCCTCATTAACTTAGTCCGTGGATAGAGTATTCGTGCATACACCCTGATGAGACTCTAGACTCAGATAATAGTTTTTCGAATGCTACCTCTCCTCCACGGGCACAACCAGAAATTAGAGCGCCATACGTGACGTGGTCTGGCTTCACTGGAGTTGCTTCCGATTTCATGTCCGTTAAAACATCAAATGCTCTTTGAACAGCTCCAGCCCTGCTGCATGCGTTTATAAGCGTGTTGAATATAACTCGATCCGGCTTCACTTGCTGTATACACAATAAATCTAGCACTTTTCAGAATTTATTCACTTAAAAAAGATTAAAGATGCAGAATTAACAATAGTTGCATTGATCTTTTCATCATTCTTGAACTCGAATGTTCAATGTCCTAGAAAAGCATGCAGAAGATCGCATCAAAATGAACGGAAACATGAGACTAGCTGGAAGGCTCCCCGTTACCTTCGCTATCATTATACCATAAGCTCCAAAGGCTTTGGGCAGATGCCCAGCTCGAGCGCACCCATCAATCATAGCTCCAAAGGTATGAACGTTGGCTTCGACACCGTGCAACTCCATCTCATGGAATATCTGGACGAATGGGCTTCGAATGAAATTGCAGCATTGTGAAATCAACTAAAACATGCATTTAGAATCTAAAGTTTTCAGTAAGACCTACATTCACCTTCAACCTGTTCTTCAGAAAAACAAGAACTCTAAAATATGGTTTTGTATTCGAACCTGAAAGAGAAGATCCACCTTTCCAGATTTGGCGCAAGCAGAGATAAGCGTCGTGTAGAACATGCAATCCGCTTTGAAGCCCCGGCTTTCTAACAAAGCGAGTACTCGCAATCCTCCTGCCGAATGAAATTCCAAGTTAATCGCTGTTGCAAATCATCAAGACAATTGCTGACCCCAAGCCAGACATTCATACTAGAGACGGTCTCTCCTCGAGTGAAAGCCTAACACCACATGCAACCGGTACACTTGAACTCCAACCTAGACCAGTGCCCAGGTCATTCTCACCATCGACGTCTTTGAAATGACAGCAGACACCGAGCAGCATCGTGTAGTGCTTTATTGTTGAATAAATTCGCATAATCTTAACGAAAGCGAATGCAGCTTCCACAGATCCTCTCGATTTGCACGCTTCGTAAAATTTTGAGTGATTCACCTACAAGAGTTAGATGAACAATTAGGACAACCACCTCATAAATCTCTAAAATGCCAAATGCCTCAATCTGAATACATGGCTCGCTAACAGTACCTTCATCAAACTCAATTTCCCCGCTTTGTCCATTTCTCCCAGCAACACAAGGCAGTCCTTGATCCTGCCACATTCAGTTCACAAATTCACCGCCTCTAATTCAATGAGAGGTTTTAGAGGTTTAGCAAATTAAGCATGAATTAGGCATGAATCCAAAAATCAAAATGTCGAAAGCTGGTGAATCATATTCCAATGGAGAGAACAATCGATGATGATTTACCTTCCAGTTCTCAACAAGGCGGCATACAAATCGATGTAAAATTTCATGCCTGTCTCGGGCTTAAAAGGGAGCACCTCCGCAACCGTGGCGGGCAGCACCCGGCCGCCAGGCTTCCGCACGTCGCGCTTCACAGCATTTCCACTCGCCAATTTCAATCTCAATCGTTTCCCGGAACCAGAACTCGGATCCAATGCAACCGTAACCTTTGCACTCCGCTCGCGGGGAGGAGGAGCACTGTCCTCCTCCACAGCCGCGACTCCAATGCGAAACGCGCCATAATCTAACGACTCTAAATAATCCTGCGTAAACAAGAATTCCTCCACCAGCTGCTGCCGCGGCTTGGAATTCCCGTTCGCGGCCCCGTTCACAGCGCCATTGGCGGGCGCGTCCCGCACAGCTGCTACTCCCCGCTCCCGCTCCTCCTGCTCCTCATCCTCTCGACTCGTGACATGCTCCCGCGGCGCCGCGCTTGTCCGCGACCACGAGCACCGAGCCGACGCGGAATTCCGCGAGGGAAGCAGCAGCAACGACGGCGGGATGGTGGACGGTAGCGCGCATGACAGTGGCGGACGCAATTGCAGCGCCGGAGGAGTACTCGCAGCAGATGCCATGGCAGTCACACCATGGCCGCAAGAGCACATTCGAAAAACAAAAGAAAACTAGTACCTTATCCTCAAACCAAGAAGCAAAACTCCACCATAATTGTCAGTCCTCCGGAGGCCGAATCGATACAACATCTGAAGAGACGAGAGTGAGCGCCTATTGTTGGATTTCGACTGAGTATTCGTGTGGTCTGCTGGTGACGGCGTCGCTTGTCGAGCTGCCTTCTCGTCGCGGAACGCTCAGCAGCTCAAGCAGATCACGCAACATTGCAGCAGCGCCTTCCGCTCGCTGCCCCGGCTCTTTCCCCTCCCTCCGCCGGGCCGGGCCGGGTCGGGTTGGCCCGGCGTTTTGGAGGGTGTGGCCGTGGCCACGCTTTTCGACGGAATCTGGCGACGTTCGAGGAGTTTCGTTCGTCGTCGCGACGATGGTTTATCCTGAATCTACTGTCGGTTCCCGAATGTACAGTCACGTATTTTGTAGGATTCAAAATACGTATTAAATTTAAGCAACGCTTACACCTTGGATTGAAGCTTCTTCAACTAACATCTTTCATTTGGAGGTCATTTCAATCAATTTGAACCTGATCATGTTCAAATACCACACCATACATGTAGAATATTATGGCCACGAGTAGCACCTTTTGACATCTAAGGGTATAATCTTGTTGCTCTAATTTGAAGAAGCCTATGGCAAATAAGTACATTTATCTTTAATAGTAAGCTTTCATGAATCTATTATAGAATTTTTTTAAAAAAATTACCCCTAATGGCCCAAGGCATTTTCACACCAAAAACACTTCAAAACTGCTCGTTCTAGTGCAATGACTAACGAAGGAAAAAAATTGTTATTTCTGCATCCAATCGTAGGATCTCAATAAATACTTACAAAGTATCGTCCTCACAAAATTTCATAAACTTTGACCGCAAGGATTGAATTTATAGTGTATAAAGTTGAGAAAACGGTTCATTTTCTTCACTACGTTCAGTGGATCAACAGACTTTGATTTCACTTGGTGTCCAATTTTTACACTACATAAGGTCTAAACCCATTACCATCATGTTAAGCATGATATTAGTTCCTTGTACACCAATTTTTAGAGGTAGAGGAAGGGTGCAACATATTCAAATTAATCGTGCAAGGAGTGGAGGTTCAAGAATTGCAAATTCACGTTTTATTTTTTGTGAACTTAATATGTTTTAGAATGAGAATCCAACGGTCAATAAGAAGGTTTACAACAAGACTTGTAGTAGAAAAAATGAAAAGTAATTAATATAAAGATCTCTATGTTTTATGTTGAAAAGAAGAAGGTTTTTGGTACGTTGCCTGACAATGTGTGAAAATGATTTATTTTTAATCTTTCAATTTCAGAAGTATAAATAGTTTTCTAAAAATAGTCTTCCACAAGGCTTTCAGAAGTGCCCATTGATAGTAAAAACTGTTGAGATAGGATGATAGCACATCCATCCACTCCAGGGTCCTCTCCTAACTAGAGCCTAGTCTAAACCTACTCTAGACCCAAGTACGGTTCACCTAACCGTATCGTAGTGGGATTACCATATCGTAGTGGGATTACCACCTGATCATGACACTTAATACTAGATTAACTACCACTAATGGTACAACACTAGGATCCTATCACCAGTGAACGGACTCCTATTGTACCATCCAACCAGGGATTAAACCCTGGACCTCACAATGAGCTCCTGCTCTTTTGCTCGTCTCTTTCTCTCTCACCTTGGTCTCTCAACACGTTATCAGCACGCTCTTGCTCCAGATCCTGATTTTTTTTCCTTCTACTGAGCGGATCGACCATAGATCACCTCATGTTGTATTAGTTATATTTTTTCAGTGATCAGTGAGCACACCAGCGGAGAGGAAGAGCACATTAGTAGTCTTACGTCTAAGGAATACTGCCTATAGTGGACGTCAAGAGAGCATACACGGACACAATCGTCAATACCTAGAGATACAGCCCACAGGAACAGTAAACGTCGAGAGACACAACCCACTGACTGTTCACTCACAGTGACTGCATGCACACGTTAAACTTAAACTAGATCCTAGCGACTAAGCCTTTGAACCAACACTTAGCTTCAGATCCTAGAACCTACACGAATTAGGTCACGATAGAACCTACATGCATGGCTACACTGCCGTGAGTCCGGGAGAACCGGACACAACCACTCTATTTTGATCCTCTGGAACCTGATGGATCTAATTACCTAGAATGGAGTATTGACGTCCGCACCTACTTGTGTGCAGAGGAACTGATCGCAGCCCTGGACGAGACAACTGCGGTGGACCTACCACCACCATTCATATGGCAAACGCTACTTATCATCAGACGACACCTCGACACGTCGCTGAGACTGCAATACATACAAGTCGATGAACCTGCGGAGCTATGGAAGGCGCTGGAGGCGCGACTCAAGCATGAGGAGACTATATTTTTGCCCCAGGCACGGAGTGATTGGATAAATCTCCGCATACTAGACTTCCCGAACTTCCTCCTCTTCAACGCAGAGCTTCACAGAATAGCGGCGCAACTCCGACTCTGTGGAGACAGGCTCACCGACACCGATCTTATAGATAAGACGTTGTCCACCTTTCCTCCTGCTTATGCGATTCTAGCTCAGCAGTACCGTAACATGAAATTCACAAAACATTCAGAACTAATGTCATACTTACTGTTAGCCGAGAAGCAACAACAGCTACTGTTCAAGAATGCAGAATATCGCCCAGTAAAGGAGGTTCACGCGAGCGAGATTGATAAGACACCGAAAACTCCGAGCGCGGGGACTTCATCCACGAAGAAGGAGCCGAACCCCAGCCGCGAGTCACACGTCACAGATGCACCCAAGCGGAAACAGAAAGGAGAATGGAACAAACCGAAAGGTGAACGCTCAACGCACAAGAGGTATGGACACAAACCAAAAGTAGACAAGTCGTCACAGTCGTCCAGTAAAAGTGTTAAAGGAGCTTGTCATAAGTGTGGCCGAAAGGGACACTATGCCAAAGAATGTCGTGCTCCACACTATTTCACTGAAATGTTTAAGGAACTCCAGGCGCTGAAGGATGGGAAAAGAGAAACGCATACTCTTGATGCACCATCCCTCACGCTCTGCGAACTAGATCCTGAGATAGACATGGTTCAAAGAGTATCACAGACGGCCAAAGCAAAAATAGCTTTGCTCGATAGTGCATCAACTCATACCATACTGCAGGACTCTAGGTTCTTTGAGTTCAAAAATCAAAACAACCCATGGCAATGTTGTGAGATCGTCACCATTGCAGGGCCACAAAATTTCAGATTTCGTGAGGGCCGGGCAACAATCGCATTGCCCGGGGGACACCCTTTGATTTGTGAACGGGCTATGTACGCCCCGGACGCTCCTCGTAGCCTAATCAGCTACCGAGACTTGAGAGCGAACCGTATCCACGTTTCCACTGCGAGTGCGAACGATGAAGAGGCGTTGGAGCTCAGGCGAGGGCCGAGGATCCTCGCCACCGCACACGCGGGAGCCAACGGCCTATACGAGCTTACCATCTCTGATATGGAAGCAAGCCTTGCTCATTTGAGTAAAGAAGAGGTCCATATGGATACCTCTACCTGAACCAAAATTAAAAACCGTCGCACCTCATAGGCATAAGGACATCTACCTAGGATATGACACACCTAGCATAATACGGTACAAACTACCAACTAGCGATGCTATATACAAAGCCAGATTTTTGAACTGTAACTTCGTGGAAAATAAATTCCCTGGTTCGTTACACCAAAGTCGAGACTCTGACTTGAATTTCAGGGCCTTAGAAACCTTGACCTTGAATCCTGATCCTCGGACCGCACTAGCTGACGCAGAGGTCCGAAAACTAATCAACCTAAAGAATCTAGCTGAGAAAATCCCAGACAGATTTCATTCAGGTCCACGTATAATCAGAAACCCATTACCACGCTCGGGAAACACAGTACCTATAGCCCCAACAAAAAAGAGGAAAACTCGGCACTCTAGTCCAGCCCCTAGCACCTCGCATGCGCATGTAGCTACCATGCACATGGACCGACGTCTCACGTCAACAGTGATAGAGTCCACTGGAGTCCCATGGGAGGATCCAGAAATATTCGTCTCGAGATTGACTAACCTCGACGCTGACCCTATGACCCTAGATCAGGCTACACGTAGAGCCGATTGGCCGCAATGGGAAACTGCCCTACAAGCGAAATACAAGTCCCTACGAAAACGTGGCCTCTTTGGACCACTAATCACAAACCTGGACACCAAACCGATAGGACACAGGCTTATATTTACGCGCAAACGTGATGAAAATGGACATGTGGTCCGGTTCAAAGTCCGACTCGTAGCTCAGGGTTATACTCAAAAACCAGGCATTGATTTCGAGCAGACTTATTCCCCAGTTATGGACAGTACCTCTTTCATATATATACTGAGCCTCGCGGTCGAAATGACGCTTGAAACACGATTACTCGACATAGTAACAGCCTATCTCTACGGAGATTTGGACGCGGAAATTTATATTAAACCGCCACCTGATTTCTTGCCTACTGCAAGTCCCGTAAAGCCCGGCAAGTTCACTGGATTGAGAATCCAAAAGGCACTATATGGCCTGAAGCAAGCGGGTAGGGCATGGTACCACCACCTGAAAAGTTTTTTGCTCGCGCATGGATTTTCTAATCATCCAGCGCTACCCTGCGTATTTGTCTTGAGGGACGAATCAGGGTTTGTCATTTTGGCAGTATACGTTGATGACTTAAATTCCATTGGCACTGCAGCCTTATGCGCTCATGTGGAGAGCATACTAATTAAAACTTTTGAAATGAAAGTATTAGGCCGCACGTCGTACTGCCTTGGATTACAGGTACAGCACTATCCTGATGGGAGTATACTACTTCATCAACAAACCTATGTTAAGAAGCTCCTGGCCACATTCAACATGGAAAACGCGAATGCATTGTCCGCGCCCATGATTGGCCGAAGCAAGACCGAAGATGACCCCTACAGACTCGCTGATGAAGGCGAGGAGGAGGTCGACAAAACACAGTACTTAGCTGCAGTGGGGGCGCTACTCTACCTTGCGACAAATACGAAACCCGACATCTCATTTGCAGTTAGTGTGTTAGCAAGGCACATCCAGCGACCTACAATGCGCCACTGGCAAGGGATCAATCATCTCCTATGCTACCTACACGGCACTGAAGACCTTGGCCTACACTTTAAAAAGAGCGCCGGCAGAGATATCATTGGCTACGCCGACTCTGGCTTCAAGACCGACCCTGTTTCCGGAAAATCCCAAACGGGATACATCTTCGTGAAGAACGGTGCACCAATCTCGTGGAGATCCACCAAGCAGACCGTGACAGCCACCTTCACCAACCATGCAGAACTACTTGCGTTCCATGAAGCGTCCAGGGAAGCTGTGTGGCTGAGGACGATGCAACAGGCTATTTCTCAACAATGTGGGATTGCCAACTCAAACAAGCTGACAACGATTTTCGAGGACAATGCCACGTGTGTGGAACAAGTCACCTCGGGCTTCATCAAAGCAGATAGAATAAAACATATAAGTCCTCACATCTTCGGATACACACAGGACTTGACGGATACAAACCAGATCCAAGTGAAGAAGATTGCTTCAGCGGAGAACATAGCCGACGTACTCTCGAAGGCGCTTCCCGCACATCAACATCGAAAACTCATAAGGGCAGCCGGAATGCGAACTCTAGAAGAATTAGGCAAACGGTGAATTCACTCTTTTTCCTAATACTTAGGTTTTTTAATGAGGAAGTTCATCGTTCGAGGAGGAGTGTTGAGATAGGATGATAGCACATCCATCCACTCCAGGGTCCTCTCCTAACTAGAGCCTAGTCTAAACCTACTCTAGACCCAAGTACGGTTCACCTAACTGTATCGTAGTGGGATTACCATATCGTAGTGGGATTACCACCTGATCATGACACTTAATATTAGATTAACTACCACTAATGGTACGACACTAGGATCCTATCACCAGTGAACGGACTCCTATTGTACCATCCAGCCAGGGATTAAACCCTGGACCTCACAATGAGCTCCTGCTCTTTTGCTCGTCTCTTTCTCTCTCACCTTGGTCTCTCAACAAAAACCTCAAAGAGAATTATTGAAAATTAATACCACAAGAACCTGCTACATTTTTAAAAAAGCCCATTTTGGGACATGTGGTCATGACTGTGATGGTTAGGGTTTGCCTCACTCATTGTACACTTCACTTGTCCGTTTTCCTACTTCTCACCTATTTACATGCTCAGAGTGACAATATGCAACTAGATCAGAATCTCATGTCATGGTCTTTTTTGATGGTCCATAACTCCTTCCAAATCTGTTCGAACGAAGGTCTGGCATCTGGCTTTCGAGTACAGCACCTCGCAATAAGCTCCGTCAAATGGGCCGGGCAGTCTTCACGAACCTCACCAAGTAATACAAGCTCGTCTTCTTTCAAGACTGTTGTCCAATCCTTGCGCTCTACCATATCACCTCCGCGTACACGGCCTCCGACTCCGGGAAATGACCCGGTGAGGATGAAAGAAGCGACCATTCCGAAGCTCCATACATCCACGGACCATGTATACCCCTCACCTGTCAATGAGCTCTTCCAGACCTCAGGGGCCATGAAAGGAAAAGTTCCTACAGGGACGTCAGAGTAAAATTTATCGCTTGAATTCAACGGCCTTCTGGACGGCAACGTCACAGCAAATTCAAAGCCAGTCACTGTGAGGGTGCAGAAACCGGCTTCTGTATCTCCGAAGCCCTTGCTTTGCATCTCCACGGGACTGTCGGTGTATACGTACAGGATGTTGGAAGGATTCAGGTTCCGATGCAGCACTCCACACTGGTGCACATGCATCATGCCCTCGGCTATTTGCAACAGCATTTCCACTGTAAATCGAAGAGGAAAAGGAAGTCCGTGAAAATAGCGTGAGCGTCGTCTTGCGGGGATATAAAGCGGTGTGCTCGAAGGCTCGGTGAGATAGAAGTGGCCCCTTACGTACTCATTATATCTCACGTCACGATTCTCGACATCATAAGCATAGCCTAGAAACTGCACGATACTTGGATGAGGTTGCACTCTCGCCAATGCTTCGACTTCAGCCAAAAAATTTGATCTGAACAAGTCTTCTGAACCCTTTGATTGCCTGACATCGGTGAACAGTGATGCAAATGCTCCGCACCAACGAAAACAATACTCAATCTTCAAGGGAGTACTGCGAAGATTATCGAAGAATTCAAACCATGTGGCAGCATCAACAGCAGCATCCGACGATGTGGACCCGGGTACCTCTATAAAGTAACAATCTTGTTGCGGTGCAGAAGTTCTGGCAAGCCCAGACTCATTAACTGAATCCCACGCACTCTGCAGCCTCTTCCTCAAAACTGCTTCAAACTCAGGCAGATGAATATTATCCTCATCCGAAAGGCTTATGGAAGACGTGTTGAGGCTGTGCAATAGCGCTTTGCGATCTAGCTCTTGCCTCTCCGCATCTTGAGCTAGAAACTCATCATGACCACCGGTGTCCGAAGTGTTTCTTTGCAGAATAAGCTTGCATCTCTGGTTGCACCACTCAAACCGAAAGTTGCTTCTTGTGGACAACAACTGCGGAGTCATTTCAGATGGATGCGGTCTGGCATCGTGTAGGGTATGATGGATGACATAGAGGTTCCAATACAGCTCCAACAAGCATCTGCCAAACCTCGAGTACATGATCCCGGTGGGAGGGAGTGGGACGGATATTGCCAAAGCCATTAACGACCATATGTACGGAAAATCATAAGTGTTTCCACATTTCTCCAGAAGCCCTTTCGCAGACAAAATCGAGGTGCCCAACCTGCCCAAACATCGGGCGAAATGCTGTAGTTTCCTGGATCTAAAGAGATTCAGCATGTCTTTGCGCGAAACGTGGTCGAACGTTGATTTCAGTTTCTCTACCCCGTCCAGATACTCTTTGGCAAGATGATCACATTGAATGTGGCATACTTTCACCTGCTGTAGCCAGTGCCCGTTTAACTCGGCACATTGTGATGCAACAGTTTCAAGTCCGCTTCGAATGTCTCCAATTGTGCTTCTGTACAGCTCGTTCTCCTGGAATACAAGAGCAGGGATTGATCACCAGTCCAGTCAGTGGGGGCCGAATTGAACTAGTCATAATTCACAAAGAACTCCATTGCCGGATAACAAGGTAGGTGGGAGGACTTGCGTAAGTCTCCCAAGAGCAAACTATCTAGCTATGACTGGCAGGAAGGGTGAAGGGAGATGATAAACTCACGGTGGAATCTGGTAACACCTCCAAACTCGGCAAGGCATCCAAACGTGGAAGGACCACCAAGCCCGGCCCAAACAGCTTTCCAAAGATGTTCTTCACACATGCCAAAGGACGCTTCGCTCGTGATTTGGCTGGTTTCACAGGAGCTTGCTCAATGGGTGCAGTGCCCAATAACAAGTGCTTCTTGAACGATCTGAGTGTTCCAACAATTTCTTCGAAAAAGGGACGGTTGTTTGGATTTTTGCGATCCCTACATTTCTGTAAGAAGTCATACAAATAGATGGGACATTCCTGCGGAAAGAGTTCTGTGGCACTTTCGGACCCCACTTCACATCCCAGTATCTCCAAACAGGTGACGGCAAAGCTGTAGGTATCCGCCTTCCTCCAATCAACTCGCCCTTTCGGATCTATAGCTTCGGGCGCTATCCAGTATTTTGTCCCCCTCATCCTCCAAGTAGGCACGGCTGGACCAAACACCTCCACCTTCGCCAATCCAAAATCCGTCACCTTGACTGCAGCGTACCCCAGGCTGCGAAGCCCTGGGTGTGGCGATGGGGAAACGAGGATGTTGGGAGATTTGAGGTCGCGATGGACCACTCCTTGTCCATGCAGGTACTCCATTCCCAAGGCCATCTGCAGCATCAAATCCACTGCGGGAACGATTTGGATCGGTGTACAGTTGCGTTTCATTTCTTTGATGAACTCGAACAAGCTCATGTCGACGAATTCCATCAAGAAAGAGGGATCAGGCATTTCACTCCGGCTGCACAGAAGCTTCACGATGTTAGGGTGGTTGAGTCCCACCAAAGCGTTCACCTCTTTCGCAAAACTCTCTTCTGACAGTACTTTGAGAAACTCCTTCTTGGCACACTTGAGCCCCAGCCACTCTACCTCCACCACCGTGACTCCGTCTAGTCCGCCCCTTGCGATATTCTTCCCCACCGTCGGGTACTCACGGTTGGCCGACTCAAAGAAGCTTGGGATGGTTGATTCGAGAGAACCAGGGTCTTGAATGATGCGGTGAGGATCAGTGCTTGACCGGTAATTCTCACGCTCCAGGAGGTAACCCGCGAGACTCTTCTCCTTCTCCTGCAAACCGGGCTGTTGTACATGTTCCACAAGCTTTGTCTTCAACCTGGTAGTGTCTCTGCGGAAGTCCACATCCGCCTGATCGTGACGGATGACAATGTTGTCAACTAAACTCAGTGGTCTGTGATCATGAGACCTGCAGAGCAGAGACTGGGTCATCTGGTGGGCGATGTCCGCGCAGGATTGAAGATCAACGGATAGCTCCTGAAACATCCGTTGGTTGTCACCGTAAAAGAGGGCTGCATTCAGCCACGATTTCTTCGAGCTGCACATCTCCACAATCGCACCGCCACGAACCACCACGATGTAGAAATCCATAAAGATAGTGAGACATTTCTGCTGGATATCACCGGGATACGAGAAGCTTGGTGCGAAAGCGTCATACACCCGTCTCAGATTACGCCACAATTGGGTGCACTGAGCCTCATTCAGAAGAAACAAATTCTCGGGGTTCACTGACATGGCCTTCTCCCACTTCTCGATGACTACCCTCGCGGACTCCAAAAACTCCCCCATCGGTAATTATGATCACCAAGCTAGCGAATTCCTTGCACACATGAGTACTACTTGACGATGACAATGATCTGCATCCAACTAAACAACACAAGTCATGAGCTTTATGCAGGCTCATCTCATCTTTCTTTGTGAACTGAGACTTAGACAGAACATAGATCAACAGAGTGTAAGCTAGTACATAAACCAGCTTCAAGCACTGATGTGAGATTCTCCAAAATCGCCATGTTGGCCAATCCCAGTTAGTAAACATGGAGTCATATTAATTGGATACAGAAGCTACCAGGCATGAAAAGTGGTCACCAGTTAGGCTTTTCTCGGTGGAATGCCCAATACAACCAATATAGCGATCAAAGCAAGAATCAAACCAGCCCCCGAGCTCCTAGTGATAACCACATAACAGAATATTGCATTTAAATGTTCTGGCTCATCGACAGATCCAGTATTTTCGTGTATAAAGTTGGACCCCACCGATAAAACAACTCCTCCTCCCACAGTACTAAAACCTAATCGTCACAAGACTACTAGTCTAGTTCCCTACCTAAACTGGTTCTGGAAATTACAGAAAAGTCAGTACAGGCCATTACCTTGTCAATACGAAGCTGGCGGAACACAAACCCGGAAGGCAGCACCATTTAAGAGGAGACTGCATAAAATATCTGATGTACGTGATAACCATGGCAAGCAACGCCTCCGCAATCGCAACCAGTCCTCTCGCGCTTGCCAGGAATCGTGTCGGTGCAAGTGGACGGCGCAAGCCCCAAAACGAGTAGCACTGCGGAACTGACCCCCAAAGCATCAACACACCAGGAATCCACGTCGTTTAGAACGTGCTCGTCTCGATTCTTCACGCATCACCATAATTATGGGCTACGAGCCTCCCATCGGCTCGTCGGGCCCAAAATTTCTGGGCTGCCCGCCCCGCAGCAAGACCCAGCAAGTCCCGTCTCCAGCCCGAGGTCTTAGCCGGTGTCCTGACACCCCGCGCCATGAAACCCCGCGTCTTGACAGCCCTCAACCTCCAGCCCGCGACCAGCCAGCATCGCCGAGATTCCTTAGCCCTCACTCACGTGACGAGTTTAGGGTTTACTCCGTGAACAATGACGTCTACTGAGTTTAGGCTTTAACTCCACTGTTAATCACGATCAGGCATTGGGATTTGGCACTAGGTTTTGAGTTTAGGATTGGCACAATACTCACGGTTTAAGGTCCTCAACTTTGACACCATCACAACATCCTCGTCCTAGTTGTAGTTGCTAAAATCCACAACTCAACGATCGCCTGACCGTGAAGCTTTGTTGACATTGCCAAGCTCTCATGGAAGCTCCCATGACATTGTTGAAGAGCAGTAGGCACTCCCTTTACTCTTGAGTCTCATTAGACAGGGACATGACCATGACATGACTAAGACACAACCAGGACACAACCGCTGTTGTGGTGATGGATCACTTTATCACAAAGAGTCGCTCACCATTGCCAAGCTCTCGTGGAAGCTCCCACAACATTGTTGAAGAGCAATAGGCACTCCCTTTACTCTTGAGTCTCATTAGACACGGACATGACCGTGACATGACCAGGGCACGACCATGACACAATCATTGCTGTGGTGATGGGTCACTCTATTGCAAATGCCGCTCACCATTTTAAAGAAGAAGACTAGGATGCACGATTGGGTTGACGTGAAGTTCCCATTGGCAAGAATCGTGTCATACAACCAAGCATTCATATTGGATACAATCCATTCAGGTCGAATCTTCTCCTTTTGAGTTGTCTTTTATAGAAGAAATCATAATGTCGCTTTGTATACCTTACCGTCCACAATGTATACTATATCACGGTTTGTGGATATACATTTAGGATAGAACAATCCTACGGAAATTTCTGTTTCACCTATTTTATGTCATATCATTTTTTGTGATTGAAGTATCATGGAGAATGACATTGTGGACTTGGGTACTAAAGACAACCTCTTCGTAGGTGCCCTTGACTTTAATGCAAAGGACTACATCAGGACAGATTCCCTAGAGACTAAGACAGGAACAAAGACACGTGACGTGACATTGCAAAACCTTTGTGCATGTTAAGACACCCCCCATGTAGGTCCTTTTGACAGGACAAACTTACGGTGGGAGGAAAGAGCTAACAATGGGCATGGCAGGACTAGGTTTACTAAGACAACCATTATTCCTTGGAATAGGGTTGAAGATTTTATATCTGGAGAGCAAAGTACAATATGCGGGACTTTCCATGTACCTTCAACGAAAGGGCCAAAGCCGGCCACGTAGAAGAAACTGGTGAGACAAGCTTCATTCAATTAATTTGGTATGCCTTTTTTGTTGTCTTAGAACTTGTCATAATTCTAGTGTTGCATTCAAATCTAAAGATATTCTAACATTTGTTTATTAGTCTCTTCGAAGTCTGATTTGCAAATGTATCATGTCTTTTATGTAAGAAGGGAATTTTTGATACATAAAATGTGGAATACTTGATAGGTTTTGGTGCGAATATGGGCCGGCAGATAAGACAACTAACACAAATCCGGAAGTGGACAAGATCTTTGCAAGCGCCATCAACAAGAAGCTCTCCACTAATCCAAAACTTGCCCTAAAACGAAAAGAGAAAGCTGCCAAGAAAGCTAAAAATGAGGTTGCAAAAGAAGCACTGAAGATTGTGCAGCAGGTCCCAGATACGGAGACGTTGCAAAACCATCATGTCCTATCTAATGAGGAGCTCCAGGACGGATCAAAAAGTGAGGAAAAGACATATACCTCTTCCATATCCATGCAAGGGACTCAAGTGGCAAGTAGAAAAAGACGAGCTAGTTGAGTACAAGCGGGGTTGACGTCTAAACGAGGCTATCAATGCAACTTTGTGGCAAAGCAATTGTACATGGACAATTCTATTTGCAAGATTCAATATCATGAAATGGATCATATCAACAACGAAGGACAATTGTGTCATGGTAAGTCTTTCATTGGCTTTAGACACTCTCTAAGAGCTAGGTTGTCATGGCGCACAAAGGAGTGGATTTGATCCAAATTAGCTTTAGGATTTAGTCCGGCTCAAATTATGGCTGAGCATATGAGAGAGGTATATGAGTGCGCAAAACAAGGCATATCGTGTACTAGAGATACTTTTATCATGTCAAACAATGTGTACAACCTAGGGAAGAAAAGAGCAGGTCAATTGTGGGAAAAACATAAACGTGATCCATTAAGTGTGAGACTATGGAAGGAAGAGAATGCAGATTGCGTCTTCCATTACCAAGAGTTTGGAAATTTTGAACTAAATGATGAAGTGACACCACCGGACAAAGAAGAAGCACCATTTTGTATTGCCATCCAAACTCCATGGCAACTAGATATGATGCTCAAGTATGGACATCAACAGTAGGTGTCTATGGAGGCCACTTTCAGGACAAACGAATCTAAGGTTGCCATCCTTCCATATGTTTCGGACGACCTAGTTATGTACTTTGTTATTATCAACGTTGTTATTAAATAAGACTTCATTTGTGGATGCCATGTTTTTTGCGGTTGTCCTAATCTACGATGTCCTCTCCTTTGATATGACAATATCTTTTATTCACCATCATGGTCTTTGACGAATGGGAAACAAGATTCCAGTTGTTTTTATCATCACAACAAAATCAAGACAGAAGGACATAGAGGCTTGGTTGAAGAAGCTTGATATCCGTTGCAAAGAAGCCCAAGCCGATTGGACACCTGGTAGCATTCTTGTTGACAATGCACAGGCCAAGTTGAACGCTCACTACAAGAAAACCAGCCCAATGTGACTGGATGTGACTAAGCGCATATGACTGCATAGTCACCTCAGTCATTGGTTTAGTCTAAAATCAGTCCTAAGAGGGTCCAATCATGCACTAGTCATGTATGTAGTCATATTTTTGAGGACCTGGGTGGGAACAGCTACGGGAATGGGACATATGTTCTCCTGCCCGGTTCCCAGAGTCATGCTCTGAGTGCTTACTATGTGTAGTCATAGTAATGTAGTCATATGGTAAGGGTAATTGGTTTATGTATGACTTATTGTAGTAAGAGAGTTGGTTTGGGTGACTACACGCAGTCATGTAGTAAATAACCTGACTAGTAGTAGTCACATAATAATATATGAGAGCATACATTTGAAACATGTAATCACATTTATCCCATATTCTTTGCGAACAAGTCACATATTCTCTCTTATTTAGAGATGCTTCTTCCTTGTGTACTTTCAAGCAATTTGGGAGAGGGGATGGCAGACATAGAAGGTTTGGAAGTTGGGGTGCTTGTTGGGTGCTAGTTTGCTACAGTTGAGGCTTACAATACTTGATTCAGCATCTTTCACGCACATCAATCAGAGTCAACAATCAGGCACAGGTACCATATGGAGCTTTTTCCTTTTTTCTTTAATCTTTAAAAATCTCACTACAATTCGTCATAGCATTCATAAGCTATTTCAATATTCGTGACTATGGGTAGTCTAATAGAAGTGACTCCAAAGAGTCCTATTCTCCAAACTCAATGTATGACTCAATGCGTGCAAGATCTCATTACTATGCGCAGTGATAAAACCAATCATGTATTAACTGATACCTCACTACATTTAGTCATACCATTTGGAAGCTATTTGAGTATTTGTGACTAGG
Organism: Bryoerythrophyllum caledonicum; assembly: GCA_963971425.1. Classification (NCBI taxonomy): domain Eukaryota; kingdom Viridiplantae; phylum Streptophyta; class Bryopsida; order Pottiales; family Pottiaceae; genus Bryoerythrophyllum; species Bryoerythrophyllum caledonicum. The sequence continues at coordinate 8,792,707 of OZ020517.1, read as the reverse complement.
GGTTGCTAAATAGATGTGACTCCAAAGAGTCACGTTCTCCCAACTCAATGAATGACTCAATTTAGTCACCATCTCACTACTATGCGTAGTGATAAAACCAGTATTATGTTGACTTATACCTCACTAGAAATAGTCATTCATTCAGTCACTATTTACATATGGATGACTACGTGTAGTCATACATATATGACTATATGGAGTCATATGGACCCAAGTCCCACTGCAGGTCCCGTTTTGAGGTCCCAAAACACTGTGGGAACGCAGTATTGGGAACAAGAAGTGTCCGATATGACCCCCAGTCAGATTGTCCGAAGCGACTAAGTCAAAATGACTAGAAACAGTGCTAGTCACATTTTGGTTTATGCCCAACTGTAGTCGTAAAACCTAGTCACATTGGTCTAGTTTTCTTGTAGTGGCTATAGCATATGTTTTCTCAGCTTGATTCAAATTTAAGACATGATAGATAGGTAATTTAGAGAGATTTAAATTCTAACATACTGTCCTTGACTCTTTGTCTTCTGTGTACAGAAAAGTTTGGCCTCGATTGCCCATTATGCTATGTTTATGGCATGTGCGAAAGGCGTGGAATGAGAATGTTGTACAAAAATCAAGGACGCGGAAGTTAGAGTACATGTCCTTCAAGCTGTGGAAGAAATAATGTATTCTACAGATCTCATTCAAGGACCAGCAGTTGTTGTACGAGCGGAGCAGAAAATTCAAGCGCTACGAGAAAAATTTCTGGACGCCAAGGACTTTGTTACCTACTTTTTAGAGACGTGGAGTGGAAAAACTGCTATGTGGGTGATGGGTAATCGGAATTTTCCACATTTAGGTCAAGAAACTAACGTTGCAGTTGAATCCTCTTATGCTAATTTGAAATCTATATTGAACCAAACAAGACAAAAATTTAATGGTAGAAGAATGGATTGGTTAATTTACCATTTGGTGTGTGATGTTTTGTTGCATTACTAGTCTAATGTCCAATGCAAACTTTATGGATTCGTGAAGAACCAAAAGGCGGAAGGAATTGTTGCAGAAGCTATCTTACAAGCCAAAGAAATACTTGATACCTATGTATCCATGTATCCCAAGGGCAGGGACATTGCATTGGTTGTTTCGTTAACAACTATCCCACCATATGGACTGTGACGTGTCCTAGTTCTGTTTGGGTGCAATGCAATTGCCCTATTGGATCTTGAGGCAATATCTACAAGCACTCAATGAAGGTATTCAAGATGCTACATCCAGAGGTTGAAGATGCAACAATCATTAGACATGCAGGTACTTTGAAAGGCACCATCGAAGGAGGTTATGACAACTCAAGCCTTGACGCATTTAACATTGCAAGACTTGTGAATGATGAAGACAACTTGAAAGAGGATACAAGGAACTGTCATGCTGAGTCAACTATCTCAAGCAAGGAAGCACAATATAAGACGCTATTAGAAGGACTTCACGAGATTGAGATGATGATAGCAGGTGATGGGTCTTTGACATCTTTTGCTTGTGCACAGATTCAGTATTGCAAGGGATATTAAATGATAAGCAGGTATAAGCAAGGGCAGGTCTACTATATTTTATGTCGCAGCTTCAGTTTGTAGCTGGTGATTGTGATAATAGGACAAAATGCCATAGAGGTTTTCTGGAGTAGAGAGGTAAGCGTAGAAGGACAACACAATAATATGTCAATCAGATAGGACAAGATGGGAGAAGAGTGCACCGCACAGGACATGATATGACAAACGATGGTATTTACGGTAAAACTTAATATGTAATGTGTATTTCAAACTTCATTGAAAATGTGTAACAAATTCTAATTGTATTTGATATCATTTTTGTAATTGTAATCTAAAGTCTACGAGAAGACAGAACACAAGATAGGAGTGTTGTATGAAGTTGAATTTAATCCTCTTTTGAGGATAATTTGTACTTCTAGTATCAATTGAAGACACGTATCGAGAACAAAATCACTTCATATTCATCACCTTTATAGAAAAACGTAATATAGGACGTTACAGACTACAAGATGTTAAGTGTTGTAGGACGATCCGTACTATAGGACGCTAAAACTATGTAGTGTAGGACGCTAAAACTATGTACTATACGACCGAAATACAAAACTGAAGGACACTAATCATGACAATCTAACTCAACTACAGGCTCTATATCCTCCGCCTCGTCATCTGAGTCAGATTATCAATGAGTCATTAGACCAACTATAAGGATTCTTCACACGTCCTATTTGCTGCAAAGTGCCTCCCAAGACGTCTGTAGTGCACATGATCTACGATGGACCAAACTGCCCTAAGTCCGCCAATGTGAAAGGATCTCTATCTTCCCCCATTGATGTCCTTGGAGTTGCCAAATATCAAAGACTCTCTGATGCGTCATGCTCCTCTTCTTTAGTTGCCGCCTTCGGTTGTAACTTCTCCAAACGAAACTGATGGGATTGAACTCTCATGTCCTTCGCAACCAAAGTCATACCCTCCGAGATATAAGACGCATCTGTAAGCACATCAACATGGGCAAACGTGTATCCCATATCCAAGGTCTCACGAAGCACCATGACACGCCAAAATGAGTCCAAAGCCGCATCTTGTTGCTCTTCACATCCGCCAAGCCAAAGAATACGTGGGTCTTCCTACTTTTTCAAAGCAAACATGTCTTTAGCAGCTCGAAAGAAACACACTCTCATCCAGGCCGCAGCTTGTTCTTGTATTGTCTCCCAATCTCTAACAGGCCCTTCCAAGACAGAATAGTAGGATAGAAATGTTGGGGATGACATGTCAATGTTAGGAAAAAATATAGGACCTAACAGCAATAGGTCCTTCATGGCTACTATCACTTGTCTGAGCTTATCAAAAATCCTCCACCACAGCGCTCCAACACAAGGACAGATGAGAGGTGCATGGATGCCAGAAAAGTAATGAGTAAATAGTTTTAGAGCGAGGACAAAAGGAGGAGGTTCAATTACTTCATACAGAGTCCGCAACTGCTCTTGAATTCAATCGAAAATGACCTCCAACTCCTTCTCTCTGTGCAAACAAGGCAAAGACAAAACGTCTGGGGTGTGATCTTGAAAGAGTTGGTGAAGCAATGGTGACCAACTCCACGCTTCCTTCTCCTTATCCAATAAAAAAATCCGTTCATGCTTCTTGAACTCTTCATTAACAAAAGCAGCCCTAGACGCATGCACTTTGTCTTTGGACTCCCTCCATGTGTCCAAACGCTCTTCGTAAGAGTAGATGTCTTTGTGGTGATGAAGAAATGCTTGCACCTCACGATAGATGTTGTCCTCGTCTCGTGTCTTAACACGTCTACACATTTCTTTGCCGCTTCATACACTGCCATAGGCAAGCCGTCCTATTTGCAAAGAATGTAGACAACGTGAAAGGATTATCATATGAAAGTGGAATAAAAAACCTTCAGATGGAGAAAAAATATTGTATCTTAGGAGCGTACATAAAAATTCCAAGGGAAAAAACAATTACATACCCGGATAGAAGGATCCAACGAGAAAACGCCCCATGCACAAAAAACCATACAGCTAAGGTTACCAGTCCTCTGCAAGTGCAACATCGCTTCTTTTTATTTCTCTAGGCTGGTGAGGCTTTCCAAATTAATGATGTCTCTAGTTTGCTCCACCAAACTATACAACCCTGAAGCATGACTGGGCTTCATCAATTCATCACCAACTCTAGGAATCTCAGTGACAATCCTTGTGCACAACATGTGCATCACATCTATCATATCCATGGTCTTATCATCCCTCAATACCTCCACCTGGACTTCTTCATGCGTCTTCTCCGAAGCCATATTCTTCAAATTAAACTTGTCCTGGATCTTTCCCTTCCCCGTGACCGTATTCTGAGTCTTTCCCTTGCCCTTCTCCGTGTCGTGGACCTTCCCCTTGCCGACCATGTCTTGGACCTTTCCCTTGCCGCGAACTATATCCTTGACCTTTTCCTTGCTCCAGACCGTGTCCTGGACCTTTCCTTTGCCCCTAACCGTGTGATGGACCTTATCATTGCTCCTGCTTGTGTCCTAAATCTTCTCCTTAGCCCTCCCCGTGACCCGGACATCCTCTTTGCCTCCGCCTGTGTCGTGGACATTATCCTTGCCTTTGACCGTGTCTTGGGATGGAGCTGGTGGTGTAAACCGGACATCAGTAGAGGGTGTAGAGGACGTCCTTGGCGCATTATCATCTCTTGTCACTGTCCTAGATGACTGTCCTAGCCTTGGGAGGTGATTCTTACCCCTTCCCTTTCATTGCAAACCTCTCCCTCCCAAAATCCATCTTCTTTTGCAATACGTCGACATCTCCATCTCCTGTTGTGGATGTATCGGTCCTCTTTTTTGGCGGGTTGAACAGAGATAAGTTATCTCCGCTAGAGTCATCCGTATTTTCTAAGACAATAGTGTCCTCATCTACGGTAAGTAGAGAAGGTTCCTCAATCTCATGCCCTCTACTCGACCCCATACTTAGCCTTGGGAGTCGGGACAGACAAATTGTACTTGGAAAAAACAAGGCCAATCTCATGATTGCCCTTGCTACCATTTACAGGAAACATCTTTAGAGGACCCTTGCTAGCAACATCATACATAGAACAGAGATCCTTTACCCTATGCCATGCTAATTCTGACTTGTCAACCATGTCTTAATTACAGTAGCGACAAAAGAAGGGAACTCACCTGGCCTTCTTAGTTCCATTCGATGCAAATGGCTTATTCTTCCTCCGCCATAGTGTATTGACCTCAACCACCATCCAATCGAACTCTGACATGGTGTATGCCTCTCGCATCCTTGGTTCGTCTGTCGAGACAGTGGTACAAACAATGACCTCTACAAATCCACCATATTTGACAGGCACCAGCAGCTGCACAAGACAAGATATTCACAAAGAAGCTAATTAATAGTAGATTCAAACATGAATAACACGTTAAATGAAAGATAGTTAATCTCAAAGCATAATAGGACACCTCAAAATATGACAGGAGATGTAAAAACACAAGATAGAAATCTCGAGATGAGCATGTGAAAGAGTTTATTCACCTTAGGAACGATTCCAGGCGGCGTGGTTATCAAGATCTCTTGCCACTCGTCATCCAAGGCGCTGAAATCTAAAATGGTGGCTTGATCCTTCAAAAAATCCATCGCCTGCTTGTATGAAAGTTTGGACAGGTTTGGATACTCTCCATCAGTGACCTATTCACATGACAAAAACATAACAGTATTCCATCATACACATGATCTAGAAGACATCTAACAGGTTGATGTGGAATGTGAAAACATAAGACATGTTGTGCATACGGGCGTAAGTATGCTAAGGGGGGTACAAAATGGGCAAAAATAATATACTCCATAGAATGTTAGTTTTGAAGCCCTTTGTTAAATTGTTGTTGAATGCCAACCGTCCATTTTTTAGGTGTGGAGAAATCATGGTCAACAAAATGTTAGGTGAACTGAAAATCTCTTGAATTTTTGGGACTTTTTGTTGTCATGACACATGTTGCTCTATAAGTGGCCAAACCCTTTCCCGAGATGAAAATACTGCATACTACAGAGACTGAAAATATACCAAAAATACTACGCAGTATATCAATTTTTTCAAGGCATCGAAAACTAGGTTTTGAAGAAAGTGATGGGGAAAAACAACTGAAAATACTTATATTTTAAGATAGATTTTTGTAAGCTAAAGAAGGTTCAATAAGAATTTGGAGAAAAAATCAACATTTAACCCCCATTTAAAGCATTTTTGACAATCAGCCCATTTTTTGCTATTGCAAGCAAATTTAAGTTTCAGATCATAATTTTTCATTTGGAATGACCAAAAAGAACATATTGTGCATGTAATCTGAAAGTTTTGTAGAATTGTGAACTTTTGATCTTCCACAAGAAGTATATTTGCTACATTTTTAAAACTGTGACAAGTATATAGTAATTACAAATATACTTCTTCTCATTGAACTGTAGACCGATTCGGTGAAAATTTATCATATGTGTGATGGCATGGAAGTCAAGACTCACATTTTGGAGACCAATATCTGAAATCAAAAGCAAATCGGACATGTGACGCAAAAGAGCAGTTGTGACATGGAAAAAAACGGTTTGTGACAGTTTATTTGTACCACCTTAGTCGACTATCACCCATAAAGAAATTGGTTTAGTAAAATACCAAAGTGGCCATTGGGATTTGAGAAAGTGGATGTGTCCTGGAAATAATGTATAAACGTGCAATCCATGGACCATCCCTCAGAAACTGGAAATGTGAAAAGAATTCAGGATGACTTTTGAAGTGTAAGAATATAATAGCAATATGATTCAATAAAAATGAATTCAAATGACTATGAAAATTGCATATATACACAATGAAAGAGAAACTAATAAGCAATATGATTACGTGACCACCAAATTATTTTTATCCTCAAGCAACTATTTACAATTAGAACAAAGTTGAATAATGAATGCATCCCCTAAACTCTCATTGCAACAAAGTCCTTAGTCACGATGTTTTTAAAATGAATACTTAAGCATGGTACGTACATGAGGATGGCAGCCAAAAAGTGGGTAGGACGCAAGCAACAACCTTAAACTTCAGCTAGGACCCAACTAAAACTGTGTGCCACTATCTAGGATGCAGTCCTTGCTCTACTCTCAATTACGGTCAAAATCTTCACCCTCTTCCCTAAACCATTCCTATATGAAATTTATAAAATAAAAACACCTTTGAGTCATCATAATGAAATATGATATATATCATCAATCTAAACCTCAACAAAAGTTGCGTCCTAGTTACTCCAAGCTTCCTTTGCAAACCCTTAACCCTTCCATGTTAATTTTGCATTGTAATCCCTAAACCCAAATAACTATGCACTTGAGGTCTTCTAATGTCAACTTTAGAATTCATCTATGAATTTTGTAACTACTAGGGTATAGGCATTTTTGTGATTCAAACAATAAACTCCTCAAATTTTTTATTGCAATTTGGAATTTTGTACAAACCTGGGAGAAAGGTACGTAGCATCTTCGAAGGAGCTCCACCTTCAAACCGTCTGAACCTTTGTAAGAACTTCACAAACAAACACGACATTGGATAAGTCCCAAACCTTTGACGTCGAAACTGTTGCACGGACAACCTAAACCAAAGTAGGGACAAAGACTATATTGCAGGCTCCGGAGACAACACTATTGGACCAAAAACGTCAATACCTAAACGTGGGGCTCGTTGAGCGAGGACTGTATTCGCGAGGGCAGGCGCTGCACTGCGTGCCGCTGAGTACAGGGTTCGTGTTACGCTGCGTTGAGCAAGTACAAGCTTGTTGCGAGGGCAGGGTTCGTGCGGGGCTGCAGTGGAGCGAGGTGCAGGGCTGCGCGCTGAAGCGAGGTGCTAGGCTGCACGCCCTAGAGTTTCCGCGGCTGGAGTCTACAGCGAACGCGGGCTGGAGGGCGGGCTTGTGGACTGTGCGGGCTGGATTACCGTCGATAGGGCTGTCAGACCTGATGCGGTGACGTGGCGAGGGTTTGGCCAACAGGGTTGGAGGGGGGGCTTCAAGTGGAGGTCTTCATGTGCGGGGGGCGGGCAAGGATTTAGAGGCTCGAGCTACGAGCCGTGGATCGCTCGTAGCCCATGATTACGGTGATCCATTCTTCACGATGAGGTCGAAGCCAAATTCATTTCAAATGTAGGAAACCCCTAAAGGACCAAGCCATTTAAGAGGAATCTCTACTTCGTTGATTAAAAGCTGCCAAGATGAACTTATTGAAAAATATAACCATAGGAACTTCTACTCAACTTATATGAGATGATGTTGTCAAATTTTCATGAATTTTGACCGTACGGATTGAAAGATAATTGCGGTCAAAGTGTACATTTTTGTATCCCGTAGGTACATTTGGGCCTTTAGAGGTTAATCTAATTCCTTATAAAACTTATATCTAAATTTTGTACTTTTGACATTGAAAGAAAGAAAGCAAGATTAGAGCAAAATCTCTAAACCCTTCCTTCTTTAATCTCTAAGACCCCATGGATATTTAACCTTGTAAGGCTGATGAGCTCACAAGGCCTAGGAGAATCTACAAGCATAATAGATTATGGAATCATCATCTACGCAATGGATATATTTCATTGTGATCCCACTTCACGGAAATCATTGTAGCTCGCCAATGCTACAATGATGCTCGCCAATGCATTGATTTTGGTGACAACAGTCCCAAGAGATGCCTACCTTCCTCCGCCTGCGGCCTCATGGATTTCATGTATCAAATAGAGTTTTAACACTTCTAGAGTCATGTTTTGGGTCTCGTCGGCACTAAAGGGTTAAGGCCTACAAGCTCACCATGCCTCGGAGATTCTATGAGTGTAATATATCATGTACAACATCATCTACACATAGGTACATTTCATTGCAACCCCACCTCACGGAAATCATTGTAGTTTGCCCGTCAGACTCCGGCGCACATTCTCATTGCATTGTTATCTCAAGTCGCAAATCAAACTGCGATGAACTAGCAGATTTGCTATTTGCAAATTACGTAAAAAATGACCACGTATGAGCATATTGTCTTTAAAAGGATAAACAGTAGAAATAGATGATAAAATTGTTTTATTTCAATCTTTAACAAAAGTGTCTTGATGAAGATTATTAAATTCACGTGCTCACAAATTTTCATACACTTTGACCACAAGGATTGCAAGATTAATGTGTTTGGACTCTGGAGTGAAAAAAGAGGTTCTTTTTCTTTCCTCTGTAGAGAGGATATGCACACTTTACTACCTTTAATAGAATCAAATTTTTCCATTCTACAAAGTCTATATTTCATATAATGTGAATAGCTTATATACCAAATTTTTGAGATAGAGGATAGAAGTGGCTATTGACATTAGTACTTTTGTTACAATTGATAGAACCAGTGGTTGCCAAGTTCCACAATCAATTAGAATTTCATATATTCAAAACAATAGTGCTTAGAATGATGTTCAAAAATTGTCAATACACATTTTAATTTTTTTGGATAATTCTATAGGGGATTAGAATTGAGATTAGAGGCGGACTTGTGTCTTGTAAGACGTTTTCAGCTTAAGTTTGGCCCATTTAGGGCCGGATTGTTCATGTTTTTTCTAAGTAAATTCTTTGAGTGCAACCCTAATGTGTGTTTTGAGAGGAATCTGTCCTCAAAAGTGAGATCTAGTTTGTTTTGAGTGTTTTAGGAGTTTGGAGTTGTGGGTTGAGTAGATCAAGATCAAACCTCATTACATCTGACCTAGATGCTGATCTCGACAACCCTAACCCTTTTTTAACACATATGGGGTTCTTAGGGTTGAGTATGGTATGCATTTGGTTCTAAAACACCAAAGACCCAATTTGAAAAGGGTTCAATTTCTTCCTTGCGTTTTGCGGATCAGTAGACTTTGACTTCACTTGATGTCCAATTACTGCACTTCAAAAGGTCTAGATTCCTTACCACCATATTAAGCATGATATTATTCCCTTATCTACCAATTTTTAGAGGTAAAAAGAGGGTGTAGCATATTCAAAAAAATTGTGCAACAAGTGGAGGTTCAAAAATTGTCAATTCACATTTTATTTGTTTGTGAACTTAATATGTTTTAGAATGAGAATCCAAATGGTCAATAAAAAGGGTTTACACCACATAATGCCGTGGGAAAAATTAAAAGTAAAAAATATGAAGATCTCAAAGTTTTATGTGGAAAGGAAGAAGATTTTTTGGTACCTTGCCCGACAATGTGTGACAATGTGTGAAATTGTTTGACTTGGATTGATATGCTATTTTTCACTAAAGACAAGAGATGTTTTTTGACAACAGGAAAGGAAATCATATTATTTGTTGCTGTTGAAAATCTCACATTCATTAGAGTATCCTAGCAAAAGTTTTTGGAGTTGCCCAATGTGCCCGCTCTCTCCATTTGAACTTCAAAACCCTGTAACTTTTTCATTAAATGTTGGATTGAGGAAAATATTGGACTCACACAAAGCTTTTAGTAATGTTGATCTACAGTAACAAAAAGTTCAAAAAGTAATGTTCTAAGTTGACATAGGAGGAATCTGCCCAAACCTTCAAGAGTTCCCCAAGGGGACTCTTGGAAAATTTAGGGGTTAAAGCACATATCTTCTAGGAGCTGAAAAATTAGAAACAAAAAGGATCATTAATCTTCCAAGATAACAACTAGTACAAAATAATTTGAAGTAGATGATTGAATAGCATTTTTATGAGCAGTTGTATAGAATGGAGAATGGAGAGTGAACTCATGTGATTTTTAGTAAGAGTTTTTGTATTACACTAATAATTTTAAAAAGATAAACATCAAGATTCATGTATCATATTATACCAATATATTTTAGATAGTTACCACATATTCCTCACATAAATAAATGCTTCAATATGGAAGTAGCTATACACTCATGAACTAAATCCCATAACTCTTGCCTTCGTCATGGCATGACATGAATCTCCTAAATTAGATAGAAGACGTGTATGATTGTATTATTCACAATAACTCAATGTAACCCACCTTGATGTGAATAAGATAACTTCAACCAATTATCTTATACATATTTGTTCAAATTGCATGTAGTAGAATGCATCCCAGCTTATGTCCCATGCTACCTTTACCACTTTCTTAGAGAAAAAAAAAGTAATTAAATTTTTTGACTAAAATATCTCAAAATTTAACATAATAATTAAAATATAAAAAACTCTAAGAATGACAGATCTAAAATTTGATACCAAAAAAAACATTTTCTATGATATATAAAGTGGTATGCATAACCAAGTCATGCTTCATGGCCCTCATTGATCTCATTCAAATTAATCATACTAAGAAGACTCTACAAAATCTTCTGAATAATATAGATGATAAACCATTTTCTAAACCCTAACCCTTGCTCCACTAGTAACTGAGTAACTTTTTTTTGGTTCCATGCTATGATCATTATGATTCTCATTTTTTTCTTACAACCAAACTTGTAACCACTTTGTACCCGCCTCTCAACACACTTTGTATGCATGTGAATGTAATAAGTTTTTTCTGCTTTATGTCTCCTAAATTTGGTTGACATTTTAATTGGTTAGTGCGCTACTTCTATGCCTCTTATTTTCCTTTTATCGAAATCTAACATGAAAATCCTAAATATTTATGTATTCATTTTATTTTTTAAATTTATTGTGGAAACATTTCTTCTAAGCAAATTGATTATTTGGCAAAATTAGCTTTGTATTTCACTTGATGGTGAATAATTTGCATGTTCACCATAATTCTTTTATATCACCCATTCTCTTTGTCTCCCTCATACACAAATTCTCTCCTTAACCCTGTTTATTCAAGAGGGATTTATTATGCACACACTAACCTGTTCAAGAGTCTATTAAGGTAGATACATTCATTCTTTCATTGACAACTTCAACATGTTACGATTTCGGGTTTCATCACTACATATTTTGGAAGAAAAGTACAAATTTTGATGCTCATTGAAATAATCAACCTACTTCTAAAGTCACCAAAACTTTTAATGAAGTATCTATTCTATTTAAATACACTACTTTGATTTTTAAAATACTACTTTAATTTTTCACTCTTGATAGCCCATATACTGAAGAGCTTAGTGGTATCTAAACTCAAGCTTGAAATAATTTAGCCTCTTTTGAGATTAAAGAAGGAATTTTTTGTTCCATATATTTTAGTTTTTTTCCTTTTTGAGCTGATCTTGTAGATATCTAATGCTATTTAGGGTTGATTTAATAAATACTTAAAATGAGAAATGAGATCAAACTCATATTTCACTTTACAAATAAATCTATGACGGGACGTGGCATCGAGGGCCTCTTCCATTGTAGTGTTTTAGTGTAGACTAGTTTGTTACTAATCTACGGGTTTAGGAACGTACGGCCGCGCACAACATTCATCCGTGGATGATTTCCATCTACTTAAGGTTGTGTGTGTATAGTGTCGCACACATCCTTGACTTGACGTCTTTGTTAAGTGAAGCTTTGTGAGTAAGTTTGAGAGTGTTTAATGATGCCTTTGCTTGTAAGTGATTGTTTATCATTAGTGAAGGCTCCGCATTCTCTTATATTACCTGCACTCATTGATTCTTCCTTTGTAAAGTGCAAGGCACTTGACTACGTGAGTGATTTCATACTTGTTCACTTGACAAAGACCTCCCGCATTTTCTTCTACGGTTCCCAAAGTTGAGCTTGGGTGATCAAATAAAATTTGTAGGTATTCAATATATTACGGTAGAGCACGTTGCAACGGTCGTAACGCAACAAATGGTGCTCAAAACGGATGATTTTTGAGGAAGTTAGGAGGCTTCAAAGTTTATCAAGTTTCTTCCCTAGATTGTGTTGTGGCGGCTGAACCGGTTCTTTTTTTTCTATTCACACTGCGCTGTGGAGGTATATTCAAACCAGTTTCATTTTATTTCCATTCACACTATGCTTTCGAGCTATTTTCTAAACCGATTTGGTTATATAAGTGTTCACACTACGTTAAGACCGAAATCCGTCAAGGACTCAAATAAATCATTGACCTAAATCCGTGCCGAAGCACATGAATGCGTGGGTTTTGAGTTGAAATTTCTAGGCGTCCCTCAAATGGAAGCATAATTTTTTTAACTTTTGCAATTTAACTTATTTTTGAATTACGATGGCAGATTTGAGTTTGCGAGGAAAATCTAATTGTAGTGGTGCAAAAATTTGTTAGTTTACAACAAAAAAATATTTTGAATATATTTCGTACCGAAGCACATGAATGCGTAAGTTTTGAACTAAAATCCGAGGACGTCCCTAGAATTGAAACATAAGTTTGTAACATTTGCAATTTAACTTATATTTGAATTCCTATCGCGGATTTGAGTTCGAGAAAATCTAAGAGTTGTGGTGCAAAAATTTGTTAATTTACAAAAATAAAATATTTGACCTTTTATCGTGCTGAAGCACATGAGTACGTGAGTTTTGACATGAAATTTTAGAGCATCCCTAGAATGCAAGCATTATTTTATATTTTTTGCAGTTAAACTTATTTTTGAAATCCGATCGCGAATTTTAGTTCGCGAGGAAAATCTAAGAGTTGTGGAGCAAAAACTTGTTAGTTTATAAAAATAAAATATTTTGACTTTTTTTTGTGCCGAAGCAGATGAATGCTTGAGTTTTGAGCTAAAATTTCAATGCGTCCCTACAATGCAAGCCATAATTTTTAAATTTTTGCAGTAAAACTTATTTTTGAATTCCGATTGCGAATTTGAGTTTGCGAGGAAAATCTAACAATTGTGGTGCAAAAAAAATGTTAGTTTAAAAAAATAAATATATTTTGACCCTTTTTCGTGCCAAAGCATATGAATGCGCGAGTTTTGAGCTCAAATTTCAAGGCGTCCAATGAATACATGCATTATTTTAAAACTTTGCATTTTATCTTATTTTTGAATTCTGATTGCGGATTTGAGTTTGCGAGAAAAATCTAAGAGTAATGGTGCAAAAATTTGTTGGTTTACAAAAATATATATTTTGACCTTTTTCAGTGTAGAAGCACATGAATGAGTGAGTTTTATGCTAAAATTATAAGGTGTCCCTATTAAGCAAGCATTATTATTTTTTTAATTTTGCAGTTTAACTTACTTTTGAATTCCGATCGCGGATTTGAGTTTGCAAGAAAGATCTAAGAGTAGTGCTACTAAAATTTGTTAGTTCACAAAAATAAAATATTTTGACCCTTTTTCGTGCGGAACCACATGAATGCGTGAGTTTTCAACCAAAATTTCAAGGCGTCCCTAGAATGGAGCTTAATTATTTTAATTTTGCGGTATAATTTATTTTTTATTTCAGATTGCAGATTTGAGTTTGCGCAAATTTTTTTATTACTAGTGGTGCATTAATTTGTTAATTTACAAAAATAAAATACTTTGATATTTTCATGTCGAAGCACATGAATGCATGAGTTTTGAACAAAAATTTCAAGGGGTCCCTTGAATAGAAGCTTAATTTTTTTAATTTTGCAATTCAACTTATTTTTTATTTCGAATTGCAGATTTGAGTTTGCGCAATTTTTTTTAATACTAGTGGTGCAAAAATTTGTCAGTTTACAAAAATAAAATATTTTGACCCTTTCTTGTGCTAAAGCACATGAATGCGTGAGTTTTGAACCGAATTTATTGAGGTGTCACTCGAATGAAAGCTTACTTTTTTTAATTTTGAAGTTGAACTTATTTTTTATTTCAGATCGCGGATTTGAGTTTCAGTGAAAAATTTAATACTAATTGTGCTAAAATTTGTCAGTTTACAAAAACAAAATATTTTGACCTATTTTCATGCCAAAGCACATAAATGCGTGAGTTTTGAGCTGAAATTTTTAGGCGCCCATATAATGCAAGCATTATTTTTTTAATTTTGCAGTTTAACTGATTTTTGAATTTCGCTTGCAAATTTAAGTTTGCAAGAAAAATCTAAGAGTAGTGGTACTAAAAAATTTTAGTTTACAAAAATGAAATATTTTGTCTTTTTTTCATGCTGAAGCACATGAATGCGTGAGTTTTGAACCAAAATTTCAAGGCATCCCAGGAATGGAAGCTTAATTTTTTTAATTTTGCAGTTCAACTTATTTTTTATTTCTGATTGCGGATTTAAGTTCCCGGGGAAAACCTGATACTAGTAGTGTAAAAATTTGTAAATTTACAAAAAAAAATATTTTGACCTTTTCGTGCCGAAGCACATGATTAAGTGAATTTTGAGCTGAAATTTTTAGGGAGTCTATATTATAATTTTGCGGTTGAACTTCATTTTTATTTCTAATCACAGATTTGAGTTCGCGAATAAAATCTTTGAGTAGTGGTGCAAAAATTTGCTACTTTCCAAAAATAAAATATTTTGACCTTTTCTCATGCCGAAGCACATGAATGCATGAGTTTTGAGGTGGAATTTTGAGGAGATCCTATCATGCAAGCATTATTTTATTAATTTTGGAATTTGACATATTTCGTAATTTTTGATCGCCTATTTGAGTTCGCGAGAAAAATCTAAGAGTAGTGGTGCAAAAATTTGTTAGTTTACAAAAGTAAAATATTTTGTCCTTTTTTCATGCCGAAGCACATGAATGCGTGAGTTTTGAGCTGAAATTTTGGGGCGTCCCTATAATGCAAGCATTAATTTTATAATTTTGTAGTTTAACTCAGTTTTGAATTTTGATCGTGGATTTGAGTTCGCGAGAAAAATCTAAGAGTAGCAGTGCAAAAATTTCTTCATTCACAAAAATATAAAATTTTGACCTTTTTTCGTGCCGAAGCACATGAATGCGTGAGTTTTGAACCGAAATTTCAAGGCATCCCTAGAATGGAAGCTTAATTATTTTAATTTTGCAGTTTGATTTATTTTTAATTTCAGATTGCAGATTTGAGTTTGCGAAAAAAAATTTAATACTTGCGGTGCATTAATTTGTTAATTTACAAAATTAAAATATTTTGACCTTTTTTCATGCCCAAGCACATGAATGCGAGAGTTTTGAGCTGAAATTTCATAGCGTCTCTATAATGGAAGCATATTTTTTTAATTTTGTAGTTTAATTTATTTTTGAAATCCGATTGCAGATTTGAGTTCGCAAGAAAAATCTAAGAGTAAGGGTGCTAAAATTTGTTGGTTTACAGAAATATAATATTTTGACCTTTTTCCGTGCAGAAGCACATGAACGAGTGAGTTTTATGCTGAAATTACAGGGCGTCCCTTTTAAGCAAGCATTGTTTTTTTTTAATTTTGTAGTTCAACTTACTTTTGAAATCCGATCGTGGATTTGAGTTCCCAAGAAAAATCTAAGAATAGTGCTACTAATTTTTTTAGTTTACACAAATAAAATATTTTGACCTTTTTTCATGCCCAAGCACATGAATGCGTGAGTTTTCAACCGAAATTTCACGACGTCCCTGTAATGGAAGCATTATAAAAAAAAAGTGTAGTTTAACTTATTTATGAAATCCGATTGCGGATTTGAGTTCGCAAGAAATTTTGCGGTTTAACTCATTTTTGAATTCCAATTGCGGATTTGAGTTCGCGAGAAAAATCTAAAAGTAGTGGTGCAAAAATTTGTTATCTACAAAAATAAAATATTTTGACCTTTTTTCGTGACGTTCGTAAACAATCTCATGTTTATGTAACCTTATAAAAAAAAAATTAGTGCTAAACTTTGAATGTAGATTATCAGAGTATTCTTACTTGTATATAGTGACATTTGCACCTATTGTTTGGGATTCCGCGATTAAATCCAATTTTAGTAGTGGATTGGCGTTTGTCGCGTTTCTTACTATTGAATTCGATTTTGTTTGGGGGTTTTTGTTTTTGAACACCAAGGACAAGTTCCATTATTTCCTTCGTGCTAGACTTTGGATTGCAGGTTTCCCACTCTCGCCATCCACTAGAGGCGTGTGCCAGTGGCTCTGACTCTTTGTCTTCTTTGCTTATATGTTGGTGGGGGAGAAGATCCGATTTTGATTTCTGGATTCTTGTGCAGTACCTCCCTCGTGTTGCGGGCTTGTTGCTGATGTTTTTCGGTTGCCCCTTTCTTGTTGTACTAGATCGTGTTATGGTAATGTATGGGTGAAGTCGGGTTTATGGCCGGCAAGACCTTTCTATGTGGAGGATTGTGATTGGACATGTGCTAGCTAGAGGTGATGAACGGTGAACCACAGAGTTTAGTGGTTTTGGAGGTGCAAAGTTGCACGTTCGTACCCTTACCCTTTAGATAGTACCCGTAGGTAGGTCCCGAGGTGGTTGTTGTTTATGGTGAGTACATGAAGTCGGAATTACCGCTCTTCCTCACTAGACCACTCAAAGAGTGTTTCCACCACAGACTTTGGGCCAGGGTCAGATATTGTCGAGGCTTTTGAGCCTATTTCGGCGTTGGATACCTACCGTACGCTTTGGATCTCGGGCGTGGGCACATTTGATGACATGGAAAACGATCTCCGTCATGTCGTGCAAGATAAGTTCTCTGGACGGACTGGAGGCATCTCCCTGCCCAATTGGCGGCTTCGATTCCAAACGTGGATGAAGGAGAAGCGCTAGCGGACGTCGTCGTTTAACAACTGGTATGCATTCGAGCTCTTGCCCCAACATTTAGAGCTGGAGACCCTTTTGTCATACGGACGATGGACCATGCAGCACGACGCACAGTTGCGTCCCGTTCAGGAGTACTGGAGCCAACGCATGGAGTTGGTAACTGCGCTTAAGGAAAGTGGGGTTGCCCAACTCTCGACTTCCACCGAGGAGCCCTAGGTGGAAGAAGGTTTCTTCGATGAGGATTCCAGGAGCAAGGGCATTGCCATTGTGGCCGAACGGTCTAGCATGGGGGCCATGTCACATTTGGTCGTAGCTACACATGCAACATTGATGGCGGTTGGCGATCCGCCTGCCTTTGATAATTTGGCGCAATTCATGGCGCACTTAAAGGTGGAATACGAGGGGTTCAAGCGTGATCAGATGCACTACATCTAGGATTTCTGCGGGGAGAAGGCCGATGTCCCTTGCACTACGTTTATTTGATTGACACGGTTGTTAGCGGAGGCCGGTGATGTGTTCACGGAGCGCCAGCTGGTGAAGATCTTCATCTTTAAGCTCGATAAGAGGATGGTGGAGTTGATTAGTACACATCCTCTTTTTCGGTATCACTGGAACGCCACTTTGACGCAAGCGTTTGCCGAGGTGGAAGCGCTTGATAGAGCGTTGGGCGTAAGCGAGGCCACGGATTTGGTCACGGTGCTTATGGACACTTTTAAGCCAAAGAAGGTTGCCACCGCAACCAGAAGCTTGGCGAAGGCACAACCTGAAAAAATTGAGCATTATTGGGCTTGTGGGAAAACGGGTCACACCAAGGGGGACCTCAATTGCTCCAAGAAAAAGGAGGCATGCACCGTGAAAGCCAAGCCCAAGACCGAGGCGGTCAAGACTACAGAGAAGGCTCGGGGCAAGGGGAAGAAGGCTCTGACATATTCTCATTGTGGCAAGACTGGCCACAGTGATGAGAACTGTATTGCTCTTCACCCGGAGAAGCACCAAAGGTCTTTGGCTGCTGAATCAGTGGTTGTGAAGAAACTTCAAGCTGAAATGGCAAAATTGAGGAAGGAGATGAGTGCGATGGCTTCTTCGAGGCAAGTGGCGAACAAACAACCTCCGGTGAGGGGTCAGGGCTTATCTTCAGCCCTAGATTGCTACATGTATGGCGCTTCTAAAGAGGTGGTGGCAGCAATTGCCACTCGTTCTCACACTACCGCATAGGCGATGGCACCTTCTCCTTCTTTGCAAGGGGTTAGTGGCCGTCCACACCACGTGGATTTGCCGGACCAAATTGGTCACTTCCAATTACCTCTTTCCTTCAGCATCGCGGATGCGGAAACTTCAACTGTCGCTCCGATTCCGACCCCGGTCCCACCGATTTTCTCTAGTCGTGAAGATGCCACACACTCCTTAACGTATAAGGTGTTGTAGTTGCCGATGTTTGCCGATGTGGACTTTCTGACACCGGATTTTCAATCATCCGGTGCATTCCACTTGGCGGGTAGTATGTCGGAGGGCAATGTGCCCATGCCATCGTTGGAGGTGTCGTAGGCAGTGACAACTCCATCCACCGAGGAGGATTTGGTGGCCATACGGGCAAAGTTGGTGGCGGAGGCCATTTCCGTGTTGAGGCCCATGCCACTTCCACACCTATGGTGCACTCCTCCGAGGATCAGTCCTTGATCTCTAATATGGCTTATTTGTCTGACGTTGCGGCCTGGTCGGCACGGGAGCGATGCAGTGTACGTCCAGGGGTGGTACGCTTGACAAACGATGATAGAATTATGGTTGTTGGTCGTACAGACGGCAACCCCACCCGAGCTACCTCTCTCCGTGTTACGTTAGACTCCGGAGCTCAGCCAGTGATGATTGGCAAGCAACTAGCCTTGGATTTGGGTTTAGGTGCTTCGGACCTCGAGCCTTGCCCATTTACGATTTTTACATCGGTGGGGGGCACGGAGAAGGTCATCGGCTACACCCAACATCCGTTGCACTTGATATTTGGCGTGAGATCTGGTTCTTTGTTCTCTCACGTATCTCTCCAGTGCGTTGTGACTGGCGCCACCAACTACAACATTTTGGTGGGTCAACAGGTGCTTTATCCCCTCGGTTTCGGGGTGGATAATTGGACGGAGGAGGCTTAGACTAGACTTGGGTGGTTTGCCGTTGATGGTAGAAATGAACTCATTTCGGTTGACTTTGCAGTTAGCGCGATGACTTCCACGACGGATGCAATGTTCGGGTGCAATGCTTTGGCATCTGATTTGTCATGTGGTTCTACGCTTTTGGAGGAGACATATGCTTTTATGTCAGGGTAGCGGAATCATGTGAGCACGAATTAGTGGAGATCTCTGCACGTCATTGCAAAGATCCCCTTCCTCCATGGAAAACTCAGTTGAAGCTCACACGCCGCAGTCGGGAGATTGTGGATGCTATTGATGCTCTACAACTTTCAGTGGACTCTTCCATTCCGTTGTTAGCTTGCACTATTCAGTGGCGACTACCGGATGAAGGTATTACCCTCGTGGAGCTATTTGTCGGTATCGGTACGGGGTTGGCGGTTGTGTTTCAGGTCGGGCTCAAGGTACGCCTATATATCCACATAAATAGTGGCATTGCAGCCAACCATGCCGCTCACCATCACATTCACCGTCTTCTGGCGTTGTAACCGGAGCAGTTACCACCTTCTGCGATTCGAGGGTCTTTTGGCAAGTTGTAACGTGATGTGACATTGATCAGTAAGGATGATCTTCGCCGATTAGATCACGTGGACTTGGTGCTTGCCGGATGGCCTTGTCAAGGCCATTCACGAGCGGGTTGTGGACGTGGTTTGGATGATCCAAGGTTGGATTTCTCTGCGGAATTGCTTAGGCTCATCCAATGGTGGACTACCCACCAATCGACGCCACCGGGGTATATTTTTGAGAATGTATCTCCATTGGGGAATACACGGACGAAAGTGCGTGAGGATGAAGCATATATCCATCACCTTCTTGGTCCCCCCACATTTATTGATGCCACGGCGTTGGGCTCTTACGCCCATTGGCCACGTTGGATTTGGACCAACATGGCATCATTGGCGACACTCACGTTTGCACTTTCTCAAGTGCAACGATGTCGTAGTCTAGTGGTTCGTTATTATCAAAATTAACCGAAATTAACCTTAAACAAGCCCACCTTACCAGATCGTTTCCAGGGATTTTTATCGTGCATCAAACTCTTTAAATCTTAACAACAATTCACACATAATACCTCGGCACATCCCAGAGGATGGCTTCTCCGGTACCTTAGTAACCGGTAACAAGTAACCATATGTGTTTCAGTTAAACTCTGTTGAGCGTCAGAGTAGATTTCCGGTAAGTTTATACAGTGCCCGGAAAGTCACTGCCCTCCGTTCTCGCAGTCCAGAGGCCACAATATCCACAATCTAACCCTACACCTTGAAAGAGTTAAAAAGGTCGCAGCCGGTTCATCGGTCTTCACAATCTACCGGGAACTTGTCCCGGTAAACCGGTCACGCAAGCCCGGGTTCCAACTACAACCACACCCAATGAATCAAAGCAAGAAGATACAAGACTCACAAAAAGTTAGTACTAAGTAAATCATATGAGCAAAACAACCTTCCACGGGGATCGTCGGAATTCATCCACTGCAAGGGTAATAATCCCGGAATTCACTAGACTCAGGCTTAGCCGGGATGTCTCCCGGTGTACCGAGAGAAGGGGGATGTCACCCCCTATTCCCCACCAATCCGAACACTTCCCACTTAAGGGAGGCTATCATAAATAGCCGTGGGCTTCCCGGATCCCATCCAGTAAAGCAACTCTTCCCGGTCCCACCGGTGAAAAGTCTAGAGCACAAGTTCCGGACCTCACTCTACCTATCTAACCCAGATATCCTAGCCCCTCGGGATTTCTCTACTCACACTCAATCACTTAACACACAACAAGTCACAACCTTGCACACCTAGCAAAGACACACTAGGAGGACTCAACTCTCTCCCGGTCCACTCACACAAGCTCAACAAAGACTCTAGACACAAGCAATGAAGGCAAAACACGAGGAGATCAACAAAGAGAAGAGTACATAACACAAGAGTCCAAGGCCCTTAAGTATACAAAGGCCACTAGCTACCCTCAAAAACTAGATCCCCAAAAGGTGGAAATGGCATCTAAAGAGTGCACTAAAGTCAATAGCTACGCTCTAAAACTAGACCGCAAAAGGACAAAACGGCATCTAGGAGGTGCACTAATGTCAATAGCTACCCTTTAAAAGTAGCTCCACCAAAAGACAAAACGGCATCTAGATCCTAAAATCAAGGGTAGCCTAGTCACCGGCGGATTACCGGTAGACCGGTAAACTGGAAGATCGGTAAACCGGAAGACTTCCGGTCCGGCAGTCCCGGGACCGGTGAATCTTTTCCTAACAAAAATAAGTAGCCCGAGAAACCACTCAAGTGGTAGTGACCAGATGCGCAATGGGGCCCCATCGACATCACTACTCTCACCCTAGTGTGTAATTCTAGCAACTTAAAACAACATCTCACCAACCGGTGAGGTAAACCAACACATGACATATAACGAAGACTCATCCGGAAGACTCTTCCGGTTGAGACGTATAGAGATTGTCACCACGTCTGGAAGTACCAACATGGTCAAGAGAATCCCCCGGGAGGCCGGATGTCTCAACCGGGAGGTCTACCGGTGGATTGGCAGTATCGACCGGAAGGTCGGGTTTATCTATAGATACATGCGGAGTCTCTTTAAGCTCGATTAGTATAGCCGTAGAGGACTCCACCAAGGATTCCGGGGTTGAGGAAGGGAGGTCAACCGGTTCCTTCTCGGTAGAAGCTACCGGGAGGCTTCTTTTTCTCTCATAGACCTTCTAGTCCCATTCCTTGGAGGATGGGATATCCACCCGACTCACCGGAGAGCCATGTAGTCCCGGGCGGACAAATTCCTCAAAATGCATGTACTTCCACCAATCTCTCTATTAACTTGTCACAAACTCCGGTCCGGCCCGGAAACACAAGTCTACCAGTCAGCCGGTAGACAACTCCGGAACACTTTACTAGAGTATGTGGATATGGGTGTCTCACACATCTAGCAACATACTAACAACACAAGGTTACATATAATGATATCGAGAAGAGGACTTTGGAAACAAGGACTTAGAAAGAGGTTCTTCCCGATTGATCGGTTGACCGGGAAAAAGATAGGAATTGTGGGCAAGACCTAAAATGATATGAGGAGGGAGACAACTTAAGATAACAACTTGCCACAAGGCTAGGACAATCGACAACAACTACACATGTAAACAACACAATGAGGTCTAGATGAAGTCCCCGGGGGGAATTTTTTCTCTAGACCGGGGAGGATATTACCGGGGAGTCACCCCGGTAGACAAGAGAGGAAAAGACTCACAAACAAGAAATTCTCACAAACAAAAGAAACCCAACAAGGGCAAGAGTCACCTTTGTTGTTGCACCCGCAACCTCCTTCTTTGGTCTTTTTTATCTTCTCGCTTCGGCCACAAATCTCCTCCACTTCCACAAAACCCTAAAATCTCCACCAAACCCTAGCTCGCGCACCTCTTTCACCAAACCCTAGTCCGCGCACCTCTTCCACCAAACCGTAGCTCGCGCACCTCTTCCACCAAATCCTAGCTCGCGCACCTCTTCCACCAAACCCTAGTCCGCGCACCTCTTCTACCAAAGCCTAGCCCGCGCACCTCTTCTTTAAACCTCTTGTGCTACCTCCTCTTGAAACCTTCTCTTCTTCAAACCCTAGTTGCATCTCCTTCTTTGCACTTCTTCAACTACTTCTTCAAACTCCAACTCCAAACAAAGACAAAATAGAGAGAGAGGAAGAACCTATGAAAGACAGAGAGAACTAGAGAGGGAGATAGACGAGAAAATTTGAGGGAGGGAAGACAAGATTTTAGAGAAGGAGGGAGAGAGAGGAAAGTTCCTGGAAGAGAAAACAGTTTCTGAAGAGAAGGGAAAATTTCGGGAAGAGAGGAGGTCGGCCAAGATAGCTGGAGATACCCGGGCTGCTGCCCGGGTGATACCCGTGTACCCGGGTATCAGCCAATACCCGGGTTGGTACCCGAGCTAGTTCATATCCGGGTTGATACCCGAGTATGTATTTTTTTTTAATTTTTTTTTTTTTTTTTTTTTAATATATTTTTTGGAATCTTTTTTTTTTTTTTTTTTTTTTTAATCTTTTTTTTTTTTGTCTTTTCTTTTCTTTTCTCTACCACTACTACTAATTCAAACAAGAATTAGTATCTAACACTCAACTACTTCTAACTACCTTCTAAACTTAACTAGTTAATTTAGATTTAAGTGGTGATTTTAGACTTACGTCCCGGGATCTCTCCCGGGATCCTTTTAATATTGTTTCCCGGGACTTAAATTAGTGATTTTAAGACCCGATTTTATCACCACTATAAACCTAATTAACTACTTAAGCATTTCTCTATTTTCTCTATTGGCTATCTAATCTAATTTCACACAATATTAACTACTTTTCTAGTTAGCTAATACTAAAAATCCTATTTTAACTAATTTTTTTGGTAGGGGCAACCAAGTGGGAGTTTTAGACTCCCACAAACGACCTTTGCACCGTGAGGTCGATGACAATCACCGTGTTTCCATGGAGGTCTCCAAGCTGGATGATGAGCGATAATGGTTTCACTCGAGGGGCATTTCCACGTTGATGTGCTACCCGAGGTCTTTTGCCTTTAGGACACACGGTCCGGGCATGGTTTGGGATTCTACTTTTCAAACTTACAAGGAGCCTTGTATCGATGAGAGGGAGCAAGCGATGGGCTTTTTGACAGGCACCACCGCCGCACCAGATCTCTCTGAAGGCAAGCGTTGTTATTTGTTGGGTTAAGCCATTGACCTCAACATCCTTGTTTGGGTTTGTGGCCTTTGTTTTGCTATTCAGCGCCGTTTGAGTGACCATTTACGCGTGTTGGGGGCTGACTCTGATGGTCCGGGGGCACTGGTGCTACATCTAACAGAGATCGAGGAAGTAGAGTTGTTTTTTTGTTTGAAGAGGCGTGCAGTTGAGGAGCTTCATGCTCAGTGTGTCTTTGCAGCCTTGGTTGAGGACTTTGGGCAAGAGGATGCGTGGGACATCTTTTCCCGGCTTTATCATCACAATAGGGATTTTTATGTGGATCCCGTGAGTGAGGATTTTAGGGGCATTAATGTCCTCTCTGCTACCAAGTACCAATCACCAGCCGTGGCGGTATATAGTGAGTCTTCTACGGTGGAGAAGGAGACTACAAAGTTTGATGATTGGCCTTTGGATTTGGGCTACATCTTACCCGCGCCAAGTCACAAAGGGTACGAGCTTTTACACGTTTGTATCGTAGTTGTTTTGCCTTTAGTCTCCATGATTTGGAGGGCTACATAGGCAAACCGATTTACATTTAGTTGGAAGACGACCACCCAATCTTCCGACAACCATACAAGCTCAATCTCTCTGAGAAAGTTGGGGTTCAGACTTGTTGTCAAGATATCGAGAACGCTTGTTGGAATGAAGTTCCGTGTGTTTGTGTTTCTGGCATACTATATCAAGAGTGAAAGCAAAAACCATGGTAAAGCGCGACAGACACGTCACTCAATTTCATAAACAAAAAGATAAACAAAGAAATCAATCTCCACTTCCCGGGGTTGTTCGGCCGTCCGTCCGTCCGATAGTGTCCGTCCATCCGGTAGTGTCCGTTCGTCTCACTGTCCGTCCGATAGAGGTTGTTGTCCATCCGATAAGGGTCAACGCTGGTTTGACCATGACTAGAGGTAAATCAATTTATCCACTGCCACGAAGGCAAATACATGGCTGACACGTCGACTAGAAGGTCGCCCGCGTACGAACAAGGGTTGGGCGCGTACCTAACAAGACCGCGCACGTACGCCAAAAAAAATAAAAATAAAAAAATTGTACGCGCCCAGCCCTTGTAAGCATGTACCTGACCTTTTGGATCGGGCGCGTACGTACAAGGGCTGCGCGCGTCCCAAACAGGACCGCGCACGTACGCCAAATTTTTTTTTTTTATTTTTTTTCTTCGTACACGTCCAACCCTTGTAAGCATGCGCCCGATCTTTTGGACTGGGCGCGTACGTATAAGGGCTGGGCACATACAAACAAGGGTTGGGCGCGTACCATGAAGGGTTGGGCGCGTACGAACAAAGGTTGCGCGCGTACCAAACAAAGCCGCGAGCGTACGCCGAAAAAAAAAAATTGTTTTTGGGTACGCGCCCAGCCTTTGTGAGCATGCGCCCAACCTTTGGGATCGGGCGCGTACAGCCAAGGGCTGGGCGCATACGAACAATGGCCAGGCGCGTACAAATAAGGGTTGTGCACGTACGCCTACACATTTTTTTATTCTTTTATATTTTTTTCACGCATATGCGCCTAGCCCTTGTACGTACTCGCCCGACCCCTTGAGGTGTTCGCCCGACCCCTTGAGGTGTGCGCTCGACCCCTTTAGAAACGCATCCGACCTCTTTAGGAACGCGCTTGATCCCTTTAGGTACGCGCTCGATCTCTTTAGGGACGTGCCCGACCCCTTTAAGTACGCGCCCAACCCCTTTATGTACGCGCGCGGCCCCTTTAGGGACGCGCCCGACCCCTTTATGTATGCGCCGGACCCCTTTAGGCACGCGCCCAACCCTTTCAAATTTGCACTCAACCTTTTAGAGTATGCGCCCTACGTCCTTAGGTACCCGCAAAACCTCTTTAGATACGCGCCCAACCCTTGAAGTATGGGCCAAACCCTTGTAAGCATGCGCCTAAGCTTTTAAATCAGGCACGTACATTCAAGGAATGGGCGCGTGCAATTTTCTTTGTTCTAGGGACGAGCTCAGCCCTTGTAAGCATGCGCTTGACCTTCTAGATCGGGCGCATACGTACAAGGGCTGGGCGCGTACGCCAAAAAAAAAAAATTTAAAAATTGGCGTGTCGCGCGGCCCTAGTCGGTACGCGCTCGACCCCTTTAGGAACGCATCCGACCCCTTTAGGAACGCATCCGACCCCTTTAGGGACGCACTTGATCCATTTAGGTACGCGCTCGATCCCTTTAGGGATGCGCCCGACCCCTTTAAGTATGGGCCCAACCCCTTTAAGTACTCGCGCGACCCTTTTAGAGACGCGCCCGACCCCTTTAAGTACGCGCCCGACCCCTTTAAGTACACGCTCGACCCCTTTAGACACGCGCCCAACTCTTTCAAGTTTGCATTCAACCTTTTGGAGTATGCGCCCTACCTCCTTAGGTACTCGCGGAACCTCTTTAGATACAGGCCCAATCCCTTGAAGTATGGGCCGAACCCTTGTAAGCATACGCCTAACCTTTTAAATCGGGCGTGTACGTTCAAGGAATGGGCGCGTGCGATTCTCTTTGTTCTAGGGACGAGTTCAGCCCTTGAAAGCATGTGCTTGACCTTCTAGATCGGGCGCGTACGTACAAGGGCCGAGCGCATACGCCCAAAAGGAAAAAAAATAAAAATTGGCGTACGCGCGGCCCCAATAGGTACACACGCAGCCCTATTAGGTACGCGGCCGACCCCTTTATGTACGCGTCCGACCCTTTTAAGTTTGCACCCAAGCTTTTGGAGTATGCGCCCTACCTCCTTGTCTACCCACCCGCTCTTCTTTTGTAGTGACCCGCCCCTCTTATATAGTCGCATGCCTCCATGCACACTTATCAATCTCCTTTGCATACACATCCATGCTCAACACAAATAGAACTCGTCTTCTACTATTTTGTGTTTTTTAAATTCCTTTAACTCGTTGAATTATTGCTAGTGGCATAATGAAGATGTGGACCATGTATAAGCCTCATTCCTCCTTGTGCCCACCTTTTCTAAGCTTTTGTCCACCCCTTATATATATATAATGTTGATTCCTTTTCACCAATATCATCTATTGTCTTTCTTTGATTAAAAGTGTGGTCATTAACTATTATTGATTTCAAAGATTGTCAAGGTGTGTGTATTTTTTTATTTACTTTTGGCAATCATGTACACAAAATCATTTATATTTGGCCATGGGCTATGGCCTTTTTAATTAACAAGGATTGCAACAATTGTTCATGTAATAATTGAATCAAATATTGTAAATGTCATTATAGACTCTAATTTCTTTTTAACCATAGAATGTGTCTTGTGTTCTTGCTTTTTTATTTAAGCAATTGACACAAAATTAATTGTAATGATACTAAGAAGAAGTTGATGCATTCAAATGTAAATGTAAATGTTGTATATGCATCTTCATACCTTATACAACTTGCTAAGGTTTCATTGATATATCTAATTATATATCTTAATCACAATTTCTAGTTTAAGCATAGTAAGCAATAATTAAATAATTTATTTAAGAACTTCAACTATTTAAATGTCCTTACTTTAAATGTTCTTTCTTTAAATGGGAATAATTTGTTTAAGAACTTCAAGTATTTGAATGTCCTTACTTTAAATAAGGACATTTGAACTCCTTCATTTTACTTTATTCCATACTACAAATCTCCACATGGCACAAAGCAAAGAAATATCCTAAAACACCACGTGACAAAATGTAGCATTTTTGAACTAATGTGCACACAATCGACAAATCCAATCAATCCTTGGAATGAATAAAATTATAATTATTGCAAAAAATGACACCAACATTTCGGAGTGTTGGTTGACATTATATATGAAAGGCTCCAGCTTCAACATGTTGGAAGTTTTGATGGATATCTTGGAACAAGGTATCACATTAGGTTAAAGGGTTGTGTTGGGACAAGGACTTGTGCTAGGAAAGGATATAGTTTGCAAGTTTATGTCACTGAGGATTGCTCCTAGCCTGTCAATTACGACGGGGGTTCCACTAGTATATATTATATTATACAATGTTCATTTAATTATATGTTATATTATTATTAGTAGATTCTCTGTTGTCATTGACAGACGGAGAGCAATTCCAAGTTAAATAAACATTTGTAGATGCAAAAATCAAATTTACCAATGATGTACACGTTATGTACTTGATACACCTATCATTTACTTTAAATATCTATTATTTATTTCATATACGTGTTATTGTCTTTAGATACGTGTCATTTATTTTTTATATTTGGAGTAGTATACTATGTAGTCTCAATATGTAGGAAATCATGATTTTAGAATTGTATTTGTAGCCCGTATTTTTTCTATTTTTGATATATAATACAATATTAAAACTTAACTAGCAGTTGGCACTTGCTTTGCAATGCATTAGTTCAACCATTTTAATGTAGTTTTTGTATCACAAAATATAAAAAAAGAAAAGAAACAACAATCTACATAAATTATAAATATATCTTTGAAACCTATGCATGAATTTTAATAATGTAATAGAATAGAATAGAAAAAAATTAATTAAGTTTTAGATTTTTTGCATTTTAACATGGAATTTCAAAAATGTGATGAATGTCAAATTTGTAATCAAGAGTTTCAATTTGATTTTGGATAAGCACTAATTGCAATACACAAATGCAAATTTTACACACCCACAAACTCAACTTGCAATTACAATCTCAAATTCACACACGCACAAACTCAATTTGCATTTACAATCTCAAAACTTGCAATCTCACCTCAAAACTTGCAATCTCACCTCAAAATTTGTAATTTCAATCTCCACAACTCGAATATGCAATTTTGCAACTCCAACTTTGTATGCCAACCTCCAAGATCACAACTCCAACTTCACAACTTTTTCACTCCAAGTTTACAACTCATAATTTACAATTCAATCTTTTAGTGTTTAACTCAAAAAATATTTTGAACGTCCAATTTCTAATCAAAAGCACAAATTGCAACACACAAATGCATATTTGTCACACCCCAAAACTCAAGCTAATGCTTTGCAACGCATTAGTCCAACCACTTTCATGTAGTTTTTATATTACAAAAAAGGTAACATGATTTACTGCACCGTTGGCTGCACCGTTCCTATAGTTCATTGCATGGTTGACTGCGTGGGTGATCGCTGTGTGGTTCACTGCGCACATTATGATTTTAGTAGTATGATAAGCCAAATTCTAATAGAAAGGCACATATAAAGTATTCTTCTAATGGGCACATATGGAGGATTCCTTCAAAGTTCACATTCGATTGAAAAGGCACTTTTGGGGGATTCTATTGAAATTCACATACAATTGAAAGGGCACATTCGATTCGAAATGCACATCGAAAGGGTTAGGAATTGTCGGATGAATATTCTCCTGGGCGGAACCGGCAAATGTTCCAACAATCATTTTTTGTTATATATAAAAAATATCATGATATAACAATATTTTAATATTTTAATATAACATAACATAATATATTAGATTATAACACATTACCATTACAAAGTAAACTCTTGTGTATGAATGGTTTGTTGAAAGGAGATGTTGGCATGGAATCCACAACTCTTGAGTATGCTCTTAAATTTTAGAATATGTGTAAAAGGCAGGAGAATTATTAGGAATTCTATTTGTTGTGTTTCCACTTTTCCAATCATCTCCGTAAAGAGCCAAAAACATTCACATTAGAAATAGAAAAGATTGTTATCCTAGTGAGACTTTGAGTGCCGTTACAAAGTGAACTCTCATGTGTGAATGGTGTTGTTGAAAGGACATGTTGGCTGCATCACCACACTCCAGAATATCATTAACAATGTTGCAAGCAAGTTGTGAAGAAGAAGTTGGCCCCTCTCTCTCCTCACAAACTAACAAACATACATACAAACAAACATACAAACATACATACAAACATACATACAAACATACATAGAAACATACATACAAACATACAAACAAACATACAAACAAACATACAAACAAACATACAAACAAACACCGCAACCATCACCGATCACTGCCACTTACTGTTGCTGAAACCCAAGCTTGCATCTCTCCTTGCCAAGTTTCCACCTCAGGCTGCAGATTCCTTCGCGGTCGCACGAATGCAAGCGAGCTGGTGAGTCGCAGGCACGTCTTTCTCACTTCTCTTTCGGTGCATTCAGAAGCTAGTTTCTGGTTTTTGTCATTTGTTTGTTGTTTGTGCCATGCTTGTGACTTGGGGTGTTTGTTTCTGTGGTTTGCAGAAGATTTGCAGCTTCAGCTAGGTTTTGTTCGTCCATGGAAGCTCTGCACACGGCATGTGTGGCATGGACGAATCGAGGCATTTGTGAGAAGAATTTGGAGGTGAGATTCTTGCCCCGATGCAAGGGTTGGAGGGGTCCGATCAGACACCCAGGCGTCTGTGCGGCGATTTCAGGCAAGGCCTCGCGTTTGAAGACCCACGAGGAGGATGATCACCTCCACGCGTTGCGAGGGAAGCTGTTGCAAGATGGGGTTGGGCCCAACAAGACGCTGCTGGATGCGCAGGCCAAAGTGTGCACCGGGCCTACCCAGACACGGCCTCTGGATGAAGAGCAGGCCTTCAAAGTGCTCACCACCATTCTGCAATCAGGTGTGTGTGTGTGTGTGTGTGTGTGTGTGTGTATAGGTTCCGTAGCGGATAGAGACGATTCAGGATGCTCATGGATGTGGATGTGGGTGCAGCGAGGGGCGAGCTGGCGGACTGTGAGAAGGTGTCTAAGGCGCAGATGGGAGCCTACTTCGGGGCCATGACGCTGCGAGCCAACTGCTTCCCGCCAGAGACGCGGTGGAGCGAGGGCGAGCGCAAGGCGATGACCAAGCTGTGGCCTGCGCTCTACAAGTGCCTGCCCGAGGAGGTGCTCTTCCTGGCGGATCCGGAGGGCACCATCATGGGGGGATTCTCCCACGTCGGACCCATGTTCTCCGGCACCTCGCCCCCGGACGTCCGCCTGGTGGGCGCGCTCCGGGAGGTCCTCGTCGGGGGCCACCTCGGCCACGAGGAGGTCGTCATGCTCCTCAAGCGCGTGCTGCCCCTCCAAGGGCCCAAGGGAGACGTCAACGACGCGCTCCTCGCGGCATTCCTCATCTGCTCGCGCATGAACGGCGAGACGGATCGCGAACTCAAAGCTTATTGCATGGCATTCGATGATGAGTTAGGTCAGACACACTTTATTCACGCCGATCGATCTCCTTCCACATGAAATTCTTTCAGGATTTCATCGTGGTGAATCTTCTTTCTTTTATTCAGGTGGTTTGCCGATTGCGAAAGTGAAATCGTTGACGCATTACGGGGAGCCTTACGATGGGAACACGCGCTTCTTTCGAAGCTCGCTCTTCGTTGCAGCTGTGCGCGGCAGCTATGGGGAGGCTTGTCTTCTGCACGGAGTGGAGTGGATGCCTCCGAAGGTGGGTCAGGTGATGAAGGTGAAATGAGGTGGTGCCAGGGGTTGTTGATTCATCTGCTGAGTGTTTGTTTGTGCATTTGATGAATGCAGGGTGGCGTTACGGACGAGCAGATGTTGCGGCATTTGGGGGCTAACACCGCTTTGATGCCCAAAGAGGCAGTGGGGCTTCTTGAGGTTCGTTCCCTTGTATGATAAATCCTTTCGGTTGTGAAATTAGTTGCTAGAGTTGGTATAGTTTAAGATCAAAGTGGAGTTGTATCTCATCGTGGAGTTGTGATAAGCATGGTGATCCGTTTCTGTTCTTGAGGAGTGGCAGGATAAGAATGTGGGATTTGCATACATCAGCCAACGAGAAGCTCGACCATCATTGTGAGTGTTTGCAATAAGCTGGACTTCATATTTATGCTGTGGATGAACATCAGAGGATGGATGCTTTTGAAATGTTTAGACAATTGATGCCACTTCAGGTCTGTGAATATTGATTCAAGTATGTATACTGATCGTAGCCGCAGGAGGCAACTTTAGAATTATTACTTGCTTATGCAAAACTTTGCTAGCTTCATATATCTTTATAAAATGGTAATACATTTCAAATGACAGCCTCTAAAGTTTCTTCTTGCAGATATTCTTTGGTGGATCTGAGGGAGCACATCAAGAAACGGCCGCCTATTGCAACCACAGAAAAAGTGCAGCACTACATCAAGGTTTTTCTCAATCCTACATACTGAATCTCCATGATTTCCGATTAGTCCAGCTTGGTATGGTATCTTAGTATCATTTCAAGTGTATGATACTAAGAACATGATATCTTGATATCAATCCAATCGCCATTGCGGTGATCATTAGTATCATAGTAAGAACATGCTTCTATGAGTGCCAACCGAAGATTTTTTGCACTCTCTATCATAAAATTCACTTCTCATACACACGAAGTCAGGAGCTATGTCACCATCTTTTACCACTTCTATTGTGAAGAGAATCTCTTGGTTTGTTCATAACAGACTTGTTGTTTTTGTTTGTTCAGGCCACTGGTCGTGAGGCAATGATAGCTAGCTTCTATCACGAGGGCTATGAGGACCCTCTTTTGATGCTCATACGTAGAAGAGGGGTGCAGGCAGGTTTAGTCATCAAGGTGCGTAAGTCAAGCTTTCTCGTGCTCAAGAGCTTTAGGATTCTATGATCAAGCGGACGAAGGTATGAACTCAGTGGTTTCCATGAGCTCCAGGAAAGCTATGTTGCTGTTGCCACTACATTAGAGTTGGAATTCTCTTCTTTTTAGTATGTTATTTCAGATCCTTGACTCATGTGAATGTGCATTGCAGGGAGAGGAAGGGGCCTTGTCTCTGACAACGAAACCAAGGTCGCAGGATGCTGTAGTGAAGGGGAGGCCATTGAACTACGTTGCTGGGTTTAGGCCCCAACAGCTCTCTAGCAGTGGCATTAGCAATCCAGAAGGTGGTGGTCCAGCTAATACTCTACTACTCACCTGGTGATCTCATCATTCAAGGTTGTCTCACTTTCAACGAATCTGTGCATTGTTTGCTATTATTCCTGCAGGAGTTTTGAGAGAAACTTTCGCCCTTGAGCTGAACGCCAGAGAATATGGAATCGCCCCTTCCTCTACACCACGAGTTGACAGATCGGTAAGTGCTTCTTCTGGCAGTTAAAACTGGCTCCAGTTTTTGCCTTTTCTTTTGTTACTCGTGAAGTGCGTACAGTTGACAAAATTGTTTCTTTGTGGAAACAACCAATGATAACCCTACTCTTTTGTCACCTCTAAATAGGTTTGAATTCATCTTAAATGAGCGCAAAGGAGAGAAAGGCGGCTAATATCTATGACTATTGATTTCATGCAAACTCTTTTCCACTCTCAAGGACAGCTAAATTTACTGTTGACTTGAGTTGAGACCACCTAGCTCTTCTATCTAATAACTATTTAGACCGAGGAATGAGTAGCATAATAAAAACAAAAGAGGGGTATCTTAACCCTTAAACGTCAGGAGGTGCTACTGGTGGCCACACTATTATATATGTATGGTGTCGTATGTGAACATGATAAGGTTCAGATTGATTGAAATGAAGGTTCATATGTTAGTTGAAGAATCTTCAATCCAAAGGTGCAAGTCTTGTTAACTTTTCTACATTTTTGGTATTCTACAGAGTGAAATACGTGCCTGTATATGGTTCCTGACTGACGTTTAAGAGTTATTGAAATGTTAGGTGACTTCACAAAGAGCTTTTATGTTTCTGATTGATCTGGTTTATTTTACTTTTGTTTCTTTGCAAACTTTGGCAGCTATGAGCTCAATCTCTACGTGACAGACACGTGAATTGTTTTATGTTCTGTGACTCTTTATTGCAGGTGGAGAAGAACGTAGAGCTGGGGATGGCAGCACTCAGAGGCGAGAAAGGGCCTGTATATGACCGCATCGTCCTCAACGCAGCGGTGGCAGACCATCTACTGGGGTGCGTGGGTGCGGAAACTCCCCTCATTGCAGTGGAAAGAGCAAAGGAAGCCATCGACAGTGGCCGCGCATTGAATGCCATGCTAAACTACATCGACAGGAGCAAATGGTAACTTGCTCCTTCCCTCAGAAATCCTGTTGTTACTTTTTGTTGAGTTTTAGCTGGTCTTGCAGTTATAGACCCAGTTCTTCAGTCTCAACAACGCATCTCTTGAAGCTCTAGGTCACCTCGTCTTGTTAATTCAAGTTCTTGTCAGTTTTCCTCTTGAAATTTTCTTTTAATTTCAGATTTCTTGTTGTGCATTCTGCATCATCTCTTGAAGTTGTAGCTCATCTCTCTTGGGGTTGTTTGTGTACTTGTCTTGTTAATATAAGTTCTTATCAATTTTCCTCTTGAAAGTTTCCGATTTCTTGTTGTGTATTCTCGTATATCTTTTTAGTTCTATAACAAAGATACAGAGGAATGGTTTTAAAAGCTGTTTCAAAGCGCTTTAGCTTCTTACTAACAAAGTTGCTGTTGCATATTCAGGCCAGCTGGTACACCATCACCATCTACCGACTGAGGATATGTCTTTGTTTTTTGGATCAAATGACAACGGTAAATATGTCTGGTTCCTGGTTTGTACTAATTGCTAAGTGTCTTGTTCCACCATTTGCTTGAAATCTTTGTGTTTTTTGCAGGCAAATTTTGTACCTTGTAGAGCATGCTTTTTAAAATAGTTTTGATGGAATTCCATATCTGACGGTTGCATGTTGTGTGCTTTTTTTCTTTCTTCTTGTATTCTAGGTGTGCACTTCACCCACAAATCTTCTCTTAATATGTAAATTCCAAACTTTTTTAATGTAAATCTTCCTTGATGTGAGTTGCCAAGGTTCCAACGCATAGTTGGCTCCCTTTACAATAGCCTTGTTTGTTCAGCCTGCTATATTGAGCAGTTGTTATAATGGAAGGGGTGGGTAATTTGTGTTAGAGCAAGTGTTGTTGGAAAGAGAGAAGATTTGTTTTGTTGCTTGTTGTAATGAAATTGTTGTTGTATCAAATGCTTATATAAAGGGAGCTGACTTTACTTGCTACTTTATGTGATATCCTCTATTTGGCATTTCGGGTATGAAGTATGAGGTTTTTAACATAGAGTTTGTTAGTCAATTTCAATACTTCAAATTTCAATTCTCTTTTGACTTTCATCAAGAGCAAAATTTAATAGCATTTATAAATCATCTAGTGTGGATACACTAAACATTATAATCAGTGTAGTGTGTTGGAAAGGTCAATTCTCTTTGGAAGTAGTAGACATTCAAAAACCATCTCGTTCTAAGATTCATGTGAAGCAAAAAGAACTTTTTAATCCATTATGTGTACCATTGATTTGATAGTAGGCTTAAGTTCATGTTTATGGTGGAAATATCAGTATAATAAAGATCCATTACTTTCTTTGTAGTGAGTAATTTACTATACTTTAATTATTTTCAGATGGTGTAAGCATTGAAGTAATGACATATACTGTAGGTGCTTTTATAACTTTACTAGTAAACCCCTATTGTCTCCAACAAGATAGTAGTGTGATCCTGAGTTTAATCACTCAAAAGCCCGAGTTTAGTCACCCACAAAGGTGCCCAATGGGCTAGCATTGATCCCAAATGTATCTATTAGATGATCTCTAGACGTATTCTTGGACAAGACATAGACTTTAAAACTTGTTTCATTTCTTACAGAGGTATCAATAATAATATACTCTAAGTTTTCTCCTATGTCTTCTCATTGCATGAAATTAACATTTTCTAAAAGCTAAAGTAGCTAAATTAATGGAAGCTAGTGGTTATGCTCACTTGGAGTGCTATCCATTTTAACCCTGAAGTTCTTTGATTATTTCTCACCAAAAACACTTCAAAATGGCCCATTCCACTAGAAAGAGCAGAAAAAGAACTAGAACGTTTTATTTTCAACTTTAACCTCTAAAGGACCAAACTCTACTCCATGGATTAAAAACCGCCAAGATGAACTTTTTAATAATGTCATAGCAAGATCCTCTTTTAAACTTATATAAAATGATTTTGTAAAAAAAATGTGAATTTTGACTATATGGATTGAAAGATAATTGCATTCAAAGTGAAGAATCTTGTCCCGTGAACAGACACTTGGTCCTTTAGGGATTAACCTTATGATCTCAATCTAAGCTAATAATATAACATGTTCACAAAATTTCATAAACTATGTCCACATATATTGGAGGATTGTAGTGTATGAATTGAAGAAATAGCCTCATTTTCTTCCTTGCATTGAGAAGATCAACAAACTCCGACTTCATTTGGTGTCAACTTTTTGCATTTTACCCAAGGTATGAATATTATATCATCATGTTTTACATGATGTCACTTGCTTGTACATCATTTAGAGGTAGGTGACACGTGTAGCATATTTAAAACAATTGTGCAAGGAATAGTGGTTCAAATACTTTTATTACACATTTTAATTTTTTGTGAACCAAATTTGATGCAAAACAAGAATCAAATGTTCAAAAAGAACATTCTTGTATGTGAAAAAATAAGTGAATTCTTGGGTTTCTATGTAGAAAAGAAGTTTTTTGGGTACCTCGCTTGACAATGTGTAAAAATATTTCACTTGTGTTAAAATATAATACCTACACTAATTATCTTTTGACAAGAATCAAGACAAAAATCATCTTTTGATAATCTTAAGCAAATTGATATTGTGAATTTTTATGAAAAATCTCAACGTCCATATAAGGTTGTAGCAATCTTGGAGGAGTCGAAGAAAGAAAAAGTCCAACAATCTGCATTGAAATTAGTATAACTTTCATTCTAAAAGTTTGATGTGAAAATTGGTTATATTTACATGAAGCTAGTACTATGACACATCTTCATAAAAAAAATACAAAAATTTGTGATCAAAATTGACATCATAGGAACCAGCCCAAAATGGCCAAAGTTCCTCCAAGGATCAAAATGTCATTTAGGTATTAATTGCAATGCCTACACCAAACCTTAGAAAGACTCAATTTTATGTATTAGTAGATTTTTTCAGATAATAATCAACCAATTTCTCATAACATGGGATATTAAGATTTCTCATAACATGGGATTCTAGTCAATTATTGGCCTATTTCTTTCTAACTTTTACTTTTCTCCCTTCTGATTTGTATAACCACCATAGCACTGTAGCAAGGTAGCCACACATGAGACAAATACTTTTTTTGTATTCCTAAAGTTTGTCTTCCATAGTTTTCCTTTAAAAAAAACTAGCAAGATCACTAAAAATTGTATCAAATGACTTAGAAATAGTTAAAAGTCACTAAAAAAATTCTATAGAATTTGATTTTCTATATTTTCCTCTTTTTTGTGAATCGATTTAACAGCCAGGAATGGACACACTCTACCAAATTATCTGTTTTTTCCGAATCACAGTAGTTGAGCACAATAGGTATCACATGGGTATCACATGAGTATTGCCTAGATGTTACATGGGTATAACTTTGGCATTACAAGGATATCACCGTAGACAAATCCCTTGAATTTTCCAATTTTTTTGGATAGTCTCCATTGTGAATTAAATATGTACAAAGTTGATCAACGTGAAGGGTAGTGCAAACCAGAAAATTGTTTCAGAGGCCTTTCAAACTTATGAATGGTTCATCAATCAATTTGATTAGAATTGACTTATACTTATACTACCATAGGCAGTGGTCACTTTTGGCACCTACCTGCCAAAGTATTTCTTTTTCCTAATTGAAGCAATTTGGACACAATTGGTATCACCCAGTATTACATGGGTATCGTCTTGGCCTACATGGGTATCACCTAGACAAATCTCTTGAATTTTCCAAAAAAAATCACCATTCTCCATTATGAATTAATGATGTACTGTACAAAAAAGTGACCCTTGCACTAATTTTGAAAACCAGTATATATATATTGCACTTCTCCAATGCATGTCTATTACAATCGACCCGACCAAAATTTACAAAAAAAATTGAGTGTTTTCTTGTAGTACTAACCTTCAAGATCCTACGTTTGAAAATAGTAGAAGATTGTTTAAATTTAGTCTTATAATCTTATCTTGAAGTGATTTTGGTGAAACATAATCACGTTCTTTTAAGGGTTAAGCCTATAACGGTGGAGATCTTCACAAGGCACATGAGAATTCACAAGTGTACTAGAAAATGCACAACAATATCTATACATAGGGTACATTTCATGTTTACCCCACTTCACATAAATCATTGTAGCTCTCCAATGCTAGCACCAATGGGCTCGGGAATTGTTCCATTGAGGGGCGGTTTACACTATAGACCAAGAGCCGTGACCAAGGAAAATGGATTAATTCCATGGTCACACTTCATGGTCACACTTCCATGGTCACACTTCATAAAAATGTCATTTTTAAAGCCCTTGGGCCTCTCACTAAGTGTAAACCGAACTTGGACCGGGAGGAATGACCATGTACTAAAAAGTGGGCGTGCTAATTTTTTTAATGAATGCCTAAAAAGGGCAGTATTGCCTAAAATAACAAAGAAAATTTAAAAAGACAAAAAGGGTGGCCGCCACTGTGTCTACAGTAACGTTGGGCCCCTCTAAAAAAAAAACAAAAAAAATCAATTTAAAATTAATAAAACAACATTTCAGGCCCAGGGTCTCCTCGTTTCAGCAATGAGAGAACCCATTTAGCCTCTCTCACCACAAAATCCGGGGGACCCTCCAACATTATCCATTAGGCCTATTTCTAGGCTTTTTGAGGACCTCAACTCCTTCGGGTCACTTTTCTTTTTTCCTCGTAGTATAAACCCAAGTCATCCCGGGACGAGTTGATGGAGCCAATCACAGATTTTAGAGGGTCATGGGACGAGTTCTTGGTCTGTAGTGTAAACCGCCCCTGAAGCGTATGAACTAGTGCCAGACACGTTCCCAACAAAATAATTGCATCTACCTTACGCCAAAGGAGGTATACCGTAGAAAGCACCAGAATCGATCCAAAAACGACCACCGCGGTTAATTTGTGGTACTAGAATGTGAAGTGAGTTCAAACGGAAAGACCACACAAATGAGACAAAGCAAGCCCACCGTACTCTTCCAACATGCATGCCATGCTTTTCCATTGTCTTGGTTTGTGGAAAGGATGAGATTTTGCAACAACACATGGTGGAATAGAAAAGTTCAATTGGGCAGTATGGTGTGTGTCAGCAGAATCTTGCTGGGTCCAAGTTGGCTAGAATTTAATGATGTAGCAAACTAGGAATAGCAGAGATGGTGTGCTTTTCACGTCAATGCCTTCCCTAGGTTTAGGGTTTAG
Source organism: Bryoerythrophyllum caledonicum (assembly GCA_963971425.1). Lineage (NCBI taxonomy): Eukaryota > Viridiplantae > Streptophyta > Bryopsida > Pottiales > Pottiaceae > Bryoerythrophyllum > Bryoerythrophyllum caledonicum. The sequence continues at coordinate 8,753,581 of OZ020517.1, read as the reverse complement.
GGTCAATTTTGTCATGTAATGCCTAGGTGATATCCATGTTATGCATAGGTGATATTTGTGTAATGCCTAGGTGATATTTGTGTAATACCTAGGTGATATCTGTGTAATGTCTAGGTGATATCCATTGTGTCCAAACCACTATAATTTGGAAAAATCATTACTTCAGCAAGTAGGTGCGGAAAGTATCCATTGCGTATGGCATATAGTTAGCCAATTTTGTCCTCATTGCATGTCACAATTGGTTACCTAGGATAATTGTTTTAGTGATTGGGAACTTCTTACGCCAAGTGAAAATCTGCACTGATTTTTTCCCATTGAGTTGTTTATGATGGAAATAGTATGTCTACTTTTAGTATCTAACCTTACAAACTGAAATTAATCCATGATCTTAATTTTGAGGAAATTCTCCACAACATCCAATGGCTGATGTAATAGCGTTCGAAGTCAAAGTATGTTGGTAGTGAAAATTGTGGATTTTTGAGGGTGAACTCCTTAACCTCTAAAGGCCCATGGCATTTTCACACCAAAAACACTTCATAAGCGCTCCTTCTAGTGGGATGAGTAAGGAGGGAAACAAAAACTTTTATTTCTACATCTAACTGTAGGATCTCAACTAAGATTTATTAAATGACGTCCTCAAAACATTTCGTAAACTTTGATTGCACGGATTGAAAGATTACAATGTTTGAATTAGAGAAAACGGTTCATTTTCTTGGCTTCGTTGAGTCAATCATCAAATTTTGACTTCATTTGGTGCCAAATTTGCACTACACAAGGTCTGGATTCATTTCCATTAGGTTAGTCATGATGTTAGCTCCTCGTACACCAAGTTTTAGAGGTAGAGAAGAGTTGTAGCACATTCAAAACAATTGTGCAAGTAGTAGTGGTGCAATTCACGTTATATATATTTTTTGAACTAAATATGTTATAGAATGAGAATTCAAGTAGTCACTAAGAAATTTTACACCACATCTTGTAGTAGAAAAAATAAAGTTAAAAAAATATGAAGATCTCTAAGTTTTATGTGGAAACAAAGAAGTTTTTTTGGTAGCTTGCCCAACAATGTGTGACAATGTGTGAAAATGTTTGACTTGGGATAATGTGCTATTTTTCACCAAAGATAAGATTTTTTTTAAAATAATATTAAAGGAATTAATACTACTTGCTATTATTGAAGATCTCACATTTGATAGAGTATTCTAGTAGAAGTTTTTGGAGTTGCCCGACGTGCCCACTCTCCCCATTTGAAATTCAAAACCCTATAACTTTTTCAATAAATGTCAGGTTTGGGAAAAATTTGTACTCACAATAAGCTTTTGGTAATGTCCATCTATAGTAGAAATTTCAAAGTAGAATGTTATAAATTGACACCATAGGAACCTACCTGAACCTTCAAGAGTCTCCTGAGGGAACTCTTAGTGGACCTTTAGGGATTAAATAGACGAGGTTGAGAAGTGCACTATGTTGATAGCTTTGCATTGACATACAACACGTAATTTATTCATGATTTCTAATGAATTTCATCTCTTGTCAACTAGATTGTGTATGAAGATGTTCCAAAATTTATACAAATCAGAATGAAGGTTGTATGTGATTAGCAAAAGCGACATTCACGATATAGGGGAGAGTTCAATATGAGGTTTGAACCAAAACCATCTGGCATGTGTATGAAAAACTACATAGTAGTGGCATCGAGTTTGTAATTATTCATTACAGTAGTTGAGTATATTTGGTGTATTTGGCAACATATTCCGAGGTATTCCAAGAGTTCTATGATTCCAATTCATGATTTGATTTTTTGAAAGTGTGGTTGCAATTCATGTGCAAATCTGAACTTTAGAGTTTCCAATCTAATTTCTTGTGGATTTCATGCAAATTGTGATTTAACTCATCTAAAGACAAAGAAGTGATTGAGTGGTCACCAAAGGGTTATTCCCTAGATGCCCAAGCACCCACATATTGGATTATTATCAAAAGCTTTCATGCTTGAAGACCTAAAACCTTGAGGTGACCAGTGGCTCTTACGAATCTTGGGCATGTCTCGATGATTACAATTTATATTTCCAATGCTTTAATTTTTGTACAAAGATGCAAGAAGGTTATAAGAGCTACCTGAGAATATAATATGTAATCTCATCATATCTATAGAAAACAAGTCATGCTAGATTTTTTTTTAAATGTTGAGGGTGCGCACTTCAGGCAACATTGGAAACTCTTGCTACGACCTTCTATTAATTATGATATCTTTGATAATGTCAAGTAAGTAACACTAATTTATTTGGGATAGTAAAACAAAACCTTCCATAGTTTGAACCTTTCACACCAAGACAAGTCAAAGATATTCTCACCTTCTTTAGGCAAGGTGCACAAAAAGTAAATTCCTCACAAAAATCAAAGATCTTCATTTTATCTCATTTCATTTTTCTTTCTTCAAGGAGAAGCTTGAAATTTAGTTTGGATTTTCAATTTACAGAAGAATGAATTAATAGAAGACCAGAAATGCAAATTGGTGATTTTTGAACCTCTCTCCATACTTCCTTTTTGAAAACGCTATACTTCTCCAATACATTTAAATATTGGTGTATGAAGAACTAACATCATATACATTACAGTGGCATAAAATTATAACTTTTCTAATGCTAAATTTCAACTTCAAGTGAAGTCAATGTGTGGTGATCCTTGAAACACAGGGAAGAAGCAAATCAAAGTTGTTTCTTCACTCTATGATCTCTCAATCTATATGGTCAAAGATTATAAAAATTTGTGAGCATGTGGTTTAGGGCCAATTCATACTAGGACCAAGGGTCAAGAGGCCAAGTGCTACTAGCAATTTGATTGGCCTAGAGCCTTAGAATAGGCCATGGTTGGCGTTTGGGCTTATATACTTTAGGGACCAAGGTCAAGAGGCAGACGACATCCAGATCCCTAAACAACAACATTTTTTGAGAGTTTTAGCACCAAGATTCCGGCCACTTGAGGAAAGTTTGGCTTGAACGAGAAGAATCCATACTCTTGCCATAGTGCCGAACATTTTTTATTAACATATTCAAAATCTGAAAAGATCTCAGCCTTTAGATCAAATCAATGAATTCTATTACCTAAATTTTGTATCCATATGTTTTACCTCAATTTTTTTACCTCAAACCCTTCCCTTGAATTTTCACATGATGTGTTTCACCTGCAATTTTGTTGTGCTAGTGCATGTGCTCGAATTTTTGCATAATGAGCATTTTGGCGATTTTCTTGATGTTTATTTTAGGAAAAAGTTCTCTTCAAACTCCATGACCAAAGAAAGTGAGGAAAACTTTAAAGATTAAGGACCTTCAAGAACTAAAAACTGACTTGGAATTTACCAAAATAGTTTGGGTTACAGCCTTTCACCTCAGCCCTTAGGCTTTCACACTACAAGGATCCAAACTCCACAAATTGCATATTTAATTGTTTTTTCCAACTCCAAAAGTCAGTCTCTCAACGTAGTTTGGTCTTTGGTGGAATTCGGTCCTTGGAACTAATGTGATTCACCCCTTAGAATAGATGAAGATCTTATGGTTGGAGATGGAGATAAATATTTTATTATTCATTCCCGCCTCTTGCACTCAAATAAATAGTTTTGAGGTAGTTTTGGTGAAACATAGTCATGGTCCTTTAGGGGTTAATTTCTTATCAACAAACATTATTTTCATCCAACCATATTCTTGAAGATTATTCATCTTATTGCAATAGTCACATAGAGATGGCTCAAACATCTTTTTTTGTAATTAAGGACCTCTTTAAGTTGCAAATCCAAAGGCGAGAAGCCACAAGTTGAAGCATTATTGAACATTGTGATGAAAAAATCAGCTTGAAAGGAGGAGGGATGAGAAAATGATGTGGCAAGCTATTTTTTCCTACATGGCAGAAAAATTGCCTCAATTTTACGTCCTCCGGAATTTCCGTCCGACCCACTTCTTTGAGGTGGGCTTGACGGAAAATGCAGAAGCCATTCTGAAATAGCTATGAAAAAAGATATGTATATAATTTTTTAAGTCTAAAGGATGAAGATACGGGCACCCATATTAAAATTTATGTTAAAAAATGATTTGGTCCACTTGATGGCCTCTTCTCACTTTATACTACTTTCAAAGGCCATGGCTACCAAAGGCATCCTTTGGATTTGAAGCAAGGGACCTTCACTAGGCTTTTGGAGTTTCGGCCTCTCACCTTAGTTTGCAGCATAAAGAGGCCCTAAGTAATGAGTCTTGAAGTGGAGGTTTTCATAATTAGTGTGGGCATTTTAGGAATTATTGGATGAAAGCTGTACGGGAAATGGACGGATTACATGAGTTTTGTCCTCCCTCCAAGTAGCAATTAATTAGCTGGGTGAACAAAGGTCAAGATGCACATGAGATACCGTAGATGGATTACATGAGTTGCATGCCTTTGGGAGTCAACATGGAATGTACAACTTCTGAAACATTCCTGTCAATTTATCTTTATGTGTTCATTACTTTTGTAATACACTCTATCCACAAGAGTGTCAACACCGTTCAGGACAGTACGGGGATGTCAAATTGTGTGGTGCTGGGCGGGGTGTGGGGCCTGCAAGGGTTTGGAGCTATCCCACGCCGCAACCACACCTAAACCATCCCCGCCAAATTTAGGGGAACTTGTGTCACCACCTCGCCCCCTAAATGAGCTCGGTCACAACCTCGTCAATCGTGCCGATCCGGCGGCGACTTCCATGGCGTTGGCTGCAAATTTTGGAGTGCACACCAGGTCTATGCCAAGTTGACGTGAAAATGCCTGAATTTGGCAAATGTGCATGAATTGCATGATGAAATGGGGACTCCCCATGAGTGGCAAGTTGTTGGCGTGCCCAGTGGCACAATGGGTGCGGATGTTCTAATACATAAGAACTATATTGGATGCTTTTAAAATAGAAGTAACAAATGCTTACGGGTACCACTATGGGGACCAGATAATTGGGAGTTTTGAAGGACATGTTTTACCCTTAACCCCTTATTAGTGCCCAGGTTATGTTTCTCCGAAACGAAGATATGTGATGATTTATTTCTTTGTACTAACTTTGATAGAGATAGAATGCCTACATTTAGTATGTAATCTTACAAAATTGAACTCAACCCATGACTCAAACTTTGGGGAAAACTTGCACGACATTCAACAGTTGATGGAATAGATTATAGTGTTTCAAACTATTGTATTTTGGTTTTGAAAATTGTGGACTTTGGAGGGTATACTACTTTATCCATCAATAGATTCTTGCAATAATTTTTTTATTTTGAATGAAAGAGGGTCACATATGCTCTAGGTCGATAGCATCGCATTGACATATCATACGTCAAGAAAACATTTATACATGATTATTGATGATTTTAAACTTGTGTCTACTTGATTGTATATAGAAATGTTCCAAACTTATACGAATTAAAACGGAAGTTTTGTATGCAATGAAAGAGATCAATAATCACAAAACAATGAAGAAGCTCTCAAAGACAAATTTCAATCAAAATTTAAAACCAAAATCATTTTGTATGTGTATGATATACACCATAGTATGTACTAGGGTATTCATTGTATTTTAGTGATTTTCTATATTTTTTGTTGTATTCCTAGCTTCACCATGAGTTCCATAACTCCAAATCATGATATGATTTCTGCATAGTGTTCATGTAATGTGTGCATAAATTTGAGCTTGAAACTTCACAACCTAATTTGCCATGAATTTCATGCAAATTGAGTTTTAACACCTTCAAAATCTCATTTTGGGTCTTGTGGACACTAAAGGGTTAAGGGTCAAGTATATATAGACACGTATTTTACTTTATAGGATACAAAAAATGTATCAAAGTTTAGCAAGACTTACACCTTTGAATTGAAGATTCTTCAATTAACATTTTTCATTCGGAGGTCATTTCAATATCTCTACTTTATCATGTTCAAATATGACACCATACATGTAGAATATTGTGGCCACCAGTGGCACCTTCTAACATTTAAGGGTTAATATTGCATCTTCTTACTCTATGTTATTTTGTCAAATTTACAAACACATTGATGGAAAAGCCTTGTAAAAGCTAGGCCCTATTTCACTATCTTACATTCACTAATGGATGATATGAAAGGCTAATTAAGAGCATCTTTCATGGAAGATTTTGGCAAAATATCTATTTATTTTGTTTGAATTAATCACAAAGTTTGTAAAGTCATTTAATAATAAAAGATCAAATCGTACACTATGACCATGCAAAGGATTAGGTACATACATTTGAAGAGTATTATATTCTTTCAATTTCTTTTCTAAGCAGCATCAATGTACTTTGACTAAAAAGAGTGGTATAATTTTCTACTACACCTTGCATAATTTTATGAAACTATTTTTTATCTTACGTTAGGTCATTACATGCCAAAGATCACGAGTAATCAAGGATTTTAGGATAAGGAAAATAATCATGCAATGTTTAGGGATATAAATCAATGTCATTTTCTTAGCACAAGATTTCTTTTTTAACTAGCACAATTTTAACTAGCAGTTGGAGCTTGCTTTGCAACGCAGTAGTTCAACCATTTTAATGTAGTTTTTATATTACAAAATATTGAAAAAGGAAAGGTAACATGGTTCACTGCATTGTTGACTGCGCGCTTGACTGCAGTGATTCTGTAGTGCACAACATTGTTGACATCGAGATTGATTGTTGCGTGGTTTACTACACAAATTATGATTTTAGTAGTATGATAAGTAATAATTGGATCTAAAATCCAAACGATATATAGATTCCTCATGCATTCTTCAAACTACTTATTTTCAATAAAAAATTCCAAAAAGCATTGTCAAAATTAAATATTTATGGAACCTGTCCAAATTTAAGTTGTCCCCTGAAGTTCAAGAAGTTTTTAGATCTTTTTAAAATATTGGTTTACGTTAAACTACCACAAACAAAATTTGGATTTTTTTAGAATTGATTCTATTTTTTACATTGGAATAGGTAATTTTGAAGTGTTTTTGGCCAATAATTGTCAGGGTACTTTAAGAGTTAAGTTTCAAATTTGTTTGGAATATAAACCCCAAAGGACCAAGTGTTTGTTGACAGCACAAATTGAAAGATTGCATTGTTTGAAGTCAAGAATTTTTATTTTTTTTCATCCCTGTGTAAAGATGATTAGCACACTTTGACCCAACATTTGTGTCAATTTTTTGGACTAGGTAAGGTCTAAATTCTACACCACTATAGTGTTACACATGATGTGAGTTCCTTGTAAGAAGTAGAAGAAGAACTCCACTCCCTGACAAGAACCGGCATGAATGTAGGGTTTGTTCATTCTCTTCACAAAGCCTATGGCCACGAGGCATATGCTAGTGTAATAGAACTACTTCTCCCTTTCAAGGGTAAACACTTTTCTACGCTAAGGGCTTCACACATGAACCATGGTACCAAGGTACAAGAGCTACTAGCAATTTGATCGGTGTAGAGCCTCAAAATTGGCCTTGGTTAGGACCTTGGGGTTCCACACTTGGACCAAGGTACCAAGGTACCAAGGGCATCTAAAATGCCTATATGGCATCACTTTTTTGGAGGTTTTAGCACCCAAAGTTTGGTCCCTTGAGGGAAGTTTGGGTTTCTATTCTCGTTTGGGCCAAACTCTTGGTGAGGTGCCGAACATTTTTTTCATTAGAATATTAAGATTTGACAAGATCCCAACCATTAGATTAAAACAATAAATTATTTTACCCTGAAATATTTTATCCAAGTTCTTTACCCAAAAAATTTACATAAAATTTCCTCAAATAATTAATTTGAATTTTCACCTAAATTTTTTTACCTGAATTTTTTTGTGCTAATGCTTGTGCTGAATTTTTTGTGTAATGAGCATTTTGACCATTTTCTTGATTTTTTTACCGAATATGTGTTCCCTTGTAGGCTCCATGGCTAGAGAATGTGAGGAAAATTTTGTAAAAGTAAGACCCTTAAGAAATAGAAATTGACTAGGGGTTTGCCAAATGATATGTGTCACGGCCTCTCAACTTGGTACCTTGGGCTTTACACACGGATGGTCCCAAACTCCACAAATTGCATATTTTATTATAGTTTCCAACTCAAAATCTCGGCACCTCGGCACCTCGACATAATTTGGTCCTTTGGTACCTTGGTACCATGATCCATGTGTGAAGCCTCCCTAAGTGCCTTAAAGACAACTGACATGCCGTCTCCATCAAGGCCTTTTTGGGTACCAATACAACGAGGTCTTAAGACGCCCCACCATGCTTGGGTGGACTGTGGTGGTAGGCACCACACCCGCGTAGGGATTTGAACTCACAAACACCTCACCAGTGTGCCATGACTCATTATTTCCTTGTACAGTCATCCCTCCTATAAGTTATGCCTGTGCTAAGTTATAATGCCACTAACTTATAACCTTATCTAACTATAACCTCAACTAAGTTCTAACTAGTGTTGCCATGTGACTAGTGTTGACGTGTGTGAGAAGTAAAGCACATAATTGGTAGATGATGTGTTGTTTTATGTTTTTCAGACCAATCGATTACTATATTACTATATCACTCAATAGTGCTACTATTCCTTCACATGTCACTAATCAAACACAACAAGATCACTATTCAATTACAATAGTGCCACAATCCTTACATGTGTTGCCATCTTCCTTTCAAGAATGTTTTGAATCATGTTTTTAAACACTTTTTGAGATTTCAACCATCCAACTTGTATATGAACAGGGTACAAGAGGGTCAACTCAAGTTGGCATGGTCGTATGACATTTTCACATGCCATCTTACGTGGTGCTTGATGCTAGGCCAATTTTAGGAAATGATAGTAGGTGGATGGAGATGACATTGTGCTGAGGTTACCAAGTCCTCTACTAAAGCCACCTCTAACTTTTGACCTTTACTAAGTTCTTACCACCTCCATCCACTGGCGCTAGATTTGGCTATAACTTTTAGGAGGGATGAGAGGTAGAATTTAAGAGGTAGAAGAGAGGTGAAGCAATTTCAAAACTATTGATATGAAGGAAAGAGGTTCAAAAATTTTCAATTCACATCTATACGTCTTTGTAGATGCAGTTCTTTACCAAATGCAAGTCCAGCCTATAAAAATGGCTTTATACTACATCTTTAAAATGTTATGTTTTTTTATTGTTTAAAACGCATCTTGTAGAATTTTATTTGAATCAGTTCTATTTAGAATAAATTTATTTTAAAGTAAGATCTTTTAATGGTCGATCATGATATTTTAGGTCGCCAAAGCTTTTTTGGTGCTGAATTTTTGCTCGCTTTGAGGGCCCCCTGACCGCTCGAACAATTTCATTTGTTGAAGCTGGGTGTAGCATATTCAAAAGCATTGTGCAAAGAGCAATGGTTTATACATTGCCAATACAAACTTCATTTTTTTGTGATTCAAATTTGTTATAGAATGAGAATCCAAATCGTCAAAAAGATGGACCATACCACATCTTAAATTATTTTTTAATTTTTTAATTTTTTAATCAAAATCTTAAAATAAAAAGGAAGAAGTTTTTGTAGTCCCCTGCTTCATAATTTGTGGAAATGTTTGACTTGCATTCAAAAAGGAATTTGTACTAAAGCAAATGATATTTTTGGCATTCCCAAGCAAAATGATATTGTGCCTTTGTGTTAAAGATCTCAAAGTTTATAGAAGGTCATGACAAATGTTTTGGCATTGCCCAAAAAGAAGAAAGTCCGACAATTCACACTTAGAATATCATGACTTATATTTTAGAAGTCCAATGTATTTAAATACTATATTTGCATGAAGCTAATACAACAATACATTTTCATTAATCTTTTTAAGGACTCGTGATCAAAATCAAAACTAAAATCATAGAAACCCGTCTAAAATGGGAAATGTTCCGTTGGGGGCAGTGTCCTCAAAGGATTAAAATATATCGTAAAATAAACACCAAAAAGAGCACACTTTTGTAATTGAAAAACATAGCAGATAGTGCAAAACATTTAAGAGATAATATTAAATGAAATAAAGTAAAATAAAATAATACAAGTGATATAAATAGGTGTTTTATGGGATTTTGATTACTAAGATTATGACATTGTTTTCATTTACTAAGACATATGAATGATTTCAATCTAAAATAACATTCTAAGATAGACAACTATTCTACACATAGTAGGTCTTTGATTCATTTGTTGTCTACGTTCAAAATATCTTGGTGGTTGATAAGCTATGTTTCATTAGGGTTTAATGCATAGCCTTAGAACTCCAACACAAAAGGCTGTTGTGTTTTATTTAAAACCACTTTCATTATGCATGATTTTCAATTGGTAAGATAAGAAATTTATTTTTTCTATTCTCTATATTTCAAATCTATTATATTAAGTGCACACTATCATGCAATCATGTCACAATTTCATTCAATGTTTCCAATCCATTTCATCCATGTTTACAATTAAACAACTTATTGTTCAAAGATTTTTGCAAGTTTAGAAGATGACAAAAACTAACAAATAACTTTTAATTGGCTAAACCTACAATGCTTATGAATTGTTTAGAAGTTGCCAAGCTTTTGGGCTTTATTTTTTTGTAAAGATAACCATTATAACTTTTAAAGTGTAGCCAGGTTAATGGAAACCAGTTCTCATATTGACCATGTTACTTTAGCTAGTCTCAATTAGATTTAAGACAAATTGATAACTTTCTTGTATTTTAAGTGAAATTCAAAAAATTATTGCTACATTAGTATATATATATAACCATAAATGGAGAATGTTTGAATTCCATTCACAGAGGATCTAATTATAATTCATAATCTTTGGTTTATCTTTAAATGACCATACCAAATTTATAATGTATGGTGCATTCTCTCCACATCAACACTTATAGTAATCATGTAGACAATATAAGCATGCCTATCTTTCAAATCATCTATAGTTCACTTCTAGAATGAAATGATTGTAGATTAAGTGATCAATGACATATTATTATCATAATAGATCATGTCCAAGAAACACTCTATTTGGACACTATTGACCCATTTTGCAACATTCTTTCTATACTGAGACCGCATTGAGGTTGCTATAGCACGTAGAATTTCACAAGTTCAATGGTGCAAAATCCCCTTAAAAAATAACCAACATCTATAAAATTAGGGCATATCCAACCACTTTCATCCCATTACCACCCATTCATCCATCCAAATGGAGATTTGCTATCAGTCAAGAGCCCTCTACTTTTGGTCGGCACTTACGGAGGGTATCTATGAGCAGCCACCGGCTAAACATGCCAACACACATTAAGAACTCATAACTGATTCACCTTTCATAGGTAAAATATTAAAAGTACTTTAATTACTGTTGTAATCCTATTGGCTATTATCAAAAATTAAATGTGTTATTATTTGTTGTTCATGGGGTTTACCTTATCCCCAAATGGACTGAAGATGCGCTTACAATCAAGTCTTCAATAAAACCCCCCACCCCAATAATCAACCAAACCCCCTAACCAACGCCTATAAAACTGGGGTATATCCAACCCACTTCCATCCAGTTACCACCCATTCAACTCCAAATTGAGGTTTGCTATTAGTTAGGACCCTTTACTTTTGGTTGGTGCTTAAGGGGTGTACCTGTTGGTGGCCACCCGCTAAACATCGGAGCACACTTTAAAAATTCATAACTAATTCAATTTTCATTAGAAAAATATGAAATCACTCGGGTTGTCATCGTATTTCTATTGGCTATCACTGGGAAAATAAATATACTATTATTCACTCTCTCCGTACATGCACATAGCTTAACCTGCTCGTAACGAGGGGGCTCACTTAAGTTCAAGTTTCTTCCAAGCGATGAGACATGAGTGGCACTCATCAGACAGACAGAGGCCCCCTTGTAACAAGCAACAAATCTTGCGTTAGGTGAGATGTGTTTAGCCCAGTACACAACCTGAAACACATCCCCAGGTCACTTCACTGACACTTGCAAGTCCGTTGCCATTTTTCCATCCCCGAATAACTTACATGAACTGCAGTCTGAACCATTTGCGGTAAGTTAAATGCATAAGAATGATGTCACATTGTCAGTTGTTATTTCCGTACCTTGTCTATGGCAGTGCTGTTGAGTGATTGAATGACGTAACTCTGCCATGGCTCACATTCTTACTTTATCAGCTGCCCATTGCGAGAAAAAGCCATACATAATATGAAAAAACAAGACAATGATTCCCTGTATTTAACCATATGTGTCAGTCGGGAACCATATATAAGGTAAGCCCCATAACCAGCAGGTCAACCCCTAACCCTTTAGTGCTCATGTCATGTCTCTAAAACCAAGATATGTGATGATTTATTTCTTTGAACTAATTTTGATAGAGATAGAATGCCTAATTTCAGTACCCAACCTTATAAACTTGAACTCAACCCATGACTTAAACTCTGGGGAAAGTTTTGCACGACATCCAACGGTTGATGGGATAGATTATAGTGTTTCAAGCTATTGTATTTTGGTTTTGAAAATTGTGGATTTTGGAGGGTATACTACTTTATCGATCAATATATTCTTGCAATAATTTTTTTTATTTTGAATGAAAGAGGGTCACATATGCTCTAGGTCGATAGCATCCCATTGACATATCATACGACAAGAAAACATTTACACATGATTATTGATGATTTTTAAACTTGTGTCTACTTGATTGTATACGAAAATGTTCCAAACTTATACGAATTAAAACATAAGTTTTGTATGCAATAAGAGAGATCAATAATCACAAAACAATGAAGAAGCTCTCAAAGACAAATTTCAATCAAAATTAAAGACCAAAATCATTTTGCATGTGTATGAAATACAACATAGTATGCATCATGGTATTCACTGTATTTTAGGGTATTTGGTGTATTTTGTGTTGTATTCATAGCTTTTCCATGAGTTCTATAACTCCAAATCATGATGTGATTTTTGAAGAGTGTTCATGTAATGTATGTGCAAATTTGAACTTCAAGTTTCACAACCTAATTTGCCATGAATTTCATGCAAATTGAGTTTTAACACCTCCATACTACCATTTTGAGTGTATTGGGCACTAAAATGTTAAAGTTCAGAGAAGCCACACTTGGGTTGCAACATGATGTTTTTTGTGTATTTGACATACAAGGTGTAAGAATTGATGTATACAATAGTTAGGAAAATTATTATTTGTGTTGAGCCTGATCCAATGAGACATGACACGTCATTATTGCACCTACTACATGCTTAAGAAGTTGCAAAATGGTCATGTAATCTACAACTATGGTGTCGTATTTGAACATGATAAGGTCCAAATATTGAAATGACCTCCAAATGAAAGATGTTTGCTAGACAATCTTCATTCCAAAGGTGTATGTCTTGCTAAATTTTAGTACATGTTTTATATGTTAAGAGTCAAATATGTGACCATACATGGTCCTCCATTGACCTTTAAGGATTTAGCAACAACTTAATCAATGTGGATATATGGAGAGAGAAAATGATAAAACATCCATTATTCAATGATAGCCAATAGAAATACAATTTCAATCCAAGTGATTCATAATTTTTCAATAAAACATGAATTAGTTATGAATTTTCAAAGTGTGCTCTCATGTTTAGTGGGTGGCCACCAATAGGTACCTTCATAAGCATTGACCAAAAGTAAGGGGTCTAAACTAATAGCAAACCTCCATTTGGAGCAAAGGTGGTAATGGGATGGAAGTGGGTTGGATGTACCCCAATTTTATGGGCGTTGATTATGGGATTTGGTTGGTTATTGTGCGACTTTACCCTACAAGCATGTATTGTACTATGTAGAATACAACAATATGTATTACTATTTAGCAAGACTTACACCTTTGGATTGAAGACTCTTCAACGAATCATAACATATGGACCTTATCATGTTCAAATACAACATTAGACATGTAGAGTATTGTGACTTTATGACGTTTAAGGGTTAAACCATGCAACATGCTTGTCATAATGATCTTCAAAAAGAAAAGATACTCCTGCTTACAACCTTTGAGTGAGAAGCTAGTTTGAAATATGACTTATTATGACTTTCTTATGAATTATTTAAGTAATTTCTTGTAGATTCCTATAATTGCTAGTAGGTTACTCCATTCTTGTACTCATAGCATCCACCAATCAATTGCCATTATTTTATTATTGATTTGCTCATAATCAAATACAAAGAAATTGGATCAACTCCAAAATGATAAAAGTCCCAAGGTCGGCTTTTGTAGATCTTGGGCACGTTTCCATGGTTGCAATTTATATTTACAATTATTGAGATTTTATACAAAAATGCAAGAAGACAACATATATTACATGAGAACATTTTTATTTTGATCGGAGTTATGGAATAAAGGTTATGCCATCATAAAACTTTTTAAGAGCGGACATGGTGGGTAGCTCCAAAAAGTTTTTGCTAGGACATCCTATCAAAAATGAGATCTTCAATACTAGCAAGTAATATGATTTCCATTCATATTGTAAAAAAAAAATTATTGTCTTTAGTGAAAAATAACACATAACCTAATTTAAACATTTTCACCCATTGTTGAACAACATACCAAAAACACTTCTTCTTTTTCATAAAATGTAGAGATCTTTATAGTTTATAGTTTTTTAATTTTCTACAACAATATGTGGTGTATACCTTCTTATTGGCCATTTAGACCATCATTCCAAAACATATTAAGTTCGTAGAAAAATAAAACGTGTGGTGGCAATTTTTGAACCTCCACTCCTTGCACAATTGTTTTGAATATGCTCCACCCTTTCTCTACCTCTAAAAAACTGGTGTACAAGGAACTAATATCATGCTTAACATGATGATAATGATTAGACCTTGTGTAGTGCAAAATTTTGTCACCAAAGTTTGCTAATCCACTCAATGCAAGGAAGAAAATGAACTGTATTCTCTACTTCAAACACTATAATCTTTAAATCCATGTGCTCAAAGTTTATGAAATTTTGTAGTGAAGTTTCATTATAAGTCTTAACAGAGATATTGTGGCTAAAATTGAAAATACAAGTTTTCGCTTCCTTCCTTCCTTACTCATTCCACTAGAATCAACAATTATGAAGTGTTTGTGGTGCAAAATTGTGAAGAATTTTTAGAGGTTAAGAACCAAAAAGTTCAACATATGCATTGTTGACAAGTGTAGATACATGTTGTCCTCAATGAGGCGAGACCATGTCCCCACGTGATACCTGGCTCTATCTTTGCACGATATCATGTCCCAATTCTGACGCGGTTTAAGATTTCATCTGATTAATTTCATCTAATAGATTTTGGCACGAAATTGTTTGGGATTGCCAGATAGACAACAATTAGTTATATATGAAGATGACTACAAGTCCCATATTAAAAACAATATTTTCCACCTAGAATTAAATAAATAAATAAAAACTTTGAGAAGCATAGTGCATTTACTTTAAAATAATGGTTGCTTAAAATCAATGTTTAGTTGAATGATGCATATTGAAGTTCTAATCACCACTTTTGAAGTCCTTATTTTTTATTTTTTATTTCCACAATTCCAATTTTGTATGAGATCTCTAATTATTTCAACTTAAATATAAGCAAGGTGATTGAATATACCAAAGAAATGAGTACCCCATACCTAACAATGACCTTTAATATTGGGGCACTACCTACACCCATCCTAGAATTTCTAAGATCAACCTATTACATCGAACGATCATACTTTTCATCACCAATTACATCGAACGATCATACTTTTCATCACCAATTACATGCTACACCAAAATATCAAAATAATTATCCGATTTGAAATAGACAAAATACTTGGCTCATTAAGCATTGCATTTAAACACAAATGGAGAGGCAATGGAATAGCACCTCCACACAACACACAAGATGTTTGGCAAGCAATACACTAGGCACAACTTGTTGCCTAAAATGATCCAACTACCATCACAATTGTCATCTTGCTAGACACTTACTGTAACCAAAAGTTTAATCCACACTCAAGCCCCCTTCTAGACTTGCACATAATCTTCCTATTTGAGGTAGACACAATATTAATGAACGACCTACTATACCACAAAAACTCAAAAAACCCCGGCTCGAACCATCTACACTACAAATAACATGTATACATCATGAAAATCAAAATATTGGCACTCTAGAACAACTCACACAACTAAAAACAAACCTTAAAATACCAAGACTACCGCACCCTGAGGTCGCTTTTGGTACACCAAACACCGAATATAGTGTGGACTAGAGTGATTTGAGTTTCTACACTAATTGGAAATTTACATCCAATCAACAACTGACACACACTCACTTGAAAACGAATAGCCAATCAAATTTTGACATGCACACGCGTGATAAAAATTAGTATGGTTGATCCACATCAATTAAGAATCCACACTATATTCAATGTTTGGTGTAGTTCATGGTTGAATTAATTAGTTTCGTCATACACATCATTTCAGCACCTATTCAAAATTTCCTTTTAGTCGGCAATCCATTAACTGAATTTTACAACTTTTCCGCAACTGGCTTGATCTTGAAAGTACCGAGGTGTTGAAAAGTCATGTGCATTAACGCAAAAATGCCATCCACATTGTTCTGATGGTATTAAAAATAAAAGAAGTGGGAGACAACATGCAAGTTAGTGAGCCTCGAGTGCAGAGTTAGTCACTGAGGCGTGAGTGCGTGTTTAGTAAGTGACGTACAGACATAGACTTGAGTCATGTGGATGTTTACTTCTACTTTTTATGTTTTGAAGTATAATTTTCAATTTGAATTACTTTTTTTTCTTGATTTTTTCAATTTCAACAACTCAACTTATAATTCTCAAATACTTAGACAGTTGTGAATTTATTTATTTTATTTATTTTGGACAACTTACTTAAAATTTCCAAAATTCTGGACAAACCCTCGTTTTGAATTAATTATGTACAAAAGCGACCACAACGTAGGGTATACACTAATATTTCACCCCACTCCTATGTATACCCAGGTAAACCACAACAAACAATGGTTAAAGCTAACATACGTTAGTCTCCTCAAATTCATATAAACTATCCTCTACCATTCCTTGTTTATCAAACCAACTTACCCCTCAAATTCAACCCTACCTTTTGTTGTAGTACTAATGGATCATTTAAAGATCCCACTAAAATTATCCTTGGCTGCTGGCATAAAGAAAGAGCTTGGTAACGTATGCACAATCCATCCAAAGGAATCAAAATAGAAAAAAGACTACATGGACTTCAAAACATTATTGAAGGAGAAATGATATCCATACCCAAAACCCTCAACTCAATCACAAGGAAAAATGGGAATGAACGAGCATATATATATTCATAGATTGTGTAAATGTACTATATCTACTCAAAACACAAATCGAACATTCAACTCACCGTAATAGCCACCTAGACCAAGTCACATTAGCTTTTACAGTCAAAATATTACTAATATGTACACAATCTACAACTCTAAAAAAGTAAGAGCCCATGCTAATATAGATGGGAATCAACAAGTAGATAAATTTGCCAAAGAGGGGCGTGAAAAAGCACATTAAACACAAAACATCCATACAAACATACGCATGTCACTCCATACTACTTCCAAAAAGATGAACGGCCCTCATCTATGGAGGACAACCTATATAAAGGACCCATACGATGTCTAGTTAACTATATGAATATACAAGATTACAAAAATGACCTTGAAACAATCATTGATAGATTTATTGACATCAAAAAATGGACATGTAATAAAATCAATGACAACAAACTTTCTACAAACTTTTGGAAAAATCCTATAATTACATGTTTGCAAAAACATGCCTAATAAATTCCGCACCGGACAATATGTGGTACATGCTTGAAAACACCTATTTCGGAAATAAGAAGTTTCCCATTCATAACATATTTGAAAATGTACAACTTCATACCTAGACACGTGGCTCCACATACTACTCAAATGCCAAAATTATCACATACACTCCCGACTTATCAAATGACACAAGAAAGTGGTGTGAGAAATTCAAAAGTTGATTGTTTGATCAAACAAATCACAAAATTTTATACTTATGAACACCGGAACCTTCAATAACAATCCACAAGAAAATACAGTCTCCAAGTGGCTACTACATTGTACATAATATATCCAACAATGTTACTGCAATGCTAAATATAAACTAAACATATTATATGTCAAAGGACTATCATGGAAAGAACCCCCCCCATAGACAACATAAACCCAAACCTAACTATACAGTTTATTGAATTCAAAAAATGTAATGATAGATCTACATCTCAAGCAATTTGAAAACAAAATAAATATACATATCAACCACTTATTAATGACATCAGTGCACTTGGGTGGAAGGTTGATCTCTTTATTGTCATCACAACTGCTACCCGTACTACTATCTATATCCCATCAATGACAATTCCTTAACAAACATTTCAAATCCCCATTAACTCAATTAAGAACACATTCAGAAACATAAATACTATTGCAATCCAACATGCTATGTCCTTACTTCTACATAAGAGAAAAATTCACAATAACCAATCCATACTAGAGTTACAAGGTACCCCATAATACTTATTAAACATCACATATTATCTACCATATACCTTTTATAGCAACCATATTACGCCATTGTATCTGACACTTAGTACTTTTTCACTTCTCTAAACATATAGGAATTGGTTAGTAACTGCTCTTCATTACTTGTTACTGGTTAAATAGTGTTTACCCTTGAGCAGGAAACTAGTTCCATACTACCAACTTATGTTTGGTGGAAAGAAAGAAATAAAAAAGAACAGCGGTCTCCGGAGGAGTCCGGCATGAACAAAGTGTTTGTTCGTTCCACCACTAAAGCAATGCCCACTAGACAAAGGATTAGTAGTATGGAACTACTCCCCCCTCTCAAGGATAGACATTATAGACTACTAAGTATAAAAGAGCCATTTTAAGTTTGATGGGGGATAAAAAGTGTAGAGTGCATGGTGTTGGAGGTAAAGTAGTTTTGTTTATATGTTTTGATTGGTCATGGTTTGATCGATTACAAGTTGTGTGACTCGGGCAGAGGTTGGTTGTTTTCTTGTCTTCTTTTATGGAGAAGAATAGACATGGCGTACTAGATAGCGATGGTGTTGATATTTTTGAAAGTGTTTCTAATTAAGGCATTTGGGATTTTGAATGTGACTCCAATGTATTTCAAGAAAGGGGTATAGGTAGTGGCTTTGGCTCCAACCGTAATTACTATGAGTGGGTCAACTTTCTAGCCTAGTGTGCTAATTTTGTTTAGAAGAGGTTGAAATTTGTTTATTTTTTGTCCAATCGTGAATGGGAAGAATTTGTCTTTGCAATATGTGAATTGTATGAATTTGTATAGTTAGAAGCTTTTAGCGGGGGTGGTTGTATGATAGGCCGCGGACATAAAATAGATATGGTATAAATCTACGCTACAATGACATCTTTGTATTCTACATGTATACTAGGGTGACATTCAAATTGGCATTTTGGCAATTCCAGGGATAGTGTCCTACAGTGCTGCCAACTTTGACACCCTCCCAAGGATTGAGGAAAATCTTTTTTGTCGATTAAATTTTTGGAGTGAAAACACCTTCAAGTTTTATACATGTGTGGAAAATATAAAGTCCAAGAGATCCACACAGAAATAATATTCCAAATCTACCAACATGTGTAGTTGTGAGAAACATTTCACTGCTTCCAACTTTGACACCCTCAAAAAAAAAATTGTTTGTTTTTTCCAAGATATTTTGGACATGAGACCACGTCTATGTTGATTATACGTGTGCCTAATTTCAAGTCCAAAAGATCCACAAAAGAAAAGAAAAGAAATCTAAATCTACCAACATGTGTAGTTGTGAGAAACAATAAGGGAAACCATTTCACTATTGCCAACTTCAACACCCTCCCTCAATCTGAAAAATTGTTATTTGACCGTGAAAATTTTTGCACAAAATCATCTCTATGTTGATATGACGTGTGCCAAATTTTAAGGCCTGAAGATGAATAAAAAATCATCTTCAAAATCTACCAACCAGGGTTTTTTTTTTTTTTTTTTTTTTTCGTTTCACGGATTTAGCCAAAGTGGCGACACTTATTTTGTGGAGACCACACATGTGACGACACAAAGTTTCTTGTGAAACCATACAAAACCAAATTTTCTCCATAAATATCTTATTTGGGGAATCCATCTCCATAAGCATAGACTTGTACATCTTTTTTGGCAGCAGAATGAGTCCCTGCTGTTCGCTAGTAGCAATATGGCGATATGGAAACGGCCATCGATGTAATTTTGGTGATATAAAATCATAGTTTCCCCACTTTTTAGGA
Organism: Bryoerythrophyllum caledonicum; assembly: GCA_963971425.1. NCBI lineage: Eukaryota > Viridiplantae > Streptophyta > Bryopsida > Pottiales > Pottiaceae > Bryoerythrophyllum > Bryoerythrophyllum caledonicum. The sequence continues at coordinate 8,733,224 of OZ020517.1, read as the reverse complement.
ATATTCTCTTTTGGGAATATTCCATATTTGGGGAAAAAACCGCCATCTAGCTCCAAATCGCCAAAGAGAAAGCCCTGCTACCAACATATGTAACTATAAGAAACAATATTGAGTATCTTTTTTTTATTCATCATGTGGCCGTGAAATTTGGCACACTTGTTATAAACATAGAGATGATCTATTGTGCCATAAATTTCATAGTAAAAAAAATTCAACCCTAGGGAGGGTGTCAAAGTTGGCAGCTATGAATGGCTCACAACTACACATTTTGGTAGACTTTGAATATATTTTTTTGTATTCATCTTCTCGGCTTGAAATTTTGCACACATGTTGTCAACATAGAAATGATCTTGTGCCAAAACATTCAAGGTAAAATGACAATTTTTCAGCCCTAAGGAGGGTCTCAAAGTTGGCAGCAATGTAGGTCACTATCCCTGGAATCACCGAAACGCCAATTTGAATGTCACCCTACTGTACATGGAAGTAGCCATAGTGGGACCATGTTTTTTGATGGGTTGTTTTGGAAAATACCAACATTCATATAAGTAAGGCAACGGGTTTTATTATGGAATATAAGTAGTTTTTACATTTTCCACACTGCCTTATTGTGTCTTTTGGCTATTAATGAATGTATGTGATGTTGTTGGCACTTGAATAGTACATATAACCAAGTATTTAATTCTGTAGAGTTGCAGATAGAGCATGTGTTGGAGGGGAATCTTTCGGATCCAAATAAAAGTTGTTTTCTAGCATTTCCCATATATTGGCCCATCCTGAATTTTATTGTGTATGTTTTTTGTCCGTATGTATTAAGGGGGTTTTCCAAAAGTCATTGAAGAGTTTGTCGTCAATGTCTTTATTCCCTATCCATTTTTCTATGTTTGAAAAAAAATTAGCTAATTCCGTTAGGTTGTTATATAAATCATGTTTTTACAGATATTTGGATAGAAATCTTGTGGGGTCTTTATCTAAGGTGTCACCCATGGATGGCCATTCATCTATTTTATAGTAGTATGGTGTGTGGGCATGTTTGTATGTGTGTTTAGCTGCCCTATGTTCTATGTCTCTTCCGATTTTGGCTTATTGATCCGCTTATTCATTTCCCTCAATGTTGACTTGGGCCCTTTCAATGTTTGGTGGACATACACTTAGTGGTGGAAAGAACAACTCTCTATTCACGCCGGCTTCCTTTGGAGATATTTTTCCACTTCTAAACTAAGTGATTTTTTGCTAAACTAAAATGAAATCAATATATTCATTTCTTTAGAGGCAAATTTCTCTCCCAAAAAAACCTAGATTTGTCTAATGGTTACAAGAGGTGGTATTCAATCTAGCTAAATAGAGCCAAATGACTCTTTGAAGCTCTTAAAAAAAATTAACCCTACATTTTTTTTAATCACCAAATTTCATATAAAAAATGGATGTATATTGATGAAAGTGATCCAGTCGGATAAAGTAGGTTACAATGTTACATATTTGCACAAAAAGTGGTGGGTATCTAAAATATACCCCCATGACTGACAAATTGAGCAATGTGCGTATGAGGAGAATCCAATTAATCATACATTTACATTTTAGTGATAGCTAATAGAATTACAATCCCTACGCAAGTGATATCATATTCTTCTGATGAGATGTGAATTAGTTATGAATTTTCAAAGTGGTCAGCATGTTTAGCTATTTTTGCCACTAGGTACCCCCCATTAGCGCCAACCAAAAGTTAGGGGTCTTGACCAATAGTAAGCTTTAACCTTGTAAGACCGATGAGCTTTTTCGGCTTGAGAGAATCTATGTGTGTTTTAGATCAAGCAGAATGCCATTCATGCATTGGGTACATTTTAGCACAAAAATCTACAATTCCACTTCACGGAAGTCATTGTAGCTCGTCAATGATTGCACCGATTGTTGTGGCAATGGTCTCAATAGATGCCCATCTTCCTTCACCTCTAAGTCATGGTGTGATTTTTCCTTCGAGGTGGCTTGTAGCCCTTGCTAGAAAGGTTCTTGTGCCAAAACGACCCACAGATGATCGTTAGGGTTAGTTTGGAGCTCACGTAGAGTGAATGGGTGGAAATGAGGCAGATATGGGGTGGAATTGGGACCAAATGTAGAGTGGTACTGTAGCGATAGGAGGGTGGCGGTGATGGGCTGGACCACCTTAGATAGTAAATGAAATGGAGGCCAAGCTAAGGTTAAAAGTACGGCACATGACATTAAATTGAAGATGGGTAAAGGTGAGATTTATAAGGGAAATTGAATAGCATCCACTCAAAACTGTCACTGCTCGTTGGTGCAACCAGTCATTTGATAATGAAGCCTGCATCTGACATGACAAGAGCGGTTGTACTGAGATGTAGAGAGAAAGTAAGTTGGGTCCCGGGAATTGTCATGTGTCCAGTACTTACCAACTTTATAATGTTTTGTACTGCACGCGAGCAGCAACAAATGAATGTGGCAACCATCACTTAACTTACTTCCCACTCACACTCACACACAGTTTGCCTTTTCATTGACATTGCATAAATTCTGCTTTTATTACGGTGGGTCAGCCTGAACTTTTGGCAGCTTCCTTTACTATTTACCCCGTAAGTTTTGTACTATTCATCCAACCTTTACATGGTGAACCCAAAGTTTTCAAAGGGAAGACAAGATGTAAAATGAAAAATCAAAGAGTAGTATAAAGACTCGGTTCATAGAAATGTAGAATCTTGTCTAGTGGTTCTCTATGAATTTAGGCTAGGATGTCCTAAACCCTTAAAGGAATGAGAAGCCATATTTGGGTTGCAACATGATGTTTCCTATGTATTTAGCAAACAAGGTGTAAGAATTTATGTATTCAATAGTTTCAAAGATTTGTAATTGTATTGAGCCCAAACCAATGACATATTACATTTCAAATTTAGATTATTCTTGCACCTACTATGTGTTTGGTGTCATATTTGAACATGATAAGGTTTAAATTTTGAAATGGTCTCCATATGAAAGATGTCACTTGAAGAATTTTCATTCCAAAGGTGTATGTCTTGCTAAACTTTCATACATTTTTTTGAAATCTAAGAGTAAAATATGTGACGGTATCTTTGATCTTCGACAGACCTTTGATGGGTAATCCTTAAACGTCAGTCCAGAACCATACATACATGCATGTGGTTTACTTTGTAAAATACAAGAAATATGTATTTAGGTTTGGCAAGACTTACAACTTTGGATTGAAGATTTCAATCAACGTCTCTCAATTGGAGGTCATCCCAATATCTGATCTTTATCATGTTCAAATACAACTCCATACATGTAGAATACTATGGGCACCAGTGGGCCGTTGTGATATTTAAGAGTTAAGCCAACAACCACCCTAGAAGCTGAGTGAATCACATTCTAGGGTCTACAAGTATTCACTTTAATGTATCATAAGAAAATCATAACAAGTCATTCTTCAAATTAAAAAAGGGGATTTGAATTTCTCAATCAACGGACCATGTCGAAGGGAATATTTTTATTTTGTGGAGATCATGAATACAAATATGCAAATAGCTTAACCCCTTAAGGCTTAACAAGCTCACAAGGCCTAGGAGAATCTACTAGCATAATAGATTGTGTTGAATGTCATCTACATAGTGAATAAATTTCAACTCAACCCTACTTCATGGAAATCACCGTAGTTCGCCAATGCTTGCATTGATTATGGTAATGATGGTTGAGATAGATGCTCATCTTGCTCCACCACCAACTCAGAGTTCAAAATTTTCAAAGAGGTGGCCTATAGCGCCTGCTACAAGGATTAACGTGCCCAAACAATCAATGCATGATTGTTAGGCCTTAACCCTTTAAGAACGGCACATGCAACCATGCCTGGGAGATGCCACAAGTGAGTACATTTCATCACGACTAATCACTACATCATCTACACAATGGATACTTTTTATTGCAATTGGTCACTACAAACATCATTGCAATTTGCCTGTTAGACTCCAACACACATCCTCACCGCATTTGTTCAGAGCGCATGGATCCAAGGAACTTAACCCCTAAAGGACCATTTCTACATGCGGGGTACAAATCAATTTTGGGCAGGTTCCTAAAAATCAAATTTTGAAGATAACTTCTCAAAAAAAATCGTGAGAATAGGAATATGGGTTATCTTTCAAGCGGAATTTTATTTATTTTTTGGACCTGTAAGGAAAAAGTTATGGTGCTTCAAAAATAAAAAGCTCAACTCATTTAGCAGGTGGACAGGGTGCTATAGAGATGAATAGTGCTACTGTAGACTTGACAATTGCACTTTTTTGAGGCGGGTAGTAGTGAAGGAAAGATTTTGGCAACCTTCAATGTTTTCACTTCAAAATGCATAGAAATTAAGACTTTTTTTCTATTGTTAGAATAAGTCATGGTAATTTTACTCACCTTTTGGATTTAATATCCAACCATTACTTCTCTATTTGAAAAATAAAATTGATTTCCTAAGTAAAGGGCGACTTCCTATACCCCTAGTAGTTGGAGGTCCATTTTTCTTATCCTAAACACCTCCATTACTTGTGATTTTTGGCGTGCAATGACCTAACACAAGGTAGAAGATAGATTCGTTGAGTTTATGCAATGTGTAGTGGAAAAATTTGCCATTATCTTGAGTCAATGTACATTGGCCATGTCCGGGCAAGGTGGAATTTTTTTAATAATAAAAATCACTCTTCAAATGCATATATCTTTTAACCCGTACCGTCAAAGTTTACAAACATTTTAGGATGTCTTCTCGTAGTAGTCAACTTGAAGATCCAACGGTTTAAAAATGGTAGAAAAAAAGTTTCAATAAGTCTATTGAAATCTCATCTCAAAGTGGCAGTGATGGAGTGGTTTTGGTGAAGCACAAGGCCCATCCTTTAGGGCTTAAATTAGGGCTTAATTTAGGGCTTAATTTAACCTCTGAAGGACAAAGATGAAGTATTGGTCCACCAATTTGAAAATTACTCCAAGAGTGACCACGTATGGGCATCTTGTCCTTAACCCCTAAAGGCCCAAGAGTCCCCTCGAGGGACACTTGAAGGTTTGGGCAGGTTCCTATGGTGTCAATTAATAACATTATTTTTTGAAATTTCTATTGTAGATGGACATTGCTAAAAGCTTTCTGTGGGTCCAATTTTTTCCTAAATCGGACACTTTATGAAAAAGTTATAGGGTTTTGAATATCAAATGGGAAGATCTGGCACGTCGGGCAACTCCAAAACTTTTGCTAGGACAATCTATTGAATGTGAGATTTTCAATACTAGAAAATTATATTATTTCCTTTCATATTGTCAAAAAAAACCTCTTGTCTTAAGTGGAAAGTAGCATAATAATCTAAGTCAAACATTTTAGCACATTGTCACACTTTTTTGGGCAAGATACCAAAAAAACTTCTTCTTTTTCCTATAAAACTTAGAGATCTTCATAATTCTTACATTTTATTTTTTCTACTACAAGATGTGGTGTAAACCTTCTTATCGACCATTCGGATTATCATTCTAAAACATATTTAGTTCACAAAAAAATAAAACATGAATTGGCAATTTTTGAACCTCCACTCCTTGCACATTTGTTTTGAATATGCTACACCCCTTTACTACCTCTAAAACTTGGTGTGCAAGGAAATAACATCATGATTAACATGATGATAATGTTTTTAGACCTCGTGTAGTGCAGAAATTTGACACCAAATGTAGTCAAAGTCTGTTGATCCACTCAAAGTAGGAAAGAAAAAGAACGGATTTCTTTACTTTGAACATTATTATTTTTCAATCTGTGCGGTCAAAGTTTATGAAATTTTGTGAGAATGTTAATAAATAAGTCTTTATTTAGATCCTATGGTTAGATGTAGAAATAAAAGGTTTTGATTACCTCATCACACATTGCACTAGAACAAGCAGTTTTGAAGTGTATTTGGTGTGAAAATGCTTTGGGCCTTTAGGGGTTAACCCTTAAAATTCCAAGAGTCCCCTCGCGGGACTCTAGAAGGTTTGGACAGGTTCTTATGGTGTAATTTTATAACAATTTTCTTTGATATTTTTAATGTAGATGGACCTTACTAATAGCTTTGTCTGAGTCTAATTTTTTTCCTAAATCCTACATTTAATTAAAAAGTTATAGGGTTTTGAAGTTCAAATGGGGAGGTCGGGCACGTCTGGCAACTCCAATTTTTTTTTGCTATGACACTCAATTGAATGTGATATTTTCAATAAAGCAAGTAACATTTTATCCTTTCAAATTGTCAAAAAAAATCTCTTGTCTCTAGTGAAAAAAACTTATAAATCCAAGTCAAACATTTTCACACATTATCGAACATTGTCGGACAAGGTACCAAAAAAACTTCTTCTTTTCCACATAATATCTTTATTTTTTATTTTTTCTGCAGCATTATGTGTTGTAAACCTTCTTATTGACCATTCGGATTCTCATTCCAAAACATACTAAGTTCACCAAAAAATATAACAGAAATTGACAATATTTGAACCTCCACTCCTTGCACATTTTTTTTGGAATATGCTACATCCTTTTTCTACCTCTTAAAATTGGAGCACAAGGAACTAATATCATGCTTTACATGGTGGAAATGAATTTCGACCTTGTGTAGTGAAAAAATTTGACACCAAGTGAAGTCAAAGTCTGCTAATCCATGAAACCCAAGGAAGAAAATGGACCCTTTTCTCCACTTCAAACACTATAAGATTACAATCCGTGGGGTCAAACTTTATGAATTTTTTAATGTAAGTTACTTAATAAGTCTCAATTGAGATCCTATGGTGAAACCTAGAAGTAAAAGTTTTTACTCGTTGCACTAAAAGAAGCAATTTTGAAGTGTTTTTGGTGTGAAATTGTCAAAAGAGTGAAGGGGTTTAATAGTGGGAGTAAAGTCCTCAACGTTATACCACCTTTTCCTAGAATTTTCGGTTTCAACAAACACCAGCAGAACTCCAGGACATCGGTGATCGGAGCATGGGAACCTGATTGCCAAACAGGCTTGCACAAGCAGCAGCAGGAGGCGTGCTGGATTTGGCATGCTGCCGATGTACAACAACTTAACCCATGATCCGAGTACGAATGATGAAGAGTGTGTAAACTCAGGGCACAAAACAAGAGCCACATGATCATGCCAGGCTGCCAGTCTTACAGCAAGAACTACCTAAACACCACAGTACTTAGATGTCACTGGTCAACAGTTTTCTCTTTTTCTTGCTTTTCAGACAACTATTTCAGTTACAATTTTTACCAAATTGTTTACATTTTCCCAAAGGTGGATGCTTTCTCTGCAATAAATGGAGAAAATTAATGCATTCCACACATTCCAGACCACTTTCCATCACAACTCACTTTAATTTGAACTGCACTGTGCATTGCAAAAAACATATGCCAATACTGTAGCTTGTTGTTTTGCTTACGGGCGGTTGACACTACGGACCAATAACTTGTCCCATGCACCTCTAAAATCTGTGATTGGCTCCATCAACTCGTCCCGGGATGACTTGGGTTTACACTACGAGGAAAAAAGAAAAGTGACCGAAGGATTTGAGGTCCTGAAAAGACCTAGAAATAGGCCTAGTGGATAATGTTGAAGGGTCCCCTGGATTTTGCGGCAAGATAGGCAAAAAGGATTCTCTTATTGCTAAATGAGGAGACCATGGGCCAAAAATGCCATTTTATTATTTATTAGTTTTTTAGTTTTAAAAAATAAATTGGTTTTGTTTGAGGGGGCCCATCGTTACTGTAAATACAATGGCGGCCACCCTTTACTTACCTCATACCGTTAGACTTTGAACTCAAAGTAGAAAAGGTCATCGCCTTCCTTGTATCATTCCCTCATTTGTCTTGTGTGCCTTGATTCTTGCTGTATTTTGATATTTCGGCTTGTTTTTTTTTCTTCGTTTTTAAAGGCAAAACTGCCTTTTTAAGGCATTCATTAAAAAAATCGGCACACCCACTTATTAGTACATGGTCATTCCTCCCCGTCCAAGTTTGGTTTACACTTGGTGAGAGCCCAAGGGCTTAAAAAATTACATTTTTCTACAGTGTGACCTTGGAAGTGTGACCATGAAGTGTGACCATGAAATTAATCCATTTTCCTTGGTCATGGCTCTTGGTCTGTAGTGTAAACCACCCCTTAAAAAAAACTTCAGCCTGGGGCATCCTCAGTGAGGAAAAACAATGCAAATTCCTTCCAAATAAAAAATAAACAGCTCAAGCATTAACTCTTTAACCCCTAAAGGACCATGACAATTTCACACCAAAAACACTTCAAAATTGTTGATTCTTGTGCAACGAGTAAGGAAGGAAATAAAACCTTATATTTATAGTTTTGACCGTAGGATCTTAATTAAGACTTACTAAGTAATATACTCACAAAATTTCCAAAACTTTGACCGCACGGATTGAAAGATTATAGTGTTTTGAAGTCAAGAAAATGGTTCACTTTCTTCCCTACGTTCAGTGGATCAACAGACTTTGACTTCACTTGGTATCAAATTTTTGTACTACACAAGGTCTAAATATTTTATCATTGTGTTAAACATGATGTTAGTTCCCTATACACCAATTTTTAGAGGTAGAGAAGGGGTGTAGCATATTCAAAACAAGTGTGCAAAGAGTGGAGGTTCAAGAATTGCCAATTCACGTTTTATTTTTTTGAGAATTTGATATGTTTTAGAATGATAATCAAACGGTCAATTAGAAGGTTCTCACTACATACTGTTGTTGAAAAAAGAAAAAGTGAAAAATGTAGGTTTTTTGTATAAAATATTATCTCTAAGTATTATGTATAAAAGATGAAGCTGTTTTCCCCGCTTGCCCAAAATGTATAAAAATGTTTGATTTGAGCTAAAATGTTTTTTTACACCAAAGACAAGAATTTTTTTTTTACATTATCAAAGAGGGTGATATTCTCTATACGTATGAAAAATCTCAATATCAACACAAACTTCTAGCAAAATTTTGGAGCTGCCCGGAGTCCCCATTTCTAACTTTGAGCGGTACTAGCTTTCAAACCATGAATCCAAAAAGTATAATAAAAATACTTCCACGAAGCTCTTATGAGAGACAATCTAGTGTAAAATTTTTAAAAATACAATTTTTTTTTTGAATTTAAGGAACCTGTCCAAAATCAAAATTCATCTCCCCAAAGGACGCTTGGTCCTTTAGAGGTTAAGGACAAGGGTCGTAGATAATGCTGACCAAATCTACGACCCTTCTAGACCAAATTTGGCTATTGTCAGTAAAGAATTAACTCTTTAAGGTCTAACAAGCTCATGAGGTGTGGGAGAATTTTACGAGAGTAATAAACTATGCATAATATCATTTACACAATGGATACATTTCATGACGACACAACTTCACGGAAATCAATGTAGTTTGCTAGTACCTACATGCGCCGGTCTTGGTCGATGCTCATCTTGCTCTACTCCTGAGAGCATCTCCATCTGTCTGCAAATGCAAGGGACGGCATGAGTTGCATATCGTTTTTGATCCCTAGAGCGCAACCGACGCCAGACTGCCCTCCAAGTGGACTCCCCTCCACTCCACCACATGCCCGGAGCCCTACCGTCGGCCAACGTTGATAGGCAGAGTTCCCCTTTCTTGAATTCGACATTTATCGTCAAATTTTTTGGACAAGCCACAACCTGCAATTGCAATCTTCCAGGGTCTATGATTTGCGGCCATCCACCAGGTGCCGATAGGCACAACATCGTATCGAAGTCACAAACCCACCCACCCCGACCTCCCCACTATGACCAAGGCCTAGCAATGGGTGAGCTTGTTCTAATTCACAATTCAAATTTTCCGTGAGGTTGCTACAAGGGTTAACGTGCCCAAACGACCCATAAATGGATGTAAGGCATGAAAGGATTAAAAGCCTCTCTTGAGGAGGGAATAATTTGATACCCCTGCGCTTTTGAGCTACATAACCAGCTGGTGATCAGTTCCACTCATTAGGGACCCCGTTGTTTTAATATGTCTTTATACTCCCTGTAAATGACAGAGCTGAAGCATGAAATCATTGCTACTTATCATAACCTGCTTGCAGGTTTCTGCTGCTGAATATCCCCAATTTTAAAACCAGTTGCAGGCTAGTGCTCAGCCTAGTCATCAGATTACTCAACTTTACAACAACAAAAACAGCCCACTATTGCAAGGTCTGACATGTAAGTTATCCATGGGGTCCAGCTCAAAAAAGCGATAATGGCATACAATTTGCCTCCCCAACCTTTTATCCACATGTATGTCCTTTCCGTAGCAATTTCACAGATTTGTCACAATTCAGTACAAGAGTGCAACTTCCTCCCCTCATAATTTTTTTGCAATGGAACAGAATTTGCTTGATCAGAACAACATGCACCCCAAAAGTGGCAGATCAGAAGTCATCGAAAGTGTGAGATGAAATGTGTCTACAGGGAGAACCAAGGTAGAGGCACCGAATTCCGATCAGTACAGTATGCACCGCATGGTGCATGAAATGGTGCATGAAATGGTGCATGAAATGGTGCATGAAATGGTGCATGAAATGGTGCATGAAATGGTGCATGAAGTGACCCCAAACCGATAACTCAAAACTTGAAAACTCCAGTCATTATCGGCATTGGGTCACGAAGTGTGCAATTTTGGTTTGCTCCACCTCAATTGAGCTCTCATTGGTGGCATTACCTCAAAAGTCGAACAATGTCGATCTGCATTGGGTACCCTCCATGAGTTGGTTATCCATGGCATGTCTTCTCTTTTTTTACTCCTTCTCACTTCTTGGCATTGGGCAAAGGAGGGCACCAAATCTCACCATCTCTCTAGCTTGATTATGGGCTCCAGTGGTTTTCGGGCTTCTTAATTCAATATCATTTGCAAATCTTTAAAAAAATATTTGTTGAGTTTCATTCCTAATTCCACATCTTTCTACATAAATGTTTTTGACATACGATGTCATTTGAGTCCCCAACTGGCTCACTTGGAATTGGGTGCCTCTGCCTTTCCTGATAATATCTGATGGGCTCTGCTTTATCAAAATGCTCAATCCCTGAGAGGAAGATTCACATCCTTTTTTTCACCAACCATTAGTCGGCCACGACTAAAAACATCTCCTTTTCACTGTGGTGTGACACGGCAATGCAGCACACCACACCAGTTGGTGTGGTACTGTATGGTCCTATGCAGTTACAAAGTCTGGTACAAAAGTAACAGTACACTTGCTTTTACAGACCTTGAAGTGAGATCATACCAATGGAAGTACTTGTGAAATGGTAATTTTAAAGTTGTCAAATTTGGTGAGTGAGAACTTTCTTTGATGATAGAAAAATACACAAAAGATAGTACTATGAAGTAATATCTAAACTTTTAGAAATATACTTAAAGACCTTGCATATTTCAAACCACAACTTTGCTTATTTCACTTCTATAGTTTAAATTGAATGGTGGATTGACTCAAAAAAGGATCTACACTGACGAACTTCTAAAATTCTGAATCTTTTTCATTTTTACTATATAAAAAATGGAAAACCTGGGGATCAAAGTATTTCCAACACAATAGAGTTATCCGCAAAGTACCCCATATCCTCAGTTTCTTACCTGTAAAATGGGAAAGCCAGGGTTGCCGAGTCCACTGGCACGGTTTTACTGTAGACCTTGAATAGAACACTTGACAGATTTGTTATTGAGCCCCATAATTCCCAAACTCTAGTTTGAGCCTGGCTTTTATTGAGCGCCGAATGTTGTCACATGGTACACACTGTTCAAGTCAGCCATGTCAGCGACATTCTGCATTTGTATGCGCCAGACTTGTTCAATCAGCCATGTCAGTGACTTTGTTGAATATGCATACTACACTGGTTCAATCAACCAACACTGTTTTTGTTTGTTTTTGGGAGATTTGTGCCATTTGTGGTAACTGTCACCTCCATAAAACCTTCAAATCCTAAATTTATATCACATGACTACTTTGCGGCTACACTCAAATACATGATAGATTTTCATTTCCATGAAAAAAGGAGGACAAAAGACCGGTACCCTTTACAAATAACTCTAATCTCATTTCTAAAACATTTCTAAAACAGAAAACTCACAAATGTTGTATTTTATGGAATGCAAACTTTGTATGCCCCAATTGATATATGAAGAATGGTCGTTATATACAAATTTTAAATAACAAGAGACACCAAAAATTCCCATGGATAGTCACTACGTTTTCCTTGGGTGTTTCCTCCAACATCAGTGGAGCATGTTTGACCCAAAATGACTAATTATAGAAGATTGAAAAAAAACCATTCATATTGTAGACAATAAATCTCATTGCAACTTTGCATCTCATAATAAAATTATATGTTTTCATCCTAAAAATCCCAAAACTTCATGGATAATTTCATTCCATCATCTCATAACATTCTAAAAGTGATATAATCACAAGTTCTTGCTATTATGATTCATCATTACAAAGCCACATGGATGTATTCATACTACAAAAAAACTTATCATTTTCCCTCAAACACTTCCACTACTTCCTCGTCATGAGTACTAATTCCATCTTTGATTCATCTCTTCCACTTTGGTTCAGAAAAATTCAAATTCTCCTCCAAGAATCCTGAAAGCGAAGGTCGCCCAATACTCAATGTGGAATGTCATGCCAAAATCAACTCCCCCAGTTAGCGTTGATTTCCAAACATGGAAAAAGCACCTCCCCCCACAAAAATTAATATCCAAAGCACACTTCATTCCAACCCACCAAAATATCCCCAATGAGTGTTGCACCAGGGCTGGAGGTGGGAGGAGGCGGGGACAAATTCTGTCCCTATTTTATGTTGGAGGGGTAGCCATATGTACATCATGATGGACCTCTAAGGACCACATACTCCAAATTGGACAATGAATAGCTTCTAAACCCCAAAATAAAAGGACCAGAAAAAATGATCCATGCAACAACACTAAATATTGCATTTAGTGTAGTAAACACCAAAAACGATTACAAACACTAATTGCGAATTATGCAATTAGTGTAGTGACAAAATACCACACTAAGTACCAACTACTACATTATTTGTGAATTCCACTAAAGATTGGAATATATATTTTTTACTTGTGCACATTTTGTGTATCAATAGTAGAGAATATTCTAGGCGGCTAGTGGGTGGTTGATTGGAGCTCACATTAATGGCATTTGTGGCTAAACACCGATTGCCAACTCATCCACAAATAGTGTACTAGGGTAAATACACTATTTGTGTCACTACACTAAATGCAATAATTAGTGTCACTCTTACGGACAACACTTGCAACCTAGTCTTGAAGGGTGAGAGGCCCAAAGGTGGGACGCCGACCTTGTAGGATGGCCAGTGTCATCCTTAACGCCGAGCTACACTAAAAAGGTAGATTAGTGTTAGATTTTAGTAAGATTTGAAAATGCTATAAGTTTTTACTCTTGACAAAAATATTTACCAAGAGCATTGATTCCAATACTAATGAAAGATCCCCATCTTGACCAACATAGAGGGTAAAAATATTGGACAACACTAAAAGCTTGCAATGTGTTTATGTAAATTAGTGTATCTAACACTAATCTACCTATTCAGTGTAGCTATGGTGCAACCATCAACTACCAGTGTCTTAGATTCTGAAACGTAGCATCTGCTCCACTCGTAGATTTATGGTCGCCCAATAGCCAACCCGGTGTCAAAGGGTTAAAGACGGGGGATCCAACCAAGGTCATGGTAAATAAAGGGATCCCACTCCATCCCAGCAAGTAAAGGCAGGGGAAACAGTGATTACCACACCTCACCCCTACCCTGCCACTAATTTTATATGTATAAAGAAGTGAATCAACGAGATCCAACTCCACCGTTGGCGACGTTCAATACAGAATGCCAAGGCCATCATGTCACAATGATCATTCCAGTGAAACTTAAACTTATAGCCAGTTCCTTGAGCGCCGCCAGTTTGCCTGTTCCCCAAGTGTATAGTACCCGGAGGCAATGGTCGGCCAGCAAACCACCCCGGGCCTCCTCCAGACCCACATCACTTGAAGCTCGAGGCCGCGGCAGCAGCAGCAGCGACGACGAGTGACGCGGGAGGGCGGGCGTATGCCAGGCGCGGTATGCCATACTACTCGCCAGCTCCATACCAGCTCGCGCCCGCCGGCGAAACGGTAAGCGCGCTCCATATCCGCTTTACGCTTTGTTGTCGCGCGCTCTCGGGCGATGATGATGATGATGGCGGGGCATGCGCGGCTCCCTCGGTTGGGGCGCAGGGGTTGACCTTGTCCGGAGGCAGCCGCAGCGCCGAATCATGCGTCGTATGGCGCGGGTATAGGAGTCCGGTGCGCGTAGTGGAGTGAGGCGGAGTGAGTTGGCCTGCTTGTTGCGGGTGGGGAGGGCGCTGGTGATGATTAGAGTGAGTCCAGGGGGCCGGGGGCAGCAGTGAGTGCTGCTGCTGTTGTGGGGATGCCTTGACTCGTCCTGTTGTGCGGTGTGTTGCGGCGTCCGTCATGATGTGGTGGGTCCTGATGTTGTTGGTGGTGCGTCAGGCGGAGTTGTGAGATAGCGTTTGGGCGTCGCCGACAGGTGCGTCCGCGGGGGGCAAGAAGGAGCTCGTAGCTCGCGGGTTGTGGGGATTCTTGGTGGGTGGGGGGGGGTTTGAGAGGGAGGGCGGCGCGGTGCATTCTTTTGGGTGGTGTGCAGTGCGAGGCAGTGACTTGAGGAGTTGCAGATTGCGAGGGCGTGAAAGAAGTGGAGGAGGGGAGTGGGATCCAGAAGCTGGGGAAGTGGGTGTGGCGCGTGGGAGGAGCTGCTGCTGTGGGCGAGGTGGCGGGGGCGGGGGATGGCAGGTGGGGAGAGGAGTGGATATGAGCCTGGGCGAGGAGATGGTGGGATGAGGCTGGGGAATTGACGGCGGTGCTCGGTGCTGGCTTGATCTAGGATTGCACAGCTGCAGATGGTTTTGCGGCTCGTGTTGGGACCCCATTGCAGCGCGGAGAAGCTGGTCGCATGTCAGGTAGGGTGGTAGATCGCAGCAGTAGAGTGAGTATGTGTAGCGATGCATGCAGGGGGCGCTGTTTCCGCAGGAAGTTGGTGTACATGCTAGGTTTGTGAGCAAGTGTTTGGGGCGGAGCTGAAGCAGAAGGTCCGCTGGTCGGGCTGTGGTGGGTAGCGTAGGGAGAAGTCGTTGTGTCTGGTGGAGGATTTGCTAGGTGCTAGAATTAGGTGCGATGGGTAGCCCGCCTGTGTATGAGGACTCGAATTGGGTGATGTTGGAGTGGGATTCCCAGATCCAACGGGGTTGGGCGCTGTCATCCCTTTGAGTAGCTTTTCCATCGGTCTCAGGTTGGAGTTCAGATTTTAGTAGGGGCACTGATTGCTGGCAGTGGCTGGGTTGTCGATAGCTGTGACGTAGTTATTTATTTTGGGAGGCTCTGAGGTGAGTAGTGGATTGCGTGAGTTCGCCTCTTGAATATTTTGGTGAAAACTGGGAACCTGGGGGTTTTATTGCAATTGCTGGTCATTCGTAGTTTCGTGAGGCTGAGTGGTCATGAGGGTGGAGGTTTTGGTGCGCCGGACAGACCAGAGCGTGGTTTCTTAGTGCGGGCGACTGTGAGGTTGAGCGCGAGTGATTGCTGGGTAGCTGAAGCGAGTGAATCTTGGATGTGTGCATCTCAGAATCCTGGAAGGACCAGGCGATGGACGCGTCTGGGAAATACGTGCGGTACACGAACGAACAGGTGGAGGCGTTGGAGCGGGTGTACCACGAGTGCCCGAAACCCAGCTCGATCCGGCGGCACCAGCTGATCAAAGAGAGCCCCATCTTGGCGAACATTGAGCCGAAGCAGATCAAAGTGTGGTTTCAGAATCGAAGGTAAGCTAGGGCCGCATAGCACTACGGTAGCCAGGCGCCGGGGATTTTCATCGAGTGTGGGTAGTGGCGGTGGACTGTTGTCCCGGAGTGGATGCTGGAGTGCAATGCATGTCTTTTGTGCAGTGAGTGGCATCTGTGAGAGCGGGTTTGAATCCGCATCATTTGTATGATGCGCGTGACTTGGAGTGGTAGTTGCAGCAGCGGTCTTGTCTGATTCTTGTGACGGCTTGAAGGTGGTCACTTGGGTGGGGTTGTTACTGTTTGGGATTTTGAGGAGGGGAAGCGAAGTCGTGGTTGCGGGGTTGTTGCATGCGAGGTTGAGGGCGCGGGTGGTTTGTTTGCGGGGAGACGGTATCAGTCGATGCGGTGGAGGTTAGGTCGTTGACAGGGTGGTGTTTTGCGTGGCAGATGCCGGGAGAAGCAGCGCAAGGAGGCGACGCGGCTGGTGAGCGTGAACGCGAAGCTGACGGCTCTGAACAAGCTGTTGATGGAGGAGAACGAGCGGTTGGCGAAGCACACTTCGCAGCTGACCCTGGAGAATCACGCGCTGCGGCAGCAGCTTCCGAACCAGCCAATCGCGGATGGAAGGCGTCGCGTGTCTCCCCAGGCAAGTTGTGGCACGAGAGCGTGGTGTTTGTGAAGGGGCCGGGAGAGCAATGAGGATGGAGAGGTGTTTGTGGTAGGTACAGTGTGTGGGAGATGGGAATGATGTTGGATGGCAAGGTTGTTGCAGAATCCGTCTCGGAAGGAGGGGGCAGTGAATGGCGGTGACGAGAGCTCTACGCAAGGTGGTATCTGTGTGAAATTGCATGGGCAGGCTGGTGTGGCCTCCACAGATACTAGCTGCGATTCTGCTGTTACTGGCGTTCTACCGCAGCGGGTGACTCCTCAGCATTCCCCTCGCGACACGAGTCCTGCGGGGTGAGTGGGTGTTGCGGCCTGCATTTGCTGTTTGTAGGAGTGGCTTTTGGAGGTGCAGCGAGTGGGTGGTGTGGTGGCTGGGTTGGGCAGGTGATTGCAAGGAGTGTTGTGAGCGGGAAGCTTGGTCCAATGCAAGGAGGTTGTGTGGAGGGTTGTGGGTGGTCTGTGTCGGGGAAGGATGACCGATGTGCGACTGATGGGGGAGGATGTGCAGATTGTTAGCGATCGCTGAGGAGACTCTGACGGAATTCCTGGGCAAGGCCACAGGAACGGCGGTGGATTGGATTCAGTTACCTGGTATGAAGGTACGTGGTGGGTGCTCGTCTGGGATCTTAAATGCTCACGATTGTTGGAAGCAGTCGTTGGCCCTGGACGTGAGAGAGTTTGTTAGTAAGGTTTGGATGTGAAGGGGTGGGTTGAATCGTCCCTGGAAGGAATTGGGCAGATGCGGATGCTTTGATGTGGGTGGTGTGGTGAGAGTGATGTTTTGGGTGTGGTGGTGCAGCCTGGTCCGGATGCTATTGGCATCATTGCTATTTCCCACGGTTGCGTGGGAATAGCTGCTCGAGCTTGCGGCCTTGTGACCCTGGATGCAAGCAAGGTTGCGGAAGTTATCAAGGATCGTCCAGCTTGGCTACAAGACTGTCGACGGATGGAGATTCTGGGGGCCCTTCCGACAGGAAACGGGGGCACGATAGAGTTGCTGTACACTCAGGTGCGAGGCGTGTGGGATGATGAGTGGATTGGGGGTTTGTGTAGTGTAGGGAGTTCGAGTGAGATCTACAGCAGCAGCGTTGTTTATGGTGGTGTGTGCGACGTGATTGTGATTGTGGGATTGGTTGGATGTCAGATGTACGCCCCGACAATATTGGCTCCTGCACGGGACTACTGTACCTTGAGATATACTACGATCCTGGAGGATGGGAACCTGGTGGTGGGCTCCTGATGCTTTGGTTGTTGGGTTTGTGGTGATTCGAGCCAGAATGGTTTGTTTTGTATGTCGTGGTTGTAGGTGTTGCAGTGGATGGGCATTGTTTGGAGGGAGTTTGGTAGGCATGGTGGCGGTGTGCGAGTGTGACAATGTCTGGCGGGTGGTGTGCAGATATGTGAGCGGTCGTTAACCGGTGGAGGGAGTGGGCCGACGATGCCGCCGGTGCAAGGGTTCGTTCGGGGCGAGATGTTCCCGAGCGGGTACCTGATCCGACCATGCGATGGTGGGGGATGTATCATTCACGTGGTGGACCATTATGACAATGAGGTAATGAGCTGGTTGGGGATGTGCGGTGTGGCGCAGTCGGCGGTTGGCGTTGGTGATTGCGGCACCGATGAGTGGGAGGAATATGGATGCGGATGCTGATGTGGCGTTGGTGGTTGGTGTTGGGGGTGGTGGTGGTGTGCAGCCTTGGAGCGTGCCGGACGTTCTGCGGCCTCTGTACGAGTCACCGGCGGTGCTTGCTCAGAAGTCGACGATAGCGGCTTTGCGGCATCTTCGGCGGCTGGCAGTGGAAGAGAGCGGCGAGGGAGTTGCTCGGAACGGACACCATCCGACAGTCCTTCGGACGCTGGGGCAGCGTCTGGCGAAGTGGGTTCCTTGTCCGGAGTGGAGTCGGTATTTGTAGCGGGGAGGTGATGAAGTGGTATTTGGCGCTGAGTTGTTGCGAACGGGATGCTGAGAGGGGTCGTGTGTTGTGATGCAGGGGGTTCAGCAACGCGGTGAATGGATTCGGAGATGATGGGTGGGAGTCGACGGTGAGCGATGGTCTGGATGACGTGACGGTGATGCTGAACGCCACCCCGAAGTCGCTGGAGGGGCAGATTGCATCGGACAAGCTGCTGTACTCTCTGGGAGGCGGCATACTTTGTGCGAAAGCATCGATGCTGCTACAGGTAGATTCGCGTGGGTTGTGTGGGTGGCGGGCTTGGTTTGGTTACCGATGGAGTCTTGGATGGTAATGGAGATGAGTAATCGCTGATTGATTGGTGAGGGGCTTGTGCACTGTTGGACATGGGAGCGTATGGTGTGGGGGCAAAGGTAGTGGTAGGGGCCAGTAGGTCGGTTGGGTTTTGTGGCACGTGAGTCGTGAGCGAGAGGTTGGGTTTGTAAGGAGTTGAGTGGTTGTGTTGCAGAACGTGCCACCGTCTCTGTTGATCAGGTTCCTTCGAGAGCACCGGTCGGAATGGGCGGACTACGACATGGATGCCAATGTGGCGACATCGTTTCGGGGCAATGGCAACGGGTACGGCCCTCGAGGTGGTGGGGTGTCACATGTGCAGCTGCCGCTTCCACTGGCCCATTCCGGGGAGCACGGAGAGGTATGTACGGTGGGACGGATGTGATGAGGCAGTGGTTGAGGTGTGATGGTGTTCTGAGATGGTGCGAGTTGAGGTGGAGATGATATTGAGGAGTTGATGGGTGAATGGTGTATAGATGCTGGAGGTGGTGAAGCTGGAGGGTCACAGCTCGGTGCAGCATATGGTTCTTTCGCGGGACAGTTTTCTGCTTCAGGTACGTGTTCTGTTTTGTGCGAGTGTTGGTGGCGTATCGGTGCAAGGAGTTGGCAGTGGTCAGTTGCATGGAGGGGAGGTAAGACGTGGATGTGGTTGTGTTCGTGAGGCAGCTGTGCAGCGGAGTGGACGAGAGTGCAGTTGGCGCGTGTGCGCAGTTGGTGTTTGCTCCGGTGGACGTGGGTCTGTCGGAAGACATCCCTCTTCTTCCGTCGGGATTCTGCGTGAGCCCCATCGACACAAATGTGACGGTATGTTTGTCTTCCCGTTTGCGATTTCGGGGAGGGTGTGGGTGGTGGTTTGTCTGATGATGAGTGGAGTGGTTGGCATGATGTTTGGATGGGGAGCTTGGGTTGATTTGGTATGCGTGTGTTTTGTGCAGGATGGGTTTGGTCTGGACCGGACGCTGGATCTGGCGTCGACTTTGGAAGGGGGCAGCGATGTGCGTTTGAATGGTGATGGGAAGTCGGGGAGCAACTCGGGGCAGATGCGGTCGGTTCTGACGATCGCGTTTCAGTTTGCGTACGAGGTGCACACACGGGACACATGCGCTGCGATGGCTCGTCAGTACGTGCGGACTGTGGTGGCATCGGTCCAGCGGGTAGCGATGGCTCTGGCTCCATCGCGCGGAGGAGCGCCGGGTCGGCAAGTGCCAAGCAACCCGGACGCGCTGTCGCTGGCACGGCATGTGCTGAGCAGCTACAGGTGCGGTTGTAGCTTGTACGCCGTGGTGCTGTTGGTTTTCCCTTGTCGCCTGGAAATGTTGTGGCTTTCTGCACATTGTTGATGGCGTTGGGGATTTTGATATGCGTAGCCTCGTTGCTGCATATGATGTTCCAGCCCAGGTACGTTGTAGGCTATCCGGTGGCTTGACAGGGTTGACTCGGGATGGCAGGTTTCAGTTGGGTATCGATCTGATGAGGCCTGAGAACGGCGGTGATGAAGCTTTATTCAAGGCATTTTGGCATCACGCAGATGCTATCGTGTGCTGTGCATGGAAGGTGATTGAGCTCTCCGACGTAATTTCTCGTCTGTTAGAATTTGCATTAAGTTGTTGCGTAGCGTATTGGGAAGCTGGATGTGTTGTTGATGGAGTGGGTTGCGGTGGTGTGGGTGGTTCAGGGCATGCCGGAGTTCGTGTTTGCGAACCGATCAGGGCTGGAGATGTTTGAAACGACGTCGAGCTCGTTGCAAGACCTGGATTGGGAGAAGACGGTGAATGAGAACGACCGCAAGCTATCATATGCTACGTTCACTCAAGTGTTGCAGCAGGTGCGTGGTTCGGAGCTTGTGTGCAAGGGGTATGTGTCGCGATGGGTGGTTCGGCGCGAAGACTGACCTGTGCGTCTGTGTTTGTGTGGAGCAGGGCTACTGCTCGCTTCCAGCCGGGGTGCGGATGTCAAGCACAGGACGGGCGATCGCGTACGAGCAGGCGATTGCCTGGAAGGTGATGGACGAGAGCGAGGCCGTGGAGTGCATTGCGTTCGTCTTCGTCAACTGGACGTTCGTGACCTGATATTGTGGTGGTGGTGGAGTGGTGCACATTGAGATGGGAGTTGCTGTGGCTTTTTGCCGGTGATCTGTACGAGGCGTTTTTGGTGCTCTCAAGTTGGTGAGATGAGAGTATTACGTATATTGGAGGCTGGTAATCGTGTTGGGCGTGATGTGATGGTGAGTTGGGCTGTTTTTGAACCGCCGACGGGGACAGACGTTTGATGGTGTGAAGTGGACACACTTTGATACATTTATACTAAGCTATATATAACGTACAGTGCATTGCATGTACGGAGTGATGAAGTGTTAAAAGTTATGGGGAAGCTTAATGAGTTCAAGCCCATGTTGTAGATGTCGAGATCATGGATGGCGGAGAATGTCTTTAGTTACTTATTATTTTCGAATGCCTCGGAATTTTTGCGAATGGATACAATTGATGTAAGGGACGAGGTAGTTTCTATTCCGGAGGTTAGTTCTAGTGGGCGTATTTCTTGTCTGGATGCAAGTATTGTACATGGAACATGAGGATGCGAGCACGACCTCCTTGTCGATGTAGGAGTTAAAAGCAGCGACCTTTCAGTTTGCTGTCTGGGGAACAATTTCTGTATGTACTGTATGAGATTTTTTTGTGGTGATGCGGAGTCCATTGCCCAATTTATTCGAAAATGATGTGTTTAGCCCAATTATGAATCATTTTGCAGTGTACCGGTATATAATATATATATGCAAGAACGTGGAGTTGTGATGTACGGACTTGGTTTCAAAGCAGTATGAAAGAATATTTTGTTAATAAATTAGAGAAAGAAGTTGACACGGCGGAGTTAACCGTAGAATTGTTTCGGATCTTAGTAACTACTTCCTTATCAGTTTCAGTGAATCGACTCTTAATAGCTCTAAGCTTTCTTTGAATCCAATGAAGTGGTGAGAATGGTAGCTTATTTTCGTGGGACTTCATGTGGAATTAACATTTGGTGTGGACTCTTCTTTGTTGTCACTCAAGTTGTGGATATCCTCATGTGGCATGTGAGTTCCTTGATCTATACCATGTGGCACATCTAAACGTCAAAGTGTTATCATTTATCAAAATCTTTATAGTCATAGAATCGGATATTGTACTTATAAAATCATTTTTAATATGAAATATGTATTTGTGTGAAGTTTAGTACCACACCTAAGCAAGAGATATATATTTCTATGAAATTTAAATAAAGTATAATCAAGTATTTATGAAATTCGAATCAAGTATTTATAAAATTCGAATGAGGGAGGGTGAGGCATTTGCGTTTCAGACTTGTTCTCATCAGGTCCTACGCAATACTTGATTGAAGCACTTAACCAATTTGTATGGAAATGTTTCCTCGAGCTATTTGTGCACCAAATATTTTCTACCAGCTTGACCCTAACATATGTTTAACATGTGTGTAATTTTGTGTATTAATCAGGTGGCATAATTTAAGGAGCTTTGTCCTTGGAAGCTGCAAACCTGGAAGAAGCTACACTAGTCTTCTTGAAAACGTTACTCGAAAGTTCCAATTCCTTGAGTTCCTCAAAACATCGTAGTTGCATATTCCTTCCATGTGAGGAATAGCCCTTCATGTTGTTTGACTTCTGCAATCTACTCACATGGACGCACCATGGTTGAATAATAATTTTGTGTCGCTAGTTAGTCACCAAGAAAAGATGTTTTGTACAAAAAGAACTATCTGACCACTGCAGACTACTACATGCCTTTCTTCTACACCTACTGGCATTATAGTTGTCTTGTCGATAAAACAAGAATATGGCGCACTCGTCTGACGCTCTATTAGCTTGCGTAAATTTTGATGATTGAGGCATGAGGTTCTTCGGAATTTTTATTCAAGAAAATGGTTGATGCAGATTCAAATTGCAATTCACACCACTTGTGTAGATGCAGTTGTACATATGATGGATTTATCACATGAGTAGAGAAAAAAATATAAATTGATGAAAGAGGGATAGCACAAGAATCCTTAACATGTTAGATTTATCGCATCACAAAAAACTTGCATCTGCTTTTGGACTGCATCTGCATCTTATGTAGACACACAATGTTGAACGACCCCAAGTTCATTGCTGAGCCAAGGGAAAATCATCATTTTTAACTGATAAAACTCAGTATTATTAGTGGGTGCAAATTTAGTTTTTCTCTTTGCAGTACTGTAACTATAACTAGATGCTCACTACAGATCAAGCACTTGGTTTAAGTTTAGGCATATAATCTGCAATTATGTTGCTTCCATTTGAACACAAGTTACAACTAAGGACTCAGCTGCCACAATTCAATAAGCCCTTAGATGGTTCCACGTCAACTTTGTAAGTTGACATGAGTTGCAAATTGACATTCCTTGTTGTTGGAAAGAGATTGTTGTGTCATATGTCAACTAGGCCAGGGGCAATGAGGAGGTCAGATGCCCCTGGGCTTTGAGAAGGTCCCTTCAAGATCAACAAGTCAATGAGGCCACCTATATGAACTTTAATATAATGACATAACTTCAAAGCACTCCAACTCAGGTGCTCTTGAAGAAAACATAGGATTTAGAAAAACATCATGAAAAGAGAGAACTTTTAGAAGAAATGAGCCCTTTAAAACAAGAGTTATGGAGATGGAAGAAGGGTGGTGATTGTGGTACATAGATAAGTTTACCAAAGTGATAAAAAAATGTAAATTTCTGGAGGTGAAAGAAGCCTCTTATGCAAATCCAACAATCTGTTGAAGCAAACATGTTGGAGAGGTGGCCTGCAAACTCTAGCCCTAAGGAGGCGGGTTGATGTATGAATGATCCCATGTGCGCAATATTTAGGCTCGTGTGCATGTGTGCAAAGCCTCGCCCAATCGAGGGAAGATTGTTCGGTGGTGGGCCCCATATGGCGGGGCGTAGGCACATATGCGGACGCCACACATGCGGGTTGCGTGGACAGGGGGGGCGGTGCAGGTAAATGCTCAGGGAACCCTAAAGCCGTGAGTACAGGGGTTTTGGTCTTGTGTAGTGTAGATAGGTATGCACATATAGTGTGAAACATGGTGGTGGTGGTAGAGAATTAATAAGTTCACCGAAGAAGGTTTGAAATAATACATTTTGTGGGGTAAATGAGGGCCTTGCCAACAATTGGGGTGCAAAGCCACCATTTGCATACTAGCGCATGTGCATGCCAATCAGCCCCGTTTGCACCCTAATCCACGAACACAAGGCTTGGAGTTGCACTAGGTCGCCCTGATGTGCATGGCCAAATGGAATGTTGGGTTAACACTCCAACCATTGGCAAGGCCTCCTTTCTATCCCAAGCAATTTATCTTTTTAACCAACTTCCGTAAACTTATCCATGCACCACCACCAACCCCTATTTTATTCTCAAAAACTCTTAGGATATTATTTTTCTTTTTAGGTATTTCCACCTTCTCTTCCTAGTTTTTTCCTCCTCTTTATATGTTTGCTTGTGTTTGAGTGCTTTCATTTTCAATCTTTTGATTTTGAATGCATGATTTTTTGTGCTTTAAAGTTGTGCTACTATGACAACTCATTCTGCAGGTGGTCTCTTTAACTTGCTTCTCTTGGAGAGGAAATTCTCTAGTGTTTCAGAAAAATAGGGGGTGGAAGAGAGAGTGGCTGAGAAAAGTTTCATCCATTTTTTAAGAAATTGTAGAAAAAAATACTTTGATAATGATTGCGAGCCTTTTAAAGAAAATCAATGGATAGAATTTGCGGGAAATATTAATGTGGCCTTCATTAAAGAGCTTCAACGAACTTGCCAACAATGCCAAGACTAGTGGCTCTAATTGAGGCAAAAGTATGTTGAGGAAAACGAGAAGCACGGAGCGACGAGAGCAACATCCATAAAGTGGCCATGGTACAAGATATTTGACAACGTGATTGGTGCTATTGCTAAAGTGCAAGGTTAATCATCGTCTTTTTATTCAAGAATTTTTTTGGTGATTAATGCAAAAGTTGGTTATTTTCTTCATTATTCCAAAACTTCCTCATTTTAGGTTTAAACTCCCACAAAATATGTATATACTCCCAAGGTGTGATGATAAACTTCAGTTCTTTTCAAGTCCCATGCTATATATAATCTCCTATTCAATTGGTATCATTTTTACATTATAATTTCTTATTCATACTTTCTATAGGTGTGCTACATGATGCTGATCAAGGGATTGACATAGGAATAGGAGGATATCCACACCTTGAATGACGATGAGGAAGGTTCTACATTAAATGTCGCTTTCACATCAAGCACTTCAAGTGCTCCACTTTTTCCTTAATCGAGGGCATAAAAGCAACCACATATCGATGGACAAGTGAACAACAGTGTAGAGAAGTGGAGGAGCAAGGTGTCAAGACTAGTGTTGGACCAATATTGTTTTGGGCTGGTATAGGGTAAAGGTACAAGTATGGTACTCAATACCATACTGCCAGCAATATGTAGACGGGGAGATATTTGGTACATACTTGTATTGCTCGGTATTCAATCTCAATACTTGTCTTTGATACCCTACTCACAATCTATAAATTGATACTTACCCAGCCTTCATGCCTCTTGAAAACCCCAACACCCCAATATACAACTTCACTTCAATGCTTTGCAGATCCGTAGCTTTGCAGATTCGTTTGAGATTTGTGCGAATGGTAATTCATCTTCTATGGTTTCTCCTTTGGCAGTATCACAATCTGTATCACAACCTACCACCAAAGACAATCATGTGTGAATTGTATCGCACCTTCAGCAAGATCATCCAGATCATTTGTCTTGTTCTCATTTGGATTCTTTCAAATTTTTGTGTATTTTCTAATTAGCTGCAGGTATATTAAGGTGAACTTCTTTTGGATTCAATACTCTTTTCAAGTGAAAAATAGGTTTTGAAAAGGAAAAAGTTGAAATTTTTTTATACCACTAAAATTTAAAATAATACCATACCTTTTGCATACTCCATTGGTATCACCATGATACTCAATATTGATACCTTGAGGCATTATTTTTGCAAGATTAACACTCATACTCATACTAGGTCTAGAAAAATTTGATCCCTGTAACACTTGGGATCCATCCCGGGTGACATCTTATTAAAATTATAATATTGGTACTAGATAAGTATTGCAAAATTCTGATATTGGTCCAATACTTGTCAGCACGTGATCAAGCCATTGCATTGGCCATCAATAATTTATCTTACAGAATTCTTGAGATTAAAAAGTTGAAGATGCAAATGACTAAAGAGATTACAGAAAAGATTCTAGAGAGCAAGGCACAAGCCAGAGAGATGCAGTTATAAGGACAGTAGGAGATGCAACATGGATAGTTGCAGATCACTGCATTGTGTGCAGAGTCTTGAAGGAGAAAGGGCTAGGCCCACCCCTACTTGGTGTTTTATCATAGGTAGTTTGACGTAGCATGAGTTGTGTATAGTTTTTTTTTCACTTTTGTTATGATTATGGATTATACTTTGTTTCTTTTGTGATACCCTTCACAGTACTTATTGTATATATGAATTCACATTTCCGTATTTTGGAAAAAAAAATGTTAATTTAGTCATGTAATTGAAAATTGTTTCTCTTTTAAGATGTTATGAAACTTTTTATATAGCAAGAATTGATACAAAATTGAACTTTCATTATCAGGATTTTGAAGGATCCATTTTTGAAATAAGTTCTCTTAAAGCTTCACCTTTGGCTTTGAATCTCTATAGATCTTGAACAACCAAGAGCCTAATATTGCCAAGTGCTTGCATTGGATCCCTATAACATGCTCTAATACAACTTGACTGCAATAATAGCTCACAATACTAATATAAACCACAACATGCTATAATGATTCTTGCCGCTCTATCAAGTATAGAGTTTCCTCAAACATCCATAATTGGCATATGCAAAATATTTGGCTCCTCAAGTCTTTATACAAGGTCTAGAAACTTGAAATTTCTCTTCATTAGAACATCCCTATACTAACTTGAAAAGTATGAATGCATTGCCACTGCCTATAAATTGGTAGAGTTGCAATGCATTCATACTTTTCAAATTACTCTATGCAAGGGCGACTCTTGCATAGAGTGACAGTTTATAGGCAAGGGCGACTGCTACTGAAATAGTCACTCTATGCAAGGGCGACTCTTCAATTTGGTCAAACAACAAAGAAAATGTGTGTTCCATTAATCGCATTACAAACATTTGGCAATTATTTGATTGTGGAATCCTTAGTGATGCCTTGCAAGTGTTTACTTGTAAGTAAGCTATGCATCTACCAAACTATTTGTTTTTGTAAGAGAGGATGTCACAAATCATGTCTACATACTTGCAAGTGGTAAATCCTCCAACTTTCAAACAATCAACAATTTAGTCAAGAGGATAAGCATGTGCAATCCTATCATGTAATACAATGACATTTTTTTCCAATCTCCAATTGAAGCCAAACAAGATTTATGATTTATAATTGCAAATAAGGTATCAATATATCAATCAAATCATAAAATGTATTCGGGCTCATTTTATAGAACTTAATGTATTTTCTATGATGTATGTCTTCAAATTCTCTTCAGATAATGGATTCAACATAATTCCAATGTGATTTTTGCATGTGCTCCACCCACAAAGCATAATTCTTCCTTGTGGCTATTAATTGCAGAATATGAAGAAAATTGAGGCCATTCATGGATTCCAACTCGTTCCACACTTTATGATTACAAGTTGTAGAATTATCCAATGTCATTGACAAGAACATCCACACAAGCACAACCGTACCATAGAAAAAAGGATTTATTGTTTCTCAGAAGGCACCTACATTAAAAAATATATCAAACTAATTAAAAAATTCTCAAATGGATAAATGGACCAAAACTAATATAAACACTTTTCACGATATGTACTACACATTTATTTGTTATTTTGTAAAAGAACATACCACAAGCAAGATACGGGCACTCAAAGTTGCATCTCACCTTGTACTTTACGACAAACAAAATTAAAAACAAAGCCTTGAATAGGTGAAGCACAAGAATTTATGCTTTCCTTGCGGGAACAATGCACAAATTTGGTGAATCTGGCTTGACAACTGGCCAATAAAATAAATGCGTGTTCATGCCCAATTTGATCAAAGATATGCGACGGGGTAAAACGGCGCAAGGGAAGGGTCAAACCTTTAACCTTGGTGGCCATGCTAATGTATGACGTTAGGCCGGGCTTGGGTGTTGTGCCAAGTAGGCCCCTCCACCTAACAAGCTAGTTTCCATCAGGGCAACATTAGCATGTATAGTTGGAACTCTATAAGTGTTAGACGTTGGGAGCAAAAAAACCATAACACATAGAATTCTAGCACATAACACTTGTAGAATTTCATACCAATAGTATATAAAATTTATAGAAATAACACTTATAAGACTTCAAAATGAAAAACATAACGTTTATAGAAATAAAGGATCAAAGTACAAAAGATAAATCATAATTTAACTAAACTAATTGAAAGAAATAAAATATATTGTAGTAGTTTCGACAAGATTCTTCCAACTAAGTCAATTGAAAGAAGAGTCTGTAGTGATTAGATGAGATCTTCCAAACAATTAGATGAAACTTTGTTTTGAAGCACTTGAAACGGTCATGATGTGTGATAGAACATCATTTGGTATTTGTTCAAAATATTTCTTCAAAGTCTCTAGAACATGCTCAACAACACCAAATCCAACAACTTCTTCTACCACATCAGCGATAGCCTCATCAACATCAAAATCTTGATCTTGAGAAGGAAGCATATCAAAACAATCCTCATCAATGGGTTGATAGGGATTGTTTAAATCAAACTCCAACTCATAATTAATAAATTCATAAACATCCATGGCGTCGTTTTCCACAATATATGATGACAACAAAGTGAGCTGATGAAATAAAGCAGCAACTTCATCAACTTCTTTTACACGCATGCTTCCTATGTCTCCCTTTCAACAAGTTTTGAAAGAACACTTGTATACTTCCAATAATTCAAAATTGTTGAGGTGGTCACTTCAACACGCCATGCCCTTTGAACCATTACCACAACTTGATAGACCTTAATTGAGTTTTTATTATTATTTGGAGTAATACAATCTATTTAGTATTGAATCATCAATTTTTTGTTATTGGGCCTTGAATGATGCAATAATTCCTCCATCTATAGGCTGACAACGACTTGTGGTGTTTGTAGGTAAGAATACTAATTGTGTCACCCTCAATTGTGAACCTATGTTTAGCACTTTATGCCCAAAAAGATTATTGAGAAATAAGATCACCTTCTCTTTTTTGCCAATACCATCCCCCTCTCAAAATCCAATATAAAGTGCTAAAAAATCTCCGTATTCATCCAAGCCTTTTTGTTAGCGGCCCACTTAATTCCCAGATTTTTGGGATACTAAAAATGTCTACAAGTGAAAGCCCTAAGCTTTAGAAATCGATTAATAATGAGTGGAAGAAGACAAATGGTTCCCGTAGTGTTTACAATGAGCGCTACAATAATTCTTTCCTTTTGTTTCTTTTTCCCAGATAGTCTTTTGGTAGCCAAAGTACAATTTGGCTCTAACCTACAAAAAAAGATGTGTTTTGTCTATGTTAAAAACATCATCACTATTGTGTTAACCCCTAAAGTTCCTTGACAATTTCCCTCAAAAACTATAAGTGGTACTAACTTTCAAACCACAAATCCAAAAAATAAAATAAAAATATGTCCACGAAGCTCTTATCAAAGGCAATCTAGAATAAAAATTTCAGAGAAAATTGATTTTTTTTCGAATTTTAGGAACCTGCCCAAAAATCAAAAAATCCCCCCGAAGGAGACTTTGGTCCTTTAGGGGTTAAGATACAATTGCTTTGATTTCCTCCATCCTCTCCAAAACCTCTGCTAAAGTGTCAACTGAAGCATCTTCTCCGTGACGTGTAGATGCCCTGATATTAAGCCTTTTCTTAAACTTGCCAATTCATCCATATGAGAACTAAAGCTCTTTCTCACTAAGATCTCTCGGTAGCAAAGCATGGAATCGCTTTGCTGCATCTATCACCAAATCATCGAATATGGTTGCACCCCTCTCTTGCATTGTAGTAGCCCAATTGAAAGTGACTTGCTCCACTTCTGGACATTGCACTTTCCTCGTGCGCTTAGAGTCACGCAAATAGATCACACCCACATTTGTTAATAATTTCTTCCGTTTCAAAAGTCTTCCAATTCTCATCTGAGAAACTGAGGCATTGAATTTGGCACTTGCCCACTGAGTCAAAACCTTATTGCTAATTTTTTGCCCTTCCGTCAACACTTCTCATAATGAGAAATATTCTCTTGTTTTTCCTTGAAGGTGAATTCATGACCTTTCCCCATGATGCACCTCAACTCGAAATACAAACTCGTGCGTGATGCATAAAATAATCGGGTATCTAGTGCAAAAAATAATGGGGATGCCTAGTCCAAAAATAATTGTGGTGTCCGGTGTAAAAATTTGTACCCCAACTCCCCTCTCCCTACTCACTCTCCCACTTTCCGGACCCACTTCCCCTCTCCCCCGACCCACTCCCCCTTTTCCCTCCCAAAACCCAACTTCCTTTTGTCCGACTCCCATCCTAGAATTCGACTCCCCAACCCAAAATCCTTAACCAACCTGACCCCGACTCTCCGATTCTCCACCCACT
Organism: Bryoerythrophyllum caledonicum; assembly: GCA_963971425.1. NCBI lineage: Eukaryota > Viridiplantae > Streptophyta > Bryopsida > Pottiales > Pottiaceae > Bryoerythrophyllum > Bryoerythrophyllum caledonicum. The sequence continues at coordinate 8,702,813 of OZ020517.1, read as the reverse complement.
CTCCCGACCCCAACTCCTTATCCACTCTCCTGACTCACTGAAAGCGACTCCCCTCTCCCAACTCTCCTTCCCAAACTTTGTGTCCCCCACTCTCCTCTCTAAACTCTCTAATTTAGACTTCCCCACTCTCCACTAACTTCAAATCCTACTTCCACTCCCCAGTTTTGAATTGAGAATGTACAAGTTGATTTCCAAAAATATGGTATAATACCTATGTGAAGAAGTGTAAAAATGTATGGCTTTCATACATCATTATATTGTTTCCCCTAATTTTAACACTTACAAAATTAAAATAACAAAGAAAGGAGCGAGACATCTCATAACACTTGACACATAACACTTACTAGTGTTAATAAGTGTGTTTTTTGACCGGAGAAAAATTTCTGTAACACATATGGAATTATAACACTTATAGAGGTAACACTTATAGAGTTTCGGCTCTACGTGCGCATACCAATTCTATTGGGCTATGCATGTCCGGGCAACCTCATGCAAACTTCGGCCTTACACTCGCAGGATTAGGGTGCAAAAAACTATGGTAACTCCCTAGTAACCTTGCCCTACAGTAATTCCTTGGTAACCCTGCACTATGGTAACCCCCTGTTAACCAATCAAAATCCACAACTAATACTTATAAAATTGAGGTATATCCAACCCACTTCTATCCCACTACCACCTATTCAATTCCAAATGGAGGTTTCCTATTAGTCAGAAATCCTTATTTTTGGTTGGCTTTTATTGATGGCCACCAGCTAAACATGGCATCACATTTTGATAATTCAGAACTAAATCACATTTCATTGGAAAAATATGAAAACACTCGGTTTGGAATCATAATTATATTGGTTATCACTGAAAAATAAATGTATTGATTTCTTTTTTCACTTCATATATGCACATTGCTTAACTTGTCAGCTATAGGGGGTTTTACCTTATTAGAGATGGAAGGCTCCGTAGGCCACGAGGAAAAAGGAAAAAAGATAAGGCTTGCATGTTTGTCTTATCTAATGAACCAACATGATAATCCTGCTATTGATACAATCAACTCTCTTTACAAGGTGTGAGTATGATCAGGGTACCAAAAATGATTGTCTTTGTATTATTTGGAAATATGAATGCAGCATGATAATAGAAAGAAACTTGAGATGATGGAAGCATCAAAGCCTCCTCAAATTTGTACACCATACGCCTTTTTATAAAAATTTATGTTTTTATTGTATGTAAAAGCAATATGTAAGCAAAGGGATTAAGTAGGACTAAGACAATCATTTTGGTACCATGATCAAACGCATACCCTACAATAGCCCTCTTTGTTCTGCCTATTATGAAAAGAAGTTGTTAGAGCATCTTTAATCCAATCGTTTATTTGGCCTTCACCCTCAAAGTTCAGGCCATACACTCATATGCACCCTTTATCTAACCTCTATTGATTGAAGGCTCTTCAAATGATGCCTCCCACCCTCCAAATTTGTTGCATGTAGAGAGCCCTTCAAGTGGCCCTTGAAAGCATCAATGACGCACTTTCGGCTCAAATTCAATGATTCTTTTTTATCTTTATGCCATCAAATAAGGAACTGTTGCCACATGGCGCAAAAGAGGTTTAGAGAGCGAGGTTGAGGGCCTATTTAGAGGGTAGGGATTGAGGTGCAACAACCTTCAAGTGACCACCTATTTTTGTAGATTCTCTAATTGTCCCTTACTATTGAAGTTGAAGGCCTAATTTGCAGTGTATACATTGCGGAAGCTCTTCTATTGAAGGGACTTTTGGTCTAGAAATGTGCAAATATACTTGGCAAGCCATCTATGATTATGAAAGCGGTTCTTCTAACAAATGCTATTGTAAAGGGAACTGATTGTACCCGCTTAGCCCCTAAAGGACAGTGGAGACAAAAGGTGGCTTTTTGGATGGCATTTCAAGAATGATTATCAAATTGAAATATGACCTTTTTCATTAATTTTTTGGGAGAGTTCATTGAATGTGTAAGTAATAGATGATGATGAAACTTGCCTCACTGAGGAAGTCATGTTTTAGAGAATCAAGTCAATGTCTAGAGAAGAAAATCTTTGTGACATGGATCTCATTGTAGTGTATTTTAGAAACTTCTAACTTTTGCTTTCAATCAAAATTCAAGTCATTTAAATGATACTTTTTGCATTCGAGTCCAACAAATGAGACAAAGCTTATAAATTCTAATTTCCATTCTAGTTTAGAACTTTGAAAATACGCAATTTAAACTTTGGGCCTATAACCATAGTTGACCGGCTTTAGGTGAACACGAAAGTTTCATTTATGCTCCAAGTTTTGAAACTGTAATGTACACCTTTGGTGACATTTTCAGGATTTTTAAGCATACTTTGTAATTGATATGTTCTTTCTTCACTTTTCCTTCGAAGAATCACAATAATTATAAAATTTCACCAAAAAATCTGTGTTTTTTGTGTCATAAGCAAGACATGTCATCTCATCTGTAGAAAAACCAAAAATAAATGAATTCCACCTCTATTTAGGGCCTCTTTACGTTGCAAATCCAAAGGCAAGAAGCTGCAAGTTGAAGCATTCTCAAACGTTGTGAATGGTCAAAATTGAGAAGTCCCTCAAATTTGGCTTTATGTTGAAAAAATCAACTTGAAAGGAGTAGAGATGAGAAAACGATGTGGCGAGCACTTTTTTCCTACATGGCAAAAAAAGTGCCTTGATTTTGTGTCCCCTGGAATTTCCGTCCGACCCATCTCTTTAAGGTGGGCCTGACGAAAAATACAAGAAGTTATTTTGAAATAGCTATGAAAAAAAAAGGTATATATATTTTTAAGTCTTTTTCAAACGGCTTGATTATCAACTAGTACTATTCATTGCTAGAATTTTTCTTAAAAAGAAGTACTCTCCCTCCTTGAGACTTGTATCTTCTCGTTGTTCTCCAACATTGCTTGATTGTTCTACAATTTTGAGTGGATTTGTTGTTTTATTTATTTTTTGTTTTTTGTTTTTTTGTTTTATTTTTGCAAGGCTGGTCTCATGGAAGGTGGCTGCTCTCAAGATGGGGAGTTTTCACAAGCTTGAATGACAAGTTTTCAACAACTATAGGGAGTGTCTTTTTCTATGCCTATTTCAAATTATGCTTCTACTGCCTTGAAAAACAAAGTGTATTTCAATCCATTGCTGTAGAAAGGTCATCATAATGAAATAGACTTAGAGCAAGTGCGGTATAGTGCAAATATTGCCCAATATTTACTATTGCAATTGAAGGAAGAAGAAGCCATCGCTACTGGTGCAAAGTCTCTTACAAATGAGGAGGGTGATCTAGCAAAGGACATATTCAATGAAGGAGTAGAAGCATCAAAGAAGAGAGGTCGTCCAACAACTACACAAGGAAGATCGAAAGGACAACCGAAGGAGAAGAAAGCAAAGACTCCAGCAAACAAGCCAAAAGAAGTCATTGATGTACACAAATCAAATTCTGAAGGTGAAGGTGAAGATGAAGGAGTCCGCCAAGGTGCTACTTCCGGCAAGTGGAAAGATCATGAAGTAGAGTACCTTATTGCAATTAGAGGTGCAATGGATGAAGAATTTGCAAGGTCAACAAAGATGTTGCCTTTGGTTGCTTTGCCTTTGCTCCCCCTTTCTCCCCCCATAGACCTCTCAATTGAGGGCAAAATGCCACCAGTGGGGATCGAACCCTACACCATGAGTATGTCATCCAAAGGCTCTACCTTGGTTAGACTACCAACAAGCCTTCTTCAATTTGGTGTTCTATAACTACATTCATTCTTACCTATACCATTGTTTAGTTCAACTATCTTTGTTGTCCACTTCTTTTATATGTATTTTTGAGGCCTTCAAGCTTATTTTTTGAGTTCTTTCACCTCTATTTACAACTAAATGCTTATATAAATACTATGCATGTACTTTTTCAGGGGTAAATACATGGATGAAGTTGCAAACAAGGATGGTGGTGGCAATGCGTGGATTTAACCGGTCATGGAAGTCTTGCAAGAAAAAATACAAGATTATTTATTCAGATTACAAGAATGACAAGCGAGGCAATGAAATTTTAGGATTAGGAGGGCATCAAGATTGTAAGTGGTTTCATGGAATAGACCTTTGGAATTCTGGAAAAGCCATCGTCAAGAATAAAATTCCAACTTGTGCATCTGAAGGAGGAGTTGGTTTAAGTGAAGATCAAAGTACTCCAAACCAAGGTAGTGCGGCAGAACTTCTTGAGTCAAAACAAGAATTCAAGAATAAGAAAATTCAAGACAAATTAGAAGGAATTCTCCAACAAGTTGTTGCAAATTCCTCTAATTTTCTCACGTTTTTCAAGAGAGCAATGCTTTATTGAAAAATATGGATTGTCACATGGCACCTATACTAGAGAAGTTATATCTAGTCTTCTATAGCATCCGAATCACTTGAATCAGAAAATTCAATTCTAGATTCCATTGCAAGCTTGTATTTCATGAGCACTTGTAGCCTCTTGCAATAAATCTTTAGCACTTTTGTCTTCTCTTATTAAAAAATACATCACGTTCATCATCAATGTCCTCAACAATTAAATCTTCACCACCTTCCAACACTCTATTGGGATGTGAATTCAAAATTCTAGTCTTTACCTCAACTATAGAAGCACGTTCACCTTGTAATTCTTGGCCCTCCTTCAATGCACCACTCTCCATTTGCTTCTTCAATTCATTTTCAGCATCTTCTATCCAAGTGTTGTCAAACTTGAAATGAGATACAAATTGTGGACCACAATACAACTTGCCACAATATCCGCTACCATTTGTAAAGGTACATCAAGACGCTTCATAATAATCCTCCACCTGCCTTTTAAAATGCCAAAGGCCCTTTCAACACACATACAAGTAGATGATTGGATAAAATTCCAATTTGCCATATAAGGTTGTAATCCTTCCCTTGAACCTCTAAATGGTCTGTACATCCAAGGTCTCACTGGATATGCAACATCTCCAATCAACTTATATGGCAAATATTTCCCTGCTATACAAGCTCTTTCTACTTTTATTTGCTGAAATACAGTCCAATCGCGAAGACTATTTGCTCATCCAAATTTGTGGTTCCAAAAAATACACCTCACATCTACAGTTCTTTGAACCAAGCTAAATAGAATGACTTTTGACAGTAAAAATCTTTGCCTCCAATTATTGAAGCAAGTATTGGAATGTCTGAGCCATCGATGGCTCCTACATCATACGTTATGTGATGCAAAGCTTCAATTTCTCTCTCCAAAACCCTAAATCTGGACTCATTTGGAACTTATATAAAAATCTTTTGTAAATGTAATCTGACCAATATGCAAAACTCTCTAAGAATCATTGAAACTATGCACTCCGCAATTCCAAATAATTCTCCTATCCTACGCAACCCATCACCGGTACTAAGTCTACACAAAGAGATTGCTACTTGGGTTTCTATAGAATTGGTGGTTTTCCTCATGTGTGCTGTTTTTAAATAATGGACCTCATTTCTCACATAGAAATCTGAATGTATCATGAGAAACACGTGTTTTCTCTTTGAACATCTTCTGGGTATATGATCCTAACAAAAACTAATTAGTAAAACCTTGTGGCCTCTCATAACGTCCAACACTACGACATCCCATACCCAAACCCTCAAGACAAGCACTTACAACTGCCACATTTGTCCACTCTCCTTGTACCACCAATGCTTGCATGTTGATAACATGTTGCATTATTGTATACAAGCAGAAGAAGAACGCCGGTCCTCAAAGGGACCGGCGTGAATGAAGTGTATGTTCGTTCCACCACTAAGACCATGCCCACCAGACAAGGAATTAGTAGTATGGAACTACTTCCCCCTCTCGAGGATAGACACTATGTAACAAGTAACCAAAATGCATAAGTAACTAAAATACATAATAACCAACCATATCCCAAGAGTAACAAAGGATGTATACAAGCACCAATATATCACCATAACAACAACAACTCTACACCTTCTCTCCTCCATAGTGCTGAAATTTTCTAGAAAATAGCACAAACAGAAAAGATAGAAGAAAAATTAGAAAAAGGAGTAGAAGAAGGGGATTCCAATGAAAATGGGGAGGTAAAGTAGAGCGACAAGGATGAAGATACGGGCTGCCATATTAAAATTCATGTTAAAAATGATTTGGTCCACTTGATGGCCTCCTCTCACTTTACACTACTTCCAAAGACCATGGTTTCCAAAGGCCATCCTTTGAATTTGAAGCAAGGGACCTTTCACTAGGCTTTTGGAGTTTTGACCTCTCACCTTGATTTGCAGAATAAAGAGGCCATTAGTGAAAAAAATAGACCACACAGTGGCATGGAAACTGGGATTGATGCCACGGTCATAGGCTCTGTCTTTGAGGGGTTAGTTGGTTGGGTCCTCCTCGGTTTCGGTTCTTGAGGGTGTTGTCAAAACAATGCCCAATTTGCAAATCCTCAAGGATCATCACATGGCTGGAGCGGTTGCAGCGCTGCGACTCTCATCCCTGTCGTTGCTTCCTTCTCTTTCCAAGCGGTGAGCAATCACCTCCGCTTCTCCTCAGCTGCTGCTTGCCTTTCTGTGAATCCATTCCAAGCCTTGAACAAAGGAATTTTCCCAAAATTGATGTTCATGTGGACTCGATGATGATGATGATGGCTCTAGGAATTTTGCTTATCTGGGTTATGTTCCTTGCTTGAAACCGACGTTGTGTTTGTGTTCAGCCACTCGTTCATCAATCGGAGAACGAGGAGCTGGACTTTTAAGCGGGCAGCTATGGTTAGCAATGAGGACTCGCAGTCGAAGAGCGTGGTGCTCTACCATTATCCATGTCCTGATGGCGTCTTCGCAGCTTTGGCGGCGTATCTGTACCATAACGCAGTCGGCCGACGCGTTTCCTTCCTTCCAAACACTGTCTATGAGCCATTGAGGTAAAACGAATCATTGATCATACTAATCAGCGGGAGATGATCACCCCTTTGAGTTTAGGGTTTAGGGTTTAAGGTTGACGCTTTGATATGGGGTGTCTTGTAACGTGGTAATGGCGGTTCGTGAGCAGGGTTGAAGATATCTCGACCGAGAATGTGGAGATTTTTTATCTGCTAGACTTCGCAGGTCCACAGGGATTCGCGGTCGAGCTAGCGAAGAGGGCGAAACAGTAAGTGCCATGATTCTTTGGTGTCCACGATGCAGGCTCTCTTTTACACGGTTGTTGTCTGTGTTTCTTGCTTTCTCTGGAGTTATAACTACTGTCGAAAAGGTGAAGCCATAGCCATATTTGGAGCTGAGGGTTTGTGGTGCAGAGCAGAGTCGTGGTTTTGGATCATCACAAGACAGCGCTCGAGACTCTGCCACTCAACGGAACAGGTCCTTCCAACTTGCAAGTCGTGCTCGACATGAAGAGGAGTGGTGCGACCATAGCCTACGACTACTTTCTCCAGAGACTTCAAGCGCAATCTCCTTCTTCTCAGAGGTTTGTTAAAGTCCCATATCTGGAAACTCTTTTCAAGTACATCCAAGATGCAGATCTGTGGACTTGGGCGTTACCAGATAGCAAGCCTTTCAGCAGCGGTTTAGCCGACTCCAGGATTGAATATAGCGTGACCAAAAACGTGGAGGTTTTTGACCAGGTAACAAAAGGCCACTTTGCATATTGTTTATGAAACTATCGGCGTTTGCTCATACACTCCATTCGGTGATTCTCTGACAGCTTTTGGCGTTAGATCCTCAAGTCCTCATCAGGAAGGGGAAAGTGAGCCTCGAGGAAAAGCAGAAGCTCATTGACCGAACTTTAGACAAATCTTTTACAGTATCCCTTGGTGAAGGAAAGTTCGGCCAGTGTCTGGTGAGACTTTGTAATATATTCACTCCAGTAGTTAGGAAAGCCAGTCTTCTGAAACTCTTTATTATCCTGGATATTGGCTGGGAACGTAGGAGGGAAAAACAAAGAGCTTTCTGATGAGATTTGAAACTGTGTGTCATGTTTTGGACATGGCCAATTGTGGGGGATGAACTTAGGCAGTTCGAGCGGATGCAGTATCACATCTCAGAAGCGAACTTGGCAATCAGCTCGCTGCAAAGAGCCGAGACCAAGGTCTGCGGTAAGTTGTTCCACCAGATCTCTGTGCAGTGTTTTATGCGGTGTTGAACATGTAATTGGCCGTATTTGTGAATTAATTTTCTTTCACTTGGTAAGAGGGGATCATGCTGTTTATGTTCAGGGTTAAATGGTTATAATACATCATTACGTTTTGTGCATAAGTACTTGATAGTAGAGCAGCAGCTTGCAAGGAGAGAACTTCTGATCATGTTTTGGATAGGGCAATCGGAGCTGTCGTGTATGTAGAGGAAGCGCTGAACAATTCTTTCATGTTCAAAATAAGTTTGCGCAGCATAGGAAACGCGGATGATACTTCGCAAATCTCTCAGGTACATGTTTTGGCTTGTAGGTGATTGCTTGCATGTAACTGTTATCAAAGGGTCATCATCTTAGCTAGTTCGGGGAGATCTGGACTTGACCTCGTCGTTGTTTTAATGCAGGAATATGGGGGTGGAGGGCATCGCAATGCAAGCTCCTTCCTGTTGCCAGCGCACGACTTCGAGGGATGGAAGGCTTAGAAGTACACTCCGTCTACACTTGGGAGATTATTTTAGAAGACCAGAACATTTTAGAAGATTATCAACAAGTTACACAGGATTTTATGCTGTCTGATGCTCAAGTAGTCAGTTTCATAGCCTCGAAAGTAACATGGTTTTGAGGCGAACTTAAATGTATTCAATTCTGTGATACAGTGGTCCAAAACTGAGTTTCAGCAGCAAGTATAATTTGGAGCTTTTCCAACAATTCTTACCTGGAATTCCAGTTTCTCCTGGACTGGGCACCAAATCGTTTTCTTCATGGTAAACGTAAAAAAGGTGCACCATTTTCGAGCAGACAGCTTTACGGACGTGATCTCAACCCATTCACGTCGCCTTCCAACCATGCACATATCCCATACGCATTGCAGATGAATGGCTACTCCTCGAGTATAACAAGTCTCGCCAAAGTGAGGGATCGTACAAAGCCGGGTGCTCAGCACAGAGCGAACTATTCTTTCGCCTTTTACTAAAGAATACCGTGCGCTGGGTACAACCACCGGCATATCCCATTTTTTGGAACGCCCCTCACGGGGCCCAACCAATGTAATACTTGAAAACTGGAGTTGAACCTTGAAAGATAGTGTGGCGTTCTGGCACTTGAAAACTGGAGTTGAACCTTGAATGACAGCGATTTTTTGGCACGAAAGCACAGTTCCTACATAACTAACCGTGGGGTCTTGTGGTATGGTTGTTTATGTATTTTTCCATATCTAACCGCTGGATCGCTCATGCCAAATTGACCCTTTGTTGGGAGTTACCTCAACGAAGACAACCAACCCGTCCATCCACGGACGGGGTTCCCCTGGACGCCTGCCCATGGTTCCCCGCCCTGGACCTTTGCCCCGTGCTTTGCCTCCCCCTCCGTTGTGTGGGAGCTGCGCTATGGAATGCCTAAACGACCATTCAATGTCGTCCCAAGTACCCCGGGGAAAATTCCCGTTACCCTGGGAAAGATGCCATGTACCCGGGGAAGATTCTTCTTACCCGGCACAATTGCCGGATATCACGAGGTGTGCGTTTCCGTACGGATATCAACCTGTATTCGTATGCATACGGTAGTATTCATATAGAATACTTGCTGCCCGTTTGATCAAAAGTGTTCCTGAACTTGGAGCCTTTGATCAAAAGTGGCATTCGTGGAGTCACCAACAACCCCACGGCACCTTCAACTTACGATTTGGTCTCATGTTTATCATCATGAATGAATGAAATCAACGGCTTACTTCGAATGTGATTCTTCTTTTGCAGATTTTTGAGAAAACAATAACTGGGTCTGCTGAATATGATGACCAGTTCAGGTAATTTAGCCTTGATCTGGGACATTCTGGATCTTTGTGTTTAGATTCTCATATTTTATGTAGAGTACTGATGTGTTCCTTTGATTTGGTTGCAGGAATTGCATCAGAGAAGGCAAGAACGTGGAGGAAGCGTATTGGGAGCTTGTGATCAAGGACATTCAGGATGCATGTGACCTGTTTCTCCCTCTTTACCAGAAGAGTGCCGGTATTGATGGGTACATTTCTGTCGAAGTGTCTCTCTGTTGGCGAATGAGACGCAACGGACCATCGATTCTGCCAAGTATTTGCACAAAAGAGTCAACCGGCCCAATGTTCTCATCAAGATCCCTGCCACGCTCGAGTGCATTGAGTCGATCAAGCAGGTCATCGCCTCATCAATCAGTGTGAATGTGACGGTAAGTTGTCATGCCCACACACCTTTCAATTTGCAACTTAGGTATTTGCTGGATTGTGTCTGAAGCTATCCTGCCTCTAATGTACTCTCCTTTTGTCTCTCGCAGCTTATATTCTCTTTGGCAAGGTATGAGGGGCTTGAGGCAGTTCAAGGAGATTTATCAAAGATTGCAAGTGTTGCATCTTTTTTGTCAGCCGTGTGGATTCGTTGGTGGACAAGAAGCTGAATGCGGCTGGCTCTGAGAATGCACTCGCGCTGAAGGGCAAGGTAATTTCAATGATTCTCCTTGTACCATGTGAGAGAATTTTGCTCATGAATGCTTGAAATTTGCTTTGTTTCATTTGTCAAATGATAAACATTCTCAGTTAGTTTAAACGACTCATCGCACACTAAGTATGCTAGAAGGGAAAGCTGGCATTGTCAAATTCAATGTGAGTGACTTTTGTGACTTTGTCGAAGTGTGCAGACTGTTGATAGACTTTTATGAGAGACTAGTGGGATACCAATGTCCTTTGGACATCTTTCTTGTTGGATAATTTTTGTTGTATGAAACAATAGAAATGGATTAATATTTATTCATCATAGGATACTTTTACATATGTGCGGCCTTAGCATTGTTCGGATTATAAAAAGGATTCGTCCAAAGGGCACTATAAAGGATTCCTCCAAAGGGCACAAATGGAGGATTCTTTCAAAGTTCACATTCAATTTAAAAGGCACATTTGATTCAAATGGCAATTCCAAAGGTCACGTGACCGGGAGCGGTGGACGGATAGATTGTCCACTTTCATCGGCGCGTTCATCCATCCGGCGCGCCCATTTCTCATCCTATATTCTTTTACATATATAGACTAGTGGGGTACTCGTGTCCTCCGGACACAACATTTTTTTGTGTTGAGTCCCCACCTCCCCATCCCCTAGCCCTTTTCCTCCAATCGATCGTCCCCTCCGTCCTTGTCCCCCGTTCCCCGTCCCCGTCCCCGCCCTATCCTTTCATCCAAAACCCTAACTTTTAGCTTTTCATTTTATCCAAAACCCTAACTTTTAGTACCCATCGTCCCGACGGGGAGAGCGGAGTGTGGTGTGTTAAATTTACCTTTGTATGTTTTGTATTTTAAAACCTATAAGCTCAAATCAAATCTAATTGGAAAAGTACATATATTTTTGGAGTGCATGTAAACGTTACCCTAGCTTAAATCCACTTCAAAAATAAAGTACTTTCGCTTTACATTTGCATTTTGATCAACCCTTTGTACACATAAGTATCACTTGCCCAATATAAGAGGAGAAACCCCTTCACATCAAGAGGTCAAAATCAAGAGTCATTAGGTTACTACCTAATATCAAGAGTCAAGAAGAGTGCATCACCGTGCCTCACCCTTCACATCAAGAGGTCAAAATCAAGAAAGAGAGTCACGTGACCGGGAGTTAAAATTTATAACTTTTAACTTTCGCACCACTTTTTCATCCAAGCTCGACGTGTTTTACATCCGACGTGTTCATCCACTTGACGTGTTCTTCATCTTGTATTCTTTTATATATATAGATTAAGTTGCATCTTGTAATTTCAACTTGTGCGGATTCTCATGAGTGGTTATCCTAAATCACTTCAACTTACAGCACCACTTAAGTCCTTAAACCAAATTCTAAACCACATATGTGTCTGCAGGTTATCAACAGGATCCATACTACGGCACAAATTGATTTGATGCAAGCTTGCATTTGTCTTGAAGGTGAGTTGAAATACCAGAATCTCATCTTTCACAACATGGCATCTTTCACAATTCAAAGACAAAACGACACCAAATCAAAGGCTGCCTCGTAGCTCAACCCTGACAGAGCAGGGAAGGTAAACTAACCGCCAATGATGATAAGGATATGGTACTGGCCGCCACTCTCTTCAACTATATCAACCGCAGCGTTGATGACAGGCGCGAACAAAGTAGGTCCAGCTAGACGGAGGTGCGGCACAATTCTGCGGTACCGCTCAAGAGCGTCTTGCGCGAATGTGATGGTGGCGCCTCCAAACCCTACATCAAAAGCCATCGCCGCTACATCAAACCTCACAACCAGGCAAGAACAAAGCAGGTATACTACACCACGACACAAAACAACATATTCTCTATTGAATTGGGAAAGACCTACCGATCATCACGTACATCATCCTCAACATCAATGCATCACCCTCCCTCACGCGATCGCAAGGACAAAGAACGCAAACCACTCACGCACCGAACCCTACGAGGAGCAACTGCGCGAACGTGATGGTGGCGCCTCCAAACCCTGAACTTGGTGTCTGCGAGGAAGAAACAGTTGCATCGTTGATCGTGCGTGTAGATGGAAGGTCAGGATGCTTCATTGGGCAGACCAGGCAGGGTCCAAACGGGCAGCAAGTATTCTATACGAATACAAGTGTATGCGTACGAATATAGGTTGATATCCGTACGGAGACGCACACCTCGAGATATCCGGCAACTATGCTGGGTCAGGAGAATCTTCCCCGGGATACATGGCATCTTTTCCAGGGTAACGGGAATCTTCCCCGGGGTACTAGGGACGACATTGAATGGTCGTTTTGGCATTCCATACTGCGCGCCCCCATCCGCTGTGTTGCCCCCTTTTGCCGTGCGCTCCTCCCCACAGCCTTCCATCGCGCCTTGACCCACAAAACTGTTGCTGCCTTTTGGACTGCTCTGCTGCAACAATCATTATCACACAGGTAAATCCAAAAACCTAGGCTTACATGCTTGATTACTGAGCTAAATTTGAAGTTAGAGATTTAAATTGTAGTCATTACGGTTTTGCAATGTAATTAGGTTTTTAAAAGTTTTAGTGAGGATATTGCAATGTGAGAGAGGGAGCTATTTTTTTGATGTTGTAAGGAGGTTTTAGAGGTGAGAGACATTTTATTGTCAAGATTCAAAATAAGCACATTAGATTGTGGGATACTGGTAGAGAGAGACATATGTTGTAAGTGATTTTTCTGGAAGGAAGTGAGCATTTAGTGAGAAATTGAAAGTTTGTTACAATGTGGGCCAACTTTTGTACTTTTGAGGTGTTATGTTTTTTCACAGTGAAGGATAGTGACGTATTTTTGCATCTTGAAGGAGTATTGGCAAATATTGCTATTGTTTCATAAGTGTATAGAGGTTAAAAGTGAATTTTTTTTCATGATTTCGGGTATCTATGACGGATATTGCTATTTATCAATACTTGTACAAAGCTTTCCAGTGACGGTTTTTGTATGTTTTTGCTGTCTCTAATGGGTATTGTCAATTTCAGATACTTATTTCTAGTTTTTTTAGTGTTTTGCATACTCTTCCTACTATTTAGAGAGTTTGGCTGTCACTAATTATATTTAATTCCAAAGAAATCATATGTACTTCCAATGTAACTGACTCTAATAGTGATTACTTTATATTCTTGTTTTAACGTACGATGTTTACTACGACTTGTATCCGATTATTGACGGCAATTTTCCTCACTATTTCAACATGCAAGATGGTGATTACATGTTTACAAGAGGCCGTCCTTGGATAAGATTTCAAGGACATGAAGAAGGCAGCAAAGCGGTGGCACTATGCGGTTGTGGGGTGTAAAGATGGCCCTTTTTCAAATCGCCGACATCCAAATGCCCACCTACGTAATTGCCACAGCAAGGCGCTACTTGCTTTACCCCTAGGTCATCTGAAAAAGGTGGAATCAAGGCTTTGCTCTATCAATAGCCAACGCATGAACGCGGACAAGATGGAGCGTGTGGAATTTGACGGGTTGAAATCATATTTCAATGAGCGCAAGGATTGGAAGAAGGATTTGAAGTGGAGAAGAGGAGAAGTGGATGACTTAGTGAGATGGCACCGACAATGCACCATTCAAGTAATGTATGGTAAAACAATTCATTTCTATTGTGTACTTTGTAAATTCTAATTTTGATGAAACATCTTTGTTTGCAATTCATGATTGGCTAATATGTTTCATTTACATAATTGTTGTTGGTTTAAAAATACAAAGAGGGGAAGAACATATTCATTGACCGCTATCTGAAAGCCAAAAAGAATGTCTTCTACGTGAAGAACATTCTTTTCCTGAAGAAAGTTGAGACGGCACGTAGCGTTTGCAAAGATTTACATGCTAAAGATCTTCCAAAAGATGACTTTGATGACAGTGAAAAAGAAGTTGTAGAGGGAAGAAGATGGAGACACCGAAGACAACCTGTGAAGTTTTATTGAAGAGGCGGAAGACAACGTAGCCTTTCTTAGGTCTTTGCAATGTGTTTTGAGTTTTATGTGTCCTCTCTTGAAGAGCGGAAGTTTTGGAAGACGATGAGGGATGCAATGATGCTTAAGACATTATTTCAAATTGGTGTGGTGTATTTCAATTTGACTATGTTATATGTTTGTTGTGTTTTTTCTCATTACCCATTTCATTGTTGTATACTTCTTGTGTGTTTATTTGGTTCTTGAATATTTTTATGCACCTTCATGTGTATTTGTGTATACCTTTTTGTCAGAGTTTCTAGTTTTTTTTCAAATATCCCATTAATTAAATTTAAAATCTATTTTGGTTCATCACCCTATTAAGGTACTTTGAATGTTTTTTCCGATAACAAAAACATGTAATTCAATTCGTACACTATATTTTACAAATTATAATGAAAATTTCACAATTTCTAATCCTTCTTTTCTATAATATTTATAGAAATAGAATTCGTCATTGTATGAAGCTTATTCTCATCTTATCGGTAAGAACTACATTGACATATTGTGGCTTTCATTATGTCCGTGACGGATATTGAGCATTACATATGTAGTCCTCCAATGGCGTTTTATTCACTATGTCCTTGTTGTGACGAGTATTTCACAATTTTTCCAAACGGTAGTACAAGGGCACTTTCTAGGCTTCTAAACTCTTTTCATAATAATAATTACTTTCTAAGTTCATTTCACATTCTTACCCTCCTTGGTTCCCAATCAAAATATTGAATCAAATCATGGTCAACAATCATCAGACACTTTTATGGAAAAATAAACATTGATAATAGTTATATGACTGCGAATACTGAACAATAACATAACCTATTACCTAGAGAGTATCTACACAACCTAGTATTGTTCCTTCTCCTCTTTTGCAAGCCTACTAACCTTTCTCTAAAATATTTTTTCCTAGCAATCAAATTTCCATCTTGAGTGTAAACAATCTCAAAAGTTACTTGAGGATGAGAAATGTTGTTTTCTTTCAATGTTCGGATTCTTTGAATGTCACATGCCGTAGTAGTCATCATGGATTGCAAATGCTGAAGTAGAGCATCACCACCGGTTGTGGGTTCAGATATCGCATCGTCTACCGAATCACTAATTATACGCAAAGTACCTTTAGTGGATGGTTGCCCCCTCTTCGCTTCTATATTGCCAATTAAATGGTCGTTAACATTGCCATCCCTCGTCACATCATCATCTCTCAGAACATCGTTGCATCCTCATTGTCTTCCGGAACATCTTTGTCATCATCATCTTCACTATAGACATCTTGAAATGGGTCACTTGGAACATTGTGGGTGAACGTTGCTTTAAGCCCCCTCTATATGGAACCATAAAAGGATCCTAAATATTCAAACATATTTTGCCAAGAAAAATTAGTGGAAACTTTTAGAACAATGAGTTGATGCTTACAAAAATTGCTCCGTACGCCGCTCTATTCACATGAACAACACACATACAAAGTGAATGGTTCACGGATGTCATACCAACGGTCTTCAATGGGTTGCAATTTTACTTTCCAAAGTAAATCACCATCTTTTGGCGGTAGAATATCTTGAAGAGAAATTGCTTTTGCTGGTGCAATTTTCCTCTCAAGAATTCCTTCAATGGACTTGTTTTGAATGTATCCGTTCACCTTTGCCTTTGCATATACATGTAGTGGTTGACAACCGGAGTTGTCTAACGCTTGGCTAGAAAATCAATTCTTCTCCCCCGCATATCTTGATTATCCATCAACATCCATCGTTTTAGAGCTCCATGGTAACCTTCAATGCTTGAATGAGTGCCTTCATTTGCATGATGATGCCGATGGTAACCAATAAGATACAACTCTAACATAATTGAAATAAAACACATTAAAATTATAAGCTATCATCATAGTGATAATCGGCATTTTGAAGTAGAATATAACATTGTAAGAAAGTATACTTAAATACAAAGACATGAAAGAAGGAGGAGGAATCATATACCTTGATGCTTGTAATGTGTGTCGAAGTACTTTTGGAATGCATCCACATAATAATATTAGAAAAGTGTTTCTCCAATCTTCTTTGCACGTTCCAAGAAATCCAATTATTCTTCTTTGAAATCAATATGTAGGTACAAAAAACTGTGAAAATCTTTGTATACAAGATGTCTTAAGGGGCGGTTTACGCTATAGACCAAGAACCATGTCCAAGGAAAATGGATTAATTCCATGGTCACACTTCATGGTCACACTTCCATGGTTACACTTTAGAAAAATGTAATTTTTAAAGCCCTTGGGCCTCTCACTAAGTGTAAACCAAACTTGGACCGGAAGGAATGACCATGTACTAAAAAGTGGGTGTGCTGATTTTTTTAATGAATGCCTAAAAAGGGCAATGTAACAATGTTGCCTTAAAAAAACAAAGAAAATAAAACAAGCCAAATCGACAAAATACTACAAGAATCAAGGCACACAAGACAAATGAGGGAATGATACAAGGAAAGCGATGACCTTTTCTACTTTGAGTTCAAAGTGTAACGGTATGAGGTAATAAAAGGTGGCCGCCATTGTATCTACAATAACGTTGGGCCCCCTCAAAAAATAAAAAATAAAAAAAATATATAATTTTAAAAATAATAAATAAAAATAATAAAACAGCATTTCAGACCCATGGTCTCTTTATTCAGCAATGAGAGAACCCTTTTTGCCTCCTTTGCCGCAAAATCCGAGGGACCCTTCAACATTATCCACTTGGTCTGTTTCTAGGCCTTTTTAGGACCTCGAATCCTTTGGTCACTTTTATTTTTCCTCATAGTGTAAATCCAAGTCATCTCGGGACGAGTTAATGGAGCCAATCACAGATTTTAGAGGTGCATGGGACGAGTTCTTGGTCGGTAGTGTAAACCGCCCCTAAGTTTCCAACATTTGGAACCTTAAGAAGAATATGGTTCTTCCAATATTTAATAATGTGGAAAACACACAGGTAGATGGAGACATTATCATCCGGCCATGCATATTTAATAGTACTCCATGTCTCCATATCATCGCAAGTCATGAAGCATGAAGGTAAGAAGTGCTGCCAAGGGACGTGGCGTCGAGGGCCTCTCTGTATCGCAATGTTCTAGTGTAGGTTAGTTGTTGCTAATCTACGGGTTTAGGGACGTACGGTGGTGCACTGCATTAATCTGTGGATGTTTTTCATCCACTTACGTCAGTTGTGAGTGTGTGCGTATAGCGTCGCACATGTCGTTGACTTGACGTCTTTGTCAAGTTAAGCTTTGTGAGCGAGAGTGGAGAGTAGTGATTGAGAGTCGCTTGTAAGTGGCGGTTTAAGCCATTAGTAAAGTCTTAATGCTTTCCATTTCACTTCACACTCGTAGATTCACTTACTATAGTGTGCATGAAGTTTCACTACCCTTATGATATGCAACACTTTCACTTGACAATGACCTCCATTTCTCTTATATTTTTCCATTATTTTTGCATTTTGAAGTGTTTGTAGAAAATGGAAGAATAGAGGAAGAGTGGGTTATAATTTAAATGTCGCATTAGTACAAGTCTTATTGATATTCAAAGTTATGAGTGTGAGAAGGGGAGCTCATGCTCATGTTTCGTAAGAAGTTGTTTTGAGAGAAGCAAGTTGCTCACTGAGAGAGACCCCGATATTTCATCCAATGACCAGATTTATCATCCAACATTGACTGACAAAAGCGTTGTTAGCAATTGTTCATCCACCAAGGCGGGGTTTCATCCACAGGTAGCACAAGGTCAAGGCCAGCCCAGGAAGGAACTTTGTTAAATGGTGTGCAACCAGGAACTGCGATTGGGAATAACAACGGGCACATGGCCCTACGGAGCAATTAGCCACAAAACCACGGATGCGCGGATTTGTTGGAAACGGATATTCATACTGAAACTCTGTAGGACTTGAGTAGATCGAGTTTCGGCACTGGACTCACGGGCAGTTGAGAGTCGAGACGCGGGTGCACATGGTGTGTGGGTCATCAGGTCCTCGGGCTTAGAGTTAGGTAAAGGCGGAGGCTGCGTGCAAGGTAAGGTCAAGGAACATCGAGGCGAGGATCATTCCCTACAATAGAATTGGTGAAGGCCAGGGAGTGGAGTATTGACTTGGCGAGCAAAGTGACGAGCAAGGGCTGGTTGGCACGCAGGATCCTAGCCTACGAGCTGCGAAGAGACAACAACTTGGGGCTGCAACCACGGGATCAAGCGCACATCCACGGGCTAAGGGGCTACGGGATCCAAAGCTAGCAATGCGAGGAGACATTAAATACAAGTAACTAAAATCGTGTTGCGGACCCCATTTGCGTGCATACGCAAGTCAAATTTTAGGGAGTCCTTGGAATGGAAGCTTAGTATTTCAATTTTTGCATTTTTAGAGTTTTTGAAGTTCGATTGCGGATTTGGATTCATGTACCAAATATAAGACTTGTTTGTTAAAATTTTATAGTTTTCACAACTTTGAAAAATAACATTTGTATGTGGTTTTAATTTTTTTTTAAAAGATCTGTGTCTAAGCTTTGGAGGTAGTTTGCAAAGGCAATTTAACTGGGATGTGAGTAAAATTTACGCCTCTAGTTGAAGGTTTTTCATTTAATCCAATTTTAGTGTTGGATTGGCTTGTTGACGCATTAAATTACCCATTGTGGAACTAGCATTGGGGAGAGTTGTGTTTCTAAACACCACGGTCAACATACCAATACTTCTTTAGTTTTGGACATTGGAGGGGAATACTTTCGAGTGTTCTCCTTTGCATTGCAGGTATTGCGATTGGGGGCCATCCATTTCAAGTGTGTGTCAATGGCTTTGAACCCTTTGTCCATTATGCTTTAATGTTATTGGGGGAGAAGATCCGGTTTTCATTTCCGGGTTCTTATGTAGTACCTTCCCGGCGCAGCGGGCTTGTTGCCGGAGTTTTCCGGTGGCCCTATTTTTTGTTGCCTTTATTTTATGATAGAGTACCATAGGAGTCAAGTTGAGTTCATGGCTGGCAAGAATTTTCCATCTAGGGGTTGTAGTTGGGCATGTGCTAGCCGGAGGTGATGACTGGGGAACCACAAAGTTTGGTGATTTTGTAGGTGCAGGTTGTCCGTTTGTACCCTTACCCTATAGATAGAATGCGTAGATAGATCTCGAGGTGGTTTCTGTTTGTGGTAAATTCTCGGAGTTAGTATTGTTGCTTCTCCTCCTAGCCAATGCTTTTACCATAGACTTTTGGCTAGGGTCAGATATCGACCAAGCATTTGAGCCTATTTCGATGTTGGATACCAACCGTAGGTTTTGGATTTGTAGTGTAGGTACATTTGACGACACGAAGGATGATCATCTTCATGACGTTGTCCTAATGGAAATTCTTCCATCATGTAGATATTAATACCAGTGTGGATATGTTTTGATTACAGCTAGCGGTTAGATGAGGTAAAAAAGTTTGGTCGTGGTGAGAACCACGGTTTGAGGATTTGGGCAAGTGTTAGCATGTAGGTGCTGCACCGCTCTTGTCACTGCTCAGGGGGGTAGGTAGCGGGTTGACTGGTATTTTTCATGCCTCACTAGCGAGCCAAGCCGTGGGCCACCCAACCACTCGACGGGCTCGATCAGGTTCGAACCCGGACTGGCGGCGGCCACTAACCATGACATTTCCAGCCAACCAAGTCCACGACTTGGCCATCAGGTTGTGCGAATCAACACCTTTATACGTCCGTACCATCAACTATCTTACGATAAGTTTTTTTTATTTATATAGTTATTTTTTTTATTTTACTTATCTTGTTGGTTGGAAGGTCTAAGTTTATAGTCTTCCAATAAATAAAAGACTAGGGGATTTTTATGTGGTTGAAAGTGGAAAGGATAAGAAAGTAATGAAATACTTTGTGGGGTACTTTGGATAGGGTGACATGGGCTGGAGTCCCCACGTCCACTTGAGGTGGAAAAAGTTAGGGGGGAGATTCCTTAATGAGTGTGTGTGTGTGCGGGTGAGAGAGCAAGGGTTTGGAGCAGAACTCTGACTGTGTGTAACTCGTTGAGCTTGAATGGTATGGAATTGAAAATTTGTGATCTTGTTCCTTGGTTTAAGAGCTTTCCATACTCGTTTTAAATTTTGAATTCGGAGTTGTAGAGAAAAAGTTATTGAGGTTTTAATTCTATGAAAACCCGAGGCCATCCATTGAGGGGCAGAGGTTTCGAGGAGTCATAACTTTTTTTGTAGTTCTCAATTTGATTTGAGATTTTGAGGGACTGTGCATCTCTATCTTAGCTTTATAGAAAGATATTACAATTGAGATTTGGAGTTGTGAGCAAGAAGTTATAGAGATCTTAATTAATAGGGGTAGGCAGAACTTTGATTGTTCATAACTTTCGGACAGTAGTTTAGATTGACTTGAAATTTGGAGGAGTGTTAGTTGTCTGAATTAGCTTTCCAGAGAGCTATTACACTTAATGTTTGAAGTTTTGAGTCATCTGTGTCACTTGTTTGAAGGTTACAGCCTTGGTGAAACTTTTCCATTGTGTTTTTGAACACTTCTTTTGAGTTTCTTAGTGTTTTTGAACACTTGAAGACTTTGGAGTTGAAGGATGGAGGAATTGAAGACTTGAGGCCTGAAGAGAAGAAAAGATGGAGACAAGTGTGTTGTGGCTTGTGGTTCGATTTTTTTTTTTGTGATTCCAAGCCAGCTTTGGAGGCTAGTTGTATTTCAATTCTGTTCTTGTAAACTGTGTTGCGGCGAAGTGGGGTTAATTGCCCACACGGTCGTGTTTATGTCGTTCCCACCGGTGAGGCACGTTTGTTGGTCACCATGGGTTTGAATTTTAGGAGTCAATCTTTCGGACGGTTTCAGCTTGTGGTCTGGCCGTCCCGTTTTACTTGTCCGAGGCCGTGGTTTCTTATCACCCACCTTTACCTTTAACCCTTTAGAGCCACCACATGATAAGCCAATGGGGAGGAATTTGAAGACTGAAGACTGAAGACCGAAGACCACAAGATTTGACAGAACTCCGCAGTAGATTATACAAAGTCGCAGCCAGATACCTCGCGTATTCTCAGAGCGCGCTCCTCTCTACCCGACAACGTGCAAAAGAGGTTCTGAGGACGAGTTGGGTGCATCTCCCTACTCGATTGGCGGCTTCGATTTGAGACTTGGATGGAGAAAAAGCGCCAGCAAACGACATTGTTTAACGACATGTATGCATTCGAGCTTTTGCCCTAATATTTGGAGGTGGAGACCCTTCAGACATACGGGAGGTGGACCATGGTGCACGAGGCAGAATTGCGCATGGTTGAGAGGTATTGGCGCTAGTGTGTGGAGTTGGTGACTACGCTCATGGAGAGTGCAGTTGCCCAACTCTTGACTTCCACCGAGGAGCCCAAGGTGGAAGATAATTTCCTTGGTGGAGACTCTAGGGCCAAGGGTTTTGCCATTGTGGGCAAATAGTCTGACGTGGGGGCCATGTCACATTTGGCCGTAGCCATACGTGCGACATTGGTGGCAGTTGACAATCTGCCAACCTTTGATCCTCAAACGCAATTCATGGCGCATCTAGAGGTGGAATACGGGGGGTTCAAGTCTGATTAGATGCGGCGCATCCATGATTTCTGTTGGGAGAAGGAAGATACTCCACGCACTATGTATACTGGGTTGGCGCGATTGTCAGCGAAGGCCGGATGTGTTCACGGAGCGCCAACTAGTGAAGATCTTCATCTCCAAGCTGGATAAGGAGATAGTTGAGTTGATTTGTCTACATGTTCTTTTTTGGTATGACGGCAACACGACTTTGACGCAAGCGTCTGCAGAGGTGGAAGCTCTTGGTAGAGCGTTGGACGTAAGCAATGCCACGGATCTGGTCACGTCGCTGCTCAAGGCTTCCAAGCTCAAAAAGCTTGTTATAGCTCCTAGGAGCTTGGCGGAGGCACAACCTGAAAATGTTGTGCATTATTGGGCTTGTGGGGAGGTGGATCACACCAAGAGGGATACCAAGTGTTCCAAGAAAAAGGGGGCAAACACAGTGAAGGCCAAACCCAAGACCGAGGCAACCAAGCCCGCAAAGAAGGCTGGAGACAAGGGAATGAAGATAGTGATATGTTTCCACTGTTGGAAGACTGGCCACAGTGATGAAATTTGTTTTTCTCTTCATCCGAAGAAGCAGCCAAGGTCTTCAATTGTTAGATCGGATGTATTGAAGACGCTTCAAGCCCAAAAGGCAAAGCTGAAGAAGCAGATGAGTGCGATGGCTTTTTTGAGGTAAGTGGCACACACACGGCCTCCGATGACGGATCAAGGCTCATCTTCAGCCCTAGATCGCTACTTGTATGGCACTTCTAGGAAGGTGGTGGTAGAAGTTGTCACTCGTACTTAGACTACCGCATAAGCGATGGCACCTTCTCTCTCTGTGTTGGGTAGTAGTGGCCGTCCACGCCACACAGGTTTGTCGGACCACATTAATCAGTCTCAACTACCTTTTTCTTTTAGCATCGCAGATGCGTGGACTTCTCTTGCCACTCCCATTTCGACTCTCATCCCACCACTATCTTCCACTTATGGAGGTGTCGCACACACCTTGGCGTATGAGGTATTGTAGTTGCCGATATTTGCCGGTGTGGACTTTTTGACACCAAATTTTCAACCATCCGGTGTATTCCACTTGGCCGGTAGTATGTTGGAGGGCAAGGTGCCCATGCCTTCGTTGAAGATGTTTGCAAACAGTAACGGCTCCACCCACTTAGGCGGATTTGGTGGCAATACGGGCCAAATTGGCCGCAGAGGCTACTTCTACGTTTGAGGCCAATGCTACTTCCACACCTATGGAGCAGTCCTTTGAGGATCAGTCCTTGATCTCTAGAGTGGCTTATTTGTTTGGCGTTGTGGCTTGGCCGGCACGGTAGCAATGTTATATGGGTCCAGGGATGGTACGTTTGGTAAATGATGACGGAGTTATGGTGGTTGGCAGTACGGATGGCAACTCTACTTGAGCTACCCCCCACGTATTATGTTGGACTTTGGAGCTCTAGTAGTGATGATTAATAAACAGCTAGCCCAAAATTTGGATCTAGGTGCTTCGAACCTCGAGCCTTGCCCATTTACAATTGTTACATTAGTTAAGGGCATAGGGAAGGTCATGGGATACACCCAACATCCGTTGCAGTTGATGTTTGGTGTGGGATTTGGACATTGTTCTGCCACGCATCTCTCTAGCGCTATGACTAGTGCCACCAACTACAACATGGTCGGTCAGTAGGCACTTTATCCACTCGATTTTGGGGTGGATAATTAGACGGAAGAGGCCTGGATTAAGCCTGGGTGCTCTATCGGTGATGGCAGAAAGGAGTTTATCCTCGTTGTCTTCGCACGTAGCACGGTGACTTCAACAACGGAAGCTATGTTTGGGTGCAGTGTGTTGGCATCATATTTGCCATGTGGTTCGGCGCTTTTGAAGGAGACATATGCATTTTTGTCGGGGTAGCAGAATCATGGGAGCACGTACTACTACAAATCTTTGCACGTCATTGCAAGGATCCCCTTCCCCACGGAAAACTCAGTTGGGCTCACTTATCACATCCATGAGATCGTTGATGCTTTGCATGCTCTACATCTCTAACTAGATTCTTTCACTCTATTGTTGGCTCGGACTATTCAGTGGTGACCACTGGATGAGGGTATTACCCTCGTGGAGCTATTTGTCAGTATCGATACCGGTTCGCGATTGTGTTAGAGGTCGGGCTCAAGGTACGGCGGTACACCACATAGATAGTGGCTTTGCATCCAATCGTGCCGCTCACCATCACATTTAGCGTTTTCTAGCGTTGTATCCGGACTAGTTACCACCTTCTGCGGTTTGAGGGTGTTTTGGGAAGTTGCTATGTGATGTGATGTTGATCAGTGAGGATGATCTACGTTGATTAGGTCACGTGGACTTGGTGAATTCCGGATGGCCTTGCCAAGGCTATTCACGGGCGAGTAGTGGGCGCGGCTTAGATGATCCACGGTCGGGTCTCTTTGCAGATTTGCTTAGGCTTATCCAGTGGTGGATTACCTAATACCTACCAATTAACTCCACCGGAGTACATTTTTGAGAATGTACCTCTCTTGGGAAGTGTGTGAAGATGTGGCATACATCATCACCTTTTTGGTCCCCTTACGTTTGTAGATGTCGTGGCGTTGGGCTGTTACGTCCATTGGCAACGTTGAATTTGGACCAACATGGCATCATCGGCGACACTCATCTCTGCAATTGCTCAAGTGCAACGGCCGGTGTACTATGAGGTCAATGACATCTTAAACGACCAGCGTGTTTCCATGAAGGTTACCAAGGATGATAAGCCACCATTAGCTGTGGTGAACCGCGTTGGCTTCACACAGTGAACATTTCCCACATTGATGTGCTACTCAAGGTCTTTTGCCTTTAGAACACACTATTCGAGCATGGTTAGGGATTCTACTTCCAAAACTTACAAGGAGCCTTCTGCCCATGAGAGGAAGCGGGCGATGGGCTTTTTGACAAGCACCACCACCTCGCCGGATCTCTTTAGGGGCCAACGTCATGTTTTGTTGGGCCAAGCCGTTGACCTCAACACTCTTATTTGGGTGTTGTCACCTCTATTTTGCCGTTCAGCGCCGTTCGTGTGACCATCTACACCTCCTAGGGGCAGACCATGATGGTCAGGGGGCAACGGTGCCACATCTCATAGAGATCAAAGAAGCAGAGCTGTTTTTTTGTTTGAAAAGGCACGTAGTTGAAGAGCTTTGTACTTAGAGTGTCTTTGGAGCCTTGGCCGAGGACTTTGGCCAAGAAGATGCCAGTGATATCTTTTCTCAATTTTATCAGGAAGACTCGGGATTTTTGGTGGATTCCGTGAGTGAGGAGTCTACAGGCATGAATGCCCTCTCTGCTACTAAGTAGCAATTATGGGCCGTGCCAATATGCGGTGAGTCTTCTACGGTGGAGGAGGGGACCACAAAGTTTTATGATTGTCCTTTGAATTTGGAGCTACATCTTACTGGTGTTGAGGCACGGAAGGTTCAAGCGTTTATACGTTTGTATCGTAGTTGTTTCGCTTTTAGTCTCCATGATTTGGAGGGCTACAAAAGCAAATCTATACACATCGAGTTGGAGGACGCTCACCTAATCTTCCAACAATCGTAAAAACTCAATCTTTCAGAGAAAGTTGGAATCCAAACTCGTTGTCAGAAGTTATTGGTTGCCAGCTTGATTGAGCTCACCAACGGCAAGTACGCTTGTGCCACGTTTATGTCATTGAAGAAGGATATCTTTGGCAACCGGACGGAGAAGCAAATGTGTGGAGATTATAGGTTGATTAGTTGCAAGACCAAGTAAGACTCCTACCCCATGTCCACTCCAGAAGAGTTGTTGGATGTTGTAGGATACCTAGAGTATTTTATACTCTAGATTTGCGGTCAAGTTCTCACTAGTAACCATCGATGGTGGATTACCTAGTGAAGACTGCATTTTGGGAAGTTGATCAGGATGAGAGAGAACAATTCTACGATCCTACCATTAGAAGTTTCTTCCATTTGGCTTCAAGAACACACCTGTTGAGTTTCAAAGGGAGATGGACCGGGTGTTGACCAATTAATTGTTTGTCCGATGTTACATTGATGATGTTATGATTTTTGGTGACAGCCCACAAGAGCATGTGAGGCATCTTCAAGCGGTGTTTGAAAGGTTACAGTAGTAGAGATTGCGCTCGCACCATCGCAAGTGCAACTTCTTTCATGGCCGGTTGCCATATTTGGGAAATATAATTGTTCTATGGGGTCTTGGCGTGCAGTTGGCCAAAGTGGATGCATTGCAGGAGATTCATGTTCCAACCGACATATGACGGCTTTGAGTTTTTTTTGACTTGGCAAATTTCTATCACGGGTTTGTCAAGAACTTTAGCTTGATTGCTAAGTCATTTACTATTTTCATGGGGAAGGCTTAGCTATGGACTTGGGGACAGGAACAACACTAGGCGTTTGTACTTTGAAGTTGAAGCTTGGTTCAGCGCCTATGCTGCGGCGTCCAGATGCTGCACAACTCTTTTAGTTGCATACAGATTGGAGTATTGGGGGATTGAAGGCAATGTTGATTCAGAAGGATGATGAGGGACAAGAGTACGTTGTGGCGTTTGTGTCTAGGATCAACAACAACGGGGAGTCCAACTATTTGTCCTGTGAGGAGGAGGCTTTGGCTGCGGTTTAGGCCATAGCTCATTTTAGGCTCTATTTGTATGGGCAACGTTTTACGTTGGATGATCGACCATCAGTCTTTAAAGTGGCTCATGGAGTCTAAAAAGCTTACTAGCAAGCTTGCCAAATGGGCTTTGTTGCTTCAAGAGTATGAATTTGAGGTTGTACATTAGGTTGGCATCACGAACTTGGATGCAAATGGTCTATCTCGCAATCCAAGTCCTTTAGAGGAGGATTTGATTAGTGTCAGGTGGCATGGAGACTATGACAAGGAGTGAGTCCCGGGGTGGCATGCAATGGCTTACCTCACGTTGGTGTCTGGCTCCGCATCAACGTTGCCTGATTTGGCAACGGATGAGAAATCGGATAGGGCCGAAGTTGTTAGCGATGTGGGAAGAAGGTCTAGTCTTGCACAAGCTACAACATGGGACACTTCCCCGAGCTCTTTCTGCTATGGAGCGTGATTGAGTTGGGCACCAAATAGCAAAGTTCCGTTGGGAGAACGGCCTTCTATTTTGGGTGTGGTCGGATGGAACTAGACTCATAATTCTGAGGCTAGATCAAAGGGCTTTGTTAGTACAACAAGTACACAAAAACCAAGGACATTTTGATGTGCGACGGATTCATTTGATGTTGCCCAATCAGTACTGGTGGACGGACATGTACCAGCAAGTCGCCACTTATATTTTTCAATGTAAAGTGTGTGATTGGGTCAGATCCAACTTTAATACATTGTCACCACAACTCTAATCTTTGTCCATTATGGGGCTAGGATACCGGTAGTCTTTGGACTTTGCTGGTCTACTTGTTGTGACTCTACGCAGAGCCAAGTATGTCTTGGTAATGGTGGAGCATTTCAGCAAGTGAATTGAGCTTATGGCTCTTCCGCAGAATTCTTTAGAGTCGGCGGCGATGACATTCCTTGACCAGGTATAGGCTCGTTTTGGAGCCCCATTTGAGGTTTTGACTGACCAAGACCGTGAGTTCCTTAGGGCTTTCGAAGCTTTGTGTACCAGGCTTTGATTGACCACCTTAGTACTTCTTGAGATCACCCGGAAGTGGATGGTTTGGCGGAGCGTGTGGTTCATACCGTTAAGCAGGGCCCATGGAAGTATGGATTACTTTAGGGTAGCCACCGTGATTGGGATCTGATAATACCGTGGATCGCCATGGGGTACCAGTTTAGCTAGCAGACTTCATTATCTGCTTTCAGTCCGTATCAGTTGTTGTACAAACGAGAGCCAATTTTTGCGAGTTCCATTTGAGAAAAGTTGGCTCCACTTGTAAATTTGGACAATCCTGAGGTGTGGGCCTAGTGTCTACACGATCAAGCGGAATTTTTCAAGTCGGCTATGCCTATGGCTATGGAGAACTTATCCATTACTCAGCATCGTGACACCTTACGGTAGGCTTGTATTTGTAGCGGTGCCTACTGCCCTCAGCTGCAACGTTTCTCCACCGGAGATTACATTTATCTGCAGTGTGAGGCGCCTACAACGTTGGACGTCAAGGCAGGTGGCACTATTCTTTGTGTGAAGGATGTGTTGACCAGTGGTATCTTGTTTTTGGAAGGTAAGAATGGTCGGGAGTGTCGGGAGCACTCTAAGAATTGTGTTCCCAGCCATTTACCCATTGATGATTCCATTCATCCGAAGTTGGTCATTGTACCAAACAGTCTTCCGTGTTTTGTATGTTGTGAGAAGAAGGGGACGGCTACCATGTTGTTTTGTGACCATTGCCACTGTGGTTGGCATATGGCTTCCTTAACGCCTGCCTCTTTTTCTTTACCGTCTGGGCATTGAACTTCCTTTGTTGTCGGAGGTCTTCAAAGTTCGAGCCACGTTTCACACGATGAAACAACTTGAATTCCTCGCGAATTTGTTACTATGTGGTGCGTTGCCATCCAATTGGAGTTCATGGTTTTGATTTAAGGATGGACAACATGAAGATTGACTAAGGGATTGACAACAAAGTTGCCTGAAGAAATTCAAGATGGGGCTCACATTGCACTCAGCCTATCCTCTCTTCGTTACTTCCTTATATGCTTATTGATTTGCTGACGGAGGACATCTTCAATTGGATGCGTACAGCTGTTGCAAAAACATCACTGTGGCGTTTGGTCTTGTTAGTGTTGTATGGTCCTAGCTAGATAGAGGGTCTCTTTATCTGATAGGGGGCACTTAAGGGTGTACTTCGTATACTTGTTTTAGTGTATGTTTTTGTTGATTCAATATTGGCAATGATTCTCGATCTATTGTGGTTATCGACATTTTTTTACATGATGGTTGTTACGGGACGTGGCGTCAAGGGCCTCCTATATCGCAATGTTCTAGCGCAGGTTGGTTGTTGCTAATTTATGGATTTAAGGACGTACGGCGGCGCACCACATTCATCGTGGATGTTTTACATCCCATTAGGGTTGTGTGTGCATGCGTATAGCGCCGCACACATCCTTGACTTAACGTCTTTGTCAAGTCAAGCTTTGAGAGTGAGTGGAGAGTAGTGATTGAGAGTTGCTTGTAAGTGGTGGTTTAAGTCATTAGTAAAGTTTCAATGCTTTCCATTTCACTTCACACTTGTTGATTCACCCATTATAGTGTGCGTGAAGCTTAACTACCCTTGTAATATACAACACTTTCCTTGAGGGTGTATTACATATACTTGTTTTAATGTATGTTTTTTATTTATTTGATGTTGGTTAGGACTCTCGATCTGTTGAGGTTATCAATTTTTTTTATACAACAATGCGGCATATCTTTCTCAATATACCTTCATAAAGTTTCTAACTACATGGCCAAATCCTCTTCCGTGGATCAGCTTGCAAGCACCCCCAGAACGGGAATTCCGTTGTTTCAATCATCAAACACAAATAGAGAACATAGAAGATAGTTAGGAATGTTTGTACTATGCGTAGCATCCATAGATATTACTCTCGCATGTCCAAACTCTATCATCATCTTCCTTTGCCAATTTGTTTGGATACCAAAAATAAAAGGCAAATCGGTGACTTTGAACAAGTTCTCGGGACACGCTTCCATCTACATTTTCATGCCAATGAAGTCCGACCGATCTCTATGCCAAATCCCCACCTTTTGGCATCCCTCCGAACATGCAATGTCTTTGAATTTGATGAAGTCATCTCGGATATACGGTGCATTCAATTTTCTTCGATCGTTCCAATTCCTTCAATGCTCTTCAAAGATACAAGGAGATGTAAATCCCGCACTTAGTTTCCTTTGAATCCATGCCTTCATTCAACACTCATTTGTGGTTGATATGCAGGTTTTCCTCCCAAGTGACTCCGGATCACTAGGACCATGAGCCGGTGTTCCATCTTCTCGTGTGCGATCTACTTGATGGTAGGCGACTTCATCAACATCCAAATGAATTTGCAATTGCTTTACTAAATCTCTACCATGCATCTACATTTAAGAGATCTAGGAACGGTGGATCAATCCTATGATCCTTTGGCCCATATGCATATTCATACGACACATGTTCAATGAATAATGAAATGTATGGTCTCTTCTTCACTTTTCCTTTCTTTCGGTCCTTTACATTCCAACAAACTGAAGAGCCATCTTCACAAGTCTAGCCGTTGATGAAGTCTTGGACTCTATCATAAGGAATACATGCATGTACAATTGCAATAGCATTGCCCCATTCTTTCCTACTTGTTTCATTCCATGTGATGTTGTGGAACAAAAAAGGCCCGAGAGGTGGATTTTGAACGATGAGAGTATCCCGTTGCTTTGGCATTATGCCTTCTCTAACAAACAAAGAAAATGTAAGAATGTTGTTGTAGTAAGAAAAAATGAAAAATAGTACAAATCTCAAAATTTTATAATTACATGTATAAGTTTGAACAAGTGTGGAGAAAAATACCCATCACACACTAAAATGATGTCAAAAAACGTCCTTGAACCTTGACATTAATTATTTATACCTGTAACGAGAAGAAATAGTGACAAAAAATGTCACTGCTACCAAACCTACAAACTATCAATACCCGTCACGGGGAGAAATAGTTGCAAAACACGTCCCTACCACCCTTTCACAAATTTTGCATATCCGTCACAAGGAGACAAAGTTGCAAAAAATGTCCTATTTTCCTTTCATAGATTTTTTTTGTAATACATTAAATTACATGATATGATGGAAGTACATCAAATACCGTAGATATTAATGAATTAAATCCTAAATTCTAAACCTATAAAGGTCAGGGGGACCATGTATATGGTCACGTATGTTGCTTTAAATCTACAAAAATGTACTACATTTTAGTAAGACATACACCTTTGAATTGAAGTGTCTTCAACTAACATCTTTCATTTCAAGGTCATTCCAATATCTCAACCTTAACATGCTCAAATACAACATTTCATGTAGAATACACCTTAGATGTAGAATACATGACCATTTTGCAACTTCTCTAGCATGTTTTAGGTGCAATGAGAGGAAAAATTTAAATTTTTGATTGTCATTGGAAAAAATATCAATTACAACTTAATGTCCTTCTCTACCAGTATCTTAGGGCCGCTTTACACCGGGCTGAGTCGAGAGTCCATCCGTCAAAATTTCTGCCCAAACTATGGCGAGAGTCCAAACTTTTGGGTTTTAAAAACATTAAAATATACATACTAAAGCCTTTGGGCGGTTGTGGTGTGAAGCCTCAAAACCCAAGTCCAAACTCCAAACTCCATATCATTTGCCAAGATTCCACTCACTTTTTTACTACGTGAATGGATTAATTTTTTAAATTTCCTCTCTCATTCTTTTACCATGGATTCTAGAAGGGAATGTATTCTTGTTCTACCTTCGGTTTTCATGGTAATGAAATATGTTACAGTAGGCATTTTGGCATTGCAAAAACTTGCAATTTCCAACAAAATGTTCAAATGATGATGATGGCGGTATTTATTGCTCAAAGATAGTGAGTGGATATTAGGAGGACTTGTTGGCAATATCAGAGGTATGGAGGATTTTGGAGCATAGTCTTATGGGGTCTTATTTGGAGAGAGAATTTCAAAAGTGAATGAGGGTGAGTCCATCTACGTTTAAGTATTTATGTAATCTCTTGGGGCCGGTTTTGGAAAAAAAGGATACAAATTTTAGAGAAAGCATCACCATTGAATGTAGGCTTGCCATATCACTTTCTCGATTAGCAACGAGAAATTCATTAGTTATGATTGGTGATTAATTTTGGAATAGGATTGAGTACAACTTCGGTAATTGCGAGGGAATGTTGTGAAGCAATTAGGATTTATTTACAACCATTGGTTTTTTTTAAAACCAACTTCTACAAGGATGAAGGAGATTGAATATGGTTTTGAGGCAATACATGGCATTCCACTAATATTAGGAGAAATAGATGGTAGTCATATCCCTATCCTAGCACTATGTCATGATCCTATTGCATATTATTGCAGAAAAGGATTTTATTCATGTCTACTTCAAGGGGTTGTAGATGCAGATTGTAAATTTTGGAATTATGACTTTGGATGGGCTGGACGGATTTATGATTGGACTTTATTTCATAAATTGGAAATAAAAAAGAAAACTATGAGAGGTTCATTTTTACCCTTCAAATTTATTGGTGATGCTGCTTATCCTATGCGGCCTTGGTTTTATTCACCATTGAAAGGAGAAAGGGATGGTTTGTCTAGGAGAAAGGCTCAATGGAATTTCATTCAATCAAGCACTTGAATGGTGGTCAAAAGGGCGTTTGGTATTCTAAAGGGTAGATGGCGTATATTGCTAAAAAGGATAGATATGCCACTACAAAATGTACCCAACGTGGTTACCGCAGCTCTATGTCTACGTAACTTATGTATAATAGAAAAGGACGAAGGATTGGGCAAAGGATGCAGAAATGGAATTGCAAGTGGAAGCAAATACATACCTAGGCAATATGCGGGAGGTAGATATGTTTAAAGCCCTCAAATCTTCACTAACAGAAATGAGGGAATTAGAAAAGGGCAATCCGGAAGCCGAAGAGACACCGTTCATAGAACCGGGTGAAGAAGAAGCAATGGAAGGAGATGGTGAACAAGAAGAAACAAGAAAAATGCGACAAGAAAAATAAATAACATGTTGGCGGATTCAAAGAAGGAGAATGAGGCATTGGACATCAAGGACGAAGGTAGGGCTCGGTGGAGAGTGTGTTGGTTGAATCGGAGGAGACTAGGGCTCAAATCCCAACGCCGCCGGCCTTCATGCTCCCACAATGGAGGGAAAGGGGGACCGTGGTGGCCAGGCGCTGGTGCCGAAGGCGAAGGCCTTTTGGCTTCAAATTGGGCCTCCAATTGACCTCACAATTATCAAACTATTGCAAAATTCAAGGTTTAGGGTTTGAAAAAATTTCCTTGTTTCTCTCAAACTCGGATTCCATCACTCCCTTCAAGGCAATCCATTCCAGGACCTCCAAATCCAACCACGTCCTATTTGCTTCCTCTCCTTCAACTTTAACCACCACGTCTTTTGCAACCTTCTTCTTTGGGGTAGCCATCTCCTTTGAAATAGCTCTCTTTTTTGAAGACCCTATAATCTCACAATCCTCTCCATCAACAATCCTCTCCTCAATTCTTCCAATTTCTACTCTTTCTTCTCTAACTTGAACTGAAAAATGTTGAATTGTGCCATACAAAATTTGGCCCATATTATTTTTCCGAACCTTCAAGACTCTCCTTGCTGCGATAATGGAGGTTTTAAGAAAAATGATTCATCTTTTCTAACGGTGCCAAAAAATAGAACAAGAACACCAATACTTGAAAAAAACCCAGGAACTAACCAAAAAAAACGTGAGGAAGAGCGAGAGAGGAAGACAAGTGGCCACTTTCACTCCCTGAACAGAAGAATGGCCATTTTCACTTATGCCAAATAAATCAGCCGAGAAATTCGGCCTCTTTCATATAATAGTCCAGATCTTGTCAGATTTTGATTATTTAATTAAAAAAATCCACAAACTCTCGAAGGAAGTTTGGGTCGACTAAAAACGGCGTCCCAAGTTTGCTTGAGAGTTTGTTGCCTTGGGGCTAAAACTTTCCAAAACTAGTGCCATGTAGGCACATTGGAAGACGACGGCCTTTGGATTTTGGCGTTTGGAGTGAAGGCCGAGAGGCCAAACTTTGGCCATTCAAGCAATCTCATTGGTGGAAACCAACCGACTCTCGACCTTGGATTTGGTGTGAAGCGGCCCTTAGCTACACCGTTCACTGAATATAGTGTGGAGGTATAGGTAATGTGGATGAAAATTGATGTGGACCACATCAATTCTAGTTTTGGATGAAAATTGAGGTAGACCACATCAATTTTGGTTATTGTATATAATATTAATATGTTATTATTTTATGTTATTATTATGTTATTATATTATTATTATTATTTTATTTTATTATGTTATATTCTTATGTTAATATTATTTTATGTTATATTATATTATAATATTATTTTAATATTCTTATGTTATATTCTTATGTTATAAAATAATATTATTATGTTATATTATGTTATTATGTTATTATTTTATTATGTTATTATGTTATTATATTATTATATTATTATATTATTATTATATTATGTTATTATCATGTTATTATATTATAATTTTGGTTTTGAGTACAATTTGCAAAAACTTATCCACATCAATTCCCGTGTCTTTTATTTTGGAACAAGCCACACTATTTCTAATGGACATGATTTGATGTGGATGGAAAATTCAAGTGGACCACTTTAATTTGCGTTTATTGAAATTACTGTAGGAAATTTCAAATAGTCTAGTCTACACTATATTCAGGGAACGGTGTAGTTCGGAGAGATCTGGACTTGACCTCTTCGTTGTTTTAATGCAGGAATATGGGGGTGGAGGGCATCGCAATGCAAGCTCCTTCCTGTTGCCAGCGCACGACTTCGAGCCATGGAAGGCTTAGAAGTACACTCCGTCTACACTTGGGAGATTATTTTAGAAGACCAGAACATTTTAGAAGATTATCAACAAGTTACACAGGATTTTATGCTGTCTGATGCTCAAGTAGTCAGTTTCATAGCCTCGAAAGTAACATGGTTTTGAGGCGAACTTAAATGTATTCAATTCTGTGATACAGTGGTCCAAAACTGAGTTTCAGCAGCAAGTATAATTTGGAGCTTTTCCAACAATTCTTACCTGGAATTCCAGTTTCTCCTGGACTGGGCACCAAATCGTTTTCTTCATGGTAAACGTAAAAAAGGTGCACCATTTTCGAGCAGACAGCTTTACGGACGTGATCTCAACCCATTCACGTCGCCTTCCAACCATGCACATATCCCATACGCATTGCAGATGAATGGCTACTCCTCGAGTATAACAAGTCTCGCCAAAGTGAGGGATCGTACAAAGCCGGGTGCTCAGCACAGAGCGAACTATTCTTTCGCCTTTTACTAAAGAATACCGTGCGCTGGGTACAACCACCGGCATATCCCATTTTTTGGAACGCCCCTCACGGGGCCCAACCAATGTAATACTTGAAAACTGGAGTTGAACCTTGAAAGATAGTGTGGCGTTCTGGCACTTGAAAACTGGAGTTGAACCTTGAATGACAGCGATTTTTTGGCACGAAAGCACAGTTCCTACATAACTAACCGTGGGGTCTTGTGGTATGGTTGTTTATGTATTTTTCCATATCTAACCGCTGGATCGCTCATGCCAAATTGACCCTTTGTTGGGAGTTACCTCAACGAAGACAACCAACCCGTCCATCCACGGACGGGGTTCCCCTGGACGCCTGCCCATGGTTCCCCGCCCTGGACCTTTGCCCCGTGCTTTGCCTCCCCCTCCGTTGTGTGGGAGCTGCGCTATGGAATGCCTAAACGACCATTCAATGTCGTCCCAAGTACCCCGGGGAAAATTCCCGTTACCCTGGGAAAGATGCCATGTACCCGGGG
Organism: Bryoerythrophyllum caledonicum; assembly: GCA_963971425.1. NCBI lineage: Eukaryota > Viridiplantae > Streptophyta > Bryopsida > Pottiales > Pottiaceae > Bryoerythrophyllum > Bryoerythrophyllum caledonicum. The sequence goes on along the minus strand of OZ020517.1, from coordinate 8,667,158 downwards.
AAGATTCTTCTTACCCGGCACAATTGCCGGATATCACGAGGTGTGCGTTTCCGTACGGATATCAACCTGTATTCGTATGCATACGGTAGTATTCATATAGAATACTTGCTGCCCGTTTGATCAAAAGTGTTCCTGAACTTGGAGCCTTTGATCAAAAGTGGCATTCGTGGAGTCACCAACAACCCCACGGCACCTTCAACTTACGATTTGGTCTCATGTTTATCATCATGAATGAATGAAATCAACGGCTTACTTCGAATGTGATTCTTCTTTTGCAGATTTTTGAGAAAACAATAACTGGGTCTGCTGAATATGATGACCAGTTCAGGTAATTTAGCCTTGATCTGGGACATTCTGGATCTTTGTGTTTAGATTCTCATATTTTATGTAGAGTACTGATGTGTTCCTTTGATTTGGTTGCAGGAATTGCATCAGAGAAGGCAAGAACGTGGAGGAAGCGTATTGGGAGCTTGTGATCAAGGACATTCAGGATGCATGTGACCTGTTTCTCCCTCTTTACCAGAAGAGTGCCGGTATTGATGGGTACATTTCTGTCGAAGTGTCTCTCTGTTGGCGAATGAGACGCAACGGACCATCGATTCTGCCAAGTATTTGCACAAAAGAGTCAACCGGCCCAATGTTCTCATCAAGATCCCTGCCACGCTCGAGTGCATTGAGTCGATCAAGCAGGTCATCGCCTCATCAATCAGTGTGAATGTGACGGTAAGTTGTCATGCCCACACACCTTTCAATTTGCAACTTAGGTATTTGCTGGATTGTGTCTGAAGCTATCCTGCCTCTAATGTACTCTCCTTTTGTCTCTCGCAGCTTATATTCTCTTTGGCAAGGTATGAGGGGCTTGAGGCAGTTCAAGGAGATTTATCAAAGATTGCAAGTGTTGCATCTTTTTTGTCAGCCGTGTGGATTCGTTGGTGGACAAGAAGCTGAATGCGGCTGGCTCTGAGAATGCACTCGCGCTGAAGGGCAAGGTAATTTCAATGATTCTCCTTGTACCATGTGAGAGAATTTTGCTCATGAATGCTTGAAATTTGCTTTGTTTCATTTGTCAAATGATAAACATTCTCAGTTAGTTTAAACGACTCATCGCACACTAAGTATGCTAGAAGGGAAAGCTGGCATTGTCAAATTCAATGTGAGTGACTTTTGTGACTTTGTCGAAGTGTGCAGACTGTTGATAGACTTTTATGAGAGACTAGTGGGATACCAATGTCCTTTGGACATCTTTCTTGTTGGATAATTTTTGTTGTATGAAACAATAGAAATGGATTAATATTTATTCATCATAGGATACTTTTACATATGTGCGGCCTTAGCATTGTTCGGATTATAAAAAGGATTCGTCCAAAGGGCACTATAAAGGATTCCTCCAAAGGGCACAAATGGAGGATTCTTTCAAAGTTCACATTCAATTTAAAAGGCACATTTGATTCAAATGGCAATTCCAAAGGTCACGTGACCGGGAGCGGTGGACGGATAGATTGTCCACTTTCATCGGCGCGTTCATCCATCCGGCGCACCCATTTCTCATCCTATATTCTTTTACATATATAGACTAGTGGGGTACTCGTGTCCTCCGGACACAACATTTTTTTGTGTTGAGTCCCCACCTCCCCATCCCCTAGCCCTTTTCCTCCAATCGATCGTCCCCTCCGTCCTTGTCCCCCGTTCCCCGTCCCCGTCCCCGCCCTATCCTTTCATCCAAAACCCTAACTTTTAGCTTTTCATTTTATCCAAAACCCTAACTTTTAGTACCCATCGTCCCGACGGGGAGAGCGGAGTGTGGTGTGTTAAATTTACCTTTGTATGTTTTGTATTTTAAAACCTATAAGCTCAAATCAAATCTAATTGGAAAAGTACATATATTTTTGGAGTGCATGTAAACGTTACCCTAGCTTAAATCCACTTCAAAAATAAAGTACTTTCGCTTTACATTTGCATTTTGATCAACCCTTTGTACACATAAGTATCACTTGCCCAATATAAGAGGAGAAACCCCTTCACATCAAGAGGTCAAAATCAAGAGTCATTAGGTTACTACCTAATATCAAGAGTCAAGAAGAGTGCATCACCGTGCCTCACCCTTCACATCAAGAGGTCAAAATCAAGAAAGAGAGTCACGTGACCGGGAGTTAAAATTTATAACTTTTAACTTTCGCACCACTTTTTCATCCAAGCTCGACGTGTTTTACATCCGACGTGTTCATCCACTTGACGTGTTCTTCATCTTGTATTCTTTTATATATATAGATTAAGTTGCATCTTGTAATTTCAACTTGTGCGGATTCTCATGAGTGGTTATCCTAAATCACTTCAACTTACAGCACCACTTAAGTCCTTAAACCAAATTCTAAACCACATATGTGTCTGCAGGTTATCAACAGGATCCATACTACGGCACAAATTGATTTGATGCAAGCTTGCATTTGTCTTGAAGGTGAGTTGAAATACCAGAATCTCATCTTTCACAACATGGCATCTTTCACAATTCAAAGACAAAACGACACCAAATCAAAGGCTGCCTCGTAGCTCAACCCTGACAGAGCAGGGAAGGTAAACTAACCGCCAATGATGATAAGGATATGGTACTGGCCGCCACTCTCTTCAACTATATCAACCGCAGCGTTGATGACAGGCGCGAACAAAGTAGGTCCAGCTAGACGGAGGTGCGGCACAATTCTGCGGTACCGCTCAAGAGCGTCTTGCGCGAATGTGATGGTGGCGCCTCCAAACCCTACATCAAAAGCCATCGCCGCTACATCAAACCTCACAACCAGGCAAGAACAAAGCAGGTATACTACACCACGACACAAAACAACATATTCTCTATTGAATTGGGAAAGACCTACCGATCATCACGTACATCATCCTCAACATCAATGCATCACCCTCCCTCACGCGATCGCAAGGACAAAGAACGCAAACCACTCACGCACCGAACCCTACGAGGAGCAACTGCGCGAACGTGATGGTGGCGCCTCCAAACCCTGAACTTGGTGTCTGCGAGGAAGAAACAGTTGCATCGTTGATCGTGCGTGTAGATGGAAGGTCAGGATGCTTCATTGGGCAGACCAGGCAGGGTCCAAACGGGCAGCAAGTATTCTATACGAATACAAGTGTATGCGTACGAATATAGGTTGATATCCGTACGGAGACGCACACCTCGAGATATCCGGCAACTATGCTGGGTCAGGAGAATCTTCCCCGGGATACATGGCATCTTTTCCAGGGTAACGGGAATCTTCCCCGGGGTACTAGGGACGACATTGAATGGTCGTTTTGGCATTCCATACTGCGCGCCCCCATCCGCTGTGTTGCCCCCTTTTGCCGTGCGCTCCTCCCCACAGCCTTCCATCGCGCCTTGACCCACAAAACTGTTGCTGCCTTTTGGACTGCTCTACTGCAACAATCATTATCACACATGTAAATCCAAAAACCTAGGCTTACATGCTTGATTACTGAGCTAAATTTGAAGTTAGAGATTTAAATTGTAGTCATTACGGTTTTGCAATGTAATTAGGTTTTTAAAAGTTTTAGTGAGGATATTGCAATGTGAGAGAGGGAGCTATTTTTTTGATGTTGTAAGGAGGTTTTAGAGGTGAGAGACATTTTATTGTCAAGATTCAAAATAAGCACATTAGATTGTGGGATACTGGTAGAGAGAGACATATGTTGTAAGTGATTTTTCTGGAAGGAAGTGAGCATTTAGTGAGAAATTGAAAGTTTGTTACAATGTGGGCCAACTTTTGTACTTTTGAGGTGTTATGTTTTTTCACAGTGAAGGATAGTGACGTATTTTTGCATCTTGAAGGAGTATTGGCAAATATTGCTATTGTTTCATAAGTGTATAGAGGTTAAAAGTGAATTTTTTTTCATGATTTCGGGTATCTATGACGGATATTGCTATTTATCAATACTTGTACAAAGCTTTCCAGTGACGGTTTTTGTATGTTTTTGCTGTCTCTAATGGGTATTGTCAATTTCAGATACTTATTTCTAGTTTTTTTAGTGTTTTGCATACTCTTCCTACTATTTAGAGAGTTTGGCTGTCACTAATTATATTTAATTCCAAAGAAATCATATGTACTTCCAATGTAACTGACTCTAATAGTGATTACTTTATATTCTTGTTTTAACGTACGATGTTTACTACGACTTGTATCCGATTATTGACGGCAATTTTCCTCACTATTTCAACATGCAAGATGGTGATTACATGTTTACAAGAGGCCGTCCTTGGATAAGATTTCAAGGACATGAAGAAGGCAGCAAAGCGGTGGCACTATGCGGTTGTGGGGTGTAAAGATGGCCCTTTTTCAAATCGCCGACATCCAAATGCCCACCTACGTAATTGCCACAGCAAGGCGCTACTTGCTTTACCCCTAGGTCATCTGAAAAAGGTGGAATCAAGGCTTTGCTCTATCAATAGCCAACGCATGAACGCGGACAAGATGGAGCGTGTGGAATTTGACGGGTTGAAATCATATTTCAATGAGCGCAAGGATTGGAAGAAGGATTTGAAGTGGAGAAGAGGAGAAGTGGATGACTTAGTGAGATGGCACCGACAATGCACCATTCAAGTAATGTATGGTAAAACAATTCATTTCTATTGTGTACTTTGTAAATTCTAATTTTGATGAAACATCTTTGTTTGCAATTCATGATTGGCTAATATGTTTCATTTACATAATTGTTGTTGGTTTAAAAATACAAAGAGGGGAAGAACATATTCATTGACCGCTATCTGAAAGCCAAAAAGAATGTCTTCTACGTGAAGAACATTCTTTTCCTGAAGAAAGTTGAGACGGCACGTAGCGTTTGCAAAGATTTACATGCTAAAGATCTTCCAAAAGATGACTTTGATGACAGTGAAAAAGAAGTTGTAGAGGGAAGAAGATGGAGACACCGAAGACAACCTGTGAAGTTTTATTGAAGAGGCGGAAGACAACGTAGCCTTTCTTAGGTCTTTGCAATGTGTTTTGAGTTTTATGTGTCCTCTCTTGAAGAGCGGAAGTTTTGGAAGACGATGAGGGATGCAATGATGCTTAAGACATTATTTCAAATTGGTGTGGTGTATTTCAATTTGACTATGTTATATGTTTGTTGTGTTTTTTCTCATTACCCATTTCATTGTTGTATACTTCTTGTGTGTTTATTTGGTTCTTGAATATTTTTATGCACCTTCATGTGTATTTGTGTATACCTTTTTGTCAGAGTTTCTAGTTTTTTTTCAAATATCCCATTAATTAAATTTAAAATCTATTTTGGTTCATCACCCTATTAAGGTACTTTGAATGTTTTTTCCGATAACAAAAACATGTAATTCAATTCGTACACTATATTTTACAAATTATAATGAAAATTTCACAATTTCTAATCCTTCTTTTCTATAATATTTATAGAAATAGAATTCGTCATTGTATGAAGCTTATTCTCATCTTATCGGTAAGAACTACATTGACATATTGTGGCTTTCATTATGTCCGTGACGGATATTGAGCATTACATATGTAGTCCTCCAATGGCGTTTTATTCACTATGTCCTTGTTGTGACGAGTATTTCACAATTTTTCCAAACGGTAGTACGAGGGCACTTTCTAGGCTTCTAAACTCTTTTCATAATAATAATTACTTTCTAAGTTCATTTCACATTCTTACCCTCCTTGGTTCCCAATCAAAATATTGAATCAAATCATGGTCAACAATCATCAGACACTTTTATGGAAAAATAAACATTGATAATAGTTATATGACTGCGAATACTGAACAATAACATAACCTATTACCTAGAGAGTATCTACACAACCTAGTATTGTTCCTTCTCCTCTTTTGCAAGCCTACTAACCTTTCTCTAAAATATTTTTTCCTAGCAATCAAATTTCCATCTTGAGTGTAAACAATCTCAAAAGTTACTTGAGGATGAGAAATGTTGTTTTCTTTCAATGTTCGGATTCTTTGAATGTCACATGCCGTAGTAGTCATCATGGATTGCAAATGCTGAAGTAGAGCATCACCACCGGTTGTGGGTTCAGATATCGCATCGTCTACCGAATCACTAATTATACGCAAAGTACCTTTAGTGGATGGTTGCCCCCTCTTCGCTTCTATATTGCCAATTAAATGGTCGTTAACATTGCCATCCCTCGTCACATCATCATCTCTCAGAACATCGTTGCATCCTCATTGTCTTCCGGAACATCTTTGTCATCATCATCTTCACTATAGACATCTTGAAATGGGTCACTTGGAACATTGTGGGTGAACGTTGCTTTAAGCCCCCTCTATATGGAACCATAAAAGGATCCTAAATATTCAAACATATTTTGCCAAGAAAAATTAGTGGAAACTTTTAGAACAATGAGTTGATGCTTACAAAAATTGCTCCGTACGCCGCTCTATTCACATGAACAACACACATACAAAGTGAATGGTTCACGGATGTCATACCAACGGTCTTCAATGGGTTGCAATTTTACTTTCCAAAGTAAATCACCATCTTTTGGCGGTAGAATATCTTGAAGAGAAATTGCTTTTGCTGGTGCAATTTTCCTCTCAAGAATTCCTTCAATGGACTTGTTTTGAATGTATCCGTTCACCTTTGCCTTTGCATATACATGTAGTGGTTGACAACCGGAGTTGTCTAACGCTTGGCTAGAAAATCAATTCTTCTCCCCCGCATATCTTGATTATCCATCAACATCCATCGTTTTAGAGCTCCATGGTAACCTTCAATGCTTGAATGAGTGCCTTCATTTGCATGATGATGCCGATGGTAACCAATAAGATACAACTCTAACATAATTGAAATAAAACACATTAAAATTATAAGCTATCATCATAGTGATAATCGGCATTTTGAAGTAGAATATAACATTGTAAGAAAGTATACTTAAATACAAAGACATGAAAGAAGGAGGAGGAATCATATACCTTGATGCTTGTAATGTGTGTCGAAGTACTTTTGGAATGCATCCACATAATAATATTAGAAAAGTGTTTCTCCAATCTTCTTTGCACGTTCCAAGAAATCCAATTATTCTTCTTTGAAATCAATATGTAGGTACAAAAAACTGTGAAAATCTTTGTATACAAGATGTCTTAAGGGGCGGTTTACGCTATAGACCAAGAACCATGTCCAAGGAAAATGGATTAATTCCATGGTCACACTTCATGGTCACACTTCCATGGTTACACTTTAGAAAAATGTAATTTTTAAAGCCCTTGGGCCTCTCACTAAGTGTAAACCAAACTTGGACCGGAAGGAATGACCATGTACTAAAAAGTGGGTGTGCTGATTTTTTTAATGAATGCCTAAAAAGGGCAATGTAACAATGTTGCCTTAAAAAAACAAAGAAAATAAAACAAGCCAAATCGACAAAATACTACAAGAATCAAGGCACACAAGACAAATGAGGGAATGATACAAGGAAAGCGATGACCTTTTCTACTTTGAGTTCAAAGTGTAACGGTATGAGGTAATAAAAGGTGGCCGCCATTGTATCTACAATAACGTTGGGCCCCCTCAAAAAATAAAAAATAAAAAAAATATATAATTTTAAAAATAATAAATAAAAATAATAAAACAGCATTTCAGACCCATGGTCTCTTTATTCAGCAATGAGAGAACCCTTTTTGCCTCCTTTGCCGCAAAATCCGAGGGACCCTTCAACATTATCCACTTGGTCTGTTTCTAGGCCTTTTTAGGACCTCGAATCCTTTGGTCACTTTTATTTTTCCTCATAGTGTAAATCCAAGTCATCTCGGGACGAGTTAATGGAGCCAATCACAGATTTTAGAGGTGCATGGGACGAGTTCTTGGTCGGTAGTGTAAACCGCCCCTAAGTTTCCAACATTTGGAACCTTAAGAAGAATATGGTTCTTCCAATATTTAATAATGTGGAAAACACACAGGTAGATGGAGACATTATCATCCGGCCATGCATATTTAATAGTACTCCATGTCTCCATATCATCGCAAGTCATGAAGCATGAAGGTAAGAAGTGCTGCCAAGGGACGTGGCGTCGAGGGCCTCTCTGTATCGCAATGTTCTAGTGTAGGTTAGTTGTTGCTAATCTACGGGTTTAGGGACGTACGGTGGTGCACTGCATTAATCTGTGGATGTTTTTCATCCACTTACGTCAGTTGTGAGTGTGTGCGTATAGCGTCGCACATGTCGTTGACTTGACGTCTTTGTCAAGTTAAGCTTTGTGAGCGAGAGTGGAGAGTAGTGATTGAGAGTCGCTTGTAAGTGGCGGTTTAAGCCATTAGTAAAGTCTTAATGCTTTCCATTTCACTTCACACTCGTAGATTCACTTACTATAGTGTGCATGAAGTTTCACTACCCTTATGATATGCAACACTTTCACTTGACAATGACCTCCATTTCTCTTATATTTTTCCATTATTTTTGCATTTTGAAGTGTTTGTAGAAAATGGAAGAATAGAGGAAGAGTGGGTTATAATTTAAATGTCGCATTAGTACAAGTCTTATTGATATTCAAAGTTATGAGTGTGAGAAGGGGAGCTCATGCTCATGTTTCGTAAGAAGTTGTTTTGAGAGAAGCAAGTTGCTCACTGAGAGAGACCCCGATATTTCATCCAATGACCAGATTTATCATCCAACATTGACTGACAAAAGCGTTGTTAGCAATTGTTCATCCACCAAGGCGGGGTTTCATCCACAGGTAGCACAAGGTCAAGGCCAGCCCAGGAAGGAACTTTGTTAAATGGTGTGCAACCAGGAACTGCGATTGGGAATAACAACGGGCACATGGCCCTACGGAGCAATTAGCCACAAAACCACGGATGCGCGGATTTGTTGGAAACGGATATTCATACTGAAACTCTGTAGGACTTGAGTAGATCGAGTTTCGGCACTGGACTCACGGGCAGTTGAGAGTCGAGACGCGGGTGCACATGGTGTGTGGGTCATCAGGTCCTCGGGCTTAGAGTTAGGTAAAGGCGGAGGCTGCGTGCAAGGTAAGGTCAAGGAACATCGAGGCGAGGATCATTCCCTACAATAGAATTGGTGAAGGCCAGGGAGTGGAGTATTGACTTGGCGAGCAAAGTGACGAGCAAGGGCTGGTTGGCACGCAGGATCCTAGCCTACGAGCTGCGAAGAGACAACAACTTGGGGCTGCAACCACGGGATCAAGCGCACATCCACGGGCTAAGGGGCTACGGGATCCAAAGCTAGCAATGCGAGGAGACATTAAATACAAGTAACTAAAATCGTGTTGCGGACCCCATTTGCGTGCATACGCAAGTCAAATTTTAGGGAGTCCTTGGAATGGAAGCTTAGTATTTCAATTTTTGCATTTTTAGAGTTTTTGAAGTTCGATTGCGGATTTGGATTCATGTACCAAATATAAGACTTGTTTGTTAAAATTTTATAGTTTTCACAACTTTGAAAAATAACATTTGTATGTGGTTTTAATTTTTTTTTAAAAGATCTGTGTCTAAGCTTTGGAGGTAGTTTGCAAAGGCAATTTAACTGGGATGTGAGTAAAATTTACGCCTCTAGTTGAAGGTTTTTCATTTAATCCAATTTTAGTGTTGGATTGGCTTGTTGACGCATTAAATTACCCATTGTGGAACTAGCATTGGGGAGAGTTGTGTTTCTAAACACCACGGTCAACATACCAATACTTCTTTAGTTTTGGACATTGGAGGGGAATACTTTCGAGTGTTCTCCTTTGCATTGCAGGTATTGCGATTGGGGGCCATCCATTTCAAGTGTGTGTCAATGGCTTTGAACCCTTTGTCCATTATGCTTTAATGTTATTGGGGGAGAAGATCCGGTTTTCATTTCCGGGTTCTTATGTAGTACCTTCCCGGCGCAGCGGGCTTGTTGCCGGAGTTTTCCGGTGGCCCTATTTTTTGTTGCCTTTATTTTATGATAGAGTACCATAGGAGTCAAGTTGAGTTCATGGCTGGCAAGAATTTTCCATCTAGGGGTTGTAGTTGGGCATGTGCTAGCCGGAGGTGATGACTGGGGAACCACAAAGTTTGGTGATTTTGTAGGTGCAGGTTGTCCGTTTGTACCCTTACCCTATAGATAGAATGCGTAGATAGATCTCGAGGTGGTTTCTGTTTGTGGTAAATTCTCGGAGTTAGTATTGTTGCTTCTCCTCCTAGCCAATGCTTTTACCATAGACTTTTGGCTAGGGTCAGATATCGACCAAGCATTTGAGCCTATTTCGATGTTGGATACCAACCGTAGGTTTTGGATTTGTAGTGTAGGTACATTTGACGACACGAAGGATGATCATCTTCATGACGTTGTCCTAATGGAAATTCTTCCATCATGTAGATATTAATACCAGTGTGGATATGTTTTGATTACAGCTAGCGGTTAGATGAGGTAAAAAAGTTTGGTCGTGGTGAGAACCACGGTTTGAGGATTTGGGCAAGTGTTAGCATGTAGGTGCTGCACCGCTCTTGTCACTGCTCAGGGGGGTAGGTAGCGGGTTGACTGGTATTTTTCATGCCTCACTAGCGAGCCAAGCCGTGGGCCACCCAACCACTCGACGGGCTCGATCAGGTTCGAACCCGGACTGGCGGCGGCCACTAACCATGACATTTCCAGCCAACCAAGTCCACGACTTGGCCATCAGGTTGTGCGAATCAACACCTTTATACGTCCGTACCATCAGCTATCTTACGATAAGTTTTTTTTATTTATATAGTTATTTTTTTTATTTTACTTATCTTGTTGGTTGGAAGGTCTAAGTTTATAGTCTTCCAATAAATAAAAGACTAGGGGATTTTTATGTGGTTGAAAGTGGAAAGGATAAGAAAGTAATGAAATACTTTGTGGGGTACTTTGGATAGGGTGACATGGGCTGGAGTCCCCACGTCCACTTGAGGTGGAAAAAGTTAGGGGGGAGATTCCTTAATGAGTGTGTGTGTGTGCGGGTGAGAGAGCAAGGGTTTGGAGCAGAACTCTGACTGTGTGTAACTCGTTGAGCTTGAATGGTATGGAATTGAAAATTTGTGATCTTGTTCCTTGGTTTAAGAGCTTTCCATACTCGTTTTAAATTTTGAATTCGGAGTTGTAGAGAAAAAGTTATTGAGGTTTTAATTCTATGAAAACCCGAGGCCATCCATTGAGGGGCAGAGGTTTCGAGGAGTCATAACTTTTTTTGTAGTTCTCAATTTGATTTGAGATTTTGAGGGACTGTGCATCTCTATCTTAGCTTTATAGAAAGATATTACAATTGAGATTTGGAGTTGTGAGCAAGAAGTTATAGAGATCTTAATTAATAGGGGTAGGCAGAACTTTGATTGTTCATAACTTTCGGACAGTAGTTTAGATTGACTTGAAATTTGGAGGAGTGTTAGTTGTCTGAATTAGCTTTCCAGAGAGCTATTACACTTAATGTTTGAAGTTTTGAGTCATCTGTGTCACTTGTTTGAAGGTTACAGCCTTGGTGAAACTTTTCCATTGTGTTTTTGAACACTTCTTTTGAGTTTCTTAGTGTTTTTGAACACTTGAAGACTTTGGAGTTGAAGGATGGAGGAATTGAAGACTTGAGGCCTGAAGAGAAGAAAAGATGGAGACAAGTGCGTTGTGGCTTGTGGTTCGATTTTTTTTTTTGTGATTCCAAGCCAGCTTTGGAGGCTAGTTGTATTTCAATTCTGTTCATGTAAACTGTGTTGCGGCGAAGTGGGGTTAATTGCCCACATGGTCGTGTTTATGTCGTTCCCACCGGTGAGGCACGTTTGTTGGTCACCATGGGTTTGAATTTTAGGAGTCAATCTTTCGGACGGTTTCAGCTTGTGGTCTGGCCGTCCCGTTTTACTTGTCCGAGGCCGTGGTTTCTTATCACCCACCTTTACCTTTAACCCTTTAGAGCCACCACATGATAAGCCAATGGGGAGGAATTTGAAGACTGAAGACTGAAGACCGAAGACCACAAGATTTGACAGAACTCCGTAGTAGATTATACAAAGTCGCAGCCAGATACCTCGCGTATTCTCAGAGCGCGCTCCTCTCTACCCGACAACGTGCAAAAGAGGTTCTGAGGACGAGTTGGGTGCATCTCCCTACTCGATTGGCGGCTTCGATTTGAGACTTGGATGGAGAAAAAGCGCCAGCAAACGACATTGTTTAACGACATGTATGCATTCGAGCTTTTGCCCTAATATTTGGAGGTGGAGACCCTTCAGACATACGGGAGGTGGACCATGGTGCACGAGGCAGAATTGCGCATGGTTGAGAGGTATTGGCGCTAGTGTGTGGAGTTGGTGACTACGCTCATGGAGAGTGCAGTTGCCCAACTCTTGACTTCCACCGAGGAGCCCAAGGTGGAAGATAATTTCCTTGGTGGAGACTCTAGGGCCAAGGGTTTTGCCATTGTGGGCAAATAGTCTGACGTGGGGGCCATGTCACATTTGGCCGTAGCCATACGTGCGACATTGGTGGCAGTTGACAATCTGCCAACCTTTGATCCTCAAACGCAATTCATGGCGCATCTAGAGGTGGAATACGGGGGGTTCAAGTCTGATTAGATGCGGCGCATCCATGATTTCTGTTGGGAGAAGGAAGATACTCCACGCACTATGTATACTGGGTTGGCGCGATTGTCAGCGAAGGCCGGATGTGTTCACGGAGCGCCAACTAGTGAAGATCTTCATCTCCAAGCTGGATAAGGAGATAGTTGAGTTGATTTGTCTACATGTTCTTTTTTGGTATGACGGCAACACGACTTTGACGCAAGCGTCTGCAGAGGTGGAAGCTCTTGGTAGAGCGTTGGACGTAAGCAATGCCACGGATCTGGTCACGTCGCTGCTCAAGGCTTCCAAGCTCAAAAAGCTTGTTATAGCTCCTAGGAGCTTGGCGGAGGCACAACCTGAAAATGTTGTGCATTATTGGGCTTGTGGGGAGGTGGATCACACCAAGAGGGATACCAAGTGTTCCAAGAAAAAGGGGGCAAACACAGTGAAGGCCAAACCCAAGACCGAGGCAACCAAGCCCGCAAAGAAGGCTGGAGACAAGGGAATGAAGATAGTGATATGTTTCCACTGTTGGAAGACTGGCCACAGTGATGAAATTTGTTTTTCTCTTCATCCGAAGAAGCAGCCAAGGTCTTCAATTGTTAGATCGGATGTATTGAAGACGCTTCAAGCCCAAAAGGCAAAGCTGAAGAAGCAGATGAGTGCGATGGCTTTTTTGAGGTAAGTGGCACACACACGGCCTCCGATGACGGATCAAGGCTCATCTTCAGCCCTAGATCGCTACTTGTATGGCACTTCTAGGAAGGTGGTGGTAGAAGTTGTCACTCGTACTTAGACTACCGCATAAGCGATGGCACCTTCTCTCTCTGTGTTGGGTAGTAGTGGCCGTCCACGCCACACAGGTTTGTCGGACCACATTAATCAGTCTCAACTACCTTTTTCTTTTAGCATCGCAGATGCGTGGACTTCTCTTGCCACTCCCATTTCGACTCTCATCCCACCACTATCTTCCACTTATGGAGGTGTCGCACACACCTTGGCGTATGAGGTATTGTAGTTGCCGATATTTGCCGGTGTGGACTTTTTGACACCAAATTTTCAACCATCCGGTGTATTCCACTTGGCCGGTAGTATGTTGGAGGGCAAGGTGCCCATGCCTTCGTTGAAGATGTTTGCAAACAGTAACGGCTCCACCCACTTAGGCGGATTTGGTGGCAATACGGGCCAAATTGGCCGCAGAGGCTACTTCTACGTTTGAGGCCAATGCTACTTCCACACCTATGGAGCAGTCCTTTGAGGATCAGTCCTTGATCTCTAGAGTGGCTTATTTGTTTGGCGTTGTGGCTTGGCCGGCACGGTAGCAATGTTATATGGGTCCAGGGATGGTACGTTTGGTAAATGATGACGGAGTTATGGTGGTTGGCAGTACGGATGGCAACTCTACTTGAGCTACCCCCCACGTATTATGTTGGACTTTGGAGCTCTAGTAGTGATGATTAATAAACAGCTAGCCCAAAATTTGGATCTAGGTGCTTCGAACCTCGAGCCTTGCCCATTTACAATTGTTACATTAGTTAAGGGCATAGGGAAGGTCATGGGATACACCCAACATCCGTTGCAGTTGATGTTTGGTGTGGGATTTGGACATTGTTCTGCCACGCATCTCTCTAGCGCTATGACTAGTGCCACCAACTACAACATGGTCGGTCAGTAGGCACTTTATCCACTCGATTTTGGGGTGGATAATTAGACGGAAGAGGCCTGGATTAAGCCTGGGTGCTCTATCGGTGATGGCAGAAAGGAGTTTATCCTCGTTGTCTTCGCACGTAGCACGGTGACTTCAACAACGGAAGCTATGTTTGGGTGCAGTGTGTTGGCATCATATTTGCCATGTGGTTCGGCGCTTTTGAAGGAGACATATGCATTTTTGTCGGGGTAGCAGAATCATGGGAGCACGTACTACTACAAATCTTTGCACGTCATTGCAAGGATCCCCTTCCCCACGGAAAACTCAGTTGGGCTCACTTATCACATCCATGAGATCGTTGATGCTTTGCATGCTCTACATCTCTAACTAGATTCTTTCACTCTATTGTTGGCTCGGACTATTCAGTGGTGACCACTGGATGAGGGTATTACCCTCGTGGAGCTATTTGTCAGTATCGATACCGGTTCGCGATTGTGTTAGAGGTCGGGCTCAAGGTACGGCGGTACACCACATAGATAGTGGCTTTGCATCCAATCGTGCCGCTCACCATCACATTTAGCGTTTTCTAGCGTTGTATCCGGACTAGTTACCACCTTCTGCGGTTTGAGGGTGTTTTGGGAAGTTGCTATGTGATGTGATGTTGATCAGTGAGGATGATCTACGTTGATTAGGTCACGTGGACTTGGTGAATTCCGGATGGCCTTGCCAAGGCTATTCACGGGCGAGTAGTGGGCGCGGCTTAGATGATCCACGGTCGGGTCTCTTTGCAGATTTGCTTAGGCTTATCCAGTGGTGGATTACCTAATACCTACCAATTAACTCCACCGGAGTACATTTTTGAGAATGTACCTCTCTTGGGAAGTGTGTGAGGATGTGGCATACATCATCACCTTTTTGGTCCCCTTACGTTTGTAGATGTCGTGGCGTTGGGCTGTTACGTCCATTGGCAACGTTGAATTTGGACCAACATGGCATCATCGGCGACACTCATCTCTGCAATTGCTCAAGTGCAACGGCCGGTGTACTATGAGGTCAATGACATCTTAAACGACCAGCGTGTTTCCATGAAGGTTACCAAGGATGATAAGCCACCATTAGCTGTGGTGAACCGCGTTGGCTTCACACAGTGAACATTTCCCACATTGATGTGCTACTCAAGGTCTTTTGCCTTTAGAACACACTATTCGAGCATGGTTAGGGATTCTACTTCCAAAACTTACAAGGAGCCTTCTGCCCATGAGAGGAAGCGGGCGATGGGCTTTTTGACAAGCACCACCACCTCGCCGGATCTCTTTAGGGGCCAACGTCATGTTTTGTTGGGCCAAGCCGTTGACCTCAACACTCTTATTTGGGTGTTGTCACCTCTATTTTGCCGTTCAGCGCCGTTCGTGTGACCATCTACACCTCCTAGGGGCAGACCATGATGGTCAGGGGGCAACGGTGCCACATCTCATAGAGATCAAAGAAGCAGAGCTGTTTTTTTGTTTGAAAAGGCACGTAGTTGAAGAGCTTTGTACTTAGAGTGTCTTTGGAGCCTTGGCCGAGGACTTTGGCCAAGAAGATGCCAGTGATATCTTTTCTCAATTTTATCAGGAAGACTCGGGATTTTTGGTGGATTCCGTGAGTGAGGAGTCTACAGGCATGAATGCCCTCTCTGCTACTAAGTAGCAATTATGGGCCGTGCCAATATGCGGTGAGTCTTCTACGGTGGAGGAGGGGACCACAAAGTTTTATGATTGTCCTTTGAATTTGGAGCTACATCTTACTGGTGTTGAGGCACGGAAGGTTCAAGCGTTTATACGTTTGTATCGTAGTTGTTTCGCTTTTAGTCTCCATGATTTGGAGGACTACAAAAGCAAATCTATACACATCGAGTTGGAGGACGCTCACCTAATCTTCCAACAATCGTAAAAACTCAATCTTTCAGAGAAAGTTGGAATCCAAACTCGTTGTCAGAAGTTATTGGTTGCCAGCTTGATTGAGCTCACCAACGGCAAGTACGCTTGTGCCACGTTTATGTCATTGAAGAAGGATATCTTTGGCAACCGGACGGAGAAGCAAATGTGTGGAGATTATAGGTTGATTAGTTGCAAGACCAAGTAAGACTCCTACCCCATGTCCACTCCAGAAGAGTTGTTGGATGTTGTAGGATACCTAGAGTATTTTATACTCTAGATTTGCGGTCAAGTTCTCACTAGTAACCATCGATGGTGGATTACCTAGTGAAGACTGCATTTTGGGAAGTTGATCAGGATGAGAGAGAACAATTCTACGATCCTACCATTAGAAGTTTCTTCCATTTGGCTTCAAGAACACACCTGTTGAGTTTCAAAGGGAGATGGACCGGGTGTTGACCAATTAATTGTTTGTCCG
The DNA here is from genome assembly GCA_963971425.1 of Bryoerythrophyllum caledonicum. Classification (NCBI taxonomy): domain Eukaryota; kingdom Viridiplantae; phylum Streptophyta; class Bryopsida; order Pottiales; family Pottiaceae; genus Bryoerythrophyllum; species Bryoerythrophyllum caledonicum. The sequence continues at coordinate 8,650,599 of OZ020517.1, read as the reverse complement.
ATGTTACATTGATGATGTTATGATTTTTGGTGACAGCCCACAAGAGCATGTGAGGCATCTTCAAGCGGTGTTTGAAAGGTTACAGTAGTAGAGATTGCGCTCGCACCATCGCAAGTGCAACTTCTTTCATGGCCGGTTGCCATATTTGGGAAATATAATTGTTCTATGGGGTCTTGGCGTGCAGTTGGCCAAAGTGGATGCATTGCAGGAGATTCATGTTCCAACCGACATATGACGGCTTTGAGTTTTTTTTGACTTGGCAAATTTCTATCACGGGTTTGTCAAGAACTTTAGCTTGATTGCTAAGTCATTTACTATTTTCATGGGGAAGGCTTAGCTATGGACTTGGGGACAGGAACAACACTAGGCGTTTGTACTTTGAAGTTGAAGCTTGGTTCAGCGCCTATGCTGCGGCGTCCAGATGCTGCACAACTCTTTTAGTTGCATACAGATTGGAGTATTGGGGGATTGAAGGCAATGTTGATTCAGAAGGATGATGAGGGACAAGAGTACGTTGTGGCGTTTGTGTCTAGGATCAACAACAACGGGGAGTCCAACTATTTGTCCTGTGAGGAGGAGGCTTTGGCTGCGGTTTAGGCCATAGCTCATTTTAGGCTCTATTTGTATGGGCAACGTTTTACGTTGGATGATCGACCATCAGTCTTTAAAGTGGCTCATGGAGTCTAAAAAGCTTACTAGCAAGCTTGCCAAATGGGCTTTGTTGCTTCAAGAGTATGAATTTGAGGTTGTACATTAGGTTGGCATCACGAACTTGGATGCAAATGGTCTATCTCGCAATCCAAGTCCTTTAGAGGAGGATTTGATTAGTGTCAGGTGGCATGGAGACTATGACAAGGAGTGAGTCCCGGGGTGGCATGCAATGGCTTACCTCACGTTGGTGTCTGGCTCCGCATCAACGTTGCCTGATTTGGCAACGGATGAGAAATCGGATAGGGCCGAAGTTGTTAGCGATGTGGGAAGAAGGTCTAGTCTTGCACAAGCTACAACATGGGACACTTCCCCGAGCTCTTTCTGCTATGGAGCGTGATTGAGTTGGGCACCAAATAGCAAAGTTCCGTTGGGAGAACGGCCTTCTATTTTGGGTGTGGTCGGATGGAACTAGACTCATAATTCTGAGGCTAGATCAAAGGGCTTTGTTAGTACAACAAGTACACAAAAACCAAGGACATTTTGATGTGCGACGGATTCATTTGATGTTGCCCAATCAGTACTGGTGGACGGACATGTACCAGCAAGTCGCCACTTATATTTTTCAATGTAAAGTGTGTGATTGGGTCAGATCCAACTTTAATACATTGTCACCACAACTCTAATCTTTGTCCATTATGGGGCTAGGATACCGGTAGTCTTTGGACTTTGCTGGTCTACTTGTTGTGACTCTACGCAGAGCCAAGTATGTCTTGGTAATGGTGGAGCATTTCAGCAAGTGAATTGAGCTTATGGCTCTTCCGCAGAATTCTTTAGAGTCGGCGGCGATGACATTCCTTGACCAGGTATAGGCTCGTTTTGGAGCCCCATTTGAGGTTTTGACTGACCAAGACCGTGAGTTCCTTAGGGCTTTCGAAGCTTTGTGTACCAGGCTTTGATTGACCACCTTAGTACTTCTTGAGATCACCCGGAAGTGGATGGTTTGGCGGAGCGTGTGGTTCATACCGTTAAGCAGGGCCCATGGAAGTATGGATTACTTTAGGGTAGCCACCGTGATTGGGATCTGATAATACCGTGGATCGCCATGGGGTACCAGTTTAGCTAGCAGACTTCATTATCTGCTTTCAGTCCGTATCAGTTGTTGTACAAACGAGAGCCAATTTTTGCGAGTTCCATTTGAGAAAAGTTGGCTCCACTTGTAAATTTGGACAATCCTGAGGTGTGGGCCTAGTGTCTACACGATCAAGCGGAATTTTTCAAGTCGGCTATGCCTATGGCTATGGAGAACTTATCCATTACTCAGCATCGTGACACCTTACGGTAGGCTTGTATTTGTAGCGGTGCCTACTGCCCTCAGCTGCAACGTTTCTCCACCGGAGATTACATTTATCTGCAGTGTGAGGCGCCTACAACGTTGGACGTCAAGGCAGGTGGCACTATTCTTTGTGTGAAGGATGTGTTGACCAGTGGTATCTTGTTTTTGGAAGGTAAGAATGGCCGGGAGTGTCGGGAGCACTCTAAGAATTGTGTTCCCAGCCATTTACCCATTGATGATTCCATTCATCCGAAGTTGGTCATTGTACCAAACAGTCTTCCGTGTTTTGTATGTTGTGAGAAGAAGGGGACGGCTACCATGTTGTTTTGTGACCATTGCCACTGTGGTTGGCATATGGCTTCCTTAACGCCTGCCTCTTTTTCTTTACCGTCTGGGCATTGAACTTCCTTTGTTGTCGGAGGTCTTCAAAGTTCGAGCCACGTTTCACACGATGAAACAACTTGAATTCCTCGCGAATTTGTTACTATGTGGTGCGTTGCCATCCAATTGGAGTTCATGGTTTTGATTTAAGGATGGACAACATGAAGATTGACTAAGGGATTGACAACAAAGTTGCCTGAAGAAATTCAAGATGGGGCTCACATTGCACTCAGCCTATCCTCTCTTCGTTACTTCCTTATATGCTTATTGATTTGCTGACGGAGGACATCTTCAATTGGATGCGTACAGCTGTTGCAAAAACATCACTGTGGCGTTTGGTCTTGTTAGTGTTGTATGGTCCTAGCTAGATAGAGGGTCTCTTTATCTGATAGGGGGCACTTAAGGGTGTACTTCGTATACTTGTTTTAGTGTATGTTTTTGTTGATTCAATATTGGCAATGATTCTCGATCTATTGTGGTTATCGACATTTTTTTACATGATGGTTGTTACGGGACGTGGCGTCAAGGGCCTCCTATATCGCAATGTTCTAGCGCAGGTTGGTTGTTGCTAATTTATGGATTTAAGGACGTACGGCGGCGCACCACATTCATCGTGGATGTTTTACATCCCATTAGGGTTGTGTGTGCATGCGTATAGCGCCGCACACATCCTTGACTTAACGTCTTTGTCAAGTCAAGCTTTGAGAGTGAGTGGAGAGTAGTGATTGAGAGTTGCTTGTAAGTGGTGGTTTAAGTCATTAGTAAAGTTTCAATGCTTTCCATTTCACTTCACACTTGTTGATTCACCCATTATAGTGTGCGTGAAGCTTAACTACCCTTGTAATATACAACACTTTCCTTGAGGGTGTATTACATATACTTGTTTTAATGTATGTTTTTTATTTATTTGATGTTGGTTAGGACTCTCGATCTGTTGAGGTTATCAATTTTTTTTATACAACAATGCGGCATATCTTTCTCAATATACCTTCATAAAGTTTCTAACTACATGGCCAAATCCTCTTCCGTGGATCAGCTTGCAAGCACCCCCAGAACGGGAATTCCGTTGTTTCAATCATCAAACACAAATAGAGAACATAGAAGATAGTTAGGAATGTTTGTACTATGCGTAGCATCCATAGATATTACTCTCGCATGTCCAAACTCTATCATCATCTTCCTTTGCCAATTTGTTTGGATACCAAAAATAAAAGGCAAATCGGTGACTTTGAACAAGTTCTCGGGACACGCTTCCATCTACATTTTCATGCCAATGAAGTCCGACCGATCTCTATGCCAAATCCCCACCTTTTGGCATCCCTCCGAACATGCAATGTCTTTGAATTTGATGAAGTCATCTCGGATATACGGTGCATTCAATTTTCTTCGATCGTTCCAATTCCTTCAATGCTCTTCAAAGATACAAGGAGATGTAAATCCCGCACTTAGTTTCCTTTGAATCCATGCCTTCATTCAACACTCATTTGTGGTTGATATGCAGGTTTTCCTCCCAAGTGACTCCGGATCACTAGGACCATGAGCCGGTGTTCCATCTTCTCGTGTGCGATCTACTTGATGGTAGGCGACTTCATCAACATCCAAATGAATTTGCAATTGCTTTACTAAATCTCTACCATGCATCTACATTTAAGAGATCTAGGAACGGTGGATCAATCCTATGATCCTTTGGCCCATATGCATATTCATACGACACATGTTCAATGAATAATGAAATGTATGGTCTCTTCTTCACTTTTCCTTTCTTTCGGTCCTTTACATTCCAACAAACTGAAGAGCCATCTTCACAAGTCTAGCCGTTGATGAAGTCTTGGACTCTATCATAAGGAATACATGCATGTACAATTGCAATAGCATTGCCCCATTCTTTCCTACTTGTTTCATTCCATGTGATGTTGTGGAACAAAAAAGGCCCGAGAGGTGGATTTTGAACGATGAGAGTATCCCGTTGCTTTGGCATTATGCCTTCTCTAACAAACAAAGAAAATGTAAGAATGTTGTTGTAGTAAGAAAAAATGAAAAATAGTACAAATCTCAAAATTTTATAATTACATGTATAAGTTTGAACAAGTGTGGAGAAAAATACCCATCACACACTAAAATGATGTCAAAAAACGTCCTTGAACCTTGACATTAATTATTTATACCTGTAACGAGAAGAAATAGTGACAAAAAATGTCACTGCTACCAAACCTACAAACTATCAATACCCGTCACGGGGAGAAATAGTTGCAAAACACGTCCCTACCACCCTTTCACAAATTTTGCATATCCGTCACAAGGAGACAAAGTTGCAAAAAATGTCCTATTTTCCTTTCATAGATTTTTTTTGTAATACATTAAATTACATGATATGATGGAAGTACATCAAATACCGTAGATATTAATGAATTAAATCCTAAATTCTAAACCTATAAAGGTCAGGGGGACCATGTATATGGTCACGTATGTTGCTTTAAATCTACAAAAATGTACTACATTTTAGTAAGACATACACCTTTGAATTGAAGTGTCTTCAACTAACATCTTTCATTTCAAGGTCATTCCAATATCTCAACCTTAACATGCTCAAATACAACATTTCATGTAGAATACACCTTAGATGTAGAATACATGACCATTTTGCAACTTCTCTAGCATGTTTTAGGTGCAATGAGAGGAAAAATTTAAATTTTTGATTGTCATTGGAAAAAATATCAATTACAACTTAATGTCCTTCTCTACCAGTATCTTAGGGCCGCTTTACACCGGGCTGAGTCGAGAGTCCATCCGTCAAAATTTCTGCCCAAACTATGGCGAGAGTCCAAACTTTTGGGTTTTAAAAACATTAAAATATACATACTAAAGCCTTTGGGCGGTTGTGGTGTGAAGCCTCAAAACCCAAGTCCAAACTCCAAACTCCATATCATTTGCCAAGATTCCACTCACTTTTTTACTACGTGAATGGATTAATTTTTTAAATTTCCTCTCTCATTCTTTTACCATGGATTCTAGAAGGGAATGTATTCTTGTTCTACCTTCGGTTTTCATGGTAATGAAATATGTTACAGTAGGCATTTTGGCATTGCAAAAACTTGCAATTTCCAACAAAATGTTCAAATGATGATGATGGCGGTATTTATTGCTCAAAGATAGTGAGTGGATATTAGGAGGACTTGTTGGCAATATCAGAGGTATGGAGGATTTTGGAGCATAGTCTTATGGGGTCTTATTTGGAGAGAGAATTTCAAAAGTGAATGAGGGTGAGTCCATCTACGTTTAAGTATTTATGTAATCTCTTGGGGCCGGTTTTGGAAAAAAAGGATACAAATTTTAGAGAAAGCATCACCATTGAATGTAGGCTTGCCATATCACTTTCTCGATTAGCAACGAGAAATTCATTAGTTATGATTGGTGATTAATTTTGGAATAGGATTGAGTACAACTTCGGTAATTGCGAGGGAATGTTGTGAAGCAATTAGGATTTATTTACAACCATTGGTTTTTTTTAAAACCAACTTCTACAAGGATGAAGGAGATTGAATATGGTTTTGAGGCAATACATGGCATTCCACTAATATTAGGAGAAATAGATGGTAGTCATATCCCTATCCTAGCACTATGTCATGATCCTATTGCATATTATTGCAGAAAAGGATTTTATTCATGTCTACTTCAAGGGGTTGTAGATGCAGATTGTAAATTTTGGAATTATGACTTTGGATGGGCTGGACGGATTTATGATTGGACTTTATTTCATAAATTGGAAATAAAAAAGAAAACTATGAGAGGTTCATTTTTACCCTTCAAATTTATTGGTGATGCTGCTTATCCTATGCGGCCTTGGTTTTATTCACCATTGAAAGGAGAAAGGGATGGTTTGTCTAGGAGAAAGGCTCAATGGAATTTCATTCAATCAAGCACTTGAATGGTGGTCAAAAGGGCGTTTGGTATTCTAAAGGGTAGATGGCGTATATTGCTAAAAAGGATAGATATGCCACTACAAAATGTACCCAACGTGGTTACCGCAGCTCTATGTCTACGTAACTTATGTATAATAGAAAAGGACGAAGGATTGGGCAAAGGATGCAGAAATGGAATTGCAAGTGGAAGCAAATACATACCTAGGCAATATGCGGGAGGTAGATATGTTTAAAGCCCTCAAATCTTCACTAACAGAAATGAGGGAATTAGAAAAGGGCAATCCGGAAGCCGAAGAGACACCGTTCATAGAACCGGGTGAAGAAGAAGCAATGGAAGGAGATGGTGAACAAGAAGAAACAAGAAAAATGCGACAAGAAAAATAAATAACATGTTGGCGGATTCAAAGAAGGAGAATGAGGCATTGGACATCAAGGACGAAGGTAGGGCTCGGTGGAGAGTGTGTTGGTTGAATCGGAGGAGACTAGGGCTCAAATCCCAACGCCGCCGGCCTTCATGCTCCCACAATGGAGGGAAAGGGGGACCGTGGTGGCCAGGCGCTGGTGCCGAAGGCGAAGGCCTTTTGGCTTCAAATTGGGCCTCCAATTGACCTCACAATTATCAAACTATTGCAAAATTCAAGGTTTAGGGTTTGAAAAAATTTCCTTGTTTCTCTCAAACTCGGATTCCATCACTCCCTTCAAGGCAATCCATTCCAGGACCTCCAAATCCAACCACGTCCTATTTGCTTCCTCTCCTTCAACTTTAACCACCACGTCTTTTGCAACCTTCTTCTTTGGGGTAGCCATCTCCTTTGAAATAGCTCTCTTTTTTGAAGACCCTATAATCTCACAATCCTCTCCATCAACAATCCTCTCCTCAATTCTTCCAATTTCTACTCTTTCTTCTCTAACTTGAACTGAAAAATGTTGAATTGTGCCATACAAAATTTGGCCCATATTATTTTTCCGAACCTTCAAGACTCTCCTTGCTGCGATAATGGAGGTTTTAAGAAAAATGATTCATCTTTTCTAACGGTGCCAAAAAATAGAACAAGAACACCAATACTTGAAAAAAACCCAGGAACTAACCAAAAAAAACGTGAGGAAGAGCGAGAGAGGAAGACAAGTGGCCACTTTCACTCCCTGAACAGAAGAATGGCCATTTTCACTTATGCCAAATAAATCAGCCGAGAAATTCGGCCTCTTTCATATAATAGTCCAGATCTTGTCAGATTTTGATTATTTAATTAAAAAAATCCACAAACTCTCGAAGGAAGTTTGGGTCGACTAAAAACGGCGTCCCAAGTTTGCTTGAGAGTTTGTTGCCTTGGGGCTAAAACTTTCCAAAACTAGTGCCATGTAGGCACATTGGAAGACGACGGCCTTTGGATTTTGGCGTTTGGAGTGAAGGCCGAGAGGCCAAACTTTGGCCATTCAAGCAATCTCATTGGTGGAAACCAACCGACTCTCGACCTTGGATTTGGTGTGAAGCGGCCCTTAGCTACACCGTTCACTGAATATAGTGTGGAGGTATAGGTAATGTGGATGAAAATTGATGTGGACCACATCAATTCTAGTTTTGGATGAAAATTGAGGTAGACCACATCAATTTTGGTTATTGTATATAATATTAATATGTTATTATTTTATGTTATTATTATGTTATTATATTATTATTATTATTTTATTTTATTATGTTATATTCTTATGTTAATATTATTTTATGTTATATTATATTATAATATTATTTTAATATTCTTATGTTATATTCTTATGTTATAAAATAATATTATTATGTTATATTATGTTATTATGTTATTATTTTATTATGTTATTATGTTATTATATTATTATATTATTATATTATTATTATATTATGTTATTATCATGTTATTATATTATAATTTTGGTTTTGAGTACAATTTGCAAAAACTTATCCACATCAATTCCCGTGTCTTTTATTTTGGAACAAGCCACACTATTTCTAATGGACATGATTTGATGTGGATGGAAAATTCAAGTGGACCACTTTAATTTGCGTTTATTGAAATTACTGTAGGAAATTTCAAATAGTCTAGTCTACACTATATTCAGGGAACGGTGTAGTTCGGAGAGATCTGGACTTGACCTCTTCGTTGTTTTAATGCAGGAATATGGGGGTGGAGGGCATCGCAATGCAAGCTCCTTCCTGTTGCCAGCGCACGACTTCGAGCCATGGAAGGCTTAGAAGTACACTCCGTCTACACTTGGGAGATTATTTTAGAAGACCAGAACATTTTAGAAGATTATCAACAAGTTACACAGGATTTTATGCTGTCTGATGCTCAAGTAGTCAGTTTCATAGCCTCGAAAGTAACATGGTTTTGAGGCGAACTTAAATGTATTCAATTCTGTGATACAGTGGTCCAAAACTGAGTTTCAGCAGCAAGTATAATTTGGAGCTTTTCCAACAATTCTTACCTGGAATTCCAGTTTCTCCTGGACTGGGCACCAAATCGTTTTCTTCATGGTAAACGTAAAAAAGGTGCACCATTTTCGAGCAGACAGCTTTACGGACGTGATCTCAACCCATTCACGTCGCCTTCCAACCATGCACATATCCCATACGCATTGCAGATGAATGGCTACTCCTCGAGTATAACAAGTCTCGCCAAAGTGAGGGATCGTACAAAGCCGGGTGCTCAGCACAGAGCGAACTATTCTTTCGCCTTTTACTAAAGAATACCGTGCGCTGGGTACAACCACCGGCATATCCCATTTTTTGGAACGCCCCTCACGGGGCCCAACCAATGTAATACTTGAAAACTGGAGTTGAACCTTGAAAGATAGTGTGGCGTTCTGGCACTTGAAAACTGGAGTTGAACCTTGAATGACAGCGATTTTTTGGCACGAAAGCACAGTTCCTACATAACTAACCGTGGGGTCTTGTGGTATGGTTGTTTATGTATTTTTCCATATCTAACCGCTGGATCGCTCATGCCAAATTGACCCTTTGTTGGGAGTTACCTCAACGAAGACAACCAACCCGTCCATCCACGGACGGGGTTCCCCTGGACGCCTGCCCATGGTTCCCCGCCCTGGACCTTTGCCCCGTGCTTTGCCTCCCCCTCCGTTGTGTGGGAGCTGCGCTATGGAATGCCTAAACGACCATTCAATGTCGTCCCAAGTACCCCGGGGAAAATTCCCGTTACCCTGGGAAAGATGCCATGTACCCGGGGAAGATTCTTCTTACCCGGCACAATTGCCGGATATCACGAGGTGTGCGTTTCCGTACGGATATCAACCTGTATTCGTATGCATACGGTAGTATTCATATAGAATACTTGCTGCCCGTTTGATCAAAAGTGTTCCTGAACTTGGAGCCTTTGATCAAAAGTGGCATTCGTGGAGTCACCAACAACCCCACGGCACCTTCAACTTACGATTTGGTCTCATGTTTATCATCATGAATGAATGAAATCAACGGCTTACTTCGAATGTGATTCTTCTTTTGCAGATTTTTGAGAAAACAATAACTGGGTCTGCTGAATATGATGACCAGTTCAGGTAATTTAGCCTTGATCTGGGACATTCTGGATCTTTGTGTTTAGATTCTCATATTTTATGTAGAGTACTGATGTGTTCCTTTGATTTGGTTGCAGGAATTGCATCAGAGAAGGCAAGAACGTGGAGGAAGCGTATTGGGAGCTTGTGATCAAGGACATTCAGGATGCATGTGACCTGTTTCTCCCTCTTTACCAGAAGAGTGCCGGTATTGATGGGTACATTTCTGTCGAAGTGTCTCTCTGTTGGCGAATGAGACGCAACGGACCATCGATTCTGCCAAGTATTTGCACAAAAGAGTCAACCGGCCCAATGTTCTCATCAAGATCCCTGCCACGCTCGAGTGCATTGAGTCGATCAAGCAGGTCATCGCCTCATCAATCAGTGTGAATGTGACGGTAAGTTGTCATGCCCACACACCTTTCAATTTGCAACTTAGGTATTTGCTGGATTGTGTCTGAAGCTATCCTGCCTCTAATGTACTCTCCTTTTGTCTCTCGCAGCTTATATTCTCTTTGGCAAGGTATGAGGGGCTTGAGGCAGTTCAAGGAGATTTATCAAAGATTGCAAGTGTTGCATCTTTTTTGTCAGCCGTGTGGATTCGTTGGTGGACAAGAAGCTGAATGCGGCTGGCTCTGAGAATGCACTCGCGCTGAAGGGCAAGGTAATTTCAATGATTCTCCTTGTACCATGTGAGAGAATTTTGCTCATGAATGCTTGAAATTTGCTTTGTTTCATTTGTCAAATGATAAACATTCTCAGTTAGTTTAAACGACTCATCGCACACTAAGTATGCTAGAAGGGAAAGCTGGCATTGTCAAATTCAATGTGAGTGACTTTTGTGACTTTGTCGAAGTGTGCAGACTGTTGATAGACTTTTATGAGAGACTAGTGGGATACCAATGTCCTTTGGACATCTTTCTTGTTGGATAATTTTTGTTGTATGAAACAATAGAAATGGATTAATATTTATTCATCATAGGATACTTTTACATATGTGCGGCCTTAGCATTGTTCGGATTATAAAAAGGATTCGTCCAAAGGGCACTATAAAGGATTCCTCCAAAGGGCACAAATGGAGGATTCTTTCAAAGTTCACATTCAATTTAAAAGGCACATTTGATTCAAATGGCAATTCCAAAGGTCACGTGACCGGGAGCGGTGGACGGATAGATTGTCCACTTTCATCGGCGCGTTCATCCATCCGGCGCGCCCATTTCTCATCCTATATTCTTTTACATATATAGACTAGTGGGGTACTCGTGTCCTCCGGACACAACATTTTTTTGTGTTGAGTCCCCACCTCCCCATCCCCTAGCCCTTTTCCTCCAATCGATCGTCCCCTCCGTCCTTGTCCCCCGTTCCCCGTCCCCGTCCCCGCCCTATCCTTTCATCCAAAACCCTAACTTTTAGCTTTTCATTTTATCCAAAACCCTAACTTTTAGTACCCATCGTCCCGACGGGGAGAGCGGAGTGTGGTGTGTTAAATTTACCTTTGTATGTTTTGTATTTTAAAACCTATAAGCTCAAATCAAATCTAATTGGAAAAGTACATATATTTTTGGAGTGCATGTAAACGTTACCCTAGCTTAAATCCACTTCAAAAATAAAGTACTTTCGCTTTACATTTGCATTTTGATCAACCCTTTGTACACATAAGTATCACTTGCCCAATATAAGAGGAGAAACCCCTTCACATCAAGAGGTCAAAATCAAGAGTCATTAGGTTACTACCTAATATCAAGAGTCAAGAAGAGTGCATCACCGTGCCTCACCCTTCACATCAAGAGGTCAAAATCAAGAAAGAGAGTCACGTGACCGGGAGTTAAAATTTATAACTTTTAACTTTCGCACCACTTTTTCATCCAAGCTCGACGTGTTTTACATCCGACGTGTTCATCCACTTGACGTGTTCTTCATCTTGTATTCTTTTATATATATAGATTAAGTTGCATCTTGTAATTTCAACTTGTGCGGATTCTCATGAGTGGTTATCCTAAATCACTTCAACTTACAGCACCACTTAAGTCCTTAAACCAAATTCTAAACCACATATGTGTCTGCAGGTTATCAACAGGATCCATACTACGGCACAAATTGATTTGATGCAAGCTTGCATTTGTCTTGAAGGTGAGTTGAAATACCAGAATCTCATCTTTCACAACATGGCATCTTTCACAATTCAAAGACAAAACGACACCAAATCAAAGGCTGCCTCGTAGCTCAACCCTGACAGAGCAGGGAAGGTAAACTAACCGCCAATGATGATAAGGATATGGTACTGGCCGCCACTCTCTTCAACTATATCAACCGCAGCGTTGATGACAGGCGCGAACAAAGTAGGTCCAGCTAGACGGAGGTGCGGCACAATTCTGCGGTACCGCTCAAGAGCGTCTTGCGCGAATGTGATGGTGGCGCCTCCAAACCCTACATCAAAAGCCATCGCCGCTACATCAAACCTCACAACCAGGCAAGAACAAAGCAGGTATACTACACCACGACACAAAACAACATATTCTCTATTGAATTGGGAAAGACCTACCGATCATCACGTACATCATCCTCAACATCAATGCATCACCCTCCCTCACGCGATCGCAAGGACAAAGAACGCAAACCACTCACGCACCGAACCCTACGAGGAGCAACTGCGCGAACGTGATGGTGGCGCCTCCAAACCCTGAACTTGGTGTCTGCGAGGAAGAAACAGTTGCATCGTTGATCGTGCGTGTAGATGGAAGGTCAGGATGCTTCATTGGGCAGACCAGGCAGGGTCCAAACGGGCAGCAAGTATTCTATACGAATACAAGTGTATGCGTACGAATATAGGTTGATATCCGTACGGAGACGCACACCTCGAGATATCCGGCAACTATGCTGGGTCAGGAGAATCTTCCCCGGGATACATGGCATCTTTTCCAGGGTAACGGGAATCTTCCCCGGGGTACTAGGGACGACATTGAATGGTCGTTTTGGCATTCCATACTGCGCGCCCCCATCCGCTGTGTTGCCCCCTTTTGCCGTGCGCTCCTCCCCACAGCCTTCCATCGCGCCTTGACCCACAAAACTGTTGCTGCCTTTTGGACTGCTCTGCTGCAACAATCATTATCACACAGGTAAATCCAAAAACCTAGGCTTACATGCTTGATTACTGAGCTAAATTTGAAGTTAGAGATTTAAATTGTAGTCATTACGGTTTTGCAATGTAATTAGGTTTTTAAAAGTTTTAGTGAGGATATTGCAATGTGAGAGAGGGAGCTATTTTTTTGATGTTGTAAGGAGGTTTTAGAGGTGAGAGACATTTTATTGTCAAGATTCAAAATAAGCACATTAGATTGTGGGATACTGGTAGAGAGAGACATATGTTGTAAGTGATTTTTCTGGAAGGAAGTGAGCATTTAGTGAGAAATTGAAAGTTTGTTACAATGTGGGCCAACTTTTGTACTTTTGAGGTGTTATGTTTTTTCACAGTGAAGGATAGTGACGTATTTTTGCATCTTGAAGGAGTATTGGCAAATATTGCTATTGTTTCATAAGTGTATAGAGGTTAAAAGTGAATTTTTTTTCATGATTTCGGGTATCTATGACGGATATTGCTATTTATCAATACTTGTACAAAGCTTTCCAGTGACGGTTTTTGTATGTTTTTGCTGTCTCTAATGGGTATTGTCAATTTCAGATACTTATTTCTAGTTTTTTTAGTGTTTTGCATACTCTTCCTACTATTTAGAGAGTTTGGCTGTCACTAATTATATTTAATTCCAAAGAAATCATATGTACTTCCAATGTAACTGACTCTAATAGTGATTACTTTATATTCTTGTTTTAACGTACGATGTTTACTACGACTTGTATCCGATTATTGACGGCAATTTTCCTCACTATTTCAACATGCAAGATGGTGATTACATGTTTACAAGAGGCCGTCCTTGGATAAGATTTCAAGGACATGAAGAAGGCAGCAAAGCGGTGGCACTATGCGGTTGTGGGGTGTAAAGATGGCCCTTTTTCAAATCGCCGACATCCAAATGCCCACCTACGTAATTGCCACAGCAAGGCGCTACTTGCTTTACCCCTAGGTCATCTGAAAAAGGTGGAATCAAGGCTTTGCTCTATCAATAGCCAACGCATGAACGCGGACAAGATGGAGCGTGTGGAATTTGACGGGTTGAAATCATATTTCAATGAGCGCAAGGATTGGAAGAAGGATTTGAAGTGGAGAAGAGGAGAAGTGGATGACTTAGTGAGATGGCACCGACAATGCACCATTCAAGTAATGTATGGTAAAACAATTCATTTCTATTGTGTACTTTGTAAATTCTAATTTTGATGAAACATCTTTGTTTGCAATTCATGATTGGCTAATATGTTTCATTTACATAATTGTTGTTGGTTTAAAAATACAAAGAGGGGAAGAACATATTCATTGACCGCTATCTGAAAGCCAAAAAGAATGTCTTCTACGTGAAGAACATTCTTTTCCTGAAGAAAGTTGAGACGGCACGTAGCGTTTGCAAAGATTTACATGCTAAAGATCTTCCAAAAGATGACTTTGATGACAGTGAAAAAGAAGTTGTAGAGGGAAGAAGATGGAGACACCGAAGACAACCTGTGAAGTTTTATTGAAGAGGCGGAAGACAACGTAGCCTTTCTTAGGTCTTTGCAATGTGTTTTGAGTTTTATGTGTCCTCTCTTGAAGAGCGGAAGTTTTGGAAGACGATGAGGGATGCAATGATGCTTAAGACATTATTTCAAATTGGTGTGGTGTATTTCAATTTGACTATGTTATATGTTTGTTGTGTTTTTTCTCATTACCCATTTCATTGTTGTATACTTCTTGTGTGTTTATTTGGTTCTTGAATATTTTTATGCACCTTCATGTGTATTTGTGTATACCTTTTTGTCAGAGTTTCTAGTTTTTTTTCAAATATCCCATTAATTAAATTTAAAATCTATTTTGGTTCATCACCCTATTAAGGTACTTTGAATGTTTTTTCCGATAACAAAAACATGTAATTCAATTCGTACACTATATTTTACAAATTATAATGAAAATTTCACAATTTCTAATCCTTCTTTTCTATAATATTTATAGAAATAGAATTCGTCATTGTATGAAGCTTATTCTCATCTTATCGGTAAGAACTACATTGACATATTGTGGCTTTCATTATGTCCGTGACGGATATTGAGCATTACATATGTAGTCCTCCAATGGCGTTTTATTCACTATGTCCTTGTTGTGACGAGTATTTCACAATTTTTCCAAACGGTAGTACAAGGGCACTTTCTAGGCTTCTAAACTCTTTTCATAATAATAATTACTTTCTAAGTTCATTTCACATTCTTACCCTCCTTGGTTCCCAATCAAAATATTGAATCAAATCATGGTCAACAATCATCAGACACTTTTATGGAAAAGTAAACATTGATAATAGTTATATGACTGCGAATACTGAACAATAACATAACCTATTACCTAGAGAGTATCTACACAACCTAGTATTATTCCTTCTCCTCTTTTGCAAGCCTACTAACCTTTCTCTAAAATATTTTTTCCTAGCAATCAAATTTCCATCTTGAGTGTAAACAATCTCAAAAGTTACTTGAGGATGAGAAATGTTGTTTTCTTTCAATGTTCGGATTCTTTGAATGTCACATGCCGTAGTAGTCATCATGGATTGCAAATGCTGAAGTAGAGCATCACCACCGGTTGTGGGTTCAGATATCGCATCGTCTACCGAATCACTAATTATACGCAAAGTACCTTTAGTGGATGGTTGCCCCCTCTTCGCTTCTATATTGCCAATTAAATGGTCGTTAACATTGCCATCCCTCGTCACATCATCATCTCTCAGAACATCGTTGCATCCTCATTGTCTTCCGGAACATCTTTGTCATCATCATCTTCACTATAGACATCTTGAAATGGGTCACTTGGAACATTGTGGGTGAACGTTGCTTTAAGCCCCCTCTATATGGAACCATAAAAGGATCCTAAATATTCAAACATATTTTGCCAAGAAAAATTAGTGGAAACTTTTAGAACAATGAGTTGATGCTTACAAAAATTGCTCCGTACGCCGCTCTATTCACATGAACAACACACATACAAAGTGAATGGTTCACGGATGTCATACCAACGGTCTTCAATGGGTTGCAATTTTACTTTCCAAAGTAAATCACCATCTTTTGGCGGTAGAATATCTTGAAGAGAAATTGCTTTTGCTGGTGCAATTTTCCTCTCAAGAATTCCTTCAATGGACTTGTTTTGAATGTATCCGTTCACCTTTGCCTTTGCATATACATGTAGTGGTTGACAACCGGAGTTGTCTAACGCTTGGCTAGAAAATCAATTCTTCTCCCCCGCATATCTTGATTATCCATCAACATCCATCGTTTTAGAGCTCCATGGTAACCTTCAATGCTTGAATGAGTGCCTTCATTTGCATGATGATGCCGATGGTAACCAATAAGATACAACTCTAACATAATTGAAATAAAACACATTAAAATTATAAGCTATCATCATAGTGATAATCGGCATTTTGAAGTAGAATATAACATTGTAAGAAAGTATACTTAAATACAAAGACATGAAAGAAGGAGGAGGAATCATATACCTTGATGCTTGTAATGTGTGTCGAAGTACTTTTGGAATGCATCCACATAATAATATTAGAAAAGTGTTTCTCCAATCTTCTTTGCACGTTCCAAGAAATCCAATTATTCTTCTTTGAAATCAATATGTAGGTACAAAAAACTGTGAAAATCTTTGTATACAAGATGTCTTAAGGGGCGGTTTACGCTATAGACCAAGAACCATGTCCAAGGAAAATGGATTAATTCCATGGTCACACTTCATGGTCACACTTCCATGGTTACACTTTAGAAAAATGTAATTTTTAAAGCCCTTGGGCCTCTCACTAAGTGTAAACCAAACTTGGACCGGAAGGAATGACCATGTACTAAAAAGTGGGTGTGCTGATTTTTTTAATGAATGCCTAAAAAGGGCAATGTAACAATGTTGCCTTAAAAAAACAAAGAAAATAAAACAAGCCAAATCGACAAAATACTACAAGAATCAAGGCACACAAGACAAATGAGGGAATGATACAAGGAAAGCGATGACCTTTTCTACTTTGAGTTCAAAGTGTAACGGTATGAGGTAATAAAAGGTGGCCGCCATTGTATCTACAATAACGTTGGGCCCCCTCAAAAAATAAAAAATAAAAAAAATATATAATTTTAAAAATAATAAATAAAAATAATAAAACAGCATTTCAGACCCATGGTCTCTTTATTCAGCAATGAGAGAACCCTTTTTGCCTCCTTTGCCGCAAAATCCGAGGGACCCTTCAACATTATCCACTTGGTCTGTTTCTAGGCCTTTTTAGGACCTCGAATCCTTTGGTCACTTTTATTTTTCCTCATAGTGTAAATCCAAGTCATCTCGGGACGAGTTAATGGAGCCAATCACAGATTTTAGAGGTGCATGGGACGAGTTCTTGGTCGGTAGTGTAAACCGCCCCTAAGTTTCCAACATTTGGAACCTTAAGAAGAATATGGTTCTTCCAATATTTAATAATGTGGAAAACACACAGGTAGATGGAGACATTATCATCCGGCCATGCATATTTAATAGTACTCCATGTCTCCATATCATCGCAAGTCATGAAGCATGAAGGTAAGAAGTGCTGCCAAGGGACGTGGCGTCGAGGGCCTCTCTGTATCGCAATGTTCTAGTGTAGGTTAGTTGTTGCTAATCTACGGGTTTAGGGACGTACGGTGGTGCACTGCATTAATCTGTGGATGTTTTTCATCCACTTACGTCAGTTGTGAGTGTGTGCGTATAGCGTCGCACATGTCGTTGACTTGACGTCTTTGTCAAGTTAAGCTTTGTGAGCGAGAGTGGAGAGTAGTGATTGAGAGTCGCTTGTAAGTGGCGGTTTAAGCCATTAGTAAAGTCTTAATGCTTTCCATTTCACTTCACACTCGTAGATTCACTTACTATAGTGTGCATGAAGTTTCACTACCCTTATGATATGCAACACTTTCACTTGACAATGACCTCCATTTCTCTTATATTTTTCCATTATTTTTGCATTTTGAAGTGTTTGTAGAAAATGGAAGAATAGAGGAAGAGTGGGTTATAATTTAAATGTCGCATTAGTACAAGTCTTATTGATATTCAAAGTTATGAGTGTGAGAAGGGGAGCTCATGCTCATGTTTCGTAAGAAGTTGTTTTGAGAGAAGCAAGTTGCTCACTGAGAGAGACCCCGATATTTCATCCAATGACCAGATTTATCATCCAACATTGACTGACAAAAGCGTTGTTAGCAATTGTTCATCCACCAAGGCGGGGTTTCATCCACAGGTAGCACAAGGTCAAGGCCAGCCCAGGAAGGAACTTTGTTAAATGGTGTGCAACCAGGAACTGCGATTGGGAATAACAACGGGCACATGGCCCTACGGAGCAATTAGCCACAAAACCACGGATGCGCGGATTTGTTGGAAACGGATATTCATACTGAAACTCTGTAGGACTTGAGTAGATCGAGTTTCGGCACTGGACTCACGGGCAGTTGAGAGTCGAGACGCGGGTGCACATGGTGTGTGGGTCATCAGGTCCTCGGGCTTAGAGTTAGGTAAAGGCGGAGGCTGCGTGCAAGGTAAGGTCAAGGAACATCGAGGCGAGGATCATTCCCTACAATAGAATTGGTGAAGGCCAGGGAGTGGAGTATTGACTTGGCGAGCAAAGTGACGAGCAAGGGCTGGTTGGCACGCAGGATCCTAGCCTACGAGCTGCGAAGAGACAACAACTTGGGGCTGCAACCACGGGATCAAGCGCACATCCACGGGCTAAGGGGCTACGGGATCCAAAGCTAGCAATGCGAGGAGACATTAAATACAAGTAACTAAAATCGTGTTGCGGACCCCATTTGCGTGCATACGCAAGTCAAATTTTAGGGAGTCCTTGGAATGGAAGCTTAGTATTTCAATTTTTGCATTTTTAGAGTTTTTGAAGTTCGATTGCGGATTTGGATTCATGTACCAAATATAAGACTTGTTTGTTAAAATTTTATAGTTTTCACAACTTTGAAAAATAACATTTGTATGTGGTTTTAATTTTTTTTTAAAAGATCTGTGTCTAAGCTTTGGAGGTAGTTTGCAAAGGCAATTTAACTGGGATGTGAGTAAAATTTACGCCTCTAGTTGAAGGTTTTTCATTTAATCCAATTTTAGTGTTGGATTGGCTTGTTGACGCATTAAATTACCCATTGTGGAACTAGCATTGGGGAGAGTTGTGTTTCTAAACACCACGGTCAACATACCAATACTTCTTTAGTTTTGGACATTGGAGGGGAATACTTTCGAGTGTTCTCCTTTGCATTGCAGGTATTGCGATTGGGGGCCATCCATTTCAAGTGTGTGTCAATGGCTTTGAACCCTTTGTCCATTATGCTTTAATGTTATTGGGGGAGAAGATCCGGTTTTCATTTCCGGGTTCTTATGTAGTACCTTCCCGGCGCAGCGGGCTTGTTGCCGGAGTTTTCCGGTGGCCCTATTTTTTGTTGCCTTTATTTTATGATAGAGTACCATAGGAGTCAAGTTGAGTTCATGGCTGGCAAGAATTTTCCATCTAGGGGTTGTAGTTGGGCATGTGCTAGCCGGAGGTGATGACTGGGGAACCACAAAGTTTGGTGATTTTGTAGGTGCAGGTTGTCCGTTTGTACCCTTACCCTATAGATAGAATGCGTAGATAGATCTCGAGGTGGTTTCTGTTTGTGGTAAATTCTCGGAGTTAGTATTGTTGCTTCTCCTCCTAGCCAATGCTTTTACCATAGACTTTTGGCTAGGGTCAGATATCGACCAAGCATTTGAGCCTATTTCGATGTTGGATACCAACCGTAGGTTTTGGATTTGTAGTGTAGGTACATTTGACGACACGAAGGATGATCATCTTCATGACGTTGTCCTAATGGAAATTCTTCCATCATGTAGATATTAATACCAGTGTGGATATGTTTTGATTACAGCTAGCGGTTAGATGAGGTAAAAAAGTTTGGTCGTGGTGAGAACCACGGTTTGAGGATTTGGGCAAGTGTTAGCATGTAGGTGCTGCACCGCTCTTGTCACTGCTCAGGGGGGTAGGTAGCGGGTTGACTGGTATTTTTCATGCCTCACTAGCGAGCCAAGCCGTGGGCCACCCAACCACTCGACGGGCTCGATCAGGTTCGAACCCGGACTGGCGGCGGCCACTAACCATGACATTTCCAGCCAACCAAGTCCACGACTTGGCCATCAGGTTGTGCGAATCAACACCTTTATACGTCCGTACCATCAGCTATCTTACGATAAGTTTTTTTTATTTATATAGTTATTTTTTTTATTTTACTTATCTTGTTGGTTGGAAGGTCTAAGTTTATAGTCTTCCAATAAATAAAAGACTAGGGGATTTTTATGTGGTTGAAAGTGGAAAGGATAAGAAAGTAATGAAATACTTTGTGGGGTACTTTGGATAGGGTGACATGGGCTGGAGTCCCCACGTCCACTTGAGGTGGAAAAAGTTAGGGGGGAGATTCCTTAATGAGTGTGTGTGTGTGCGGGTGAGAGAGCAAGGGTTTGGAGCAGAACTCTGACTGTGTGTAACTCGTTGAGCTTGAATGGTATGGAATTGAAAATTTGTGATCTTGTTCCTTGGTTTAAGAGCTTTCCATACTCGTTTTAAATTTTGAATTCGGAGTTGTAGAGAAAAAGTTATTGAGGTTTTAATTCTATGAAAACCCGAGGCCATCCATTGAGGGGCAGAGGTTTCGAGGAGTCATAACTTTTTTTGTAGTTCTCAATTTGATTTGAGATTTTGAGGGACTGTGCATCTCTATCTTAGCTTTATAGAAAGATATTACAATTGAGATTTGGAGTTGTGAGCAAGAAGTTATAGAGATCTTAATTAATAGGGGTAGGCAGAACTTTGATTGTTCATAATTTTCGGACAGTAGTTTAGATTGACTTGAAATTTGGAGGAGTGTTAGTTGTCTGAATTAGCTTTCCAGAGAGCTATTACACTTAATGTTTGAAGTTTTGAGTCATCTGTGTCACTTGTTTGAAGGTTACAGCCTTGGTGAAACTTTTCCATTGTGTTTTTGAACACTTCTTTTGAGTTTCTTAGTGTTTTTGAACACTTGAAGACTTTGGAGTTGAAGGATGGAGGAATTGAAGACTTGAGGCCTGAAGAGAAGAAAAGATGGAGACAAGTGCGTTGTGGCTTGTGGTTCGATTTTTTTTTTTGTGATTCCAAGCCAGCTTTGGAGGCTAGTTGTATTTCAATTCTGTTCATGTAAACTGTGTTGCGGCGAAGTGGGGTTAATTGCCCACATGGTCGTGTTTATGTCGTTCCCACCGGTGAGGCACGTTTGTTGGTCACCATGGGTTTGAATTTTAGGAGTCAATCTTTCGGACGGTTTCAGCTTGTCGTCTGGCCGTCCCGTTTTACTTGTCCGAGGCCGTGGTTTCTTATCACCCACCTTTACCTTTAACCCTTTAGAGCCACCACATGATAAGCCAATGGAGAGGAATTTGAAGACTGAAGACTGAAGACCGAAGACCACAAGATTTGACAGAACTCCGTAGTAGATTATACAAAGTCGCAGCCAGATACCTCGCGTATTCTCAGAGCGCGCTCCTCTCTACCCGACAACGTGCAAAAGAGGTTCTGAGGACGAGTTGGGTGCATCTCCCTACTCGATTGGCGGCTTCGATTTGAGACTTGGATGGAGAAAAAGCGCCAGCAAACGACATTGTTTAACGACATGTATGCATTCGAGCTTTTGCCCTAATATTTGGAGGTGGAGACCCTTCAGACATACGGGAGGTGGACCATGGTGCACGAGGCAGAATTGCGCATGGTTGAGAGGTATTGGCGCTAGTGTGTGGAGTTGGTGACTACGCTCATGGAGAGTGCAGTTGCCCAACTCTTGACTTCCACCGAGGAGCCCAAGGTGGAAGATAATTTCCTTGGTGGAGACTCTAGGGCCAAGGGTTTTGCCATTGTGGGCAAATAGTCTGACGTGGGGGCCATGTCACATTTGGCCGTAGCCATACGTGCGACATTGGTGGCAGTTGACAATCTGCCAACCTTTGATCCTCAAACGCAATTCATGGCGCATCTAGAGGTGGAATACGGGGGGTTCAAGTCTGATTAGATGCGGCGCATCCATGATTTCTGTTGGGAGAAGGAAGATACTCCACGCACTATGTATACTGGGTTGGCGCGATTGTCAGCGAAGGCCGGATGTGTTCACGGAGCGCCAACTAGTGAAGATCTTCATCTCCAAGCTGGATAAGGAGATAGTTGAGTTGATTTGTCTACATGTTCTTTTTTGGTATGACGGCAACACGACTTTGACGCAAGCGTCTGCAGAGGTGGAAGCTCTTGGTAGAGCGTTGGACGTAAGCAATGCCACGGATCTGGTCACGTCGCTGCTCAAGGCTTCCAAGCTCAAAAAGCTTGTTATAGCTCCTAGGAGCTTGGCGGAGGCACAACCTGAAAATGTTGTGCATTATTGGGCTTGTGGGGAGGTGGATCACACCAAGAGGGATACCAAGTGTTCCAAGAAAAAGGGGGCAAACACAGTGAAGGCCAAACCCAAGACCGAGGCAACCAAGCCCGCAAAGAAGGCTGGAGACAAGGGAATGAAGATAGTGATATGTTTCCACTGTTGGAAGACTGGCCACAGTGATGAAATTTGTTTTTCTCTTCATCCGAAGAAGCAGCCAAGGTCTTCAATTGTTAGATCGGATGTATTGAAGACGCTTCAAGCCCAAAAGGCAAAGCTGAAGAAGCAGATGAGTGCGATGGCTTTTTTGAGGTAAGTGGCACACACACGGCCTCCGATGACGGATCAAGGCTCATCTTCAGCCCTAGATCGCTACTTGTATGGCACTTCTAGGAAGGTGGTGGTAGAAGTTGTCACTCGTACTTAGACTACCGCATAAGCGATGGCACCTTCTCTCTCTGTGTTGGGTAGTAGTGGCCGTCCACGCCACACAGGTTTGTCGGACCACATTAATCAGTCTCAACTACCTTTTTCTTTTAGCATCGCAGATGCGTGGACTTCTCTTGCCACTCCCATTTCGACTCTCATCCCACCACTATCTTCCACTTATGGAGGTGTCGCACACACCTTGGCGTATGAGGTATTGTAGTTGCCGATATTTGCCGGTGTGGACTTTTTGACACCAAATTTTCAACCATCCGGTGTATTCCACTTGGCCGGTAGTATGTTGGAGGGCAAGGTGCCCATGCCTTCGTTGAAGATGTTTGCAAACAGTAACGGCTCCACCCACTTAGGCGGATTTGGTGGCAATACGGGCCAAATTGGCCGCAGAGGCTACTTCTACGTTTGAGGCCAATGCTACTTCCACACCTATGGAGCAGTCCTTTGAGGATCAGTCCTTGATCTCTAGAGTGGCTTATTTGTTTGGCGTTGTGGCTTGGCCGGCACGGTAGCAATGTTATATGGGTCCAGGGATGGTACGTTTGGTAAATGATGACGGAGTTATGGTGGTTGGCAGTACGGATGGCAACTCTACTTGAGCTACCCCCCACGTATTATGTTGGACTTTGGAGCTCTAGTAGTGATGATTAATAAACAGCTAGCCCAAAATTTGGATCTAGGTGCTTCGAACCTCGAGCCTTGCCCATTTACAATTGTTACATTAGTTAAGGGCATAGGGAAGGTCATGGGATACACCCAACATCCGTTGCAGTTGATGTTTGGTGTGGGATTTGGACATTGTTCTGCCACGCATCTCTCTAGCGCTATGACTAGTGCCACCAACTACAACATGGTCGGTCAGTAGGCACTTTATCCACTCGATTTTGGGGTGGATAATTAGACGGAAGAGGCCTGGATTAAGCCTGGGTGCTCTATCGGTGATGGCAGAAAGGAGTTTATCCTCGTTGTCTTCGCACGTAGCACGGTGACTTCAACAACGGAAGCTATGTTTGGGTGCAGTGTGTTGGCATCATATTTGCCATGTGGTTCGGCGCTTTTGAAGGAGACATATGCATTTTTGTCGGGGTAGCAGAATCATGGGAGCACGTACTACTACAAATCTTTGCACGTCATTGCAAGGATCCCCTTCCCCACGGAAAACTCAGTTGGGCTCACTTATCACATCCATGAGATCGTTGATGCTTTGCATGCTCTACATCTCTAACTAGATTCTTTCACTCTATTGTTGGCTCGGACTATTCAGTGGTGACCACTGGATGAGGGTATTACCCTCGTGGAGCTATTTGTCAGTATCGATACCGGTTCGCGATTGTGTTAGAGGTCGGGCTCAAGGTACGGCGGTACACCACATAGATAGTGGCTTTGCATCCAATCGTGCCGCTCACCATCACATTTAGCGTTTTCTAGCGTTGTATCCGGACTAGTTACCACCTTCTGCGGTTTGAGGGTGTTTTGGGAAGTTGCTATGTGATGTGATGTTGATCAGTGAGGATGATCTACGTTGATTAGGTCACGTGGACTTGGTGAATTCCGGATGGCCTTGCCAAGGCTATTCACGGGCGAGTAGTGGGCGCGGCTTAGATGATCCACGGTCGGGTCTCTTTGCAGATTTGCTTAGGCTTATCCAGTGGTGGATTACCTAATACCTACCAATTAACTCCACCGGAGTACATTTTTGAGAATGTACCTCTCTTGGGAAGTGTGTGAGGATGTGGCATACATCATCACCTTTTTGGTCCCCTTACGTTTGTAGATGTCGTGGCGTTGGGCTGTTACGTCCATTGGCAACGTTGAATTTGGACCAACATGGCATCATCGGCGACACTCATCTCTGCAATTGCTCAAGTGCAACGGCCGGTGTACTATGAGGTCAATGACATCTTAAACGACCAGCGTGTTTCCATGAAGGTTACCAAGGATGATAAGCCACCATTAGCTGTGGTGAACCGCGTTGGCTTCACACAGTGAACATTTCCCACATTGATGTGCTACTCAAGGTCTTTTGCCTTTAGAACACACTATTCGAGCATGGTTAGGGATTCTACTTCCAAAACTTACAAGGAGCCTTCTGCCCATGAGAGGAAGCGGGCGATGGGCTTTTTGACAAGCACCACCACCTCGCCGGATCTCTTTAGGGGCCAACGTCATGTTTTGTTGGGCCAAGCCGTTGACCTCAACACTCTTATTTGGGTGTTGTCACCTCTATTTTGCCGTTCAGCGCCGTTCGTGTGACCATCTACACCTCCTAGGGGCAGACCATGATGGTCAGGGGGCAACGGTGCCACATCTCATAGAGATCAAAGAAGCAGAGCTGTTTTTTTGTTTGAAAAGGCACGTAGTTGAAGAGCTTTGTACTTAGAGTGTCTTTGGAGCCTTGGCCGAGGACTTTGGCCAAGAAGATGCCAGTGATATCTTTTCTCAATTTTATCAGGAAGACTCGGGATTTTTGGTGGATTCCGTGAGTGAGGAGTCTACAGGCATGAATGCCCTCTCTGCTACTAAGTAGCAATTATGGGCCGTGCCAATATGCGGTGAGTCTTCTACGGTGGAGGAGGGGACCACAAAGTTTTATGATTGTCCTTTGAATTTGGAGCTACATCTTACTGGTGTTGAGGCACGGAAGGTTCAAGCGTTTATACGTTTGTATCGTAGTTGTTTCGCTTTTAGTCTCCATGATTTGGAGGGCTACAAAAGCAAATCTATACACATCGAGTTGGAGGACGCTCACCTAATCTTCCAACAATCGTAAAAACTCAATCTTTCAGAGAAAGTTGGAATCCAAACTCGTTGTCAGAAGTTATTGGTTGCCAGCTTGATTGAGCTCACCAACGGCAAGTACGCTTGTGCCACGTTTATGTCATTGAAGAAGGATATCTTTGGCAACCGGACGGAGAAGCAAATGTGTGGAGATTATAGGTTGATTAGTTGCAAGACCAAGTAAGACTCCTACCCCATGTCCACTCCAGAAGAGTTGTTGGATGTTGTAGGATACCTAGAGTATTTTATACTCTAGATTTGCGGTCAAGTTCTCACTAGTAACCATCGATGGTGGATTACCTAGTGAAGACTGCATTTTGGGAAGTTGATCAGGATGAGAGAGAACAATTCTACGATCCTACCATTAGAAGTTTCTTCCATTTGGCTTCAAGAACACACCTGTTGAGTTTCAAAGGGAGATGGACCGGGTGTTGACCAATTAATTGTTTGTCCGATGTTACATTGATGATGTTATGATTTTTGGTGACAGCCCACAAGAGCATGTGAGGCATCTTCAAGCGGTGTTTGAAAGGTTACAGTAGTAGAGATTGCGCTCGCACCATCGCAAGTGCAACTTCTTTCATGGCCGGTTGCCATATTTGGGAAATATAATTGTTCTATGGGGTCTTGGCGTGCAGTTGGCCAAAGTGGATGCATTGCAGGAGATTCATGTTCCAACCGACATATGACGGCTTTGAGTTTTTTTTGACTTGGCAAATTTCTATCACGGGTTTGTCAAGAACTTTAGCTTGATTGCTAAGTCATTTACTATTTTCATGGGGAAGGCTTAGCTATGGACTTGGGGACAGGAACAACACTAGGCGTTTGTACTTTGAAGTTGAAGCTTGGTTCAGCGCCTATGCTGCGGCGTCCAGATGCTGCACAACTCTTTTAGTTGCATACAGATTGGAGTATTGGGGGATTGAAGGCAATGTTGATTCAGAAGGATGATGAGGGACAAGAGTACGTTGTGGCGTTTGTGTCTAGGATCAACAACAACGGGGAGTCCAACTATTTGTCCTGTGAGGAGGAGGCTTTGGCTGCGGTTTAGGCCATAGCTCATTTTAGGCTCTATTTGTATGGGCAACGTTTTACGTTGGATGATCGACCATCAGTCTTTAAAGTGGCTCATGGAGTCTAAAAAGCTTACTAGCAAGCTTGCCAAATGGGCTTTGTTGCTTCAAGAGTATGAATTTGAGGTTGTACATTAGGTTGGCATCACGAACTTGGATGCAAATGGTCTATCTCGCAATCCAAGTCCTTTAGAGGAGGATTTGATTAGTGTCAGGTGGCATGGAGACTATGACAAGGAGTGAGTCCCGGGGTGGCATGCAATGGCTTACTTCACGTTGGTGTCTGGCTCCGCATCAACGTTGCCTGATTTGGCAACGGATGAGAAATCGGATAGGGCCGAAGTTGTTAGCGATGTGGGAAGAAGGTCTAGTCTTGCACAAGCTACAACATGGGACACTTCCCCGAGCTCTTTCTGCTATGGAGCGTGATTGAGTTGGGCACCAAATAGCAAAGTTCCGTTGGGAGAACGGCCTTCTATTTTGGGTGTGGTCGGATGGAACTAGACTCATAATTCTGAGGCTAGATCAAAGGGCTTTGTTAGTACAACAAGTACACAAAAACCAAGGACATTTTGATGTGCGACGGATTCATTTGATGTTGCCCAATCAGTACTGGTGGACGGACATGTACCAGCAAGTCGCCACTTATATTTTTCAATGTAAAGTGTGTGATTGGGTCAGATCCAACTTTAATACATTGTCACCACAACTCTAATCTTTGTCCATTATGGGGCTAGGATACCGGTAGTCTTTGGACTTTGCTGGTCTACTTGTTGTGACTCTACGCAGAGCCAAGTATGTCTTGGTAATGGTGGAGCATTTCAGCAAGTGAATTGAGCTTATGGCTCTTCCGCAGAATTCTTTAGAGTCGGCGGCGATGACATTCCTTGACCAGGTATAGGCTCGTTTTGGAGCCCCATTTGAGGTTTTGACTGACCAAGACCGTGAGTTCCTTAGGGCTTTCGAAGCTTTGTGTACCAGGCTTTGATTGACCACCTTAGTACTTCTTGAGATCACCCGGAAGTGGATGGTTTGGCGGAGCGTGTGGTTCATACCGTTAAGCAGGGCCCATGGAAGTATGGATTACTTTAGGGTAGCCACCGTGATTGGGATCTGATAATACCGTGGATCGCCATGGGGTACCAGTTTAGCTAGCAGACTTCATTATCTGCTTTCAGTCCGTATCAGTTGTTGTACAAACGAGAGCCAATTTTTGCGAGTTCCATTTGAGAAAAGTTGGCTCCACTTGTAAATTTGGACAATCCTGAGGTGTGGGCCTAGTGTCTACACGATCAAGCGGAATTTTTCAAGTCGGCTATGCCTATGGCTATGGAGAACTTATCCATTACTCAGCATCGTGACACCTTACGGTAGGCTTGTATTTGTAGCGGTGCCTACTGCCCTCAGCTGCAACGTTTCTCCACCGGAGATTACATTTATCTGCAGTGTGAGGCGCCTACAACGTTGGACGTCAAGGCAGGTGGCACTATTCTTTGTGTGAAGGATGTGTTGACCAGTGGTATCTTGTTTTTGGAAGGTAAGAATGGTCGGGAGTGTCGGGAGCACTCTAAGAATTGTGTTCCCAGCCATTTACCCATTGATGATTCCATTCATCCGAAGTTGGTCATTGTACCAAACAGTCTTCCGTGTTTTGTATGTTGTGAGAAGAAGGGGACGGCTACCATGTTGTTTTGTGACCATTGCCACTGTGGTTGGCATATGGCTTCCTTAACGCCTGCCTCTTTTTCTTTACCGTCTGGGCATTGAACTTCCTTTGTTGTCGGAGGTCTTCAAAGTTCGAGCCACGTTTCACACGATGAAACAACTTGAATTCCTCGCGAATTTGTTACTATGTGGTGCGTTGCCATCCAATTGGAGTTCATGGTTTTGATTTAAGGATGGACAACATGAAGATTGACTAAGGGATTGACAACAAAGTTGCCTGAAGAAATTCAAGATGGGGCTCACATTGCACTCAGCCTATCCTCTCTTCGTTACTTCCTTATATGCTTATTGATTTGCTGACGGAGGACATCTTCAATTGGATGCGTACAGCTGTTGCAAAAACATCACTGTGGCGTTTGGTCTTGTTAGTGTTGTATGGTCCTAGCTAGATAGAGGGTCTCTTTATCTGATAGGGGGCACTTAAGGGTGTACTTCGTATACTTGTTTTAGTGTATGTTTTTGTTGATTCAATATTGGCAATGATTCTCGATCTATTGTGGTTATCGACATTTTTTTACATGATGGTTGTTACGGGACGTGGCGTCAAGGGCCTCCTATATCGCAATGTTCTAGCGCAGGTTGGTTGTTGCTAATTTATGGATTTAAGGACGTACGGCGGCGCACCACATTCATCGTGGATGTTTTACATCCCATTAGGGTTGTGTGTGCATGCGTATAGCGCCGCACACATCCTTGACTTAACGTCTTTGTCAAGTCAAGCTTTGAGAGTGAGTGGAGAGTAGTGATTGAGAGTTGCTTGTAAGTGGTGGTTTAAGTCATTAGTAAAGTTTCAATGCTTTCCATTTCACTTCACACTTGTTGATTCACCCATTATAGTGTGCGTGAAGCTTAACTACCCTTGTAATATACAACACTTTCCTTGAGGGTGTATTACATATACTTGTTTTAATGTATGTTTTTTATTTATTTGATGTTGGTTAGGACTCTCGATCTGTTGAGGTTATCAATTTTTTTTATACAACAATGCGGCATATCTTTCTCAATATACCTTCATAAAGTTTCTAACTACATGGCCAAATCCTCTTCCGTGGATCAGCTTGCAAGCACCCCCAGAACGGGAATTCCGTTGTTTCAATCATCAAACACAAATAGAGAACATAGAAGATAGTTAGGAATGTTTGTACTATGCGTAGCATCCATAGATATTACTCTCGCATGTCCAAACTCTATCATCATCTTCCTTTGCCAATTTGTTTGGATACCAAAAATAAAAGGCAAATCGGTGACTTTGAACAAGTTCTCGGGACACGCTTCCATCTACATTTTCATGCCAATGAAGTCCGACCGATCTCTATGCCAAATCCCCACCTTTTGGCATCCCTCCGAACATGCAATGTCTTTGAATTTGATGAAGTCATCTCGGATATACGGTGCATTCAATTTTCTTCGATCGTTCCAATTCCTTCAATGCTCTTCAAAGATACAAGGAGATGTAAATCCCGCACTTAGTTTCCTTTGAATCCATGCCTTCATTCAACACTCATTTGTGGTTGATATGCAGGTTTTCCTCCCAAGTGACTCCGGATCACTAGGACCATGAGCCGGTGTTCCATCTTCTCGTGTGCGATCTACTTGATGGTAGGCGACTTCATCAACATCCAAATGAATTTGCAATTGCTTTACTAAATCTCTACCATGCATCTACATTTAAGAGATCTAGGAACGGTGGATCAATCCTATGATCCTTTGGCCCATATGCATATTCATACGACACATGTTCAATGAATAATGAAATGTATGGTCTCTTCTTCACTTTTCCTTTCTTTCGGTCCTTTACATTCCAACAAACTGAAGAGCCATCTTCACAAGTCTAGCCGTTGATGAAGTCTTGGACTCTATCATAAGGAATACATGCATGTACAATTGCAATAGCATTGCCCCATTCTTTCCTACTTGTTTCATTCCATGTGATGTTGTGGAACAAAAAAGGCCCGAGAGGTGGATTTTGAACGATGAGAGTATCCCGTTGCTTTGGCATTATGCCTTCTCTAACAAACAAAGAAAATGTAAGAATGTTGTTGTAGTAAGAAAAAATGAAAAATAGTACAAATCTCAAAATTTTATAATTACATGTATAAGTTTGAACAAGTGTGGAGAAAAATACCCATCACACACTAAAATGATGTCAAAAAACGTCCTTGAACCTTGACATTAATTATTTATACCTGTAACGAGAAGAAATAGTGACAAAAAATGTCACTGCTACCAAACCTACAAACTATCAATACCCGTCACGGGGAGAAATAGTTGCAAAACACGTCCCTACCACCCTTTCACAAATTTTGCATATCCGTCACAAGGAGACAAAGTTGCAAAAAATGTCCTATTTTCCTTTCATAGATTTTTTTTGTAATACATTAAATTACATGATATGATGGAAGTACATCAAATACCGTAGATATTAATGAATTAAATCCTAAATTCTAAACCTATAAAGGTCAGGGGGACCATGTATATGGTCACGTATGTTGCTTTAAATCTACAAAAATGTACTACATTTTAGTAAGACATACACCTTTGAATTGAAGTGTCTTCAACTAACATCTTTCATTTCAAGGTCATTCCAATATCTCAACCTTAACATGCTCAAATACAACATTTCATGTAGAATACACCTTAGATGTAGAATACATGACCATTTTGCAACTTCTCTAGCATGTTTTAGGTGCAATGAGAGGAAAAATTTAAATTTTTGATTGTCATTGGAAAAAATATCAATTACAACTTAATGTCCTTCTCTACCAGTATCTTAGGGCCGCTTTACACCGGGCTGAGTCGAGAGTCCATCCGTCAAAATTTCTGCCCAAACTATGGCGAGAGTCCAAACTTTTGGGTTTTAAAAACATTAAAATATACATACTAAAGCCTTTGGGCGGTTGTGGTGTGAAGCCTCAAAACCCAAGTCCAAACTCCAAACTCCATATCATTTGCCAAGATTCCACTCACTTTTTTACTACGTGAATGGATTAATTTTTTAAATTTCCTCTCTCATTCTTTTACCATGGATTCTAGAAGGGAATGTATTCTTGTTCTACCTTCGGTTTTCATGGTAATGAAATATGTTACAGTAGGCATTTTGGCATTGCAAAAACTTGCAATTTCCAACAAAATGTTCAAATGATGATGATGGCGGTATTTATTGCTCAAAGATAGTGAGTGGATATTAGGAGGACTTGTTGGCAATATCAGAGGTATGGAGGATTTTGGAGCATAGTCTTATGGGGTCTTATTTGGAGAGAGAATTTCAAAAGTGAATGAGGGTGAGTCCATCTACGTTTAAGTATTTATGTAATCTCTTGGGGCCGGTTTTGGAAAAAAAGGATACAAATTTTAGAGAAAGCATCACCATTGAATGTAGGCTTGCCATATCACTTTCTCGATTAGCAACGAGAAATTCATTAGTTATGATTGGTGATTAATTTTGGAATAGGATTGAGTACAACTTCGGTAATTGCGAGGGAATGTTGTGAAGCAATTAGGATTTATTTACAACCATTGGTTTTTTTTAAAACCAACTTCTACAAGGATGAAGGAGATTGAATATGGTTTTGAGGCAATACATGGCATTCCACTAATATTAGGAGAAATAGATGGTAGTCATATCCCTATCCTAGCACTATGTCATGATCCTATTGCATATTATTGCAGAAAAGGATTTTATTCATGTCTACTTCAAGGGGTTGTAGATGCAGATTGTAAATTTTGGAATTATGACTTTGGATGGGCTGGACGGATTTATGATTGGACTTTATTTCATAAATTGGAAATAAAAAAGAAAACTATGAGAGGTTCATTTTTACCCTTCAAATTTATTGGTGATGCTGCTTATCCTATGCGGCCTTGGTTTTATTCACCATTGAAAGGAGAAAGGGATGGTTTGTCTAGGAGAAAGGCTCAATGGAATTTCATTCAATCAAGCACTTGAATGGTGGTCAAAAGGGCGTTTGGTATTCTAAAGGGTAGATGGCGTATATTGCTAAAAAGGATAGATATGCCACTACAAAATGTACCCAACGTGGTTACCGCAGCTCTATGTCTACGTAACTTATGTATAATAGAAAAGGACGAAGGATTGGGCAAAGGATGCAGAAATGGAATTGCAAGTGGAAGCAAATACATACCTAGGCAATATGCGGGAGGTAGATATGTTTAAAGCCCTCAAATCTTCACTAACAGAAATGAGGGAATTAGAAAAGGGCAATCCGGAAGCCGAAGAGACACCGTTCATAGAACCGGGTGAAGAAGAAGCAATGGAAGGAGATGGTGAACAAGAAGAAACAAGAAAAATGCGACAAGAAAAATAAATAACATGTTGGCGGATTCAAAGAAGGAGAATGAGGCATTGGACATCAAGGACGAAGGTAGGGCTCGGTGGAGAGTGTGTTGGTTGAATCGGAGGAGACTAGGGCTCAAATCCCAACGCCGCCGGCCTTCATGCTCCCACAATGGAGGGAAAGGGGGACCGTGGTGGCCAGGCGCTGGTGCCGAAGGCGAAGGCCTTTTGGCTTCAAATTGGGCCTCCAATTGACCTCACAATTATCAAACTATTGCAAAATTCAAGGTTTAGGGTTTGAAAAAATTTCCTTGTTTCTCTCAAACTCGGATTCCATCACTCCCTTCAAGGCAATCCATTCCAGGACCTCCAAATCCAACCACGTCCTATTTGCTTCCTCTCCTTCAACTTTAACCACCACGTCTTTTGCAACCTTCTTCTTTGGGGTAGCCATCTCCTTTGAAATAGCTCTCTTTTTTGAAGACCCTATAATCTCACAATCCTCTCCATCAACAATCCTCTCCTCAATTCTTCCAATTTCTACTCTTTCTTCTCTAACTTGAACTGAAAAATGTTGAATTGTGCCATACAAAATTTGGCCCATATTATTTTTCCGAACCTTCAAGACTCTCCTTGCTGCGATAATGGAGGTTTTAAGAAAAATGATTCATCTTTTCTAACGGTGCCAAAAAATAGAACAAGAACACCAATACTTGAAAAAAACCCAGGAACTAACCAAAAAAAACGTGAGGAAGAGCGAGAGAGGAAGACAAGTGGCCACTTTCACTCCCTGAACAGAAGAATGGCCATTTTCACTTATGCCAAATAAATCAGCCGAGAAATTCGGCCTCTTTCATATAATAGTCCAGATCTTGTCAGATTTTGATTATTTAATTAAAAAAATCCACAAACTCTCGAAGGAAGTTTGGGTCGACTAAAAACGGCGTCCCAAGTTTGCTTGAGAGTTTGTTGCCTTGGGGCTAAAACTTTCCAAAACTAGTGCCATGTAGGCACATTGGAAGACGACGGCCTTTGGATTTTGGCGTTTGGAGTGAAGGCCGAGAGGCCAAACTTTGGCCATTCAAGCAATCTCATTGGTGGAAACCAACCGACTCTCGACCTTGGATTTGGTGTGAAGCGGCCCTTAGCTACACCGTTCACTGAATATAGTGTGGAGGTATAGGTAATGTGGATGAAAATTGATGTGGACCACATCAATTCTAGTTTTGGATGAAAATTGAGGTAGACCACATCAATTTTGGTTATTGTATATAATATTAATATGTTATTATTTTATGTTATTATTATGTTATTATATTATTATTATTATTTTATTTTATTATGTTATATTCTTATGTTAATATTATTTTATGTTATATTATATTATAATATTATTTTAATATTCTTATGTTATATTCTTATGTTATAAAATAATATTATTATGTTATATTATGTTATTATGTTATTATTTTATTATGTTATTATGTTATTATATTATTATATTATTATATTATTATTATATTATGTTATTATCATGTTATTATATTATAATTTTGGTTTTGAGTACAATTTGCAAAAACTTATCCACATCAATTCCCGTGTCTTTTATTTTGGAACAAGCCACACTATTTCTAATGGACATGATTTGATGTGGATGGAAAATTCAAGTGGACCACTTTAATTTGCGTTTATTGAAATTACTGTAGGAAATTTCAAATAGTCTAGTCTACACTATATTCAGGGAACGGTGTAGTTCGGAGAGATCTGGACTTGACCTCTTCGTTGTTTTAATGCAGGAATATGGGGGTGGAGGGCATCGCAATGCAAGCTCCTTCCTGTTGCCAGCGCACGACTTCGAGCCATGGAAGGCTTAGAAGTACACTCCGTCTACACTTGGGAGATTATTTTAGAAGACCAGAACATTTTAGAAGATTATCAACAAGTTACACAGGATTTTATGCTGTCTGATGCTCAAGTAGTCAGTTTCATAGCCTCGAAAGTAACATGGTTTTGAGGCGAACTTAAATGTATTCAATTCTGTGATACAGTGGTCCAAAACTGAGTTTCAGCAGCAAGTATAATTTGGAGCTTTTCCAACAATTCTTACCTGGAATTCCAGTTTCTCCTGGACTGGGCACCAAATCGTTTTCTTCATGGTAAACGTAAAAAAGGTGCACCATTTTCGAGCAGACAGCTTTACGGACGTGATCTCAACCCATTCACGTCGCCTTCCAACCATGCACATATCCCATACGCATTGCAGATGAATGGCTACTCCTCGAGTATAACAAGTCTCGCCAAAGTGAGGGATCGTACAAAGCCGGGTGCTCAGCACAGAGCGAACTATTCTTTCGCCTTTTACTAAAGAATACCGTGCGCTGGGTACAACCACCGGCATATCCCATTTTTTGGAACGCCCCTCACGGGGCCCAACCAATGTAATACTTGAAAACTGGAGTTGAACCTTGAAAGATTGTGGTTATTTGACTCGGAAACACAGTGTCTACGTGAGCTACGGTTGTTTACGTATTTTAACATATCTAACCGCAGGGTCTTGTACAGTACCCTCACACAAGAATACGTACTTTTTGAATCTGTTCGTTTCCACACGTACTTTTTGAATTTGTACATTTCCACACTACACTGCTGCCAACTTTGGCACCGTCCTGAGCGCTAAGAATTTGTCAATTTACCATGAAAATTTTGGCACAAGATCACTTCTATGTTGAAAACATGTGAGCCAAATTTCAAGGCCGGAAGATTTATACAAAAAAAGATATCCAAGATTTACCAACATGGGGTAGCTGTAAGAAAAGTTTCACAGCTGCCAACTTTGACACCCTTCCAAGGATTGAAAGAATTTTTTTGCCCATTTAATTTTTAGCATGAGACGATCTCTATGTTGATTATATGTGTGAAAAATTTCAAGTCCAAAAGATCCACACAATTAAAACTACGTCAAAAGCTAGCAACATGTGCAGTTGTGAGAAACATTTCACTCCTAGCCGACTTTGACACACTCCCAAGGATTGGATTTTTTGGTATTTTCCCATGAAATTTTTGACATGAGACTATCTCTATGTTGATCACAT
Source organism: Bryoerythrophyllum caledonicum (assembly GCA_963971425.1). NCBI lineage: Eukaryota > Viridiplantae > Streptophyta > Bryopsida > Pottiales > Pottiaceae > Bryoerythrophyllum > Bryoerythrophyllum caledonicum. Next base: position 8,614,807 of record OZ020517.1, on the reverse strand, counting down.
GCGTGCCAAATTTGAAGGCCAAAATATCTACATATCAAAAGATTTTTGAAATCTACCAACATGTATAGTTGTGAGAAACATTTCATTGCTGCCAACTTTGACACCCTCCTAAGGATTCAATTTTTTATTTTTCCCATGATATTATGGACATAAGACCATATCTATGTTGGTTATACATGTGCTTAATTTCAAGTCCAAAAGACCCACAATAGAAAAGAAACGAATCTAAATCTACCAACATGTATAGTTGTGAGAAACAATCAGCGAAACCATTTCACTATTGTCAACTTTGGCACCCTCCTTAGGTCAGAAAAATTGTTAATTGGCCATGAAATTTTTGGCACAACATCACCTTCATGTTGATAACATGTGTGCCAAAATTCAAGGCGAGAAGATGAATACAAAGAACCATCTTCAAAATATACCAAAATATGTAGCTACGAGAAACAATTTTGAATATCCTTTTTTCTATTCATCATGTGGCCTTGGAATTTGGCACACTTATTATAAACATAGAGGTGGTCTCATGCTAAAAATTTCATGGGCAAAAAAAATTCTTTCAATCCTTGGGAGGGTGTCAAAGTTGGTTAGCTACGAATGGCTCACAACTACACATCTTGGTAGATTTTGAATATCTTTTTTTTTATTTATCTTCCGGCCTTGAAATCTGGCACACATGTTGTCAACATAAAGGTGATCTTGTGCCAAAAATTTCATGGTAAATTGACAATTTTTCAGCCCTCAGGAGGGTGCCAAAGTTGGCAGCAGTGTAGTGTGGAAACGTACAAAATCAAAAATGTACGTATACTTGTGTGAGGGTATTGTATAGAGGATTGTAGAAGTGTGGTAAAAAGATTGTTCAATTTGACATCACGGCTTGAAAGACATCAGCCTTTGAAGGGAGTCATAAACTTTTCTTGAGGTCATACTAAACGCCTTCAACGAAACTGCAATGCAACTATGTATTGAGAATTAACAATACACTTCAAGTTTGCATATATCATATCCTATCATATTCTTGAAATTCAAAAATCCTTAAAGTAGATGCAAAGATTTCCATTCCCCTTCCAAGAGATTTTTATAAAAAAAATTAAATGGACAAAAACTTGAGCTTTTGCTGAATTTAGAGTTAACTGAAGTTTTGCTACACTAATTGTTTTATGTCACACCAAATTGCTGCACTATTCATATATATTACTAAAAAATGTTTGTAGCTTTTGAACCGTAAGTCAAATTTCTATAAAATTATGTCAACCGAAAGCTATTAAAAAGTTGCCCCCTCAATAAAAATCTAAAAAAATCATGCCAAGATTTGAGAGTGAGGGACTCAATTGAAACTCAAAGTATCCCAGAGGACTCAGGTCCTTTGGGGCTAAAACTACCATTCTGTATGGATTCATGAAGGTCCAAGAGCATTGTGAGGAAATTTAGAGTTTGGAACCACAATTCAAAATCTTCATCATCCATTTTCTTTGATAGTATAACATAGAAAAAGAATTTTTGAGTTCTGTAAAAATTCCAGTCTAAAATGTATGATTTCATTTTCTAGAAATAGGTCCTCTAATTGACTGTTTAGAAAATCTATTCCACATGGCTAACCTATATCCTATGGACATACAATGGTCAGCAGGATTTTTCACATAGGAAAGCAGTTCCAGAAACAATATAAACATTGGCATAGCCATGCGGCTGGTGGAAAAAATATTTGGCCAAATTTAGTTAGTATAACACATAGCACCTGATTAATCCATAAAGGGCCAAGTGTCATAAAATGGCAATTTGAAGGTTTGGTCAGATTCCTATGGTGTCAATTTCTAACATTCCTCTTTGAAATTTTTATTGTAGATGCGCATTACCAAATCCTTAGCAGGAAAACAATTTTTTCCTTAATCCGACATTTATTAAAAAAAAATTATAGGGTTTTGAATTTCAAACGGGGAGAGCAAACACTTTGGACACCTCCTAAAACTTTTGCTAGGACACTCTATTAAGTGTGAGATCCAATACTAGCAAATAATATTATTTCATTTCATATTGTCAAAAAAAAGTTCTTGTCTTTAGTGGAAAATAGCATATTAACTCAAGTCAAACATTTTCACACATTGTCACACAATGTCATACAAGGTACCTAAAATACTTCTTCCTTTCCACATAAAATTTAGAGATCCTCATATTTTTTACTTTTTATTTTTTCTACAAAAATATGTGGAGTAAACCTTCATGTTGACCATTTGGATTATCAATCTAAAGCAAATTAAGTTCACAAAAAGTTAAAATGTGAATTGGCAATTTTTAAACCTTCACTCCTTGTACATTTGTTTTGAATATGCTACACCCCTCTTCTCCCTCTAAAATTGGTGTATAAGGTACGGACATCATGCTTAACACAATGGTAATGGATTCAGACCTTGTGTAGTGCAAAACTTTGACACCAAGTGAAGTCAAAGTCTGTTGATCCACTCAATCCAGGGAAGAAATGAACCATTTTCTTTACTTCAAACACTATAATCTTTTAATCCGTGCGATCAAAGTTTCTGAAATTTTGTGAGAACCTTACTCAAGAAGTCTTAATTTAGATCCTAAGATTACATGTAGAAATAATAATTTTTGTTTTCCTCCTTATTGATTGCACTAGAATAAGCAGTTTTGAAGTGCTTTTGGTGTGAAAATGCCTTAGGCCTTTAGGAGTTAAATTTAATTACCTCAAGTTTGCCACTTGTAGGGATTAAACATGGTAAGATCATGAAGAGGTGTGTACCAGTGTTGGACCAATATCAGGATTTTGCAATATCTGCCTAGTACCAATATTTGAATCTTAATAAAATGTCAACTAGGTTGGATCTCAAGTATCACATGGATCAAATTTTTATTGATCTAATATGAGTATGAACATTAATCTTTCAAAAATGAAACTTCAAGGTGTCAATATTGAGTATCATGGTAGGTGATACCAGTGGAGTATGTACATTGGTATGGTATTGATTTATAGTATTATTTTTTTCAACTTTCTTCTCTTAATTTTTTTTTTGACTTAAAATAATATTAAATAAAAAAATAATCAACCAAATATACTAGTGGTCAAACACTTCTAAACATGAATATGATACTTTACATGAAAATGATTGAAAACACAAAAAACAACGCATGAATAACGACTCATACATGCAAGAAATCTTATAGAGAACAAGACAAATTCAGTACGTTCATGTGCAGATGAACGAGACAGGTTCAATATGTCCATAAACAATGTTTGGATGAACAAAATGAAGCATTGAAGTGAACCTATATAGGTAGAGGCACCCAATTCTAATCACTTACGCCAATTGGGAACTCAAATGACATTGTCTGTCAAAAACATTTATATAGAAAGATGAGGAATTAGAAATGAAACTCAACAAATATTTTTTCAAATTTAATCTCAAATATTTCCAATTGATATAGAATTTAGAAGCCCAAAAACCACCGGAGCCGATAATCAGACACTAGATTAGGTGAGATTTGGTGCCGAACCAAGCTATTTTGCGTGCCTAATTTTGCGAGCCGCGAGCTGTGAGCCTAGGATTGCGAGCCTTGTTGGCAAAAATTGAGTTCTTAATTTGAAAACGGCATGAAAAAATAAAAGTTTAAGGTTTTTTAAGAATGACATTGGTTAAATGCATAAAATCAATGGACCTATTACCGTGGAGGAGGGTGGAGAAATTGTATGCAGGACGAATCTAAAAATGACAATATTGTTGATTTTTTTTTTTTAAATGGACTTATGACCGTGGAGTCTAGGGTTCTACAATGAAGGGAAGATAGGAATTCTGAGGTTATAAAGCTTTGGAGCATGATTTAGTATATAAAAAAAGACAGTGAGAGGGAGAGAGGGGAGGGAGAAAGGACAAAGTGGGGGGGAAGGTTTTAGAATTTGGAGAGTGGTAGTGGTTCTAGGAATCTGGGGACCGGAGGAGTGGGAATAGTGCAATTTAAGGACATGGCAAGTACAGTTTGGAAGGTTTTAGAGACGGAGCATTGGGGACAGTGAGAGTGGGACACCTGAAAATATTGGTTGAATTTCGGGTATCGTAGAGCGAAAGATTTAAAGTTAGGATTTGCGGCCTAGAGGGCTCGGGAGAATTCGATAGCAAGAGGCAAGATTTGGAGATAGACGATTCAATTTGGTGGATGATGACTCGGGACATGGTAAATTTGGGAGATTTAAAAGGTGTATTGGCGGTAATTTGTAAAGCTAGTGCGAGGGAGAGCAAATGATTTAGAGTATGGAACTATTGGTAGAGGAGAAATAGTAAGTGTTTAGAACCAAAGATATAACAACTATGCACTATAGTGTTTAAGGAGAAAAATCTATAAATTTTGCTTAATGTCATTCGAGCAGAAACTAGATGTGAATGAACACATATAACTCGAGATCTAAACCATAGACAATTTTGAAGATGTAACAGAAGTAGTAATAGTAAGCCCATGCACTCCTTTTGTCAAGTGACTTCTTAGACATCTTCGTAAAAGTTGGGCAATTGCAGTTTAGAAACTAGTTGATCGTCAACAAACACCTAGAAACCTTGGATATGTTTCAAGACTTGAAAGTCACAATACAACCTAGGATTGGAGGCGGTATTATTAGAATCATGCGGATTTTTCCAATCACGGAAAGAATAGATGCGCAGCTGTTATGGTGTATAGTAAATGAAGCAGATGGATTTCTTTCTGAATCTCTTTGTTGGGTGCTCTAAAGGGTTGGAAGGGGAATATAATCATTGATGTTTACGGATATGCCTTCTCCGAACAAATTCTGAGGGGACAACGCCTTACGCTCAGTGCGACGGAACTCAACGTTTTTGAAGGCGAATATCTCCATCCCGCTCTAGTTTGTTCCCATCTCAATTGGCCAGAAGTTTGAAATATGTAGCTTAGATTGGATCCACCTTTGCCGTGTGCCCATAACACAACAATGAATGTTGTTGTTGCAAAAGAAGAATTGCATTCTTGCCATTCTCAATTTCTTGAAATTGTCCATTAGTCTCGTGTATGTTGAGGCAGATGTACTTCTTTCGTGCTGCACAATCCTCCCACACACTACTTCCTTACACCGGCCTATAGAGAAAAACGTGCTTTGCTAGATGTCTTAGGAAGCCTTCCAATGTGCCATTGCTTCTCATCACACGCAATCTCTTGCACAACTTTGACGTGTTAAATTGGGAAATAAGTCACAGGTGACATCGATGGAAGTACTTCAATTGCTTCAGGAGAGCAAATAGAGTGTGGTGGCCGCTCTTCAATTGTTAGGTCAACAATCATTGGATCAATACGACAAGTCTTCATCTTTAAGCGTGATGTCCTTATTTTGTCGGGGTGATGCTAGTCAAATTCTAATCCTAGAGAAGAAATTGTTTTCCTTTGTAGAGATACAAAAACTTCCTTACCTTCTAGGTGAAGATTGCAAATACAGAACTCATCCACACCGAGCATGTTGGCGAGTGCAGCACGATTTCCAGAGCGTTGAATGATGCGATAGACAATACAAAGAGTGAGTTAATCCTTCCCAAGATCATTGCCTAGTTTTTTCACCTTTCAGATATGGGTAATAGGCAACAATCTATATGCATACCCAGACCATATCATCCATAGCCGCAACATACATATCATAATTTTTTGCCTGAAAGTTGGAACTACTTGTTGTGCACCAATTCCATCAAAATATATGACGACATCTTGACCTGTTTGAACAGCTTCCGATAGATCATTTGATGAATAATTATGGATAGTACAACGTTTGGCATGGCGAACTGATAGATGAACTTACGATACAAAATATTGCTAGTAGTGGCATAAAGTAGTATAATTAGATAAGTATGACAACCACCAAAAGAAAGTGCCGATGTCGGCTCTCCTTCGAGAGTGACTTCTAGCAATGAATAATGTAGTACTAACAGCGGGATGCCCAGACCGACTCTACTCTAAAGTAATATTGATGTCGGCATCCGGTTGTTAAATCTTGATGTCGGACATGAATTCTTTGAGATTCAGATTTGAATTGTCATGCCTACTTAAAACCGCATGGCATCATCTCGAGAGCACTTATTGAAATACCACATTTTAAAGTATATATCTAAAACGGCAGTGTCATCACGGGACAATAAATAGAGTTGTATACATAGGCAGCCATAGTGGTCCAAGACTTGACACTTTTGACATGGTTAAACATCATCCGCGCATCCTCTAAGCCATCTCTAAGTTGCATAGTCTTAATTAAATCAACCATGATCTCAAGTTCTATCTCCGCCATCTTGAAGATGAAAACATTATTGGCTTCATCGCTTGTCCTAGGAAACGCTTCTCTTGGATGAAGGCCCAATTATTAAAGCTTCTCAATTTAATAATGTTGCCCATTACTCCAAAACAACGCAGATATCTAAAAGTGGTTATCTCATTTCAAATACTAGGGTAGTAGAACATTTGCTTGAATTTGACCAAGACAAGGGCCTTCTCAAGAATATTTTTTGGACATACAAAAAATTTCCGAGGTAATCCTTGCACGCTCCAACCACTATGGAGGTGCCGACATTGGCACCCTTCTACAAAACGTCTCCTATATTTAGAAAGGAAACCTCCAAAGGGGGTGCAAGCATTGGCACTCTAGAAGAGAATCCATCCTACACATGAAAAAAAACCTTCTAAAGAGGATGCCGACATCGGCATCAAACTAAAGGGTCATTTGTATGTCTAGAAAAAAACAACCTAGAAATGGAATGCTAACATCAACACCCTCTAAAACACCTTTCCTATAATTTTAAAAAAGAATCTTTAGGGAAGGTACGGACATTGGCACTCCACTAGAAGCCCTTCATATTTTAAGATAGAGAACCTCCAATGGAGTTGCCGATGTCGGCACTCCTTTAAAGGATCCTTCTTATATTTAAAAATGGAACCTCCAAAGTGAACGCCATTTTCAACACTCTTCTAGAAGGAACTTCCTATATTTAGAAAAGAGACCTCCAAAGGTAGTGCCGACATCGGCACTGGTCTAAAGGAGCTTTCTCATTTAAAAAAATCAATTTTTAGAGGGGTGTCAACAACGGCACTTCTTTAAAATATCTTTCATATCTTTGGAAAGGAAAATTGAGACCTCAAAAGGAGGTGCCGACATCGGCACCCCTAGGACGCCCTTACATTTTTATTAAAAGAAATCTTCAAAAAGAATTTTGACATTAAAATTTAACATTCTTCAAAATGACCTTTTTTATTGTTAAAAAGAGAACCTCCAAAGGGGGTGCCGACATCGGCACTCCCTCTCCCTTTGTTTAAAATGAGAACCTCTGAAGGGGGTGCCAACATCAGCATTCTACAAGAAGGCCTATCGATTCTTATAAAATGGAACTTCCAAAAGGGAGTGCCGATATTGGCATCCTCTAGAATTTACACTCCTGCTGTGGAAATTTTTGAAAGAATTCCAAAATGGTATCACACTTCATCATCCAACACTCAAAGAATAAGTTATCTACGGATGAAGTATTGGAATTCACTACTTCATCCGTAGATAACTTATTTTTAGAGTGTTGGATGATGAAGTGTGATACCATTTTGGAATTCTCTCAAAAATTTCCATAGCGTGAATATAAAGTATAGGGGGTTGCCAATGTCGGCATCCCCTTTAGAGGATCCCTTTTTAAAGATAAAAACGACCCTCTTGTGGATTGCCGATGTTGGCACTCCCTCTAAAGATTCCCTTTTTACAGATAGAAAGGACCTTTTGGATGAGTGTCAACGTGTCCTGCCTTGGAGATTCCTCTCAAATAATATGGGAAGAGCATCCTAAGGGGTGCCGTTGTCGACACCTTTTTACAACTATGATGATGATGAAGAATATTGCATGATATTGTATTGAATCTTATCAAATCTTATCAATCAACCACGCCATTTTGCTAAATCCAAATCCTTATCTACTCAAATTTGATTCAAATATGGGCTCGCAAATGCCTTACTTGTGTCTATTTCCTTTGTCCAAAATGAAAGGTGCAAGTGCTTGTGATTGACAAAGTATCGCTTGTAGTCATCTTTTCCACTAATATTGAAGGTCATGGTCATTGATCAATGCCAATGCACATGGCAGTTCTCTAATTTCAAATGATCGTAAATGCCGGAGATTATCATGGCGTTCAGCGACCTCACTCTATACTTAATGCATGCTTCAAAAAGTTCATAAAAATGGTCATCAATATCTTCCTGAAAACTCCGTTGGCATTTTCTACAACTCGTCTAGTCTAATCAAAGTATATTCCATCATAACATACAACAACACAATGATCAGAAATTCTTTCCAATTTAGACCGTTCATGGAAGCAATTTTTTCCTCCATCTTGTGCTTCACCATTGCTCTAAATACCAAAAGAAGAAGAACACCAGACCCCTATGGGAACTCTAAATACCACCATATGCATCGGGAGAACTTATTTGTGTGCCTTCACTAATCCTACAATTGTATGAAATGTTACATCTATATTATCTCCAATGTCCAATTATATGAGGACCTTGTAATTTCACCAAAATGGATGCTTTCAAATATTCTCCCTCCCCACGCTGATTAGCTCTGAGATGTCCAAATTTAGCGCGGAGTTCTCTATCATATCTACTTCATCTTGAATTCTATCGTTTGACTATATCCAAATCTCAAGTGCCAACAATTACAGTAGCTATAGGAAATTGAAACCACAACTCTCACAGCCTCCTCAACACTCTCGTCCCTAGCATTGATCCACAGCCAATCTTAAGACTCTAAAATTCAGAAAGACAAAGATCTATTGAAAGAGATTAAGAAATCTGAGACAACCATATAATCGAGTCTCCCCAACTCTCCCTTTTTTTTATTGAAGCCCTCCAACTCTCTAAGAATAGGACAACTATGTTTGCAATTCATTTTAGAGTTTATTTCTCAATTTCCAGTAGATCAACCTAACATCTGTAATTCACAAAGCTCATCAATTGGAATGCCGCTATCGGCGGCCCTATCGAGGTATTTTTGAATTGATCATTGACAATTGTTGATTTTCTACATTTGCTTTGTCTGATGGAGGCCCTTGGAAGGCTTTGTTTCATTTAGATTTGACGTCTTCCCTGACATATTCTTCACCATCAAACAACCGTTGTACTTGATTCTTTCATGTTTATGTATTTTGTTGATTCTTTCATGTTTATGGACTACCTGGCATCTTTTTCATGATCAAACAATCCGCAAAGTTACAAAGAAAATTGGATTGAGTAAGTTAATTGGAGTTCTTGTTACTTCCACAAACAACATTATTTGTTTTTTATTTCACAAATATTTGTATGACTTCACCACGCTGATGGCGAAGCATATCTCTCCCGATTGAGACTTTGCCATGGCCCTGTGGGATGTTGCAATTGCATATCATATCATTTGCCCGCGTTTTTAAACAAAACCCATATCCTCTCAGGGTTTGCTTAAAAACGCGGGTGTAAAACCACAATCACTGTCCATTCCCATTTATGGTGCTGAAAGTAATGCTTGTTGTAGCTCTTGCAAATCCGCATTCCATTCGCGTTCAGGATCACTGTTGTACTCCAACGCCAATACACATTGCAGTTTCTTGCGTCAAATGGTCTTTCATTCTCGCAATGACTGTGGCCTCCACTGCCCGCACTCCATACTGTATGCATGCAACAAATAGCTCATCAAATAGCATATCAACCGCTTCTTGAAACTCTGACGGTGTAATCAGCAACTCAACAGGTCCATCAAAGTAAATCCCTCCAAGGAATATACAAGATCACAATGAACAACTTCAGTTCTTTATTCGAAATGTCCAGCACATCAACCTCCGAAGTGATTGCTTCCCTCATAGTATTATTTCAAATACTTGAGAGTACATAAAAATGACACATTTGTATGCCTTCACCGAACTATCAACCGCATTGAAGGTGATGTCATTATTATCACCCACCTTCAGCTGCATTAAAAGTCATAGTGTAGTAAAAAAGGTAGCTTTGAGTTTTCACCATTTTCCAAGCAAATGAACTTTGTGATGTCCACATTCAGACTTGTCTGCTCCAACTGTGTCACTTCTACTTGATTTCTGGCAAATCAAAATGATTCTATCAATCAAGCAGACCCATATCAATTAAACAAAACTTCTAAGACTTTATGATCCACTTGCGCAACTCTTAGAACTTCCGGAATAACGCTCAGGAATACCTACTACTCTCTCCACCCTTATAAACTCACTACTTCTAGCTCCATCAATTTAAAGTACAATTTCTAAATCCCACAACATGACACTAAACCACAACATAAATCGAACTGTCAAGCCTCTCAAGGATTGCTCTACAAAGTTCTATACAAGGTAGCTTTGAATAATGAAGCCCACCATTCTACTGAAGAGTCCATTCTATTGCCCAAGACTATCTATGACAAACGTGTGGGGAAACATCTACCGGAGGCTATTTATAATATGTGTGTGAGGAAATCTTTATGTTAAATCACTCTCCAATAATAATTAATGTGGAGCGTGATATAATGATTATAAACCTATGGTGTATCCATAGGTTTACCAATTTTTTTGGAATCAAGGTTCAGACACCCACGGCCATAGGGTGCCTAAACCATTTTAGCAGTCAAGATCACCTCCATTTATAATCCAAAGCCCTAATAACAAAGGACTAGGTTAATATAAACGCCAACGGTTCATCAATTTTGACGGCAATAGGGCCCTTCTCTTGAACTTTTATTTTTAACTTCATTTTTTTCTAATTTTTAAAAATAAAATTACATTTTTCCTAACTTTATGCTTCTCTTTTACTTTTACTTTTGTCAAAAATACACAACTTTTTTAATTTCTAGGCTCGTAATCCTAGGCTCGCGGCTCGCGGCTCCCAAATTTGGGCACGCAAAACAACAATCCCCATTTGGTGCCCTCCTTTGCCCAATGCCAACAAGTGAGAGTGAGTAAAAAGAGAGAAGACATGCCATGGATAACCAACTCATGGAGGGTACCCAATGTTAATCGGCCTTGTTCGACTTTCAAGGCAAGGCCACCAATGAGAGGTGAATTGAGGTGGTGCAACCTAAAATTGCACACTTCATGACCGAATGCCGATTATGGCTGGTGTTTTCAGATTTTGAGTTATTGGTTTTGGGTCACTTAATACACCATTTCATGCATTTGACATTTTCATGCACCATTCCATGCATACTCTACTAATCGAAATTGGGTGGCCAATTGAAATTGGGTGCCTCTACCTTATTGGGGTGTTAGAGTTTTGTAGGTACAAAATGCAGGAGTAGGTATCAATCCTAAAATTATGAGCAGGGTATCATACACAAGTATTGAAAGTCAATATGGAGGCAATACAAGTACATACCAATTACCCAGATGATACTTTAGGCAATACGGTATTCAATACCATACTTGTACTTTTACTTAACATGCTTACAAGTGCACTTGCAAGGCTTTTTATTTTAGAATTTTTTTGTAAGTTTTGAAGAAGCCTTTGGTGATTTGCTATGGTTTCTAGAAGGTTTGAAAATCAAAGTAGGGCAGTTCACGAGATGTGTAAGCAAGGCAACTCATATGGCAAGATTTCAGCAGTTTTGGGCATTCCTCGAAGCACTTGTTTTGAAATAGTACAAAGGTTTTGTGAGGGAGAGCCTTGAAAGACAAATGCTTCATTGGTAGACCTAGAATTCTTGATGAACGTTGTGACTGTGACATTGTGAAGAGGTTAAATGATCAGAATACTAGTTAAATGGCAATTGCAGCATCTGAGTGCATGCAATTGAACGATGATACGATCAAAGAAGTATTCAAAGGCAAGGTTTGAGAATTTGTGTAAAGACCAAGAAGCTACTTTTGACAAAGAAACATCAAGCTCGTTGTTTGCAATGGGCAAAGAAGTGCAAGCATGTAGATTGGGGAGAGTGGAATCATATTGATTTTTTAATGAGTCCAAATTCGATAATTTTAGCTCAAATGAGCGTTAGTATTGTTAAAGAAAGAGTGGACAACGTCTTTGAGATCAATTTGTGCATTCTACAGTTGAACATGAAGGTAGA
>OZ020517.1:8339039-8602540 GCA_963971425.1 Bryoerythrophyllum caledonicum | reverse complement strand
GGCCTCTTTCATCTAATGGTCTAGACCTTGTCAGATTTTGATTATTTTATTGAAAAAATCGACGGCCTCTTGAAAGAAGTTTGGGTTGACTAAAAACGGCGACCCAAGTTTGCTCGAGAGTTTGTCGCCTTGGCGCCAAAACTCTATAAAAGTACTACCATGTAGGCACATTGGAAGAAGACGGCCTTTGGACTTTGGCCTTTGGTGTGAAGGCCGAGAGGCCGGACTTTGGCCATTCAAACAATCTCATTGGTGGAAACCGACGGACTCTAGACTCAGGCGTTAGGTGTGAAGCGGCCTTTAGATTAAAGGGAAGATGGTTAAATATGGAACTTGTTGACATTATTCAAATGCAAGGTTTAGAAAAAGAACATGTTATTTCCAACATGACAATGATCCAAAACACGTTATGTTGTAGATTGGTTGTTTGCTAAAAAATTTCACCTTATTAGGCACCTTCCATAATTACATGACTTCAATCCAATAGAACACCTCTCGAACAAAGTGAATTTTTTTGTATGAGAAGGTCTGAGAGGGAACTCATTAGCAAAGGTGATTTCTGGGAGAAAATCCGATAAGTTTGGTATCTACTGAGGTTGATGTTGTTAAAAGTTGAAATGTTGTATGACTCAAAGAGCTCTTGATGTCTACCAAGCAAAAACAAAACGTAGCTACAATAGTGGTAGTCCTTGTGAGTGCTTAAAAGTTGAATCATTGAGTTGTAAAGGTATCTTGTAACTTTAGTTTTGTTCTCTATAGTTGATATACAATTAAATCAATTTTTGCATAAAGAATTGTACATTCTTGTTGCACATTTGAATTATTGTGAGTTTTTTTGTTCATATTTTTATTGAAAAAAATTGATTCATGTTTATTGAAAAATTTGTGCACTATGCTTATTGCAACTATACACTCTAGTGGTTGTGTTCTTGCTATTTAATGAGAGTTGATGTAAATTTGGTAGCTAAATTTCTAAAGAAGCTTCTCATGTACAATCATTTATAATATCAACAATGTGCTCATTAATGGAACAAACAAACACTTATCAACACTAAACCTTCTTTAGACACCAACCTATTTTTTCTTTAAAAGATCAATAGGTTTTAAGAAAAGTTACTTCTATATGTTTCTTAAAATCACAATTTAATGGTATTTTATAAGGATGATCAATTGGAGTAATGGTACAATATAATGGCCTTCCTATGACAGATAATATCTAAGAATGGTCTCTTTATGCATCAAGAGTCTAAAGTAAAAATGCATCAAGAGTTTGACTCAAAAATGCATCGAGACTCTTTATAGGATGTAAAACTAAATTTTCTTGAAACGATTAGAAACTAATAAATTTGATTTTAACTTTGCGTACCACCTAGTTTTTCATCTTTGACATCAATTATATCCATCTTCATGAATGGCATGTTAAGAAAGAAAATTTATTTAATTTTCCAATATTATGATACCCAACATAATGATGCAAAAGATTGGTTTTCAGAGAAAAATCAAAGTCTCTTGTTATTTCCAATGCGATGCAAAGAAAGGAAAGGAAAGGAAAGGAAAAAAAACCTTAATCTTGACTTTAAACATTAGATCATTTTCCAATTTATCTGGTCAACTTTCATGAAATTCAAAGGGCATGTCATTTCAATCAAATCTAGATAAAAAAAACATGAACCCTTTAACGCGGCGGGATACCTGGAGACAATCCTGCAGAGGCCCATTTTGGGCCTCTCCGGCCTTAAAGAGTTAAGATCAAAATATATATCAAACTTCTGATTAGTTTTCCTCTCCTTTTGAAAAGTTCATGGTGAGAAACAGTCAAAAAACTTGAGGGGTTTAGATCTTTGAAACATTCACCTCAAAACCTTGGTCTACCGGACTTAGCTAGAAAGACTTAGCCACTAATACTCAACTCTCCCCGGGAATGAATCTACGATTTCACCCCCGAAATCTGAGTCCTAGGTAGAGCAGGAGCGCCGGTCCCGAGCTCTACGTCCTGGGTAGAGCAGGAGCATCGGTCCTGAAATCTGCGTCCTCGGTAGAATAAACCAGGCTGTACGTCCTGAGTAGAGCAGGGGCGGCGGCTTCGGGGTGCAGGCACGGCAATGGGTGCGCGTCTCTTATCCCATAAGGATTGCGTGGCCGAGCGGGCGGAGCTCGGGAGAAAGTGGGCCATTAGGTCACACCGCAGCCTTTCCTGAGATTGTGGCGTGACCTTTGCGCGGCAGGAGCTTGTGCATCGAACGCGACGGTGTTTTTTGTTGTCGACAGATCGATCTCCCTCTTCCCGCGATGGATCCCGATGCGTTGAGCAAGGCGTTCGTGGAGCACTACTACAGCACGTTCGACACGAACCGGCCGGCGCTGGCGGGGCTGTACCAGGACGGGAGCATGCTCACGTTCGAGGGCGAGAAGTTTCAGGGCGCGCAGGCCATCAGCGCCAAGCTGAACGGGCTGCCGTTCCAGCAGTGCAAGCACAACGTCTCGACCGTGGACTCCCAGTTATCGGGCCCGGCCGGCGGCATGGTGGTGTTCGTCAGCGGCAACTTGCAGCTGCAGGGCGAGGATCACCTGCTCAAGTTCAGCCAGATGTTCCACCTGCTGCCCACCCCCACCGGCAGCTTCTTCGTCTTCAACGACATCTTCCGGCTCAACTACGCGTGATGAGCGGAGGTTCTTCTTTTCCACATCCAGCATATGGAGATAGCATATTGTGATGAGTGGGGTTAAGGTTTAGGATTGTGGACTGTATTTGTGCTTCATCTTGGAGATCCTTTTGTGGTCGACGAGAGAAAAATTGTGAACGATATTGCGTACACAGGTCTAGCTTAGGGTTACAAGTTTCGCACTTAGAAGAAGGCGTTGGTGCTCTGTTGGTGGCTTATTATGTTTGACGATACATGTGAGAGCACTGTCCTTGATGTGGGGACGATATTTATTTATTGGTGGAAAGATAAATGAGAGAACAGCGCTCCACTGGAACAAGAAACCCTGCCAAGAGGCGGCTTTTTGATGAAGATCCGTGTGTGTTGAGTTCTTCAGAGGTCATACAACAGTATTAATTATGAAGTATTTTTTCTCCTGCTTGTTATTTTCTGTCAGTTTCTTTTCATAGATTCTGTTGAAGGAGAGTTCGGAATTTGCATTTGTTGTGATGATGTAGGTTTGTAGCGGTTTTGTATTGATGTGTGAGTTGCACATGTAGGCAAGTGACAGCATCTATCTGGCATGAGTGGAACGCGGATCTGATAATAACGCAAATTATATATGATACTGATTCAATTTTTGAAGTATCTAATGATTGGTTGTAAGTACAATATTCAAATTTTTCATGAAGATCTAAATTGCCAAAGGCCACCTCACAATACAAAATTAATATCTATTTGTCTACAATTGTGCTTTAATTTGCGCATTACATAACTGACTACAGTGGCCAGCATTGCAAGCGATAAACCCTGGTCGGTTCTGCAATTGATGAACGGAATATCTGACCGTAGGACAGCGATTTATCATAAACACAAATACACAGTCTAATGAAAGTTCCACAGTTGTAATAGTTCTTGAACCAAAAAGATTCCCATGAACGACAGCTTTACGACTTCTTACATACATATATTGATTCGGCATGCAGCCTACTCCTAACTCACGAAGGGATTCAGCCTACAGTCGACATATTCAAGAATGTCGCATATATTCTTCACCCTCGCGGAGATTCCTCGATTTACACTTCTCCAACCAATCATACCCACTATTAAGACAAGTCGGATCGAATGTTCAACAGTCTCAATATCTTTCTGTTCCTGACATCAACTGTACATGAAAATCCCACCCTGCCGAGGCATATGAGGGTTTCATCAGTTACTAAAGAGATTGTCCGCCATCCACATCATGGGCTCAAAAGCCGACCAACTCACTTAGCTTCCCCATAGCTTTGAACACACCATCACTTCGAACATGCAATGCACTGGACGTTATATATAGCTTCGTATAAATGTATCAAAGTGTGTCCACTTCACACCATCAAACGTCTGTCCCCGTCGGCGGTTCAAAAACAGCCCAACTCACCATCACATCACGCCCAACACGATTACCAGCCTCCAATATACGTAATACTCTCATCTCACCAACTTGAGAGCACCAAAAACGCCTCGTACAGATCACCGGAAAAAAGCCACACAGCAACTCCCATCTCAATGTGCACCGCTCCACCACCACCACAATATCAGGTCACGAACGTCCAGTTGACGAAGACGAACGCAATGCACTCCACGGCCTCGCTCTCGTCCATCACCTTCCAGGCAATCGCCTGCTCGTACGCGATCGCCCGACCTGTGCTTGACATCCGCACCCCGGCTGGAAGCGAGCAGTAGCCCTGCTCCACACAAACACAGACGCACAGGTCAGTCTTCGCGCCGAACCACCCATCGCGACACATACCCCTTGCACACAAGCTCCGAACCACGCACCTGCTGCAACACTTGAGTGAACGTAGCATATGATAGCTTGCGGTCGTTCTCATTCACCGTCTTCTCCCAATCCAGGTCTTGCAACGAGCTCGACGTCGTTTCAAACATCTCCAGCCCTGATCGGTTCGCAAACACGAACTCCGGCATGCCCTGAACCACCCACACCACCGCAACCCACTCCATCAACAACACATCCAGCTTCCCAATACGCTACGCAACAACTTAATGCAAATTCTAACAGACGAGAAATTACGTCGGAGAGCTCAATCACCTTCCATGCACAGCACACGATAGCATCTGCGTGATGCCAAAATGCCTTGAATAAAGCTTCATCACCGCCGTTCTCAGGCCTCATCAGATCGATACCCAACTGAAACCTGCCATCCCGAGTCAACCCTGTCAAGCCACCGGATAGACTACAACGTACCTGGGCTGGAACATCATATGCAGCAACGAGGCTACGCATATCAAAATCCCCAACGCCATCAACAATGTGCAGAAAGCCACAACATTTCCAGGCGACAAGGGAAAACCAACAGCACCACGGCGTACAAGCTACAACCGCACCTGTAGCTGCTCAGCACATGCCGTGCCAGCGACAGCGCGTCCGGGTTGCTTGGCACTTGCCGACCCGGCGCTCCTCCGCGCGATGGAGCCAGAGCCATCGCTACCCGCTGGACCGATGCCACCACAGTCCGCACGTACTGACGAGCCATCGCAGCGCATGTGTCCCGTGTGTGCACCTCGTACGCAAACTGAAACGCGATCGTCAGAACCGACCGCATCTGCCCCGAGTTGCTCCCCGACTTCCCATCACCATTCAAACGCACATCGCTGCCCCCTTCCAAAGTCGACGCCAGATCCAGCGTCCGGTCCAGACCAAACCCATCCTGCACAAAACACACGCATACCAAATCAACCCAAGCTCCCCATCCAAACATCATGCCAACCACTCCACTCATCATCAGACAAACCACCACCCACACCCTCCCCGAAATCGCAAACGGGAAGACAAACATACCGTCACATTTGTGTCGATGGGGCTCACGCAGAATCCCGACGGAAGAAGAGGGATGTCTTCCGACAGACCCACGTCCACCGGAGCAAACACCAACTGCGCACACGCGCCAACTGCACTCTCGTCCACTCCGCTGCACAGCTGCCTCACGAACACAACCACATCCACGTCTTACCTCCCCTCCATGCAACTGACCACTGCCAACTCCTTGCACCGATACGCCACCAACACTCGCACAAAACAGAACACGTACCTGAAGCAGAAAACTGTCCCGCGAAAGAACCATATGCTGCACCGAGCTGTGACCCTCCAGCTTCACCACCTCCAGCATCTATACACCATTCACCCATCAACTCCTCAATATCATCTCCACCTCAACTCGCACCATCTCAGAACACCATCACACCTCAACCACTGCCTCATCACATCCGTCCCACCGTACATACCTCTCCGTGCTCCCCGGAATGGGCCAGTGGAAGCGGCAGCTGCACATGTGACACCCCACCACCTCGAGGGCCGTACCCGTTGCCATTGCCCCGAAACGATGTCGCCACATTGGCATCCATGTCGTAGTCCGCCCATTCCGACCGGTGCTCTCGAAGGAACCTGATCAACAGAGACGGTGGCACGTTCTGCAACACAACCACTCAACTCCTTACAAACCCAACCTCTCGCTCACGACTCACGTGCCACAAAACCCAACCGACCTACTGACCCCTACCACTACCTTTGCCCCCACACCATACACTCCCATGTCTAACAGTGCACAAGCCCCTCACCAATCAATCAGCGATTACTCATCTCCATTACCATCCAAGACTCCATCGGTAACCAAACCAAGCCCGCCACCCACACAACCCACGCGAATCTACCTGTAGCAGCATCGATGCTTTCGCACACAGTATGCCGCCTCCCAGAGAGTACAGCAGCTTGTCCGATGCAATCTGCCCCTCCAGCGACTTCGGGGTGGCGTTCAGCATCACCGTCACGTCATCCAGACCATCGCTCACCGTCGACTCCCACCCATCATCTCCGAATCCATTCACCGCGTTGCTGAACCCCCTGCATCACAACACACGACCCCTCTCAGCATCCCGTTCGCAACAACTCAGCGCCAAACACCACTTCATCACCTCCCCGCTACAAATACCGACTCCACTCCGGACAAGGAACCCACTTCGCCAGACGCTGCCCCAGCGTCCGAAGGACTGTCGGATGGTGTCCGTTCCGAGCAACTCCCTCGCCGCTCTCTTCCACTGCCAGCCGCCGAAGATGCCGCAAAGCCGCTATCGTCGACTTCTGAGCAAGCACCGCCGGTGACTCGTACAGAGGCCGCAGAACGTCCGGCACGCTCCAAGGCTGCACACCACCACCCCCAACACCAACCACCAACGCCACATCAGCATCCGCATCCATATTCCTCCCACTCATCGGTGCCGCAATCACCAACGCCAACCGCCGACTGCGCCACACCGCACATCCCCAACCAGCTCATTACCTCATTGTCATAATGGTCCACCACGTGAATGATACATCCCCCACCATCGCATGGTCGGATCAGGTACCCGCTCGGGAACATCTCGCCCCGAACGAACCCTTGCACCGGCGGCATCGTCGGCCCACTCCCTCCACCGGTTAACGACCGCTCACATATCTGCACACCACCCGCCAGACATTGTCACACTCGCACACCGCCACCATGCCTACCAAACTCCCTCCAAACAATGCCCATCCACTGCAACACCTACAACCACGACATACAAAACAAACCATTCTGGCTCGAATCACCACAAACCCAACAACCAAAGCATCAGGAGCCCACCACCAGGTTCCCATCCTCCAGGATCGTAGTATATCTCAAGGTACAGTAGTCCCGTGCAGGAGCCAATATTGTCGGGGCGTACATCTGACATCCAACCAATCCCACAATCACAATCACGTCGCACACACCACCATAAACAACGCTGCTGCTGTAGATCTCACTCGAACTCCCTACACTACACAAACCCCCAATCCACTCATCATCCCACACGCCTCGCACCTGAGTGTACAGCAACTCTATCGTGCCCCCGTTTCCTGTCGGAAGGGCCCCCAGAATCTCCATCCGTCGACAGTCTTGTAGCCAAGCTGGACGATCCTTGATAACTTCCGCAACCTTGCTTGCATCCAGGGTCACAAGGCCGCAAGCTCGAGCAGCTATTCCCACGCAACCGTGGGAAATAGCAATGATGCCAATAGCATCCGGACCAGGCTGCACCACCACACCCAAAACATCACTCTCACCACACCACCCACATCAAAGCATCCGCATCTGCCCAATTCCTTCCAGGGACGATTCAACCCACCCCTTCACATCCAAACCTTACTAACAAACTCTCTCACGTCCAGGGCCAACGACTGCTTCCAACAATCGTGAGCATTTAAGATCCCAGACGAGCACCCACCACGTACCTTCATACCAGGTAACTGAATCCAATCCACCGCCGTTCCTGTGGCCTTGCCCAGGAATTCCGTCAGAGTCTCCTCAGCGATCGCTAACAATCTGCACATCCTCCCCCATCAGTCGCACATCGGTCATCCTTCCCCGACACAGACCACCCACAACCCTCCACACAACCTCCTTGCATTGGACCAAGCTTCCCGCTCACAACACTCCTTGCAATCACCTGCCCAACCCAGCCACCACACCACCCACTCGCTGCACCTCCAAAAGCCACTCCTACAAACAGCAAATGCAGGCCGCAACACCCACTCACCCCGCAGGACTCGTGTCGCGAGGGGAATGCTGAGGAGTCACCCGCTGCGGTAGAACGCCAGTAACAGCAGAATCGCAGCTAGTATCTGTGGAGGCCACACCAGCCTGCCCATGCAATTTCACACAGATACCACCTTGCGTAGAGCTCTCGTCACCGCCATTCACTGCCCCCTCCTTCCGAGACGGATTCTGCAACAACCTTGCCATCCAACATCATTCCCATCTCCCACACACTGTACCTACCACAAACACCTCTCCATCCTCATTGCTCTCCCGGCCCCTTCACAAACACCACGCTCTCGTGCCACAACTTGCCTGGGGAGACACGCGACGCCTTCCATCCGCGATTGGCTGGTTCGGAAGCTGCTGCCGCAGCGCGTGATTCTCCAGGGTCAGCTGCGAAGTGTGCTTCGCCAACCGCTCGTTCTCCTCCATCAACAGCTTGTTCAGAGCCGTCAGCTTCGCGTTCACGCTCACCAGCCGCGTCGCCTCCTTGCGCTGCTTCTCCCGGCATCTGCCACGCAAAACACCACCCTGTCAACGACCTAACCTCCACCGCATCGACTGATACCGTCTCCCCGCAAACAAACCACCCGCGCCCTCAACCTCGCATGCAACAACCCCGCAACCACGACTTCGCTTCCCCTCCTCAAAATCCCAAACAGTAACAACCCCACCCAAGTGACCACCTTCAAGCCGTCACAAGAATCAGACAAGACCGCTGCTGCAACTACCACTCCAAGTCACGCGCATCATACAAATGATGCGGATTCAAACCCGCTCTCACAGATGCCACTCACTGCACAAAAGACATGCATTGCACTCCAGCATCCACTCCGGGACAACAGTCCACCGCCACTACCCACACTCGGTGAAAATCCCCGGCGCCTGGCTACCGTAGTGCTATGCGGCCCTAGCTTACCTTCGATTCTGAAACCACACTTTGATCTGCTTCGGCTCAATGTTCGCCAAGATGGGGCTCTCTTTGATCAGCTGGTGCCGCCGGATCGAGCTGGGTTTCGGGCACTCGTGGTACACCCGCTCCAACGCCTCCACCTGTTCGTTCGTGTACCGCACGTATTTCCCAGACGCGTCCATCGCCTGGTCCTTCCAGGATTCTGAGATGCACACATCCAAGATTCACTCGCTTCAGCTACCCAGCAATCACTCGCGCTCAACCTCACAGTCGCCCGCACTAAGAAACCACGCTCTGGTCTGTCCGGCGCACCAAAACCTCCACCCTCATGACCACTCAGCCTCACGAAACTACGAATGACCAGCAATTGCAATAAAACCCCCAGGTTCCCAGTTTTCACCAAAATATTCAAGAGGCGAACTCACGCAATCCACTACTCACCTCAGAGCCTCCCAAAATAAATAACTACGTCACAGCTATCGACAACCCAGCCACTGCCAGCAATCAGTGCCCCTACTAAAATCTGAACTCCAACCTGAGACCGATGGAAAAGCTACTCAAAGGGATGACAGCGCCCAACCCCGTTGGATCTGGGAATCCCACTCCAACATCACCCAATTCGAGTCCTCATACACAGGCGGGCTACCCATCGCACCTAATTCTAGCACCTAGCAAATCCTCCACCAGACACAACGACTTCTCCCTACGCTACCCACCACAGCCCGACCAGCGGACCTTCTGCTTCAGCTCCGCCCCAAACACTTGCTCACAAACCTAGCATGTACACCAACTTCCTGCGGAAACAGCGCCCCCTGCATGCATCGCTACACATACTCACTCTACTGCTGCGATCTACCACCCTACCTGACATGCGACCAGCTTCTCCGCGCTGCAATGGGGTCCCAACACGAGCCGCAAAACCATCTGCAGCTGGGCAATCCTAGATCAAGCCAGCACCGAGCACCGCCGTCAATTCCCCAGCCTCAACCCACCATCTCCTTGCCCAGGCTCATATCCACTCCTCTCCCCACCTGCCATCCCCACCTCGCCCACAGCAGCAGCTCCTCCCACGCGCCACACCCACTCCCCCAGCTTCTGGATCCCACCCCCCTCCTCCACTTCTTTCACGCCCTCGCAATCTGCAACTCCTCAAGTCACTGCCTCGCACTGCACACCACCCAAAAGAATGCACCGCGCCGCCCTCCCTCCCAAAACCCCCCCACCAAGAATCCCCACAACCCGCGAGCTACGAGCTCCTTCTTGCCCCCCGCGGACGCACCTGTCGGCGACGCCCAAACGCTATCTCACAACTCCGCCTGACGCACCACCAACAACATCAGGACCCACCACATCATGACGGACGCCGCAACACACCGCACAACAGGACGAGTCAAGGCATCCCCACAACAGCAGCAGCACTCACTGCTGCCCCCGGGCCCCTGGACTCACTCTAATCATCACCAGCGCCCTCCCCACCCGCAACAAGCAGCCCAACTCACTCCGCCTCACTCCACTACTCGCACCGGACTCCTATACCCGCGCCATACGAAGCATGATTCGGCGCTGCGGCTGCCTCCGGACAAGGTCAACCCCTGCGCCCCAACCGAGGGAGCCGCGCATGCCCCGCCATCATCATCATCATCGCCCGAGAGCGCGCGACAACAAAGCGTAAAGCGGATATGGAGCGCGCTTACCGTTTCGCCGGCGGGCGCGAGCTGGTATGGAGCTGGCGAGTCGTATGGCATACCGCGCCTGGCATACGCCCGCCCTCCCGCGTCACTCGTCGTCGCTGCTGCTGCTGCCGCGGCCTCGAGCTTCAAGTGATGTGGGTCTGGAGGAGGCCCGGGGTGGTTTGCTGGCCGACCATCGCCCCCGGGTACGTCTGTTATATACAGAGACCAGTGGGAGGATTGGGTGGGTATGGGATCAGGATTGCTGCAATAGTGGGTGGCGGCGCCAGGCACTAGGGGCAGGCCAGGGCAGTGCGCGGCAATGATCATTGGGCTATGATGACCATTCGCACCAGGGGTGACACTTCGTCTATGGTGGGGTTGCATAGGATCACTAGACTTCTTAACATTTCAGTATGGGCCATTTACTTCCTATATTAATGGTTCATGTCACAAGGCTTTTACCTTCGTGGTGTGGCTCGGGTGTGCTCTTTAAGTTACTACTTTTGAGTGTGAGTGACAAATATCCGTGGGCGGAGTGGAAAGTATCCTTTCAAGTTTGCCATTTCCAACCCAATTCCGATAACTTAAGCCAGATGGGGTCTCAAATGACATTGTCTGTGAAAAGAAATGATGTAGGAAGCTGTGGAATTAGGAATGGAACTCAACAAAAGTTATTTCGAATTTGATCTCAAGGTGTCAAATTGGTCGTGAATATGAAAGCTCAAAATCCATTAGAATCCATAATTGGGGTGAAGAGTATGTGGTAGTTGTTAAGAGGTGGGTTGGATTTTGTACACTCTTTTGCCATGTAGAACCAACACATGCATGACTCAATTCCGCACCCCTTTTTTGAGACTTTTGAGACAAGGCCGCCAATGTGGACCTCGCGTAGGTGGTGCAACCCAATATGGATTACCCCAAGATCCAATGTCGTTGCTCACTATTTTTTGTTACTAGCATTTTGAGATTTTTTGAGTGGTTATGGATTAACTTCACCATTACTTGCATTCTCTAAACAGGAGATTTGGGCGGGTGATCCAAATTGTCTTGCTCCACTTTATTTGGACTTCATTTTATGTTCAGGGGTCTTGATTAACCCATTGAGGTCCAACGGCCTCACAAGGCCTTAGAGAATCTACAAACGTAATAGGTTATGTAGAATATCATCTACTTACTGGATACAATTAATTGTGACTCCACTTCACAAAAATCACTGTAGTTTGCCAATGCCTATATTGATAGGAGATCACGGAGATGTGTTGGAGGAGTTGTTGCAGATATCAACGTGCACTTTGAAGCACGCGACAACAACAATCAGTCATTAAAAAAGTTACAACATCCAAAGCACCAGAATTGGCCCTCAAAGGGCCTCCTTGGCCTCAAAAGGGTTAATCTTTTAGTGACCAAGCAATCACTTTTTGGTGTCGGTGCTCCATAGCATAGCGATCATTGTTAAAAGGTAAGAGCATTGCCAACAGTTGAGTGCTAGAACGGCCACTAAAACGGCCAAAAACACTATAGCGAGCCGGAGAACATGTTGATGGCTATCCACTAACGGCTTCAAAGACTTCAAAGGTTTGTGAGTCCCTTGAAAAATAGATTATAATGCGCCAAGGAGGCTTTTGTAGCATGCTCTTGTTCTTGCACTCATTGTCGTTGTTAACTTATTCATGTCATTCATTGGGCTCAAAGACAATTTCAAGGGGGGATTTCAAGGGTTGGTAGGGCGAGCAATTGCGAATTCCTCTTGGAGCCTAGAAGTAGCCCATGTAATAGTCCCGTTTGGAGGCCTCTAACCTACAAATGATGGGCATTTTCTAACTTAGGTAATTCCTATACCCTTTAAAACTTTCCGTATTTGTAAATCCACCTCAAAGTATTAAACCATTATGGTAAGAAAGTGCACTTTTAGGATACAAAGAATGTTGTTTACTTCCTTGTTTTAACCCTTTAAAGACGAGACCCAAAGCGACAATGGCCGGAATCTACAAGGGTCATAGATGTTGTTCTTTGGCATCAAGGCAAGAGGAAAATTCCGTCGATGGTCGCTCCAGGCCTTGTCCTCAAAGGATTAGGCGAGCTTCCCAAAATTTATGCATGTTCATTTAATATAGTCACACCCACTAAATGCCAAGGGCTTGCGGAGCCACATCATGTGATACGTGACAAATCTTGTGATTTTAATTAAAAGGGTCTTAAATTCCTCACTATTTATTAATCTCTAATGATTGTCTTTCAAATAAAATAGTTCTATAATGTTGCTAAATTTTGCTTTATTGACATTAACTCAATTGAGGTATAAACAATTTATTCATGGCCCTGTCCAAAAAAGATTGGTACTCATGTAGAAATATGCACATTTGTGTTTATTCAACACGACTCTACACTTATTTCAAACTTATAGAGCAAATCTTGTTAAGCTTCTCAACTTTATGGACTTCATTGCAAAATAATTTTAAATGGGCACAACTTCAACCTAAAATTGCTACATCTTCAAAAATATTTCCTACAACGATTAATTAAATATATATACATCTTCAAACATTCAAAACAATTTAGCTTTCAACAACCATTAGGGCACAACTTTTAGACATGTACTTTAATCCATCAAGGGCCCAAATGTTGATTATTAACACTTTGAATGACTAAATATTGCAACTCAGTCTAGGCTTTTGTAGAACTTTGGCAATCATCTTAGTATATAGAAGTCTAGTGTTGAATATTTTCTTGACTATACGATGCCATTTTTGAATATATACCAAATAAAATTGCAATTTTTTTCGGGTTTGAACATGATCTTTAGATGATGTTAAAATTTTGTAAATGACGCTTATTATACTAGAAAACATTTCCGTGTAACATTCGTATTCAAATGTGTCAATAATAAAATTTTATGACAAATTCTGACACTGAAGTATATCTTCAAATCTAATTGACTTCATGAGTACCGACTTAATGCACACCATTTATAACAAGTGTACTACAAGCTTGTAAGCACAAGATTTGCACAAGCTTGTTTCTATTTACAATTACCACACTTGAAAAGATGCAATGGTATATTGAGTTAAAAATTCTATGATCTTTAGGGATTAAAAGAACATACGATGTGCTTGAATTGAAATACAAAGAATTTGATATCAATTGCAATCATTCATATAATTAATAATTCCACAATCCTTCTACAATATCCAAATTTTATTATTAAAAATATTCATATTTGTAACAAAAATGGTAGCTTCCTACACCTCTCATTAAAATTATCTAATAAAATTTAAATTTTAAACATCTTGTTGAACATGTTTGATTGCTAAAAAAATAGAGTTTTTTACGAAGGACATGCACTCAAACAACCTCATTGACATAATCCTAGTGTTTGTCACCAAAGATTACAACATGCTTTTTAATAATATGTCATTCAAATCTTCACTAACATTTATTAATGGTGGAAATATCAGCAAGGAAGAAAAATCTATATCTTTTGTATTCTTTTATAGAAACAATAGTATCTTTGTGATAGTTAAGTATTATAACATGAAGAATTCATCATTTTTGTAAAAGTTGTATTTGTTGTAAGAAATTTAAATTCTTACATATTCAACTCAATTTTCAAGGTTTTGATCATCATTTAAAAACCTAGGTTCATTTACAAGAATATAGACAAACATGAATATTGATGATACTTTTAACTTCACTTTGTTGAATAGACTCTACCTTAATGCCTTTTGATTTAACATTCTTTGGATTGGTAAAAAGAGAGATGCAACTTGGTCAAATGAGATACAATAATCAATCCATCTTTTGTTTTGCAATGATTTTTTATAAACCTACTACAATGCTTAGTACATGGCCCAAAGACAATAATTGAATATGATTTATTGAAATACTTTTAAATTTTCTTTTTTGTATATGTGATGTTTTACTTCTTTGAACTAAATCTAAGTGATTTTAAATAATGACAAAAAGTTAATGAATAAAATTGGATATCTTGAAATTCATGATTAGTCAAAACTTGGTTGAATTTTATATATATATATTAGCAATTGGCGCTTGCTTTGCAACGCATTAGTCCAAACCATTTTAATGTAGTTTTTATATTACAAAACTATAAAAACAAAAAGGTA
The DNA here is from genome assembly GCA_963971425.1 of Bryoerythrophyllum caledonicum. NCBI lineage: Eukaryota > Viridiplantae > Streptophyta > Bryopsida > Pottiales > Pottiaceae > Bryoerythrophyllum > Bryoerythrophyllum caledonicum. The sequence goes on along the minus strand of OZ020517.1, from coordinate 8,587,594 downwards.
ACATAATTCACTGCATGGTTGACTCCGCAATTAACTGCACGGTTGACTGTAGCATTTCTATAGTTCACTACACGGTTCACTGCGTGGTTGACTATGTAGATTATGATTTTAGTAGTATTATATATATATATATATATATATATATATATATATATGAAATCTATTTATTGACTTATGTTTGAATCTACATAATCAAACTTTTTGTAATGAAAATGAAAGTCATTCCATTGATAAGATGTGTCAAAGCAACATGCTAAATGCTTTCAACTAATATTAAAGTTTTATAGGTTGTCAATTTAAGAAGATGTCACAAATCAACATGTGAATGGCTCTATCTCTTGTATTATTATGAAGATGGGACTGTGAACCTAGCATGGTTCAAACACAACAATTGATTCAATGATGCGGTTGAGTCATTACCACTATGAGACATAGCAAGTAATTCAATAATGTAGTGGAATAAGCACAACTACAAACCTGACAAGATTCAAAATAGCAACTTATTTAGTTGTAGATGAATTAGCACAACTGTGAAATAGACAAGATTCAAATATGGCAATTGGTTCAATAAATTAGTTGTGTCGGTTGTGGTCATTATTTGATATGGTGTAAAATTGACAAGATTGAAACATTTAATCTTGTTTGATGATGTAATTTGATCATATGTGCAATCAATTACCTTTGTCCCATGGAAAAAGCCACACTATATTTACAGTAGCTCATGTGAGGAGACATGAATTCATCTTTATTTTTATGTCAAATCATATTTCTAAAACAATTATAAATCTAACAAAAATGACATGATAAAATATTGAACTTTGTCCAAGAATGTACTTGGTTGGTGTGATCTTATCAAAGGTGTAACTATGATAAAATCAAGGAAATAAATCTATGATTAAATGACTTGTAGAACTGTGCATCATAAAATGATTTATCTCAATATCTCATACACATTTGATAAAATCATGGAACAAGTGTAAAATCAAACATGGTAGTCGATGATAACTCCAACATAAAGATAAGTTTAAAACAAGAAGAAGACGAATTCCGGTCCTCACTTAAGGGGGCCGGAGTGAATAAAGTGTCTGTTTGTTCCTATGGAACTACTCCCCCCTCTCGAGCGTAGATAGTTTAAAACAAAATAGATATAGTTACATCAAAACATAAAGTCTTGTAGAACAATAAAAGTTTTCTTCTTTTGATACCCTTCAAATCATTTTCCAAAGCCTTAGATCATTTTATGGAGTTTTTTTGTTATTTTTTCACTATATTGCCTCTGTTGGAACAATTCACATTAAAATACATTTCAAAAAATTCAAGGCTTACTAAGAAAATCTAAATTTGAAATTGTCTTATGGACTATAATTTTTTACTTGATGAATTGAAACAACTAAGTGGAATTAGCTTTATTAAAATGAATCTTACCATGAAATCCTCTTGTTGAATCTATTTGCACGTCTCTGACGCTTCTCCAAAGCTTCAAGCTCACGTGGATGAATATCTTGGACTTGGAGCGTGTAGGGAAAGTGGCCGGATTCATGTGGTAACTTTGGCATAAGGCTATTGTTGATAATCAATAGAGACACCATGCCTTTGCCAGCGTTGACAATACGTGTCCGGTGTGCAATGCCGATGAAGTAAAAAGTATCAGCCACAAGTTTTGGGAGTGTGACCAAGACGGCGAAGCCTGGAACTATGTGATGAAAATTCTCAATGCTATCGGCAACCCAAGGAAAATGAATGGAACAAGCCAAATCTCAAGCAATCCCTCTTCGCAGCCATGAAGCGGAGAAAGTTTAATGAAGTGAGTTGTCCCTTGCTCCTACTGTGCAGTATCACATTATGGATGTTGTGTATCACGAGGAACGATTAGATTTTCAACCGAAGCAGGTGGAAGCACAGAAGGTTTAGAGTGTCATCTGGCAGGGATTGACAGATTATGGTAGAGTTGCTTGGGGTTGTGTGGTGACGGCCATTACCGATCAGAAGAGGATTGACACTGCCTTTTATTTTGACACCAATTGGGGTTGTTATGGACTCTGTGTAGTAGGCAAGGTGGCCGGGTGAATTAGATTAGTGAGTTCCTTTAGTGGTCTTGTCTTGTTCGTCCCTAGGTTGGCTTGCAAATTTGGTTTATTTGATACCTAATATATATATTTATATTTATATTTTTTTAAATTTTGTTTTTTGCATATAAAAAGAAAATGCAGCATTTAACACAATAATCTCAAATTTCTATTAGTATCAAATATATTCTATTTACATCTCCATGAAGTTGACCAAAACAATATTTTTATAAATTGAGTGTTTATTAAAAGACATAGCATTTTGCTTAAGATGAATATTTTGATCAACTAAAATATATCTATTTATGTAGGAGAATATTTTTAATTAAATTTTGTAAAAATATTCATTTAGTGTAACAGTTGATATCCATTTAAACAACAATTAATTACAAGTGACAAAATTTATTGTTTTTACTAAAATATGTATATTAGTTTGATACAAATTTGAATATCCTTGATTCAATACAATAAATTGTTATTTTGCAACCATGGTTTGTCATTTTCATTATATCAAAATAATATAGAATAACCTTACCAAAAATCAATATATAAACTATCAAAATTACTATAGACTAGGAGTTATTTGAGTATTCATTATTGAAGATATTTGTAAAGCGGAGGATTGGAGACCCTTTACTTCTATATAATTCAAAATATAGGGTTTGTTATGTAGCATATGAGGTGGTCCTACACTTAGATGTAGGTGTGGGAGAAAGTAGCCATGTTCAGAGAAGCTCCTCAAAGCATCACAAGAAAGATTGGTGTGAAATGTTCATCAAGTATACGTAGAAAGTGGTAAATTATACCAAAGCCATTTAATATGTGATATGCTTGTTGGTCGCCTCATACCATCTTTTCAGATATGAGAAGAAGTGGTCATAGGATATTGTCACGGACATACCTTAGAAGACACGTTAGAAAGTCTTAGAAGACTCTAGAAGTTTCTAGAAGACTCTAGGAAGACTCTAGAAGGTTCTGGAAGACTCTAGAAGATCTTGGAAGACTCTAGAAGTTTGTAGAAGACTAGAAGGTTCTAGGAGACTCTAGCAAGTTGTTAGAAGCTTTGTAGTTCTTAAAAAGTTACTGGAGAAGCTTCTTATAGGAAGTTGTTAGAGAAGCTTCGTAGTTCTTAAGAAGTTACTGGAGAAGCTTCTTAGCTTGTGTGGAAGTCGCTCGAGAAGCTTCCATAAGGGTTTTACGCCAACAATATAAATAGGAGTCGAGGCTGAAGGTGTCTTCAGTCTCGACAACTCACTCTTGTGGTCTAGCCAAGGCCTTCTTGTACCTTGTTCATGATCTAGTTCTTGTTCTAATATGAAATTAGTTCTCTCTCTTGACTTCAATTCTTGTTCTGAGTTTGGTCCATGACAGTTTGTCGAGACTGACTTCATCTTCAATATTAGAGTTAGACTCTTATTGGAGAGTATGGATCTTCCTTCTTCTTGCAAGGTGAACTAACGCATTAGGAGTTGCGGATTACCTTTTTCTAAATTGATATTTCTTTCTTCACAATATAAGAGCTTTATTTTTTGTGAGAGAGTGGATCACCCTTCTCCTTAAAAGTATTAAGGCGTTTTAGAGGTTGCGAATTACTCTCATCTAGACCAATATTGTGTTTCTTTAGATTCATTTTTTTTCTTTCAGAATGGCTGGAAGTCAAGATATCAGTATGATTGAAACTTCCGAGTCCAAGTTAGACGCAATCATGAACGATCTCGCGGCTTTATCAACTAGAACTGCGGAAATTGAATGAATTATTGCAAGAATTCATAACGATGGCGCATCTGGGACAGCTCAAGCTGGAGTTCACCAACTTCGCACTTCTATACCGGAAGAAACAAGTTTGCGTATGGTTTGACAAGGCCCACCTGTTCAACAACAAAAGGAGCCTCAAATCAGCATTCCATATAAGTTTGATGGTACACGCTCCAAGTTTCGAGGATTCATCAATCGAATTCGATTAATAACAGTTTTGCAGCCTGAACGCTATTCAACGAAAGAATCGCGTGTTGAATTGGTTAGAACCTTACTTACAGGACAAGTTTTATCATGATTTGCTCCATTGTTCGAGAAAGGCTCATCAATTTTGAACAACTTTGAAATCTTTTTGGAGGCATTTGCGGAAACATTTGGAGAACATGACAAAACACGATGGGCTACAACAAAGATTCGATCACTACGACAAGGAGCACGTTTGACATCAATCTATGTATTAGATTTCAGGCAATTAGCGTGCAATATCAACTGGGACGAAGAAGCCTTGATTAGTAAGTTCTATTGGGGTTTACGAGACGATGTGAAGGATTTACTATTGACTCTTCCTGACCCACAAACATTGAATGAAGCCATTAGTCAAGCCGTGAAGTGCGATAATAGATTCTTTCAACGACGTCAAGATCAACGCTCCTGGACTTTATCAAGACAAGATATGACCCACCATGCTCCAACCATGTCGGCAAGCGGTCTGAATTCACATTCGGATGTAGAAGACATGCAAATTGATGCGGTATGATTTAAACCCTTTACTCCAGAAGAAAAGAAGCGTCGTATGAAGAAATGATTATGCTTGTATTGCAGTGACGAAGGTCACAAGGCTCGAAATTGTCCGAAGAAGCAGAATCGACGCATCACCAAGACCAGAGGCGCAATCATTCAGGAAAACGAAGATGCCCAGCCACAATAGGAACCGTGCGGCTGGACAGTTCAATTAGACAACAACAATCAGGTTCCTATCTTTCCGCTCAACCTGCCCGTTGTTTTACAATCCCCTTGTCTTTAGTGGCTCAAAAGCTCAAAATCTTAGCTTTATTAGATTCAGGAGCCTCAGCTTCTTCATTAGATGGAGACTTTGCCAAAGATCACAATATTCCTCTTATACAGAAATCCAAACTTGTTCATGTAGAGGTAATAAATAAACGACCTTTGTCCTCTCGAAGTGTCACTCATAAATTAGTACCTATAGAAGTGACATTTGCAAGCCATAATAGCCGTATTATTTTCAATATCATTAGAACCCCGTCAAATCCTGTCATTCTTGGCCTTTCATGGTTAGAAAAGCATAACCCATCTGTAGATTGGAAGTTGCGGAAGATGACATTCTCTACAGAACGTTCCTAGAAAAAACATGTTAAAAAATCGACAATCAAGAAGCCCTTATTTATTGGAGCAAGAGCATTCATGAGATCGTCGAAGGAGAATACTCCATTTGTTATCTATGCGACTCCAATTTGCGAAAAAATGACTGTTGCAACAAATATACCAGAGCAATATAAAGATTTTGAAGATGCGTTTCAGAAGAAGAACGCCGACATGCTACCAGAGCACCGACCGTATGATTGTGCCATAGACTTACAAGAAGGTGCGCAACCAACTTTTGGCCCAATTTATAATTTATCGCAAACAGAGTTGACGGAGTTACGTCAATACATTGACGAGAATCTAGCCAAGAATTTCATTCGGCACTCAAAGTCATCGGCGGGAGCACCCTTTTTATTTGTAAAGAAGAAAGATGGTTCTTTACGGATGTGCGTAGACTATCGAGGTCTCAACAAGATAACAAAGAAGAATCGCTATCCGCTACCTTTGATCTCCAATCTTCTTGAACAACTTGGGAGCGCCAAGATCTTTACAAAGATTGATCTAAGGGGAGCTTACAACCTTGTGCGAATCAAGGAAGGAGACAAATGGAAGACAGCCTTCCGTACAAGGTATGGCCATTTTGAATATAATGCCATGCCTTTTGGTCTTATCAACGCTCCGGCAGTTTTTCAACACATGATGAATGACATTTTTCGAGAACACCTAGACGATTTCGTTGTCATCTATTTAGATGATATTTTGATATTTTCTAAGAACCAAGACGAACACAAGAAACACGTTCGTTTGGTCCTGGAAAAATTACGCAAGCGGGGACTCTATGCCAAACTTAAGAAGTATATTGTTTCACCAACCTGAGACGGAATTTCTAGGATACATTGCAATTACGGAGGGCTTGAAGATGGATCCCAAGAAGGTGGAAGCAATCATGTGCTGGGAAGTTCCAAAGACAATTAGAGACGTACAATGTTTTCTTGGATTTGCTAATTTTTATCGAGTCTTTATCAAGAATTACTCTCGAATAGTTGCTCCGCTCACTTGCTTGACTAGTAAAGACAAGCTTGAATGGGGGCCTTCAGCAGAGAAAGCGTTTCAAGATCTCAAAAGGGCATTTACCACGGCTCCAATCTTGGTAAATCCAGACTTTACAAAGGCTTTCTATTCGGAAACTGATACTTCAGATTTTGCTTTAGGAGCTGTACTTTCACAAATGGGCAAAGGCGAGAAGCTCCATCCAGTTGCGTTCTATTCTTATAAGTTTTCTGCTGCCAAGATTAACTATCAGATCCACGACAAGGAACTTCTTGCTATTGTGAATTCCTTTCAAGAGTGGCGCTACTTTCTTGAAAGAGCGGCGCATCCGGTGATTGTATATACAGATCACAAGAACTTGGAGTATTTCATGTCCGCCCGGATTTTGAATCGTCGTCAAGCTCGATGGAGTATGTCGCTATCTCGATTCGACTTTGTTATCACTTATCGACATGGTAAGCAACAAGGTCTATCAGATGCACTATCAAAGAGATCGTATCTTACGCCACGGGCCGGAGAAGCAACATTTGATCAACAATGTACAACATTGTTGAAGCCTGAGCACTTTCAGCTTTCCGCTGCGTTTGTGCCAATTGATGATGACTTCCTCAACTAGGTACGTGCATCCACCATTGAAGATTCTATTGCTCTTGATATCAAACAACGTGCCAATAATGGCAATTTCAAGGTAGAAGGCGATCTTTTGTACTTTGAAGAGAGACTATATATCCCAAAAGGGCATGTACGACTCCGAGTTCTTCAATCTCGTCACGACTTTCCAGCTGCGGGACATTTTGGATTCAACAAGACATTAGAACTTATTTCCCGAGATTTCTGGTGGCCCAAGATGTGGAAGGATGTGAAGGATTTTGTCACCTCTTGTCACATTTGTTCAAGGTCAAAGAATCCTCGGCATCGCCTTTATGGTCTTCTACAACCTTTGCCTATTCCGCGTCGACCAGGGTCTTCAGTTTCTATGGACTTCATTACGGATTTGCCGCTATCAAATTCTTTTGATAGCATCTTTATTGTGGTCGATCGACTTACAAAGATGGCACACTTTATTCTTTGTAAGAAGACATCATTAAACGAAAACACGGCAAGACTTTTTCTTGATAACGTTTACCGGTATCACGGCCTACCAGACGACATCGTATCCGATCGAGGTACCCAGTTTGTATCAAAGTTCTGGAGATCTCTTTTTGCTACATTGAAGGTGGATATCAAGCTTTCTTCGGCTTTCCATCCTCAAACCGACGGCCAAACGAAACGGGTTAATCAAGTCTTGGAGCAATATTTACGATGCAGCATCAACTATTAACAAGACGATTGGACGGCATATCTATCGTTCGCAGAGTTTGCATATAACAATACTCTCCATGCTTCAACTCAGCAAACGCCATTTTTTTCCAATTATGGCTATCATCCGAAACTTGATTTGCTGACTTCGCCAACCACTAACAATCCAGCGGCTGAAGACTTTGCGAATCAACTATTACAGCTTCAAAATACTTTGAAGCTTCAACTACAAACGGCCCAAGATTCTTACAAGGCATCTGCAGATAAATTTCGGACTCAAGCACTATCTTTCCACATTGGAGATAAAGTATGGCTTCTTCGACGGAATATCAAGACCAAGTGGCCTTGTGATAAGTTGGACTACCGGCGATTGGGCCCATTTGTCGTAGAGAAGCAAATCAATCCAGTGGCATTCCGTCTAGAGTTACTATCTACAATGAAGGTACATCCAGTTTTTCATGTTTCTCTTGTAGAGCCTTACAAGGAATCATCCATTCCTGGAAGACGACAATCAGTACCACCTTCCATTGAAATCGATAATCATGTGGAATATGAGGTGAAAAAAGTTCTTGATTCTCGCCATAAACATGGCAAGTTGGAGTATTTTATTCATTGGCACGGCTATGATATCAACAAGCGAGCGTAGGAACCAACGGGAAATCTAGATAATGCTCCACAAAAAGTCGAGGAGTTTCATCAGTGCTATCTTGATAAGCCAAAGCCTTTCCAACAATAACTTCTTCTTGACGACTCTTGACCTCTGACCTTACGAAGAAGGGGAGGAAGGAACCCGTAAATCGGTGATTAGAAAGTATAAATTGCAGCTTAAGTTCAATGTTTTATGTCTATAGTTTGTTTTCTTTGATATTGCCTTGTTTAATTTCTACGTTATGGAGAGCCAGGAGATAGATACTATGCCAGTCATGTTATCTCAGCCTAGTAGCTCACGAAGACAACCTCGAGACGAAAAGCCACCTACACCGCGAAAACAACCTCGAGATGAAGAACCACCTGCACCACGAAGACGACGAAGGATACCGAGTAACATGTCTCTAGTGATTGTGTTTGAAGTAGAACTTGCCTACGACGGAATTGTCGAGGGAGTTTTCTGCAGGACAGTTCCACAATGAAGACACTGAAGTTCATGCCAGGTCGGAAGTCAAAGGCGTTGGACATTATCGATGGCTGCAAGGACCGATGAACCACCTACCTCGAGAACGACAATTGGAGTTTATCGCAGATTGTATGCGATAAATTTTCAACTTTTTACGATGGTAGGCTCGCAACAACCTAGATTTCTCGGAGACCTCAAAGCTAAAGGAGGGGGTAATATCACGGACATACCTTAGAAGACATACCTTAGAAGACATACCTTAGAAGACACGTTAGAAAGTCTTAGAAGACTCTAGAAGTTTCTAGAAGACTCTAGGAAGACTCTAGAAGGTCCCGGAAGACTCTAGAAGATCATAGAAGATTCTAGAAGATTATAGAAGGTTCTAAAAAACCTTAAAAGACTCTAGGAGACTCTAGAAAGTTGTTATAGAAGCTTCGTAGGTCTTAAGAAGTTACCAGAGAAGCTTCTTATAGGAAGTTGTTAGAGAAGCTTCGTAGTTCTTAAGAAGTTACTGGAGAAGCTTCTTAGCTTGTGTGGAAGTCGCTCGAGAAGCTTCCATAAGGGTCTTACGCCAACAATATAAATAGGAGTCGAGGCTGAAGGTGTCTTCAGTCTCGACAACTCACTCTTGTGGTCTAGCCAAGGCCTTCTTGTACCTTGTTCATGTTCTAGTTCTTGTTCTAATATCAAATTAGTTCTCTCTCTTGACTTCAATCCTTGTTCTGAGTTTAGTCCCTGACAGATATTTCCTATGAGTGTGGTATCTATTTCCTCTAGTATGAAATGGGGTATGAGTTACAAATGGAGGAAATTTTTAGAAGGAAGAAAATTTATATCTTTTGTATCTTGCACCGGAAATTAAGATGAAGCCACTCTGTGATAATCAACCAACACAAGTAATCGACACAGGTTAAAGTGAGGTGTATCAACCCACTTACATCCCATTACCACCCACCCATCCATCCATCCATCCAAATGGAGGTTTTCTATAAGTGAGGACCCCTTGCTATTGATCATCGCTTATGGGAGGTATCCATTGGCGGCCAAATGTTTCTACATGACAACATACTTTAGAAATTCATAAGTAATTCAATTTTCATCGAAAAATTATAAAACCATTTGGGTTGAAATTGTAAGTATTGACTATCACTAAAATATAAATTTATTATAATGTGTTCTCTCTATATGCAAATTGCTTAACTTGTCAGTTATTAAGGGATATCTTATCTCTAATGGCTTTTAATCCATGGATTATTTTGTTGAACTGAAGTTCAAAGAGCACCCGCACCGCTCCGGACGGTGCAGGGCACTTCAAGAATTCCAATAGAGGGCACATCAAGGGTGCAAACAAGCGATCATGGCTTGTGCCTCCAGCGCTCCCCGGCTAGCAACACAACAATTTTTTTTTGTAGTAAGTACGTTGGTCAGCCAACCGCTACATGTCATTACGTTATTCGCCACCTTCTCCACACTCTGACCACCTCCACCTATCATGGTTGGTCAATGTGCTTGGCGTGCTTGCTTCCCTCATGCCATTCGACCGTGAAAACCCCTTGTGTCAGCGTCGTGACATATTTTGAAGTTAAGAAAACTTCTCCAGTAGAGAACAGTCACAAAACTTTTCCTCTTCTTTGCCCATTGACGTGGTGGTTGGAGAGGGCAATGCGCATATGCTAATCAACCCCTAAAGGACCCAGTGTATGTTAGGTAAACAGAAAAATCGCTTTGGCTCCAATTATCTTTCAATCCGTACGGTCAAAATTCACAAAATATTCGCCACATCATCTTATATAAGTTTAGAAGAAGATCCTACGACTACATTCTCAAAACAATCATCTTGGTAGTTTTTTCCAATGGAGTAGAGTTGCCTTGGTCCCTTAGGGGTTAATTTATGATTTTTCAAATTCCAATACTTTTGGGTTGGATATAGCAAGTGCAGTAGGAACTGCATTTGCCTGCACTGTAGGCTCGCAGGCTAAAAAGGCACTTCCTGACAGAGCTTTGGCTTGTACACACAACAATCTAACAACAAGGGCTGCAAAAGTAAATGCATTGTTGCTTTTGTACTGAAAGTCTGAATGCCCAGCACCACATCTGTCCATGCCTTTTCCGCACCTTACCATTGCAGACGGACAAAGGCATTTGTGGCACATGAGCCTGTCTTGTAAGGCACATGTGGCTGACAACACAGCCCATGAAAAAAGCTGCGATTTTTCACACTCCTCTTCTTACCTACCAGGGTTGTAAATTTGAGAAACGTGAGGCAAACAAAAAAATACTTTAAAAAAAACCATGGTCCTAAAAATACCTAAAAAACCATGGTCCTGAAAATACCTAAAAAACCATGGTCCTAAAAATACCTAAAAAACCATGGTCCTAAAAATACCTAAAAAACCATGGTCCTGAAAATACCTAAAAAACCATGGTCCTAAATGTACATCCCCCCACAACAACAAGTTAACTCCTAAATTTCCAAGAGTTCCCTTGGGGACTCTTCAAAGTTTGGGCAGGTATGTATGGTGGTCAATTTATAACATTTTTTTCTAAAATTATTCCTCTAGATGGACATTACAACAAGATTTTTGTGAGTCTCATTTTTTTTCTTCCGAAATCCAACATTTAATGCAAAAGTTATAGGGTTTTGAAGTTTAAATAAGGAAAGCGGGCATGTCAGGCACTTACAAAAACTTTTGATGTGGTAGTCATTTGAATGTGAGATTTTTAATGTAAGCAAGATTTTTTATTTTTTTTGTATGGTAAGAAAAATCTCTTGTCCTCAGTGAAAAATAGCATACTAATCCAAGTCAAACATTTTCGCACATTGTCACACATTGTTGGTCTAGGTACCAAAAAATATTCTTCTTTACCACATAAAACTTAGAGATCTTTATATTTTGTTCTTTTTATTTTTCCCACGGCATTATGTGGTCTAAACCTTCCTATTGGCCATTTGGATTTTCATTCTAAGACATACTAAATTCACAGAAATATAAAACGTGAATTGACATTTTTTGGACCTCCATTACTTGCATAATTTTTTTGAATATGCTACACCTCTTTTCTACCTCTAAAAATTGGCGTAAAATGAACTAACATCATGTCTAACATGATGGTAATGAATTTAGACCTTTTGTAGTGCAAACATAGGTCATCAAGTGAAGTCAAAGTCTGTTGATTACCTAAACACAGGGAAGAAAATGAACCCTTTCCTACACTTCAAACACTATAATCTTTCAATCCTTGCGGTCAAAGTTTATGAAATTTTGTGGGTATGTTATTTAATAAGTCTTAATTGAGATTCTACGGTTAAAACTAGAATTAAATTTTTTATGTTTCTTCCTTACTCATGGCACTGAAATGAGCAATTTTGAAGGGTTTTTGGTGGGGAATTGTCAAAGAAATTTAGGGATTAAGCAATGCGCATATATGGAGACATCATATAATGTAATGCTTCATTTTTTTTCCCGATGATGGTCAATAGTTTTTACAGTTTCAACCCAAGTGATTTCATATTATTTCGATGAGATTTGAATTAGTTGTGAATTTTCAAAGTGTGCTACCATGTTTAGCCAATGACCGCCGATAGATACCCCCATAAACGCCGATTAGAAGTAAGGGGTCTTGACTAATAGAAAAACTCCCTTTGGACCTGAATGGATGGTATTGGGATGGAAACAAGTTGGAAATACTGCAATTTTTACAGGTGTCGGTTATGGATTTCAGTTGTTTACCAAGGGGGTACCTTATAAGCAAGTGTTTATTCAAAGCTAGCTTCTATATGTTGTGTTTCAGCTCAAGGCTGATTTCTCCTCGTTGTCTCTGGGCTTCGTTGTGTTTCCGGTTACTTTTAAATATATCATGAATCACGTATTTTCAACAAGTATTTATATGAAATCCAACATGCAACACGGCCTTGGTGTAGTGGTTTGAGTCATCGCACACTGGTGAGGTGGTTGTGAGTTCAAATCTCCATGTTGGCGTGGTGCCTACCACCATAGTCCACCCAAGTATGGTGGGGGGGTCTTACGACCTCATTGTTTGAGTACCCAAAAAGTCCTTGGGGGGGAGACAAACATGTCGGTTGTCTTTAAGGCACTCAATGTAGGAAGCATTTACTGCAGAAATGTGTTTACCCTCAAAAGGGGGAAGTAGTTCTATTACACTACCCTATGTCCCGAGGCCATATGCTTAGTGAAGAGAATGAACAAACACTATATTCGCGCCGATCTCCGTCGGAGGTCGGAATTCTTCTTCTTATGAAATTCAACATTTCCGGATTGTAAGAATCTTTATTTTTCCATGTTCAATCTTAGAGTTTATTAGAAGGTACTTTCCAAACAATCCTTATCAATGGAAAAATTGTAAAGATAAAAACTTTTAGAAGAAGAAGAAGAACTCCGGCCCCGAAGGGACCGGCGTGAAGATAGTGTTTGTTCATTCTATTCACTAATCCCATGGCCACCGGACAAAGGATAGTGAATCTAGAGCTACTTCCCCCTTTCGAAGGTAAACACTTTTCTACAATAAGTGCTTTAAAGACAACCGACATGTCATCCCCTCCAAGGGCTTTTTGGGTATCCATACAATGAGGTCTCAAGACCCCCCACCATAGTTGGGTGGACTATGGTGGTAGGCACCATGCTGGCATGGAGATTTGAACTCACAACCACCTCACCGGTGTGCCATGACTCAAACCACTACACCAAGGCAAAAAACTTTCAGAAAGATAATGTCAGTGTAACTGCTTCGGGCATATAAAACTTTTGTGTATGAGTTTTTTCTCCTGTTGGCTCTTCTTACATGCCGGCAGCTCAAGCAAAGCAGGCTGGATTGGATTTTACATTGGCATGGAATTGAGTTGTTTCACCTTTTCAGCAAGGAGCCTGATGACGCACTTGCTTGAGAGATCAATATGTACCGGTAGTACTACTAACCTATTTATTCTTTGAGGATCACAATGACTGTAACTCCAACTAGTAAAAACAATTTGTGGAACTCTTCATGAGATTGTTTGATATTAGTTCAATGATATTGTCCGGGCCCACCAATCCTGGGTTGTACTGGATTTAAAGTTGGAACAAGATTCGTGTATGGAAAATGTAGCAGCTTTTTTTTTTTCAACTATGTGGTGGTGAAACAAACGAACAATATATTTACGTGGGCATCCTTTGGAGAGCAAAGTTCATCGTTTCATTATTTGCTTGACCTTGTTTAGAGATGGTTGGGTACTTTACATCCCACTTTTACGTGGATTCTATATGCATTAGAACATGTTTAAACCCTAAAGGCCCAAAAGTCCCTTGAGGTAACTCTTATAGTCTCCGGAGGGGACTCTTGGGCCTTTAGGAGTTCAAATCAATTAATGGTTGGGATTGAGGTCCAATATTGGCTAAGAGAGGTTATTGAGTAAAGCATGTTGACAACTATAGGGCTACATTTCATAGTATTGGCTTGACGTCGGAACCAACAACAATTATTGGTGTAGATGGATTATCAAGTTAGACAGGATTTATTACAAAGCAAGTTGCGTTGCAGATACTCTTCCAACTAATGTGGAGAGCACTACCATGCCAACAAAGCGGTTAGAGCATCACCATCAACTCATTGGAACAACTAAGGTAAACCCCCCCATAACCGTCAAGTTAAGCAGTTTGCATATATAGAGAACCTAGATAATAATTAAATTATTTTTCAGTGATAGCCAATAGAATTACAATTTCAACCCAAGTGATTTCATATTTTTCCGATGTGTTATGAATTAGTTATGAATTTTCAAAGGCACATGTGAAGAAAGTTGGGTGAGCGTCAGTAGGTGGGGGCCATGACCCTTCCACAAATGGCCTATAACCGCATGCATAACAACCAAAAACCGGCAATGAGTCAACCTTAAACTAATTCTAGAAATATTCCATTTTCTCCACTCTTGCATGTACAGTAAGTCTAGAAGATCCCATTCCTCTAAAACCACCAACTGTGCATCCAATTCATGCCACCCTTGCCTTTACTCCTGCCATTAAAAATAGAGAGTTGGTTACATGTGCATGTAGTGGCGGTTTTTAGTGAAAAAGTAGCTGTCGGCCATGGGATATTGGCGGTTTTAGGGTGGCTTACCTTAGTGAAACGCGAGAAAACACCGTAGTGAGCCAAAGAACATGTTGAGGGCTCCCAACAACTCACTCACATTTCCTACACATTCTTTGAGCCCCTAGAAATATAGAGGTGCACACCATAGAAAGGCTTTTGTAGAGTGCCCTCGTTCTTTCATTCATTGTCATTGTTCACTTGTTCTTGTCACTTATTGGCCCAAAGGGAATTTTAACCCCTAAAGGACCAAATCTCCTTTGGGGAGAGTTTTCAATTTTGTGAGGTTCTTAAAATTTGAAAAAAAATGATTTAATTTTGAAAATTTTAAACTAAATTGTCCTTGGTAAGAGCTATTTGGAGGTATTTTATTAATTTTTTTGGATTTGTGGTTCGAAAGTTAGTACCACTCAAAGTGAAAAATGGGTAGTCCGGCCATCTAAAAACTTTTGCTAGAAGTTTCTATTGACATCGAGATTTTTCATACTTATGAAGAATATAACCTTCTTTAAATATTTCCAAAAAAATTCTTGTCTTTAGTGCAATATCGCATTTTAACCCAAGTAAAAAAAAATCACACATTTTCGGGCAAGGTACAAAAAACTTCTTCTTTTCCTCATAAAACTTATAGATCTTTACATTTTTTACTTTTTGTTTTTTCTACTACAAGATGTAATATAAACCTTCTTTTTCACCATTCAGATTAGCATTCTAAAAGATATTTGGTTCACAAAAAAATAAAATGCGAATTGGCCTATTTTAAACCTCCACTCCTTGCACAAACTTTTTGAATATGCTACACCCCTTTTCTACTTCTAAAAACTGGTGTGTAGAGAAATCACATCATGCTTAAGACAACGGTAAAAGATTTGGAACTTGTGTAGTGTAAAAACTTTACAGAAAGTGAAGTCAAAGCCTACGGATCCACTCAACGATGGGAAGAAAATGAACCATTGTTTTCACTTTAAACACTATAATCTATTAATCCGTGCTGTGGATTGCAACCAAAAGAGTGTGGCATGTTTATATAGAAGTTTGTTCTAAGATCTTAGGGTTGAAAATCCAAAATTCACGTTAGAAATGTGATTTCAGTGCCTCTTTTTGACAATGACAGTTTTGGACTAGTTTTCGAGCGAAATTGGCCGTGGTCCCGTAGGAGCTAAGGTTGGATTTCAAGGGCTAGTGGAGCAAGGGACTGCCTCCGGCAGCCCAAAAATAGCCCCTTGTAAATATCGCATTCAAGTCCTTGAGTCTACAACTGTTGGGTATGCTCTTATGCTAATTATATTAAAAGAAAAACAAATGGAAAAGTATGTGGGCTAGAAAAAAACGATAATAAACTGAATTATTTTGGTGGTATTTTGCTATTTCTGAGCAATTTGATGTCATTTTCTGATGCAACAATTGTTGCAGGGAGTTGGAAGTGGGGCTATGATCAGTTACAGTCCTGGAGGTTGCAATGATGTGTTGCAACATAAATTCCTCATTTGCAGGTGGTGTCAAGAAGCATTAAAATCAGGGCACTCCCAATGAGTGCAACTAAATGCATGCTGTGTACTCATCACTCAAGGCACCAGTCTCAAAAATATTCCCCACTCAGCACACTTCAATGCATCACTAACTACACTGCGCAAGTGTTTGTATGAATATGAATATGAATATGAATAATAATAATAATAATAATAATAATAATAATAATAATAAATAGTAATATTAATAGTAATAATGATGATAATGATAATAATAATATTAAAAATTATTATAATTATTATTTTTAATTGTCACATTATAGTTATAAGAATTATTATTATTATTATTATTATTATTATTATTATTATTATTATTATTATTACTATAATAAATTGTGGGTTAGAACATAAACAACCAAATAAGAGCATTGCCAACAGCTCACTCGAACGGCCGCTGGAATTGCAAAAAACATTGTAGCCAGCCGAAGAACATGTAGAACGTCCTCCATCAACGCCCTTGAATACTCTACACGTTTCATGAGTCCCTAGAAAAATAAAGGTGCACACCATAGGGAGACTTTTACAGAGTGCCCTTGTTCTTGCACTCATTGCCTCTATTCACTTGTTCTTGTCATTCTTTAAGCTAAAGAGAATTTCAAGGCGGGATTTCAAGGGCTACACTAAATATCACTTTTAGTGTAGCGCCCAGTAAGTGACTTGTAAATGCTGTAAGTTTTTACTTTCAGTGAATATTTTTACCAACTATGTTTATAATGATCCTTTTATTTGAATACTACAGAGAGTTGTGCTCTTGGTGAAAATTGGCATCAAGAGTAAAAACTTATTGCATTTACAAGTCATTTACTGGGCACTACACTAAAAATGATATTTAGTGTAGTGGAGCTGGCAACTACAACTCCCTCCAGCCGCCCAAAAATAACCCTATAAAAACCAGGTTTAGGGGCCTCTAATCCACAACTGTTGGGCATGCTCTAATCCCACTAATCTTGTGTAGGTCCTAGAAGGGTATTCAATTGCACTATCTCCAACACTTGGCACTTGCTTGCTTCATGGGAGTGTGTTACCGTACTCTTCTCTCATTTACTGGTTATAACTTAAGAATTTTGAAATACTGAAGTAACTTCATATTCCTGATGCAAGACATGATTATCAACAGGAAATAAAGGAAGAAATACTTGCAATATTTTTTGGTAGTGAAATGAATCAGGAATAGTTTTTAATGACAATTAACTTCCCTTCAGCTTGGGCCTTTCACAGAAGGAGAAGATAAATGTAGTAAATATGTACATGTGTACAAACTTGGTATGTACAGAATTAGGTACAGAAAAGCTCGCTCTTTTCTCCTCTAACCCCTAAAGTTCCAAGTGTACCTAAAATTAGGTACAAATTGATTTTGGGCAAGTTCCTAAAAATCCAATTTTTAAAATAACTTCTTGGAATTTTTAGTGAGAATGAAATACGGGTTAGTGAGAAGGAAATCTTTTCTTTTCTTTTAAACTTACAGGAAAAAAATATGGTGCTTCAAACATATAATGCTCAATATTGAGGCAATTGGGCAGGATATAGAGATGAATAGTAGTACTCTAAAGTTGACTATTGCACTTTTTTGAGGCGGGTAGTAGTGAAGGAAAGTTCTTTGCAACCTTCATAATTTTCACTTTAGAATGCATAGAATTTAGGATTTTCCTTATTTGAACAATAATAATAATAAGTTGTTGTTAGAATAAGTCATAATAGTTCTTTCCACCGTTTTGATCCAACAATTATTTCTCTATTTAAAAAATAAAATTGCTTTTCTAAGTAAAGGGCTACTTTCTATACCCCTAGTATTGCAAGTTCAATTTTCTTATCTTCAACACCTCCAATACTTATGGTTTTTGGCATGCAATGACCGAACACCAGATAGAACATGGATCTATAAACTTTATGCAATGCGTAGTGTAAAATTACGCCATTAGCTTGAGTCAAAGTATGTTGATCATGTCTGTGCAATGAAGAAAAAAAGTATACCGCACTCTTCAAATGTGTGTATCCCTCAATTCGTACGGTCCAAGTTTACGAAATTTTTGGAGTGTGTCCTTATTGTAGTGGACTTGAAGGTCCCATGGTTCAAAATAGTAAATGACTTTTTGAAATTAGTCTTGGAAAGTCTCATCTTAGAGAGGGAGTTTCGGGATGGTTTTGTTGGAACATAGTCTTGGTCTTGCAGGGGCTAAAGGACATCTACGACTTAGGCAACTTTCTATGATGTCACTTTTGCTCACAAACTTTTGAATTTCCTTTATGAAGATGTGCCATTGAATTAGTTCATGAGATTATGATATGTATTCACATTGGAATTTTAGAATGAAAGTTATGCTATTCCAACTGCAAGTTGTTGGACTTTCATTTTTTGGTGCTTAAGAGTTAATCCTTTAAGGGTTAAAAACTGAAATGTATCCATTGCCTTGATGATGTTCTTCATAATCTATGACATTGTAGAATCTTGCATCGTCCAAAGTTTACTTGTCCTCAAAGGATTATGACAAAACACTCTAACCATACCAATTGACCTTACAAGTTTTATAAGTACCTACTAGTGATTTAACAATTTTCCTACGTACTTGTGGAGGCTAAAACCCCAACGTCAACTCAAGTGCTTATAGCAAGTGCAAGGGAGGTTCAATGTGGATTTGAGGTGATTGCGGAGCGGTACATGAGAGTAATATGAAAGCAGGATGTGTACCATGATAAGTATCAAAACAAGCCGATGATAATTTAAAACTCACTTGAAGGTGTGTAGTAGGGCAACCAGAGGTTATTAAGAATTCATAAATTTGGGACCTCATTTGTCAAATTCAAATTATGAGCCTTCTTTGAGATGTTAGATGTCATGTCAGCATCAGCCCTTAAAATCACTTGAATTATGGCATTTTTCAAGTGAAAGAGTAAGGGTGAAAGCCATGTTTTTTCCTATGTAAAGCATACATGGAAAGGGTATGCATTAACCCGTAAATGACAAAGGCATTTTAAAGCGATCTCTACTTTATTGCTAAAAAGTGCCACGATTAACTTTTTGTGAATGGAACCACAAGATCTTCTAAAATTATATGAGACAATGTATTAAGAGAATTGTGAATTTTGACTATACAAATTGAAAGACTATTGTAGTCATTGAAATGATTGAAACATTTTTTCCCTTGAAGATACATTTAGATAGGATACATTGTTGGTAGAGGTATAGTAAGCTTTATGTGGCCATCTTCCTTGAGTCCGTAGAGCATGCGTTTCATCTCTGCCTTGGCTACTTTTAACCCCAAAGTTCCTTGACTAATTCACACCAAAATACTTCAAAGCTCCTTGTTTTAGTGTGAAGAGTGGAGAGGGAAAAAAAGAAAAAGAAAAAAGAATTGTGATTTGCAATTCGAATTGTGAAATCAAATTGCTAACATGCTCACAGAATTTTATCAATTTTGACTATACAATTTGAAAGGTTATAGTGTTTGAAGTGAAGAAAAAGGTTAATTTTCTTCATGTATTAAAAAGATCAACATCAGTTGACTTTACTTGGTGTCAAATTTTGCACTACACAAGGTCTACATTCTATACCATCATGTCAAACATGATATTAGTTCCTTGTATTCTAAGCTTTAGAGGTAGAAAAGAGATGTAGCATATCCAAAAAAATATCCACTCTTGAATAGATACTAGAGTGAGTATGTGGCTGGAAGAATTTACTGCCAATGGAGTAAGATACACCGTGACATTGTAAAGAGTGGAGTTTAAAAATTGTCAATACACATTTTAATTCTTTTCAAAATTAATATTTTAAAATGAGAATTTAATCAGTCCATAAGGAGGTTTACACCACATCTTGTAGTTAAAAAATCAAAAGCAAAAAAATTGAGATTTCTAAATTTTTATATGAAAATGGAGAAGTTTTTTTCGGCCTTTGTTCACCAATGAGTGAAAATGTTTGACTCGCACTGGCAAAATCAGGAACTATATGTGGGCAGGATCCCCTAACCCCACCAAAGCCAGAGTTGCATGGAACGCCATCTGTCAAAAGAGAGAGGAAGGTGGGCTTAATGTAGTTGATCCTAAGGAAGCTATGATTGCACTCATGTGCAAATGGATAATTGCTGCTTGTATGCCACGCAATTCAAACTTCAACTCACTTCTCCGTTTCCACTTATCACACTGTTAACCCGAACGAGGCCCGCTCTGGCCACCAAGCCTATGGTGGGGTTTTAAAAAGAGCTTTCAACGCCCTAACGGCTCTCGTCTTTGGAACAAAACCAAAGTGGCATGGAGAACTCTAGTAAGTGAGGTCAACATCACCCCTGCAAAAACCAAAGAGGAATGGTTGAGTACACCACTCTGGATCGAATCGGGTGCGTTAAGGATGGGCTTTGAGTTCCCTAAAAAGCGAGTTGCTCAACTTGCACGACAGGGACTTGAATTTACGAGCGATCTGTGGTCCCTCGAGGAGAATAGGATTCTCAAATTTGAGGAGGCAGCTCCTAGGTATGGGTTAAGAGATGAAGAATTGGAACCTTTAGAGAGACTCGAAGACAGACTCAGGCCTACCCAAAATTTTTGGGTTATGGTTGCTACCCACCCTGCTAAGAGTAGTGAGTGGCTTGGTATTTTCGACACTAGCAATGACCAAACTCCTACCTGTGTGTTCACTGGAGATGCTCTCAATGGAAGAAGAGAGATAGGTAAACAAGAGGCTTGGGCACTTAGGGAACATGGAGGACTTTTCACGGTCGCCGCCCATGCACGTATCCTCCTAAAGAGATCGATCATTGGAAATCCTAGCACCATCATCATTCACGGGAGGCTGGAGAGAGTGCGAGTCATCACTCTCAAAAGGGAACGCAAGCAAGGGGTCATTCTCTTCTATGGGAAGACTAGGTTACTCACTTGGGATCCGGAGAGAGTCACTTGGACCAATGGAAAATCCCTGCTCTCTTACACCACCAAGTTTGGTAGGTAGATATTGCGCGCGAGGCGACCTCCCCCCAATGTTGTTACCACTAAGTGGAATCAGGTTCTTCCCCCGAACTTCAAACTCAAGTGGAAGAATGTTTGGGATCCGGAGAGAGTTGGCAAGGAAGCAGGTCTGATTTGGCAACTTTGGCTCAAGGCCATCGCCGTTAACCAATGGAGAAGCAGAGTTGCTCATGACATTGATGATAGATGTAGAGTCTGTGATCGAGGTGAGGTGGAGAGCATTGTGCACAGATTTTGGTCCTGCCCACAGGCGCGCTCCTCTTGGCTTTATGTGGTCAAAGTTCTCCAACACCTTAGTAGCTCCTCCACGCAGAGGTGGGGAATTCCCACTCTCCAGCAAGCCCTGTTTGCTGCCCGCCCTCCAAGGAAATTCGGGAAACTCAGTAGATTTTGGTTGCTGCTCCGGGGCATCACCATCTGGACTCGGTGGATTGCTCGTAACGACTGGGTGTTCAATCAACATCGTTGGACTCCGTATAAGGTGGAGAGTGTGATTTGGCAAGGACTCACCGACTATGGCAGGATTGCGTGGGACAGGATTCGGACGGCGAACTCTGAGATGAACAGGTCCAAGGCGGCGTTCAATTTTGACTCCAAGTGGGGCTGCAACAAGGCTTTGTGCACGAGGGTGGATAACCGGGTTGAGTGGGTTAGAGAGTTTCATTAGAGTTCTCGTTGTCTCTTGCCTCTGTGCTGCCGGCCTTGGCACGCTCTTTGTTGGCTT
This sequence comes from Bryoerythrophyllum caledonicum, assembly GCA_963971425.1. Classification (NCBI taxonomy): domain Eukaryota; kingdom Viridiplantae; phylum Streptophyta; class Bryopsida; order Pottiales; family Pottiaceae; genus Bryoerythrophyllum; species Bryoerythrophyllum caledonicum. The sequence goes on along the minus strand of OZ020517.1, from coordinate 8,565,694 downwards.
CTTCATTTCCTTGCAATTCAAAATTCGTTTTGTTTTTGTGCCAAAAAAAAACAAAAATAAAATGTTTGACTCGGGTTTATATAATTTTTTTACATTGAGGGCAATATCATTTTTGACAATATCAATAAGAATAATATTATGTATTTATTTGAAAAATATCAATGTTAATAGAAGCTCGTTCCAAAACATCTAGAGCCGCTTAGAGTCCCCAATTTTGAATTAAGAAACATTCATATTTCTTAAAATAGCCTATAGTGGAAAAATATTTTGATTCTCACAAAGTTACTGCTATGTCACTTTAAAATCCAGAAGTTTGAAATCACCATTTAAACCATAGAAACATGCTTAAAATAGAAAATGTCATTTGATGGGGAAGTGGTCCTCTAGGATTAACATGCGATTCCACAAAAATGATTTAATTAACATGCAATTCCACAAAAATCACATCTAGATGATCAAAACAAAAGTAGGTTGCTAGATGATTTTGTGTATTATTGATTAAATTTATATAAATGCAATGTACTTTTGATGTTTTTCACAAGGTTTAGGATTTTAGTTAGTTCCTCAAGTCTTTTATGGAAGTCCATTAATAATGTGATTTTTATCATGATTAGATGCATGTAAGACTTAATTAGTGTAATTCATCCTCTTTAGATTTGGGGGAGCACAAACTTACAAATGAGAGAACATCAAGGAAATCTAGGAATAGTGAGGAGTAGGTATGGAAGATATTTGTGTTGCATTGACTAACCATTGAGGCAAATGCTTCCTTATATGGCAACATCTTGTTTTAGCTTATCTTCAAACAGACGCTTCAAAGTTCTTTTTTGCCACTTTGAGCTTCAAAATTTGATTTTGACCTCTATTTTTATCCTTTTTCAATGTAAACTAAAATGAGTATTCAAGTGGATCCAACCCACCATAGGCAAATCTCATGTTCAATTTTCATGAATTAAAAAAGGCATGCCAAATTAATTCCTAACAACTTTGACCATTTTTCACCAAAATACTTAAATTTCTCATTTTAGTGCAAAAATGAAAATACAATAAACTCATTATTTCTATCCCCAACATGAGATCTTAATATTTACTATTAAAAGCAAATGCTCACAAAATACCATACAAACTGACAACAAGGATTGAATAATTATAGAGTTTAGAAAATCCTATAAAGGATCGACAAATCTTGAATTCACTTGGTGTTAAGATTTTTCATTAAAAAAGTGTTAGATTTATATCATTACAACGTATGAGATGTAATTTCTTGTACACTAAGTTTTTTCCTTGTGCAAAACCAAATTTTTATTCTTAATTGATTTATTCTTGTGTAGATTAGAAATCCAAACAATAGAAACCAAGGTTCATGTTTTTTCTTGAAGCAAAAAAAAATCTTATCCTCACACAACTTTTATCTTCTTGCATCTTTGTACAAAATTTCAAGAATTGGAAATATAAATTGCAATTATGGAAACGTGCTTGAGGTTTGCAAAGCCCACCTCAAGACTTTTGGTTTTCTAGGAACAATAAAAAAATATTATGTAAAATCGTCAACGTTTTAACATTGATTAAAAAAATGTTAAATAACCAAGATACGTGAAGCTTATAGTAGATGCTTGAGGCTTTCGGGTTAAATCTTGTGGGTGACAAAAATGGCTATATATAAGGTTGGAATATCTACCAAAAGTTATTTAACCAAATGACCCTTTTTCAATTTAACCTCTGGGGCCATGATAGTGTGTCACCAAAACCACCCAAAAACTACTCATTTTATTGCAAAGTGTGGAAATGAAAACAATAAAGTTCTTATTTCCTTCCCAACCAGAAGATCTTGAATCATCCATACTATTAAAATCACATGCTCACAAGTTTTCATAATCTTTGATGGTATGGATCATAAGATTATGGAGTTTGAAGTTTAATTTTCTTCCTTGCATTTCAAGGATCAACATACTTTGACTTCACTTGGCATTAAAATATTACAAAAGCTCCAAATATCATGCCATTTCAATATAAATGATGTTAGATCCTCATTCAACAATTTTTAGAGGTATTAGAGAAGTGACGCAATTTATAGAAAACTAAGCAATGAAGAAAGATAAAAAAATCACAAAATCACATTTTGATTTTTGATTGATTCATTCTTGTGTGTGAATTGGAAATATAAACAGTCAAAACTAAAGTATGTGCTTCTTTTAGAAGAAAGAAAAATGAAATGAGAAAAAATGAAGATCTTCAATTTTTATGAGGACATGAAAATGATTTTGTGCACCTTGCTCAAAAAAGGAGAGAAAACCTTGACTCATCTTAGAGTGAAAGTTGCATACTATAAAAACCCTTTCTTTTTACAATCTTAGTCCTTTAAGACTGATGAGTTTTTTTTGACATGTGAGAATCTACGAGTGATCTAGATCATGTATAATGAGATCTACGCACCTAGGTACATTTCACCACAATAATCTACAAACTCATTTCGCGGAAATCACTTTAGCTCGCCGATGCACCAATTGTCGTCACTATGTTCTCAATAAATGCCCATCTTCCTCCACCTGTAAGTCATGGTGTATTTTTTCCTTCAAGGTGGCCTATAGCGTTTGCTATAAAGGTTCCTGTGCCATTACGACCCATATTTGGTCGTTTGGCCTTCAAGGGTTGAATAGAACACTATTACTTGCTTGGATTAAAAATCTCATATTCAATAGAAGGTCGTAGCACAAAATTTTTAAGTTGTATGAAGTGCCAGCCCTTTACAAATTTATTGAAAAGATAGCGCAACTTTTTTTGACAGGTCGGATGAGAATAAAAATTGTATTCTCACATAGCTCTTATCTTCTTGCATCTTTGTACAAAATTTCAAGTATTGGAAATACTAATTGCAACCTTGGAAACATGCCCAAGATTTGCAAAAGCCCACCTCGGGACTTTTGATTTGTCGGGTTGAAATGGTCATCCCAAGAGGATGTTTTCCTATATGAATACGACATTCAAAAAGTATAATCATTTGGACAACACTCCAAAAACCAAAGAAGACAGTGTGATGACAACAATCTGAGGCAATTGAGGTCACATGGGCTGAGAAAGTTGAGCAGAGGAGCACCAAGGTTTGAATCTGGAATTGTTTCAGTCGTGATGGATGGCTGTTTTTTTCTTTCGCAACTAACTTCTTGAAGGGCCTCGTTGTCCATCCGCCGTACAACCATAGGACCACGCATATGTGCAGGCATCGTCATGTTCTCCTGCAGCAGAGCCAGTCAGGTTGAAAAGTATGATCCCATAAGTTACTGGTAGGCCCTCTGGGAAATGTGAACCAAACAAACGCCTCAATGTAAATAGTAACACTCTCTGTTTTTGGAGTGGAAAAATTTGTTCCACTGTACATTTTCTGTAAGGTTTTGCCACTCCCTAGCTCAGTTTGACATAAGGGAAGCCCCCATAAAACCGACAAGTTAAGGAATATGCATAAATAGAGAGATGATATAATTATACTATTATTTTTAGTGATAGCCAATAGAATTACAATTCCAACCCAAGTGATTTCATTTTTTTTCGATGAAAATTGTATTAGTTGTGAATTTTCAAACTCTGCAGCCATGTTTAGTGGTAGCTAGCAGTAGGTATCCCCATAACAACGACCAAAAGTAAGGGTCTTGACTAATAGCAAACCTCCATTTGGAGCTCAGTTGGTGGTAATGGGATGGAAGAGGGTTGGATATACCCAAATTTTATAGGCGTTGGCTATGGGTTTTTGTTGGTTATGGAGAGGCTTACCTTATATTGATATTTACCTCCATGTATGGCGAGGGGGAAGTAGTTCCAACTTACTAATTCCTTGTCCGGTGGGCATGGTCTTAGTAGTGGAACGAACAACACTTTATTCACGCCGGCCTCCTTCAGAGACCGGCGTTCTTCTTCTTCCATGTATGGCACACTCTAAGAGCATCACTTACCGTCATGGCAAATGTCACCGCAACTGATTATATAGCGCTTGTGGATATGAAAAGTGGAAAAAGCTCCCTACAACAATACTTCAAATCTGTAAAAGTGTTGTATGTCTCCCTAAAACATAGAATCCAACACCACCAAGAAGTTTAGCGTGCGTTTTTTGCCTCACTCTATTCTGTTCAAAGTAATCAAGCATCTAACGAGGTTGATGTAGAGGATGTGGACCGATAAAATTTAAGGGCGAGATTCCTAGGGTTGTTGGGGTGGTCAACTATGTATTAGGTAACCGGCTTGAGGAGGCCGGTTACTCTATGTAACTGGTTGTCAGGGCTGTTGGATTCCGCATGATTGACAGCTTAAGACGGACCCATGGATTGCGGCTGATGTTTCGGATTTTGCGCTACATGGAGCCGGTTACTACATGTAACCAACCTCCTCTCTGCCAAGCACATGTTGCCATGTACGCAAGATTTCACCCACGAGCGTTTACGAAACTTGGTTGCGGTCCCAAAATAGCCACTGTAAAACCTCATTTATGGCCTCAATTCTACAACTGCTAGGCATGCGCTAAATCTCAACTTGTTTAAATTTAGAGTGAAATGCATAGTGAGGTAAGTGTTAATAAATGTCAAGCCACACTTAACCTCTAAATTAATAAGAGTTCCCTTGGAGGACTCTTGAAGATTCGGGCACGTTCCTACTGTGTGAATTTATAACATCTTTTTTGAAAATTTTACCTATAAATAGACATACTAAAATCTTTGTGTGGGCCCAATTTTTTTTCCTAAATCCCACATTTCATGAAAATTTATAGGGTTTTGAAGTTCAAATAGGAGAGCGGGCACGTCGCGCAACTCCAAAAACTTTTGCTAGGACACTCTATTGAACGTGAGATTTTCACTACTAGCAAATCAAATTATTTCCTTTCATATTGTCAAAAGAAAACTCTTGTCTTTGTGGAAAATAGCATGTCAATCCAAGTCAAACATTTTCACACATTGTCTCACTTTGTCGGGCAAGGTACCAAAGAATCTTCTTCTTTTCCACATAAAACTTTGAGATCTTCATATGTTTTACATTTGATTTTTCCCAACGCATTGTATGGTGTAAACCTTCTTATTGACCATTCGGATTCTCGTTCTATAACATGTAAAGTTCACAAAAAAATTAACGTGAATTGACAATTATTGAACCTCCACTCCTTGCACAATGTTTTTGAATAAGCTACACCTTTTCTTTAACTCTAAAACTTGGTCTAAAAGGAACTAATATCATGCTTAACATGATGGTAATGTATTTAGACCTTGCATAGTGCAAAAACTTGACACCGACTGAAGTCAAAGTTTGTTGATCCACTAAACGTAGGGAAGAAAATGAACCCTTTTCTCCACTTCAAACACTATAATCTTTCAATCCATGCGGTGAAATTTTATGAGAATTCGTGAGTGTGTTACTTGATAAGTCTTAATTGAGATCCTATGGTTTAAACTAGAAATAAAAGCTTTTGTTTTCTTCCTTGCTCAATGTACTAAAATGAGCAATTTTGAAGTGTTTTTGGTGTGAAATTGTCACCGTAATTTAGGGGTTAATAGCACAATTAGTGTAAGGAGAAAGGATTACAAGTGGACATGGAAATAAGTTTTTTTCCATATGATATTTTTTTCCGATTTTTCTAAAGAGTGAGTAGCTTCTACTGAAGAATATAAATATTGGTCAGAATAATAATCAAAGTAGTTTTGCGGTGGTAAAATGTTCTTCACTTTCAAAAAGTAGGACCGTGATTACAACATTAATTTTGAAATTGTAATGGATTCATTCCTCTCAAGGATGGATTTTTCTTACAAAGTTTGTTCTTCTAATAATAATTTCAGTTGGCGGTAATAGGTGCTTCAACCTTAAGAAACACTGAAAACTTGATTACATGTATATTTTTATTCTTTTGTACATTAAAAGCTCTCCTTTCTGTGGGAAAGAAAATAGAAAAAAGCAAGCTCAATGGTTACATGCACGAAAAACAACAAGCTTGGTTACAGCATGGGGGCAACATCAAAATAATAATTACTTTTAAGTTCCTAAGCATTCGAGAAAAAGAGAGTTTTTCATAATACTATTTCAAAAAGCCAAAACTTACTATTAGTTACATTAAATGATATGGTAAATACTTTGAATATTGCTAGTACCCTACATAGTGTTCCATTTTGTACATTATTCATTCATAATTAAGCTTTAAGGCCACAAGTATAATAGATTATGCAGAACATCATTCACACAACGGATACATTTCATCGCCACCCTACTTCATGGAAACCATTTGACACCAATGCCTGCATCAATTTTGGTGTCAATAGACCCGGTAGATGCTCATCTAGCTTCACCTCTAAAATTTTCTCAAATTTTCCTTAGAGGTGGCCTATAGCACTTGCCACAAATATTAACGTGCCCAAAGAACCCAAAGGTGGACGTTAGGCCTTAACCCTTTATTGTCGGAGGTCTTCACAAGGCACAAGAGAATCCACAAGTGTACTAGATCATGCACAACTACTAGTAGATAATACACAATAGTATCTAGACATATGGTACATTTCACGTTGGCCCCACTTCATAGAAATCATTGTAGCTCTCTAACGCTTGCACCAATGTGCCTAGGAATTGTTCCCAATAAAAAAGTGCATTTAACTTACACAAAAGCAGACATACCTTGGAAAGCACCAAAAATAGACCCGAAAATGACCACCTCGCCACTAAAGGGTCAAAGGGTTAAAATTTGGAAATTGCGGAATGTAAAATCTTGCCATGAAATAACATTACCAGGCAGCTGAATGTCAAATCTGACTTAGCCGTACCGTAAATTAGGGCGACTTACAGAAAGCGAAACACATCCCACCCAACACAGGATTTCTTGCATGTTGTCGGGAGCAGCACTCAACTTGATCATGATTGTTGTGTACATACACAATGGGGTTAACTTGCATACATTGTAGCTTGGGGACACCAGCGTTTTGAGCTGCTACCAGCATTTGACTTCACAGTTTGCTCACTTCCTCGATTGATTGCGGATGAAAGTACCCTTGTACCTTTACTGCTTCAGCAGTGATTAACACCTACAGGACCATGACTATGATTCACCAAAATCACCCCAAACCTTCTCATTTTAGTGCAAAGAGTGGAAATGAAAACATTAAAGTTCTTAGGACCGCTTCACACTATGCCCAAGTCGAGAGGCCGACCGTCGAAATGAGTGGCCAAACTATGGCAAGAGGCCAAACTTTTTTGCCCAAAAAATACATTAAATAATATAGATTGAAGGTTTGGTTGGTCGTGGTGTGAAGCCCCAAGAGCCAAGTCCAAAGTCCAAACCCCATATCATTACACCAAAAAAAATCAGCCCAAAAAAATCAGCCAATAAAAATCAGCCAAAAAAATCAGCAAAAAAAAATCAACCCAAAAATTCGGTCTCTTTCATCAAACGGTCTAGATCTTGTCACTTTTTGATTATTTTAATAAATAAATTCGACGGACTCTCGATTGTAGTTTGGGTCGACCAAAATGGGCGACCCAAGTTTTGCTCGAGAGGCCGTCGCTTTGGCGCCAAAACAACCCAAAAGTGTTGCCATGTAGGACGACGGCCTTTGGAGTTTGGGCACAAGTGTGAAGGCCCAAAGTCCGGACTTTGGCCATTCTAGCAATCTCATTGGTGGAAATCGACGGCCTCTCGACTTGGCCACCAAGTGTAAAGTGGCCCTTATTTCCATCTCCAACCATAAGATCTTCATCTATACTAATAAAATCACATGTTCACAACTTTTCATAATCTTTGACTGTATGGATAATAGAATTACAAAGTTTGAATCAAAGATTTTTTATTTTTTTCTTCCTTGCAATTCAAGAACCAACATACTTTGACTTCACCTTGTGTTAGAATATTACAATAGCTCCAAATACTATGCCATTACATTGTACGCAGATGTTAGGTCTCATTCAACAATTTTTAGAGGTGTTCAAGAAGGAAAGCATTTCCGAAAAAGTTAAGCAATGAAGAAAGGCTCAAAAATCACTAAACAACATTCTGATTTTTAATTAACTAATCCTTGGAAATCTAAATGTTCCAAACTAAAGTTCATGTTTCTTCTTGAAGAAAAAAGAAAAACTGAAATGAGAAAAGAAATAAGAACTCTAATTTTTATGAGAAAATGAAAGTGTTTTGTGCACCTTCTCTAAAAAAGGAGAAAAAACTTTGGCATGTCTTGGAGTGAAAGTTTCACACTATGGAAGGTTTTCTAACAATATCAAAAGGAATAATGTTAGTTACTTGTATCAAAAATCTCATCTTTAATAGAAGTCCTTTTGCATTAGAGGCGCGGGTCTCATGTGAAATTTTGTTCTCCATAGGGAGTTTCTTCCTTGGGATCTTGCTAATTGCTATTGCTCGTTTGGTGTGGGTTTAACCCTTTAACAACGAGGCCACGTACGGGCCCTTGAATTTCTTTACAGTTTAATAGATTTTGCACTACAACAACTATGTGATGAGTACATTTTATTGTTCATCGTTTTCACAAAAATCATGGTAGCTTGTTGTTGCCTCGTTCGATTGGAGATAAGAAAGATGGGTAAGATGAAGAAAGTATAGTGCACTACCGCTCCGACAAGTGCAAATCAATCCAACGGTTCAATCAACCGTGGCTCTTCAAAAATTAATCTCATTGACTACATTGTGGTTCCTTCGTCGCTAAAGGGTTAACCCCTAAAGGCCAATGTCTCTTCAAGGGACATTTTGAGTTTGGATAGGGTACTGAGACAAAATGAAAATTTATCAATGTCTCATTGCAAGGCAGATATCAGTTTAACCCCTAAGGTACCAAGACAGTTTTACACCAAAAACACTTCAAAATTAATGGATTCTAGTGCAATGAATAAAGAAGGTAACAAAAACTTTTACTTTTAGTTCTGACCGTAGGATCTCAATAAAGGCTCGTTAAGTAATACATGTTCAAAATTTCATAAACTTTGACCGCACGGATTCAAAGATTATAGTGTTTGAAGTCAAGCAAATGGTTCATTTTCTTCCCTGCGTTTAGTGGATCAGCAGACTTTGACTTCAGTTGGTGTCAAAAAATTTCACTACACAAGGTCTAAATCTATTACCATCTTGTTAAGCATGATGTTAGCTCCTTACACACCAATTTTTAGAGGTAGAGATAGGGTGTAGCATATTCAAAACAAGTGTGCAAGGAGTGGAGGCTCGAAACTTGTTAATTCACACTTTAATTTTTTTTGAACTTAATATGTTTTTGATTGATAATCCGAATGGTTGATAAGAAGGTTTACATTACATATTGTTGTGGTAAAAATAAAAAGTGAAAAATATAAAGATACCTAGGATTTATGTGGAAAAGAAGAAGTTTTTTTGGTACCTTGCCCGACAATGAGTGACAATGTGTGAAAATGTTTGACTTGGGTTGGTATGCTATTTTTCACTAAAGACAAGAACTTTTTTTTGACAACATGAAGGGAAATAGTATTACTTGCGAGTACTGAAAATCTCACTTTCAATAGAGTGTCCTATCAAAAGTTTTTGGAGGTGCCCGAGGTGCCCGCCGACCGCATTTAAAATTCAAAACCCTATAACTTTTTCATCAAATGTCCAATTTAGGAAAAAATTGTTTTCCCACTGAGCTCTTGGTAATGTCTTTGTATAGTAAAAATTTCAAAGTGGAATGTTGGAAATTGACACCATAGGAACCTGACCGATTTTTTAAAAAGCCCTTTTTGGACACTTGGTCCTTTAGGGGTTAAGTTAGATTTTTTTTTCAAATGACCCTGCAGACATCATGCCCTTAAGTTCTATTCTCTAACTTTCATGCTTCTATTTCTGAGATAACCTTTTGGAACATTGATGATCCTCCTTTTAAACTTGACCCATGCACGGTTGGAAAACCGCTCTTGCAACCATGAGCCCATTAACAAACTGAAGCCCATGCTCATCGGTTCCAACCGCTTGAAGGGTCATTTACACGTGAGGCAGAAGAGGGTGCGGGTGCAAGAGGGTTTACTTTTTTTAGTCTCCAAGTTTGTAGGAGGGGGCGGCAAGCGGGTGCAAGAGTGGGTGCGGCCACACCCACTTTGAAGTGGGTGCGGGTGCAACGAAGTGGGTGCGGTAAGGTTGAGGGGACTCTTATTTACTACTTTCAATGGCAAGATTACTTTAACCCCTAAGGGACCAAACGTCCCCCCGGGGTCAAATTGGATTTTGGGCATGTACCTACAATTCGAAAAAAAATCCTTTTTGATTGAAAATTTTATTCAAGCTATCCTCTGATAAGAGCTTCGTGGATATATTTTTATTTTATTTTTTAGATTTGTTGTTTGAAAGTTAGTACCACTTATAGCCAAAAGTGGGGACTCCGGGCACCTCCAAAATTTTTGACAAAAGTTTCTATTGACATTGAGATTTTTCACACATATAAAGAATATTTTTTTTTTTGGAAATTTACCCCAAAAAAAATTCTTTAGTGTAAAATGGCATTTTATTCCAAGTCAAACATTTTCACACATTTTCGAGCAACGGGGGGAAAAAAATCATCTTTTCTACATAAAACCTAGAGATCTTCATACTTTTAACTTTTTATTTTTTCAACAAAAAAATGTGGTGAAAACCTTCTTATTGACCGTTTGGATTATCATTTGAATACATACGTAGTTCACAAAAAAATAAAACGTGAAATTGTTTTGACTTTATACACTAAAATCTATCAATCTGTGCGGTGGATTGCAACCAAAATTTTATGGCATGTTTATATAGAAGTCTATTTTAAGATCTTATGGTTGAATATCCGAAATTCACTTTAAAATGTGATTTTCATGTCTCTTTTTGGCAGTGGTAGTTTTGGACTGGTTTTAGAGTGAAAGTGGTTGTGGTCCTTTAGGGGTTAAGCTACATTTCAATTTTTTTTTAATTCAATTATAATTTTGACTCTATGAGTTGCAAGTTAAAAAAAATACGACTGGAAAATTTGAAAGTTGCCTTAAAGTAAAATGGACACAATTACAACATGATAAGTCTTATCAAGTTCATATTTTAACAATTTTATAAAATTAAAAATACAAAGTAAAAGTTTTCTACTTTAAGATTAAATGGTCTGAATTAAAAGTAATCAATTTGAAATTCTAATTTTATAAAGTGAATAGCAATTAAGTATAAAATCGACTTTTTTACTTCTATGACCAACATAAATATTATAAGTGTGCATATATGTTATATTTGTTATATTCACTAAATATATTGAAATTTATTATTATTTTTTATTAGAATCTAAAACATTGGTGGCAATGGCAAGAATTAGTACACCTAAATTAAAACATTGCAAACAATTGATTAACATATATTTGAGAGGAAGACAAAACACAGTTTTTTCTCAATTCTAAAAAACATGTGTGTGTTGATAACATATTTTTATAAAATACATTGGCTATAAAGGTTTTTATTTAAGACCCCAAATTCACATATTACAACACACTCATGTTGTTTCCAATATTTCTACTTTCATTTAGAGGTTGACCACAAACCAAATCTTAATTTTCATATCATTCTTTCAATTTAATCCTATATTCCTTGTTGAAAAACTCACCCTTCCGCCCCTAGTGCGGCTACCTCAAGTGTAAATGAAAAATGGTTCTTGATACAAGGGCGGAGAGAGCGGGGGCAGAAAAATGGGTGCAGAAGTGGGTTCGGCCGCTCCACGTGTAAATGATCCTTGACCTGCATCTTGATCCAAAGTAACAATCTCACAGTTACTGGAAGTAGTCAACTGAAGGGAGATGGAGGTAGAGTCAAAATTCATCCATTCATCTCCTCTCCAGACTCAGCTCTCGTGTCGTGAAGTAGAGTCTACCGATTGCGTTCTTAAAACAAATTTAGCTTGGTGCCGTTGTAAACTTTGGGAAGTATCTTGCCCTCATCTAAACTGAGCTTGTAAGAACCATTGGAGTAAGCTCAATGAATTGCATAAGGCCCTTGCTACTTTGGGCAAATTTTTTGACAGTGTTGTTTGACCAGCCAATGGACTATCGTCATAACCAAGTCCCCAGGTTTGAAGGTGACAATAGATTTCATTGAGTCGTGTTTAGCCTTGCGTCTCTATTGTAGAACTTCATAATGCTGAAGTGCTTCGCGGCACGTTTCGTCCAGCTTCTCTTCAGTTAAGAGATGAGCTGAGATTGACTCTCAGTTGCCAAGCTCGTGTCGTGCGGTTGTCCGGAGAGAGGTGAACTCCAACTCAATAGGAATCACGGCTTTGAATCCAAATGCAAGGTGAAACGGGGCGAAGCCTGTAGCTGTCTTGAAAGTTGTCCTGTAAGCTCCACAAAGCCTTATTTATGTGAAGGTCCCATTCCTTCTTCTCTCGCACCACTTTTTTGATGGTGTTTAGGAAGATGCCATTCGTCTTTTCCACAAGGTCGTTGACTTGGATATAGTATGGGCTCGCTCTCCTATGTTTCACGAACATTCCGTCCATCAATTCAGCAACAAGGTCGTTCACAAAATGGTTTTCTTGGTTGCTGACGACTTTGAGGGGGCAGCCGTAACGGCTGATACTGTGATTGAAAATAAATTCAACTGCCACCGGCTTATTGCACTTCTTTGCAGGTGTCGCTTTCGCCACTTAGACAAATAAACGGTTGCAACGATCATATATTCATTTCGCATGGCAGTTAGAGGCAGTGGGCCAATGAAATTCACGCCCTACTTTTCAAAAATTCTAGTTGGATAAATCAGATGTAACTCGGTGTAGTGCTTCACTCAATTTCTGAACGCTTGACACTGTACACAACTCTTGCAAAAATGGTTGCAATCCAAAAAAGAATTTGCCAAAAGAAACTGGCTTGCAAGATTTTTTGGGCTGTAATATTTGTAGCAAAATGACCACCGCACATGCCTTTGTAGCATTGTTTCATAACCCATATTGCCTCACCCGGTGATATTGCTCAACGCAACACCCTATCTTTGCCAATACGGTACAGGTTGTCTCCAAGGAGAGTATATGATTGACTGTGTCTTCTTATTGTGCATTGTTGCTGAGGTGTTGTGTCCTCAAGTAGCTCTAGCACCTTTAGACAACTGATAATATCATCATTTTGAAAAATATCATGAGTCAAGGGATCTGATAAGAGGTAGCAATCAACATCCTCCAACAAATTGCCCAACTCTTCATGTAGAGGTTGACCTAAGTTGAGTAGGAGGCCAGCATGCGTAGCGCGGGTCTCCTTGATGGCCTTGATGTCTAAGTCATAAGCTTGCACCAAAGCAATGAATTGAGTTGTTCTTCCTTTGGAATCCTTTTGTTGAATGAGTTGTTTCAAACCTCCCGTCTTACATAGTACAAGTGTTGGATGTGAGCTGAATAGCAGATAATGCTTGAATTTTGTGCACGCAAAAGGGAGTGCTAAACCAATTTTCTCAATTGGTGAATATTTTAGTTCATAATTTGTCATGAGTTGACTCACTTAATAGATAGGATGGGCTCTCCCGCTATCATAATTCTCAAGCAATATTGTTGCAACGACAAGTTTGGTCGCTGTAGGGTTGATAATAAACTATCGATCCCACTCCGGATACTTCACCACCGGTAAGCTGGCAATGCAACCTTTGATGAATTTAAAAGATTGCTCTTGTTCCTTGCCTCAGGCGAAGATCTTTGTCTTGCTAGTTAAAGAGCTGATTGGTCTTCCAATTTCAGCGAGATTCGATATAAAACGGTTGTGATAAATGGTGGTTCCCCACAAACGTGCTATCTACTCTCTTGTGGTAGGATACTTTATTTCTAAAATCCTCGCCACTTTATTGGAATCCACTTTTACGCCGCCTTTAAACACCACATGGCCCAATAGATGGCCCTCTTCGTAAACTAGCTTACACTTTTTGGTCTGAGTGAACAACCATGTTCACCTGGTTTTTGAAATGCAGCGCGTACTTGCTGCACGTGACTCAATCTCGGACTGTAAACAACGAAGTTGTCAAGATACACCTTGATAAATTTGCCGATATAAGGTCCAAAGATCTTAAGTTGTACGTGCTGGAAAATGCCTCCTGCATTCCACAATTTGAAGGGCATGCGCAACCATGCAAAAGTGCCCCATGGTGTTGTAAAAGTGGTATATAAGATGTTGTCCTCATGTATTCGCACTTGATGGTAACCTGAATACGCGTCACAGCACAAGAACATTTTGTGACCCGCAACTTCATCCAATAATTCATCGACATGTGATAATGGTTGCCTATCCTTCTAGGTAAATTTGTTTAATGCTTTGTAATTCATACAAACACATCATTTACCTTTTTTTTTAACGGTTACCACCGGTGAGACCTACTCTGTGATCTTCACTTGCGTAATAAAGCCCCCTTCTAGGAGCCAATTTAATTCGTTCTTGAGAACATACATTTGCTCTGGGGTCATGCATTTCTGGCGCATTCTGACCAGCTGTGCATCGGGGGCAAGTTCAATCTTATGCTCCTCAAGAGTCATTGCTCGAAGATCAACATATCATGAGACAAACATGTCTGAGTAGTCAATTTCAGCTTGCATGAGTTTGGTACGTTCTTCGGCAGTGAATGTAGGGCCAAATTTGATTGCATTAAGAATTTCTTCTTAACTGGAAGGCTTTACGCATTTGTCTTCATGGTGCTGCGTGGAGTGGCCGACCATTTGCTGAAACACGTCGAGTGCGTAAAGCTCCACCTCTGGTTCGGAGTCAATGCCAGAAGCGAAAGTCTGATAAGAATCCCACGAGGATTCTTTGGCATCGTTGATGACTTCATCAAGCAACCGACTGCTAGACGAGTTTAAATAAGAATCTGGAACCATCTGAATACTTACGCGGTTCAACGATGATCCTATCTTCATTTTGACCTTCTTCTAGTATTTCACGACTTTGACTTGCCGTAACCACAGTCTCCTAAGAATCATTGGATAGCCACCTTTTGCCTACAGAGATGTCGAGAACAATGAAAACAAGCTTCACCGTCACGCAATTCAAGGTCACTGGAATCTGCTATAGTTGTCCCAACAAACACACGCAACGCTTCTCAGCTACTTTAAGCCTGATCATTGAGGAAGTATTCAGCTTGAGGCGTGCTTTGTCCACCAACCAAGCCGCCACCATGTTGACGGCAACACTGCCGTCGATGAGGCAACCTTCCACCTCTTTACCGTTCACTGTAGCTTCAACATGCAATAATTTCAGGTCGCTGTACTAGCTATATCAATAACGTTCACCTCAGGGATGTTTGTTCTCTTCTTCCTTGTATTGAATCCTTGGCACAATTTTTGACGGAGAGATAGACATTTTGCCACAAGTGCCCACGGTGATGTTTGCATTTTGACGCCCAAACGCCTGAAGGATGGAGTATTTGCACTGCTCAGTGCTCAAGGACAAGTCTTTGATGTCGATTTTCCTTTGCAGACGATGTTCTCGTTTGTCGAATTTGGAGTAATTGCATTGATGCTCCTTTCATAAGACTAAATCTTTACAAGGCTTCCCCGTTTTGTTACCATGATTTTAGTTTCGACCGCATGGACTTGCGCATCACCCACGAGTTGCAAGAGATTCACCTCCGCTAACTTTATTGTTGACACAGGGGCTGGCTTCGTTGTCTCAAGACAATCAGCTTTATAATAACCCCGTTTGCCACAAGCGTAGCATATTACAAATTGAACGGCTTTTGGCGTAGTAGGTCCGTTGCTCGTCAGACTCTTGGCTTGGTAACTGCTTTGACCTTGAAGTAGAAATAGTTTTGAGGTCGTGCATATCAGAGACTAATGTGATTTTGTGGTCTTTGTGATAGTGTCGGTTCTTGCATCTCCAGAAACATGGGCTGTCTGGACCAGTTTTGACACCACCGGTGTCACAACCGCTGTGATAATTTGAGGCGTCGCAATGCTGCTCTAGTTGAGCTCCTTCCTTCGCGCAAGTGCCAAGGCTGCCTCAAATGTTGTTGGCTCCTTCCAGACCACGATCTCATGGATCGCTGGTTTTAGTCCACCAACGAAGCTACGGAGGGCGAGCGCACCGATGCCCCTCATGCTGGCAGAGGAATTTTTGCAGCTGAGCTTTGACCACCGGTGCTTCCATGAGTAATGCAGTTCAAGCTCTGCTCAATACGCGCTTGAAGCTCGCACACACGTTTACAGAACCGGCGCACACTTTCTTCACTCCTCTGTTTCACGAGGCTCAAAGTTCCAAGTAAGGTCTTGTAACTTTCATGCTCTTGGAATTCACAATTAAGGTCGCAGTAAGAGATTCCTATGTTGAAATTTCAAATTGCGGCTTCCTCTCGAACTAGAAAGCTGCCGTGCCATCCAACTATATTGGCAATAATTCTAGTCAGGCTTGTTCAGTCTGGTCCCCGTTGGCCATGCAGGCTCTTTTGTACTAGCAGACAAACTTAATAGGATATTCTCCCTCTCTTCTTGTGAATATGGAAATTGACACCATGTTGGTCTAATTCCGAGGTCTCACGCCGCGTTGACGGTCAATCGGGGCGCTTGTAGACGGTCTCGCTTGTTCCTCTTGCTGCTACATAAAGTTTGACCACAACTCTTCTTTGAACGCAACTATTAAAGACTACTCTCTTACCAAACTAAACCTAAGGTGCATGTGTTTTGTGTGGAGTCAAGAGTGGTCACGGAGTGCAAAGTCTTCCTCCACGTGTCATGATCCGCTGCCGGCAGTATTGAGGTTGCTCCTAGTTGTTTTGGGCGAGCGTGTTACTTGTGCATAATAACCCACCAAGCGTCCATAAAACACCTCCAAACGTGCACAAATCTCCTCTATCAATGCACAAATCTCCTCTCAAGATGGTGTCGCCAATTATGGAGATGATCATTGGTTTTGGTTCACTTCTTGGCTCCTACATCGGCCGCTTGGTTTAGCTCACGTGGAATATGCAGCACTTGGATATTTTCAAATCTTTCTTTCAATTGTATGATTGCTTTATAACATGCTAATAAACTTGCCTGTAGACAAGTTTGAAGTCGCCACTTATCAACAATTTTTGAATGTTCTTTGTGTTGCTATTTCCAGTTGAGTGATCAGAGCTGCGTATTCGGCTTGGTTACAAGTCAATCCTTGCCTCAGGTCTTGATGAAACACTTTTCTTCTGCCTTCTGAATAAAGGTCTAACTTAAACTGATACTTGCCTTGCAAGGATCCATCGATAAACTTTCATACTGTTTCAAATTCAGGCATGATTTTATGAGATTTTTGAATTGAATGAGAATCTTTTAAAAAACTTCTTTGAGACATTATTTTTGTAGAAATCTGAATTATGGTTCAAAAGTACCATTGTTTTTTAGTAATATATATAAATAGTGCAATGGTTTAGTGTGACATTTAACAAATAGTATAGCAAAACTTTGATTAATTATAAATTCAATAGAAATTCGAGTTTTTGTCCATCAAAAAAAAAATCCTCTTAAAAAAGAGATGGAAATCTTTGCATCTATAGTACAAGAAGGATATGATATATGCAACCTTGAAGTGTGTTGTTAATTCTTAGCACATAGTTGTATTGCAGGATTTTTAAGGATATCTTGTACCCCTCTTCTACTTCTAAAATCTGGTGCACATGTGCCTAACATGATCTTTTTTAAGTTAAAATTAAAAAATCACGGACTGTAGTGCAAAAAGTTTCCATAGAAGGTGGTCGAAATTTGATGAAGTAGAGGTAATGTCTCACTTCAAAGGCTAATATCTTTCAATCCGTGTAGTCAATTTGAACAAATTTTTTACCACATACACTTGTACAATCCTAGTACAAGATCCTATGGTTAAATATGTAAAACCTGTGTTGATTTGTATTTTGTTTGTTGAATGTGTTGAAACTCGCAATTTTTAGTGAGTTTGGGTGCTAAAATGCCTTGGGCCATTAGGGGTTAAGGGCCCTTTTGACTTTTCTATAGAGCTGGATTGATTGTTGAATCTTGTCAAATTGTGGTATTGTGCCATGTCTTGTGTCTATAGACCATGAAATTATCATTGTAAATATTCAAATACTGTTATCAAAACTAGAAAGTAATCACAATCGTATCAAGAGCATACCACAATGTACAGGAGGGGGACATATAGTTTGGCGTTTTTGCATTCCAGCAGAAAGAAAAAATCAAGTTTGCAATCTTTTAAAATGCACCAAAGGCACAAAAATTGTCCCCTACCTACCAAATTTGGAACTTAGGTTCTTTAAAAAGCTAATTACATGTCTGCAAAGTTTTGTGGCCTAGGAATCTACCAAAATGGTTTTATAGCTAATTTACCAACTAGAACCCATTTAAGAACCTTTAGTCACTAATATTAGCGTGAACTCCATACAATGAGGAGAATAAAGAAGTTAAACACCAATTAATGAACTTCTTTTACATTCTTATACTATCTTTGACTCAGTTGACATCATGAAGCATCAATCATTGCCTAAATGACAATTTAGAAAACACAAAAAATGTTGACAGCTGCAAAAATATTGCTTGACATTTGAAAGTCTTTCATAGGCACATAAATTGTTTTTAATCCTATACATAGGACTGCATGTTCATCTTTAAGTTAGTTGTGTTAGCACATATTTGGATAGCCTAAAAATAAGTAAAATATGATTTATTGCAAATTTACCAACGCTTATGCCCTCTTCTAGCCTCAATTACAGATTGTAATTTAGCTGGCATTGAATGACATAAAGTAAGAAGTTGACTACTTCTAACTATTGTCTACTCTCTTTGTAAAGTTTCCTTCAACTCATCTTAGGACTTGGGACTTGATTGGCCATGTTGGACTGCATTTATAAAAAGCTTTGAGACATTCTCTAGTGGATTGAGATGAGGACTATTTGCAGGCCATTCAAGCTTCTCTATAAGGCGTAATTTTCTTCATTCTTCACGGGCTTTACTTCGATGCACTGGAGCTCCATCTTCTACAAGTATAGCACGTGAGACTTGGCCCAGAAATTGAAGCAAATGGCCATCATAGACCAACTCCACAAAATCAATACCTTTGCGACGATCCTTTGGCATAAACACAAGCTCTGATTTTTGTCTCCTCCAAACCCTCCTAAAATCATGAGAGATGTCCTCCCACTGTTGAAAGTGGGAACTACACAACTTGATAAATATTGCCCATCTGCCGTTCTCCAAACACAAATTTGCCTTGAAACTTTGCCAATTTCAAAAGTAGATTCATCTGTCCAACAAACACGCTCCTACTCTTTGGCACTCCATTTACAATATTGTCTTGCAAAATGTAGCCGCCGTGTCAAATGAAGAGTTGTCAAAAAGGCTTCTTCACCGAAATTCTACTAATAATGTTGTTGTCATGCAAAACACGGCGAAGAGTCCTAGTACTCACATCCACACAACAAGCATTGGTGATATCTTGAAGTGATGATTGACAATGAGTTTTGAAGAATAATAAAATTTGACAAACATCCGTCTCACTAAGTTTCTTGGGTCTTCCAGTGCTTGAATTTGCTTGGTAAGTTTCATGCTCTCTAAATTGCTTGATGATTCTTTGCACTATCCTACTTGACTCTCCTACAATTCTTGCATTACTAGCACAACTCATTCCCCCCTCACTCATTCCCACTATACGGGCACGAATTTCATCTCAAATTGTCATGACTATCTTCAATCAAACTGATTATAGGTAAGCAATGAATTTAGTTTATTGAAGCAATAGAACAAACCACCAAGCCAAGCCCCAAATCAACTAAGTGGCTTTTCATTGCTCAACACGGGGACAGAGTGCTCAACATCACTAGTCACCTACCAGTCACTCACTAATAGAAGCCAAACAAACCTTCTTCACCCACCAATTTTGATCTCATTACCTTCATCAACTCTCTACTACACTCTTGTCTTAGATTTGCAATTCAATTCATGTCAACTTTAACAAATTGTGTGGTCTAAACTGCAAAGGTAATGTTGCTTATATAACCAAATTATTGTTATTTTCAAACTTATACATCAAATGTTTTTAGGACAAGTAGAAACCTTCAAATCGACAAGTGGATGATGCTTTTGTGTAATATCTATGTTAAACAAAGCATCCATGACGATATTTTAATTTTAGAAGCATAAGTTGTCTAATTCTCTTCAACATTGAATAGTATGTACCTTCTAATTCATGTTGAAAAGGGTACTAGTTGGTAAATTAGCTATAAAACCATTTTGGTAGATTCCTAGGCCACAAAAATTTGCAAACATGTAATTAACTTATAAAAGAATTTTAATTCCAAATTTGGTAGGTAGACGACAATTTTTGTGCCTTTGGTGCAATCTAAAAGATTGTAGACTTAATTTTTTCTTCTGCTGAAATGCAAAAATGCCAAACTTTTTGTCCCCCTACTGTTCGGTGGGGTGACACCTAAATTGGCGCCTTGTGCAACGCCAAACTTTTTATCCCCCTCTTGTTCAATGGGGTGACACCTAAATTGGTGCCTTGTGCAACGCCAAACTTTTTATCCCCCTCCTGTTCAGTGGGGTGACACCTAAATTGGCGCCTTGTGCAATGCCAAGGATAGTGTCAACACTGTTGCCAACTTTGACAACCTCCCAAGGGCCAAATTTTGGTATTTTACCATGAAATTTTAGACACAAAAGCATCTATATATCAAAAACATGTGTACCACATTTCAAGTTCAAGAGATTTATAAAAAAAATATATATTCAAGATTTACCTACAAGGGATAGGTGTAAGAAAAGTTACAGAGCTGCCAACTTTGACACCCCTCCAAAGGATTGAAGGATTTTTTTCCCATGGAATTTTTGGAGTGGAATTTTTTTTTGTGTAAATTACACGTGTGAAAAAACTCAAGTCCAAAAGACCCAAAAAAACGATATTCCAAATCTACGAAGAGGTTTAGTTGTGAGAAACAAAGGGAAAAATCATTTCACAACTTCCAACTTTGACAGCCTCCTTAGGGCTGAGAATTTGTTATTTCAATATGAAATTTTTGTCACAAGATTATTGTTATGTTTATAACATGTGTGAAAATTTTCAAGGCCAAAAGATAAACACAAGAATAGCTATTCAAAATCTACCAAGGTGTGTAACTACATAACCAATTCAAGGACATGGTGAAAATGTTGAAATATCTTTGACACCTCATGCTTCCTCATTTGAACTTATCCATGTGACACAACGCCTAATCATAAATGCTTCTAAAAAACATCAATACTATTCAAATGTAGAAGTGTGGAGTTATCACATCAAGTAGAAATCACTTACATCATACACGCATGACAAAGTTTCTCCCTCTAAATAGCAATTGAGCACTATTTTCTAAACTTAAGGGAATGTTGTGTGTGATTTGTGATCATTGAATATTGGAATAATGGTGAGAGCAGAGACAAAGAGTGTGTTATGTGTGAGACATGGAGTGATGTGTTGCATAAGTGATGTGATGCATGAATAATTTATTCATGTTTGCTTATGCTTGTTGAGTGATGTGTATGTGGTTGTGCGTGTTGCTTATACCTGCTAACATAGATAATTTAGTAATGCATGCTTATGTCTGCTAAGTGATGTGTATGTGGTTATTCCTACTAGGCTGAGTGATGTGTATGTGGTTATGCCTAATGGACTTAGTGATGTGTTTGAGTGGCTGGTGTTGAGTGACTCATTCTTTGTGAAATTGTTAATGTTGTAAATGAGAGTCTAAGGTTTTGTTAGCCTAGTAAAAGAAAGTCCCACATATTTCAAATGGCAATTTCAGATGAAATTTGTGGATGTATTGTAGGTATTAGGGAGGGAAGGAATACTCAAGCTCAAATTGCAACCACTATCAATGTTTCCACTAGAACACTTCAGAGGTTGGTAAATTTTTTTAGAGAAGATGGAACTTACAAGCGCGAACCTTGTGGTGTAAGTCACGCTACAAACTTAGTGATAGAGATGTGCGTAGTGTTTTGCTTTACTAAAAAAAATCGTTGCGCGTCAATATCAGAGATTGTCAGTGTGTAAGCGTACCATTCAAAGGCACTTACGTAAATGTGGCATTTTTAGTCGAATTGCAATAAAAAACCTTTTTTTGACACCTTGTAGTATATGTCAAAGGCTGGCTTTTGCTCAGAATTACCGTGGATGGAGCATAGAAGATTGAGAGCATATTTTTGGACCGGTGAATCTACTTTTGAAATTGGGAAAAATTTGAGGCAAGTTCATGTTTGGAGAACTGCATATGAGCGTTATTCATCAGATTGTATAGTTCCTACTTTGAAAAGTGGACGGACTTTCTTGATGATTTGGGGCGATTTTCCTGGAGGTCAAAAGTCAGAACTTATTTTATGCTTAAAAATCAAGGTTCTGCAAAAGATTTCATGGAAGCAGTTTCCAAAGGGTAGTTATTTCATTTAATGAATAAAGTTCCACATGCAGTGCTCATGGAAAATAGCGCACCCTTTCATTGCAGCAAAATATGTGAAGAATGGAGACAAATGCGCCTTCTTAAGAAGCTAAGTTGGCGTGCAATGTCTCCTGATCTCAATCCAATCAAGAACCTGTGAAAGATTCTAAAAGATGCAGTACAACGTGACAAGGCATGTCCAAGAAACATAGATGCGTTAAAGGTAGTTCTTGAAAGAGAGTGGAAGTCAATTAGTGATACAAAGCTCCTTCAGTTATGTCATTCTATGCCGTCTAGGTTACAAGCAATGATTGACGCTAATGGAGGACATATACGTTGGTAGATTTTGAATAGCTATTTTTGTGTGTATCTTTTGGCCTTGAAAATTTTTACACATGTTATCAACGTAAAAATGACCTTGTGACAAAAATTTCATGTTGAAATAACAAATTCTCAGCCCCAGGGAGGCTGTCAAAGTTGGAAGTTGTGAAACAATTTTCTCCTTTGTTTCTGACGACTACACCTCTTGGTAGATTTGGAATATCATTTATTTTGTAGGTCTTTTGGACTTGAGTTTTTTCACACGTCTAATTTACATAAAGAGGTTTCCACTCCAAAAATTCCATGGGAAAAAAATAAAATTTCAATCCTTTGGAGGGTGTCAAAGTTGACAGATGTGTAACTTTTCTTACATCTACCACTTGTTGGTAAATCTTGAATATATTTTTTTGTATAAATCTCTTGGCCTTAAAATTTGGTACACATGTTTTGAAACATAACGGTAACTTTGTGTCTAAAATTTCATGGTAAAATAACAAATGACACCGGGAGGGTGTCAAAGTTGGCAGGAGTGTAGTCACTATCCTTGGAATTGCACAAGGGCCAATTTGGGTGTCACCCCACTATACAAAGGCAACTGTTAATTTTATTGATAGAAAACAACATGAGTTGACTTTCTCGAAGGTGGCGGATTTGAAATTTATGAATAAATATGCAATTTTTTATAATTTGTTTTTGGTACATAAATACAATTGTTACATTGATATGTTTGTGCTTTTGTTTGAGCAGCAATGTACACCAACAACACCACATGCCAACTTCAAATAAATGATATCCCAAATCCTCATAGACTCAATTTTAATTTTTAATTTTTTTTATCAGGAGGTAGGCCGATTATGTAATTTTGTATAGATTTGGGTGCTTTTTGATTGAAACTTTTCAACTTAACTTGAACTCTTTAAGGCCTACCTAGACCAACATGGCTTGAGAGAGTCTACAAGCGGTATAGGTTATTATGGAGAACATCATTTATACAACAGGTACATTCTACAACAACCCCATTTCACGGAAACCACCATAGTTTGCTAATGCCTACATAGATTGGAGACAAGGAGATGCATTGAAAATTTATTGCGGCGTTCAACGTGCCTTATGAAGACGGCAACGACGACCAATCATGGAAAAAATTACAATACCCATAGCATTGAAATCAATCCACCCATGGCCTTATAGGCCTTAAAGGTTATTTAAACCAAAAGTTGTACAAAGATGCTTGGTTGAATTGTAAAGAAAAACACTCAAACATGGTCTTCTATACCCCTTTTTTCAACTATGCTTCTTCCACCATTAAGTGAAGTTTTCATACACTATTTTCTATTGTTTGAGAATATAAAAGATTTTTCATAAAGGACATTTTCTTATTTAATACAAGTGTAGATCCCTCTCATTCCAAGGGTGCAAGGAGAGTCATCCGAGACCTTCTCTCGATACAAGATTCTATCAAGACAAGGTCTCGCCCTTAAGTTTCTAGCTCACATGTTATCACTTGCCTCTTATTACATAGAGAGATGCACTTTTTATTTGTTCATATTCCCAAATATAACTAATCAGTCCATGGTTAAGAATTAAAAAATTCCTTTATTTTATATACCACTGCCTTAAAATAACACTCAAATAATAAAGGGCATTTTAAAAATATAAGCTTAGGTTCATGTAATTCAATTATACCCATTACTATCAAAGTTTAATCAATGGTAATATATTTTGTATGTTTCCTACCAAAAGAATTCGAAAATTATGAAAGTTTACGACGGTGTAGAAGTTTTATGTTAGTCACAATTGTAGAACTATCTAATTAATGTTTTTTTTTCAGTTGAACTATTCAATCAAGTCTTCATTAAAATCTTATAAATATTTTTTTGTATAATATCTTTTTTAATTTGTATAAATTGAAAGAAATTGTCAACTATCCTCTTGTATAACATAAAATAATTGATGTTAGAGTAGAAATGAAATAATTTATAAGAAACAAACAACAAAGTTCCACTAAATAAGTTGAATCAAGAAAGAAAACTTTGAACAAATACAGATGTTGTGAATTCTGGAAAGATTTCATGCATGTAATAATTAGGGCTGCTTTAGACTATAGTGGAGAAGTTCACCGGTCAAGAATTCTAGGGAAATGGAGGAGTATAATTAGAGTAAAATTGTTCTTCACTAGATTGGGTTTAGACTACGGCCAAGACTTGTCCGGTGGAGAACCTCAAGCATGGATGAAAGAACAACATGGCCGCCTATGTAGCAACACTTTTTACAGGAGTTCTTCTCCAGTGGTTTAGTTTCTAGTCCTGTCTCAACCCCTGGACAAGAAACTAAACCACCGGAGAAGAGCAACTCCCACCAGTTACCTCAAATAACCATGTCTTTGCTAAAACTTATGACCGACTAGTGCACTTTCCCACCGTAGTCTAAAGCGGCCCTAAGACATAGAAACAACACCGCATGTGGCGTGGTAAAAGGCTCCTCACCTGATCCATCCGTAGCGGGTAGCAATCTTGTGCGAGCAGGCTACTCTAGATCAAGGATGCCGATCTCGAAGGTGAACTTTGCAATCCTCAAGGAGATGATGCTGATACTGCAAAACACCCACATGTACGAAGTCCAGCTCTCTTTTGGGCACCCAAAATACGAGCTAGACTGTTGCCGAGTCTTCATCGCTGCCTTTTCCCCACACGAAGACAAGAAAAAGCATCACAAGCAGAGCGGCAAGCGCGGCTTGAAAACAAGGGACGCGTTTGTCCTATTACGGTCGCTGTATCAAATGATTCTGCAGGCAACATGTAGCTCCAAAAGTAAGTTTTGGAGCTATCCGGTTTTGACTGCATAATCAACTCCCGTTCGGCTTTCCCACCACCTTGTCTGTCTCGGTCAGATAGGGGAAAAAAAGCAACTCTAAGGTGGGAGAGCGGCAGCATCTCTTACCATAGGCCTGAAGTTTCTCGGCTCCCAATCCATTCGGCAATGATCGTGTGGGGCTGCCGGTTGGCCAAGCCCCATATTCCCTGCGTCTTTCTGCCTGCTCTGTTATGAACGAGTCATTGACTCGTCGTGGAAATTAGCAATACGGGTGTCGGACTTCCTTTTTCTAATCGTGACCACAACAACCGACATCATGGACGAAATCTACTATTTTCAAGCAGAGTTTTTCTGGGTGATAGTGCCACTCTGACAGCCCTGTTTTGATGAAAAGTACAATCGTTTGAATTGGTGGTGTAGCGTAAGTTTAGATTACCTCGGAGCACTCGTACCATACGGGAAGACCATATCCTGGTTTGCAAGTTCCCCCGCTTCCCATGTTGAGCTCCTGGTTACAAATTACGTACCATGATTGGCCCTTGCACAATAGCAATTGAAATATCTTAGCCCAGTCTGAATCAGCGGGGGCTCTTTCAACCCACGCCGTACACAAACCTTCAACATGGTCCGAATACGGACGAGAACAAAGCTCATTGTTTTTCCTCGACGGACGTGTGAATGCGTCCTTAGCTTTGGTGACAGTAATGCATGCTATTCGCTGTTTGGACTCTGCACTGGTAACAGATTTAGAAATCATGGAGGCATTCGATTTAGGAAGTCAAATTTTTAACAAAAATGAATATCCCCGGCACCTGTTGTCTTCAAGTGCAGCTTTGAAACACATGGAGGGAGGCGTTCAATCTGGCAGGCTGGTTTCTAACAAAATTGTACTACCTGGCACTAATTAAAGCTCATCATCTCATTACTGACTCTTTCACACACTCCCGTATACCTGACCTGCAAAATACCAAGCCACGAACATTATCCCCAGTATCGTGCTCGAAGACTTGATAACCTTAGACATAACAAACCTCAGAAATCCAACAAGCTGGATCATGGTCATAAAACATACCTATACTTCAAGAAGATGTTCATAAAACGTGGGTTCTCCTTGCTCTGAGATAATTCAATCGAACCCGAAATCTCCTGATCTTGTTTTACCTCAATTGGATCATAAACATAAAGAACAGTCTGCAACAACCAGCAGTAGGTAGAGACGCTCCACCTTGTAAATTTCAAAGTAAAGGAGGAAAACTCCGCTTCCAGAAAGAAAAAAACAGCAAACATACATTACATGCAACTACCAGGAGAACAACGTGCGTCTGATTAGCGAGATAAGGCTAGATACACCCTCGAGGTCGAGACAACTTCATTGAATAATACGAACCTGAGCCCAATGAGTTGGAGTAGAATCAGGAGCTGTGGAGAGGACGATACAATCATTGGACTTTGCTCGTTTCTTTGACCGACTGATTCCATCGTCACAGCCGCTAGACAAAGACATGTCTAAAGAAGAGTCTGGTTGCAGATCCTTTTCTTGAGTAAGCCGAGTACCGAAAGATACGTCGAACCAAATCGCAAATCCGTGTAAGGAAGCTGCAATTTCCAAAATGCACACATCAGATCACCTGTGATGTAAACAGCAGTCGCTATGAACAAGGGTGCAATTCATGAGGCTGAACTGAAATACGAAATTCCCAAGAGCATTTAAAGACCCGTGCCATCTCGTTCTGTTTTCGAAAGAGGAACCTGCCCCCATCCTTACGATTACGATTCAGAAGAAGACACTTGAATTTCTCTAAAGCAACGACATTCATGAAATTGCAAACCCCGCTTTGTATTTACAAACAAGTGACAAGAGCATGCTTTCACAGTCCCAAATTACAAGGCGGTGACAGGACGCCCGAAGCAATAAAAATATACATTAGCATGTTGAAAGCGTATACCCGTCATAATGGAGGACACAGAGAAATCAGCTTTCACTGTTTCAAGCTCTCCTATAGTGATCGTGTTGCAATTGATTTGCTTGATCTGCAAACAGATGCTGATGTCAATGATAATAATATAACAGACAGCAGAAGCACCCCAAATATCAATGCCAGAGAATCTAGATGAAAAAGTAAGTGCCTCTGCATGTTCAATATCTATAAAACCACTTACTGTAACTTAGATGAACCATTAAGTATTCACAGGAGAGAAAGAAATTCCAAGAATCAAATGTAGCTAAGGGGCATAATTTTCAAACCACTATAGGCCATGATAAAACACTCTCAGCTGCAATAGCCTCAATGCATGGCTCCTCAAAAGAGTGCTGCTTCGCCAAAGGTACCATTGCCGACACTGCCACGAGTAATAACAAACAACTCAGTGATCTTCCTGAAAAGTGGCACTAACAGGAACTGTAGAGGGAAACTAGAAATTTACAACAAATACGATGCAAAAATAATCCAAACCCTTACTGTCAATCCCGTAAACACTGCGCCAAAAGTCGATACATTCTGAATATTTCTCAGCATTGGTCACCGGCGCCATGTACAACTGCACACAAAACCTTTTGAGGTGAATGCAATATTGAAATTCACTTGACAATGCTAATATGCCAGATCAACAGACTGGATGAGGGATGTATAAATACAATTGAGCCCTTGAGTTCAGCAAAAACTTAAATGTCTGAAAAAGGTTGTGCTTGGACTCGCGTAATCTATTCTCGATGTAAAATAGTGCCAGCATTATAAATTCAGTACTCAAAGATTTTGATGTAATTCAGAAAAGCGGGAAAGTTTTGGACCCGCATACGATTGCAGACACATACAGTAGCAAATGAGGGAAGCATGAGGCCTCCAGTCTTAAGCCAGCGATCTCGAGCATATATTACGCTCCCAAACATGCTCTGTAAGAAAACACCTCCCGTTAGAATTGGTATATTCCCGTTAGAATTGATATATTCTCACGGACGAGCAACGCGGCAATTCTTCAATATGCTCTTGGAGGACGCAAGATGTGCTACGTCATGCACACTGGAATCTAAAGCTGCGTTTACGGATAGAAGGTTTTGCAAAACTAGTTCTTAATTAGATCTACTCCAAATATAGGCCCCCACAAATTTCTACATAAAAGATTGTAACCTTCGAAAGAGCTACAAGTATGCTGTCAACCTCAACCACAGAATAGATCAATTCCCCAGAAGTTCCGATCTAGTAAACAAAACATAGTACCTCATAAAGCAGCATGTAGCCCATCCATTCCGATACAATAACATCCACTTCCTCGTCGATTTGCAAGTCCTGGGCAGCAGAACAAAGAGACATATAATTTAGCCATCGACTTCACAAGTGCGCTACTAATTACACATCTTCAAGAAGCAAAAGAAATTTTACGACCAAGATTCAAGATGCTCAACACTCTCTTAAGGTATATATGCCCAGGTCTATTTACATATAAGAGCAGCTATGTAAGATATATATGCTATTTCAAAAAACATTATTAATCACATCAAATGGTGAACAGGCCAAAGGATGATGCTCAAAACAAAGTTGTACCTCCACCCTGCCATGCAGAACAGTAATAACATCGGAAAGACGATTTGCCTTCACCACTTCTTTTGCCTGGAAAACAAATACAAACCCGCATAGCATCAGAAGACCACCCACTCAATTTCTACTTGCACTTTCTACAATTAACGCCTTCGAACTTAAACAAAACTAAAATTAGATCTATGACCTTTTGCCAGCTATTATCAACGGTTCACTTTACATCGATTTAAACGCTTGTTGACCTAGAATTCTTAAACAGAATGCATCAAAATGGAACACTCTTCATACATAACAGTGGCAACATCCACTAATTCATTTGTAATTTATTTAATTCACGACTAAAAAGAGCAACATTTAAGACAGTTTTCAGAGGCACGCGATCTTGAGCTTTCAGAAGTCGGACACATTTGTGTTCAGTAAAATTGATAAGTCTATTGTCGGACTCCTTGAGTGTGAGTATTTTTGAATTCAAGTATCCACCTAGCAGCCCTCATAAATTCGACATAGATATCTAAGAATCAAGGGAAGTGGACATCAATGACTACTGTTATAGAAGATAGACAACGCACCTGCACTGCGATGTCACTGGCGTCCACAGCATAAACCTGAAAAAAACTTGAGAGGTTATTTCTCTCTGTGCTGTTTTTGTAACAGTCGGATATAATACCAAGACATGTTTTCATAAGTGAAGGAGAGAGATCCAACGTTTTCACATCCTTAAAAAACGAATCAAAGCCAATCACGGTAGGAATGTTGGTTCAGATTCTGAACTTAAACTGAAGCTGACCTGACCTGCCAAATAGGGACCTTACAACCGGATAGAAAAAAGACCACCATGATACAATAAGAATGATAATGCTCATTCATAGTAAAGATGGAGAAACATTTGCTAATTACGAGTCTAAGATCACTGAGATTAAAACTCTGAATTTTTTTGAAAGAGAGCTACTTGTGCTAAGTGTAAAAAATGTAATCATCCATACGACGCTGGAAAGAGTAAAGAGGCAGCTCTTGTAGTCAGTCCAAGCTCTAGCAGAATTATGTGATGATCTTTGAGCTTGATGTAAAGATGAACAGACCATCATCAATGTACATTCAAAAACGTTTGTGAAGAAGAGCAGGTAAATCGTTCAGAACTGGTTTCTAGGGATTTTCTTACTCAATTCTCCTAAGAGGAGAATATATGATGGTTGAAAGAAGATTTCATCATGGTGCATATGCATCACGCTTGCACACATTGTCGCCTCTATATTGTTACTGGCCAGCGAGACTACAGACCTACTTCCGCAAAAATTCCAAAAGAAGCACAATGTCGAAACCAAAGAAAGGTAAAACCCTGAGAAAGCTTGAACCCTGAGACCATGTCATGCTCGCTCCCATCATGCTTTCCCTCACATTTCTAAAAGTTCTCAAGGAGCAAAAGGAAAGAAATCTGTAGCGACTTGCCTTGCGAGCACCAGCAAACGCACAGAAAATAGACAAAATCCCCGTCCCGCATCCTACATCCATAACAACCTGCTCATAACACAGAACACACATCAAAACGCCTAGACAAACGAATCCAACTCTCCGCCGCCAATAGAACGACAAACTATTAACAATCTTCGGAACAAAACCTCAGACCTTATCCCGTATAAAATCGGCGTGAAAATTGATTGCATCTCGATATGCATCAGTGCGCGCCCGATCCTGCATCCAGCAGCATTCCGCTAAACCTTCGTCAGCTTCCAAAACAACAAAAACCGCTCCCTCACTCTCTCTCGCTCGCTACTCACCTTGATCATCTCTTCGTGAATGCCGACATGCGAATAGGCGTGAAAGTACGCGCGATCCTGCTCGAGGAAGCTGGCCGGGACGACGCCTTCCTTCGCCGCGGCGGGCGGAGCGTCCAGCGGAAGCAAGCGCGACGCCGAGCGCCGCGTGAGCGCGTACTTCTCTCTCATGCCTGCAAATAAGCACAGAGAACTAACTCCAAACGACTCCGGCTCAACTCTCACTACGCCAGCACGGCCATGGCACACAACGACGCTCCTTCGTTGCAAACATGCATTTCCTCACACAACGATCGCCTTCTTCGTCTCACGCGACGAATGCAGATGGAACGTCGGCGTCGAAAACTTGTAGATTTCCCCCTCAAATGTACGAGATATCAAGGTTTTGGGGGTTTGGAGCATTTTCTCGTTATGGCTTTTCGCCTTCATTCAAAAATGTACATTCAGCTTTCTTGTTGGACGAGCTGTAATGACTTTCTCGTGAGTTTTTAGGTCATTGTACTCTGCAGTTTAGGTTTTTGTACTGGTTGGGCCCCGTGAGGGGCGTTCCAAAAAATGGGGTATGCCGGTGGTTGTACCCAGCGCACGGTATTCTTTAGTAAAAGGCGAAAGAATAGTTCGCTCTGTGCTGAGCACCCGGCTGTATACTTCCGGAAGAATTGGCGAGACTTGTTATACTCGAGGAGTAGCCATTCATCTGCAATGCGTATGGGATATGTGCATGGAGTGCTAATGCAGTGTGGCGCGTGGTAGGGTTTAGTTTTCAATGCTCTTGGGTTGTGCCTGTTTTGTTTTGGTTCACTGGAACATGGTACACTCATCCCTCCCATAAGTTATAGCCAAATGTAGCGTTTGTGGATGGAGGTGGTAAGAATTTAGTAGTGGTCAAAAGTTAGTGGTGGTTTTAGTAAAGGACTTGGTAACATCAACACAATTTCATCTCCATCTACCTACTGTCATTTCCTAAAATTGGCATATGAAAATGTCATATGAACATGCTGCCTTGAGTTGGTGTTCTTGTACCTTGTCCACAGGCAAGATGGATGGTTGAAAAGCTCAAAAAGTGTTTGGAAACCATTTAAAACAGTCTTGAAAGGAAGATGGCAGCACATGTGAGGATTGTGGCACTATTGTAATTGAATAGAGATCTTGTTGTGATTGAATAGTGACATGTGAAGGAATAGTAGCACTGGTAAGTGCTATAGTAATTGATTGGTCTCAAAAACATAAAACAACATCATCTACTGATTCTATGCTTTAGTTCTCGAACACATTAACACTACATTGATTTTGATGTTTAGTGTCATGGGCAGTAAATGACTTGTAAATGCTATAAGTTTTCAATCGTGATGAATATTTTACCGACCATGTCCACTATGATCCCCCTCTTTGAGTAGTATAGATTGTTGTGCTCTTGGTAAAAATTTATATCAAAAGTAAAAACTTACAGCATTTACAAGTCATTTACCGCCCATGACACTAAACATCAAAATCAGTGGTCACACGGCAAGACTAGTTAGAACTTAGTTGAGGTTATAGTTAGCTAAGGTTATAAGTTAGTGGCATTGTAACTTGGCAGAGGTATAACTTATGGGAGGGATGAGTGTACCGTGTTGTATGCTTTTGATAGGGGTTGAATAAATTTCATAGATACATTGAAATCAAAATAGGGCGCTGAACACCAAAAGAGGGCTTGCGTTTAAAAACATTTTTGTCGTTTTCAGTTCTAGTTTGTGAACTATAAGAGAAGACTAGAGCCCCACACTGTGACCAACTGTAATCTTGCACAACATCACCGAGATACGACAAGACTTTCTGTTCCAGGCTTACGTGAACTACGGTGACGAAGTCAAAATTGTGCGTCTGGATGGCTAATCCAATAGTACTATATTTTGTGCAGATGATGATCTTTCCGTTGCATGCACTGGAGTTTACCTACTGTGAGGAATACCTGTACACGTATCCGCATCACCCTCCTAAATTGCTGAATCCACATCAGCAAGTGTTTCAGTAGCGGCATTGTGCACTCTCCAAGTTATACCCTCATGCTCCATCTTAAGCAAGACACCACCACTCAAGTAGTCTCTCGCATGGAGGTGTTCCACCCCTTTCAAAAGTTAGAAGAGGCTTGTTTTCTTCATGATTCTGTAAAATTCCTCCTCGTTGATCTCACCGTCGCCTGTTCACAACGAGCGAGCAATCACCCACAGCAATCAAAATTGTGGAGTATTACGATGTAGCCGATAATCCAAGTGCTTTCCGTGTACTAATAAGCTTACACTTATGGAGATTGGTTTCAAGCATGTGATCAAGCTGGTGAAGGAATCGAGTTTGCAAAAACATACCATCACGATCGGCTTCATCGATCATCTCCTGCAACTCTTCGTCTGACATATTCTCGCCCAGCTCCTTTGCAACCCGCTTCAGGTTTTTGAATGAAATCTTACCCTGGTATACAACACATTGCATAAAATACTGATACCACAAATGCGACCATAATCGACCACTATCATAAAGATGATCTAGTACTATACCTGCTAGCCTGCCAAAACTAGAAGAAATCGACCTTTCTGAGTGTATTCCAAGAAAAAAGTTAATATGACTATTCATCTCCATACCATTTTATCCACTGGAGGCGCTCGTCTTCAACAACAATCCCAAAACTGACGACTTCGGTCACGTAGAGGGTTCAAGATATAATTAAAAGGCCCCCCTAAGATACTTACAGTTTCATCATCGTCAAAAAGACGGAAGGCTTTCATGATTTCCTCCTTGGAATCACGTTCGCCCATCTTTGCTGTCATCATTTGCAAGAACTCCTCAAAATCGATGGTACCACTTCCATCTTTGTCGATGTCAGCGATCATCTTCTTGATTTCCTGCATTTTACATTACCGTGCAAGAATTCAGTTGTAAGGCTGAGAGAAGTGTTAAGTTGTTGATTTGCATTTGGTTCTCCGTGGTCTCTATTCAAGTCCATGTGATCCGTGAACATCAACAGGGAGAAATCAACTCCAGTAGACAGGTTATATATTGAAATCAGGCTAATTATCTATGGAACGCTTTGTGCAGCGGAGACCAGAAAAATAGAAACGAGGAACAGCAGAAAACGAACCTCTTTCTTGGGTTCAAATCCAAGAGCCCTGCCACACAAAATGGACGGTTAGCTCCCGCATGGACGAACACTCACTTCCAACGACACTTCATTCGACAAATTACTGCGCTGTAAAACGCTTTCCAGATTCTTCCAGGCAGAGTAATAAGTTTCCAGAATCAGCACCAGACTCAGTATTAAAGCAAGAATTAGATTACCTCATAGCCACCTTCAGTTCCTTCGCATCAATAGTTCCTGCAAATCATCACACGAACTTACGGATGAGCACAATGCTAAACGACTTCCTTCACCAGTAAAAGTAAATAGAGACCGTTGATAGAAAATGATTCGATAAAGCATCTTACCAGAGCCATCTGTATCAAACAGGTCAAAGGCTTCACGGATTTCTTGTTTCTGCTCTTCCGTGAGACCCTGAGACCGACCCTTGTTCTTGTCCCGCCTCGCGGTTCCCATTCCTTTGCGGTAACTCTGCATTGCACACGTAAAATCTCATCAACCGAGTAAATTCTTCATCGCTCGTGAGACATGTGGTCAAACGAGTGTTCCGAAAGCGCAGCCTTACCGTGCTAGCGTCTGCCTGCAATTACAGAGAGCAAAGATGCGCTCTTCAGCCATAGAAGTCTACTGCTGCAGACCGCATATTCAGAGGAAATATGCATTTTATTTGAAAACTCCAGACCTATTCAATGTCACTAGAATCCAAGTATGATGAAGTTCAAGAACATACCCGGCATGTAGATTTCCGCAAAACAATTGACAGTGAAAGACTTCGCGACGCAACAGCGAAGACCAACTTCTCAAATGAAAAACCGAAACAAATCCCCCACATGAATGAAGCGAAACTGCTAACCCATATTCTAGCTCACTTTTCAGCTCATTTTCCCTCATGTGGTCGCTGACAAAAACAATCAAAAAGATAAAAGCCAGGCACTCAATATCAACATCAAATGCGATGAAAGTATTCTTCAACAAGGGCAGGCAATACTCAAGCATCACCTCTCTGACCGGCTCTGTAATTACGACTAGAAAAATTTGAAGAAAAACTAACCTCCACACGAGTGGATGGCCTTAACTCTCGTCTATTTCTACCTGAAGATGTGTCATTAGCACTTGGAGCACTCGTCCTACTGGGTTTTATCGGCGAAGGATCCTCGGCACAACCTTCCAGCACACGTCTATGATCGCACCTTCGACTAGAGGGAGCTTGCTCCACATGCTCTAGTCCGGTCGGATGATGTTGTCCATCAACATCACATATACACACGACTTTAACACAGCACTGGTGTAAGGCACAATTAGCATCACTGCAAGGAATTCCGTGGTCCATTTGATCACCAGGATGCATTAATGCAATGTTCAAAGAACACGGTGGCAGTGAGATCACACCAACATTAGGAGCTCTGTTTCCAATGGAGAAGCCAGAACGCGGTGGAGCACCAACAGCGGGTGCGTCCACGGCAGGGATGTCCTTCATCACATGCGAGAGCTGTTCCACATCGAGTCCAAGCTCTCTCAGCTGTTCCATGTCACGGCCATATGCGGAAGGCATCCCGGCGTTCCAACGCTCCACAGCCAGCCGCACTGCTGAGACCCGGTCACTGGAAAGAGATGCATCACAAACAGCCCGAGGTGCCTCTTCTGTGCCACCTTCGGGTGGAAGAAATCCAACGCTGCTCCTCATCGGAGAGAGCAACGCAGGCTGGCGCTCAACTTGGAGAATATGCTCACCATTGGGCATGCGACCGACAGAACTCGACTGACGAACACCATTAGGCACCGCTTCCGCTAAACTACTAAAAGGACATGTAGGAAGGTGCTCCATTTCGACGACGGTCCCAGTAGCGGTATTTCTCTGCAATCCCTCGCTCGGGACGCCACTGCTACCATTGGAACTAACACGATCCACAGGCGAGGCCCCTGTGCTCAGTGGAGCACTGCCATTATCATCCCAATGGACAGACCTGTGAGAAGACAGGCCCTCGTCCGGCCTCACATCAAAGCCTCCAGGGGGAAGCAACTCAGACTCATCCTGAGGGCTAGAGTTTCTGTAAGGCAGAGGACCCCGGCCTGCGTGCAACGAGCTATCCTC
Source organism: Bryoerythrophyllum caledonicum (assembly GCA_963971425.1). NCBI lineage: Eukaryota > Viridiplantae > Streptophyta > Bryopsida > Pottiales > Pottiaceae > Bryoerythrophyllum > Bryoerythrophyllum caledonicum. The sequence goes on along the minus strand of OZ020517.1, from coordinate 8,529,729 downwards.
TCCACTCTCAATATCAGACGCATCTGGACAGTAGTCCCTGCTGTAAACAGAAGACCGAGAGGAGAAACTGCTCAACGGCAACTTCGCTCGTTGCACCTCATCCGCTGGTGCGAGCGACTCAGCAGAAGAGCGCTCGTCGCACCTCACCCGCTGTTGCGAACTCATCATTGAGTCGACTAAACAAAAAGACGTCAAAAATCACCCCCCGCAAACTACCAAACTGTCACCAAATCATCAAAACCCCAAGCCATCGCCAAATCAACCACCAAACCCTAACTTTCTCAAAACTAATCCGATCAAACTCATCCAGGCGTCTGCAGCTTCACAACCTCCACCAGAACCTCAGATTGCACGAGAGTGCATCCCTAGAACAACCCTGGACTCGGAATTAATCAAAATTAAGGCCGGAAATCGGAGGACACAAGCGTACCATGGTTGCGTAGGGCTGGTTCCTCGATCGACCGAGCGCCTGGAGTGCGATGCGCCTGTGAATGCCTGATCGAAGGAGACGGACACAGAGGAAGCAGAAGGCGAAGAAGAAGCAGGGAAGTGCAGAGGCAAGACGGAAGTGCTGGTTGCGCCAAGAACGGAGGGAGGCACCGTCGGTAGGGACGGTCACACCCTCCCGTTCCTATCCCCGTGCCCGTGTAACCGCATTGCCGTGTAACCGGTAGCAAGGGCGCGTCCTGATTGGCTCGGCCAAGCAACCGTCGCCGAACCGTCTCCGGGGACGAGAACCGGGTGGTTATGTGTCTGTTTCGTTTCCCGTTCGTTCATTCCCGGTTCTTTCGTTCGCTCGTTCGTCGCCGGGCCCCGGTCAATACCTGCAACGAGATCCTGTAGCAGTTGTTCTTAGTTACTAGTATTGGTACCCGTTGTTCCGACCGGGGAAGGTTTTTTATTAGTGCTTCTCAGAATAAAATTTGTTTGATGTACTATATTTTAGATTGAAATTTGCATCCCTCGGAACGTCGTGGGTTGATCCACAAAACGTCGTCATTCTGTGCGGCAAGGATGGCACGACCGCTGAAGTACTCGCGCGCATTTGCTTCGACGTCAGCAATTCCTCTACAGACGGCATTGATCAAGCCGTTCAAGGTGTGATTGCCGACAATCATCGCCCGTAGACACCTGATCATGTCATCCTTCACCTTCTCCAGCGTGTCCTCTCCCAGCGTCAAGAGCCACTCTGGAAAAGTACGGTTGCCCAAATCGACACGGCGTTCACCAACAACAACGTGCATGTTCCGGAGAAGTCTTAGGTTTAGGGTTTAGGATTTAAGGGTTAGGTTTAGGATTTAGGATTAGGGTTAGGGTTAGGGTTAGGGAGCGGTGGAGAGACTGACTGACGCCTATTATATTGGTAGATGATTGGAAATTTTTTGTTTCGTTTCGTAGTTTTTTTATTTGGCATTACAATTATTTTTTCAAGTTTATTACTAGGATTTTTAAATTTTGATTTCTAACACATTGACTTTTCTAATAGTATAATGCAGTTATTGCCACAATGGTAAAGGGTTAGGGTATCTTAATTATGCGAATTGAATCTATATTTCTTTGCAAATAATGAAAATTTATATTATTTCTTGGTGATTTCAAAACTCAAGTTAGGAGTAGTTTTAGCCACTTTTGAGAAGAAAGAAGAAGTGGATGTGTTGTACCATCAATTGTGACCACCGTTTTTTCTTCTTTTAGAGGATTATAGATAATAAGAACTATTTTACACTAATTTTGATCATTTGAAAGAAGAAAGGATATGATGACATCTTTGCTTCACTTTGCAAATAACTCTAATAATATCTATTGGACACCCACCCAAGGATGCCCATGTTGAATAGGCCTTGCCTATGGGCTTACCAACAGTTTTGTACAATGTCAACCAAGGTTTCAATCTTGGATGGAAAGTCGCGACTTTTGAAGAAATCGTGAACTACCGTGAACTAATTTGGGCAAGGGCCTGCCATAGCCACTTCCACATTGCCATGCAATGGCACAAGAGTGCTTCTCCCTTCCCCCCCCTCATAATATTGTAGAACTTCGGCAAGATTATTGAAATTGTTGTTGGATGGAACTTACGCCACCAACCCAGCCATCGGGACAGCAACCCCACTTGCCACAACAGGGAGAATTTAGCTGAACGGAACAACAAGCCGACAAATCTGCCCAGGCACTGGGCCCTGGCAGAGATGCTCTAAATGTACTATTCAAGCTACTACCTAAACAAACTCATGATCCAGATCTATCATAAAGCACATCTAATTCACAAAAATGGAAAAAGTGCTTGAATGCATTAATCCTTCAACGCCTAAGTGGACCAGTGAGGCCTGGGAGAATCTACAAGTGTAATAGATCTTGTGAAAAAACATTTACACAATGGATACGTTTCATTGCAACCCCACTTCATAGAAATCAATGTAGTTCCCCAATGCTTGCATCGATTGGAGATCAAGGAGATGCATTGGAAAATTGTCACAGAGACTGACGTGCATTCCAAAGACCACAATGACAACAACCAATCATAGGAAAAGTTCCAATGCCCATAGCACCAAAATCGACCCTCCCAGGGCCTCGTAGGCCTTAAAGGGTTAAAGGAGTACCTCGAAGTAGATGTTGTACAGCAATCCATGCTTGAAAGAATGATTGGGATTCCGAGCCTACAATGAAATAACGACGAGATCACGTTGTCCTTCTCATCAAGAGCTCACAGCCATGGCGTTCAAAAGCTCCAGCCGTGAGTTAATAATCTGAAGCTTCTCTTCTGCCTCCTTCGCCTGATCCTTCACACCTTGCACTACTGCTGCTGGTGCTTTCTCCACAAACTGCACATTGTCAGACAACAGATTCAGGTACAGTCAGCTCCCTTTACAATAGCAATTTCATTATAACGAGGAGCTTGGGTCCGAACAAATCTTCTCTCGACAACAACAACAGGCATTTACACACCCTTCCCAATACAACAGTCGCTCAAAATAGCAGCCTCTATATATAGAAGGCAGAACCAACAAGGCTGTTGTAAAGAGAGCTCATTGTATAGAACACATTTATAGAACACATGATTCCATTAGTTTAGCCATGCAACCAATACTTGTAAGAATAATTTCTAGTAGGATTTTGAGCGAGAAGCACACATCTTTTTTTGAAGTCTTCAAATGATTTGTTATGTTTTTCTCATGAATCATTGGAATAAACTCTTGGTTGGTAAGGAGAGGACACTTCTCTTGTTAGTTTAGCTCATGAGTAGCATACTCCATAAAAGAGAAGTAGGATTTTGAGTGAAAAGCTCAAATCCATTATCTGAGCTAAAAAATGGTTTTCTTACAATTTATCAAACTAGATTCTTGTTTGGTTGGGTAAGCCACTCAACATACTCAAAAGAATGTTCACAAGCATGTTGTGTGGCTTAGACTAATGGAAATAGTGCCCTATACCATCCCATGTTATCTTACAATGTGCAATTTGGTTCCATAAAACAAAAACATTCACAGATCAGAACTTGAGTGAGAAGCTCAAATCCGATTTTATATTCTAAAACTAATTTAGTATGTGTGCTATTTCTCTGTAAACCCCTATGTTTGTTTGTTAGTAAACTAATCCGCTCTTGTATAGACATCATCCACCAATCACCACCATTTCCATAATCAAATGCAAGGTAACTGGATGAGGACCTCAAGGGCATTTTGAGGAGACAACTACATTTCTCTGTACACTCAAATCTCTATATGGAGAAGGTATCATAATAAATAACCCATTTGGTAATGTTAGTGACCCTCTGTATCATCACTGTTCTGAGGATTAGCTTTGGATCTACGGTTGGGTGAGCATATAGAAGGTGACATAAAAGAGGTTAGAGGGTACTTACTTTGGTAGAAGAGAGTCGCTTCATGCTTGAATCGTAGTCAGTTTGCAATTTTGCAGCCTGTTTCTTGAGACGTTCAACTTCCTTTGCGATGTCCACCATGTCAGCCAGTGGTAAGTACGCTTCCAGGCCTTCCGCAATAATCAAGTGGACAGCTTGATCTGCCTCTCCTGAAGGCAACTCAAATGCAAAAAAGATGAGGACATAGAAACAACGTTGTGATGGGAAAACACTAACCAACACTTATCCTACCTAAGTTCCAAAAAGGAATAGCAAACACAGAACCTAAGAAAAAATCACATCAGTGACAACAATTTGTTCCAGGAACTCATAGATTTGATACCCTTGCAAGTGCCCACATTATACCAGCACATGTAATATGAGCTTTCTAATTGAACATCATTAAGAGTAACACACATCAAGTTCTAAATATTCACTTTTAGAAATGGATTATCAAGAAGATCTTCTACTTGATAAATCATGGAAGTCATACCTGGGGGAGAAGAAACTATGCTGACACTATCAGGGTCAAGTCTCGAAAGAGACACCAGAACAGCCTTCTCTTCCTACAAAACATCCTCAGGAACGTCAGAGAAACAGTTGTAGATAGGTGTAGAAAGAGAGTGAATCAAAGCTCAGGTTGAGTGAGTATAGGCAAGTTTTATAGGGGAAGTTATCCAATACCATACCTCGATAAAAGGTTGATTTGCAGGGCTAGCTACAATATATGCAGAAATGCGCTTCGCTGGCTCCACTGAGTACTCAGCTCGTGCGTTTCTAATGCTACGCACCTGTTTCCATGTATGAGATTAGGGCAAACATGAGGGATAAGAGGCATCCAAACCTGATACGCAATCACTTCAGTAATTTCAAGGAAGTTTGTTCTATATCGTACCAGAGCTTGTAAGTTATCAAAATCTTGTAGGGCCTTTGAGACCTTGGGACGGCCACATTGTGGCCATGGCGAAACAATTAGAGCTACACCTTCATGCGGCATACCCTGCACATTGAAATATCCAAAAGTAGAGCTTGGTTACTGGATAAATTATGTCCTTACGAAAGAAAAACGGAATAATCCCACAACACTTCATTGGCTACCATAATATGAGAAGATGCTGAAAGAAAAGCTAATGACTCCTTTCAAAGCAATAAAAAAATGCTGACCTGCCAAAGTTCTTCAGTAACGAACGGCATGAATGGATGAAGCAATCTCAGCACGGTTTCAAACACGTAGGACAGAACTGCTTGAGCCCGAGAAAGAGAAGTTGCATCCTCGTTCTTGTATAGTCTAGTCTTACTGGCTTCAATGTACCTGAACACAAAAAACATGTCGTAGAAAACCATAACATAGTGAATCACAAGGGAAATGAATACAACAGAGAGGCCTTTTGTGAAGGTGCTCAGACCATTCTACCAATCTAGTAGACCTTAAACTCACCAGACAGAGAGAGGTATGTACCAAGATTCTACAACATCAAAAAGAAAGCGGAAGCTCATACCAGTCAGCAAAATCACTCCAGAAGAAGTCGTAGATAGCTCGCCCAGCTTCGTTGAAGAAATACCGCTCATAGTCGGTGGTAACAGAGTCTACAAGCTCATGCAGCTTTGAAACCTGTTCAACAATAATAGACACTACATAAGTTATCTTCCTAAGGTCCAGGTCAAACTTAATCACATGCCCTGAAGTGACTCCCAAAATGACCCCCCTTTCATATAAACTTACCACCCAGCGCTCAGCAAGAGGGAGGCTAGCCACTGCTGCTTCTGAATCAAACTGCAGAACATTTCCAAAGTAATCATGTACGAATAAGATTAAAAATATCTTGAGTGACTTCAAAATCTGTGGAGACTTGAATCATGGCATCAGAAAGGTTCATGAACTGAGACATCGGCAGACGCAATTGACTGAAAGAATGTCTATTACATTGTGCATTCGGATGTGCTCCCATGCAGCTGTGTCAGACGACGCCGGCAAATTCAGCAGAATGAACTTTCCAGCATTCCATAACTTGTTGGTGAAACCTTTGTTTGATGTGAGCCTCTCCATTGAAAGGTTGACGTCCTGAAGGGTAGGATAAAACAGAAATTCTCGGGTTAAAAATTCCTTCCCCTAATATCTTTTCCACTCAGAGTAACGAGAAGACAACGTACAAGATTCCGAACATTTTTAGAACAAAATTATTGACTATACTATCCAGGGATAAATCATTAATCTATACCTGACCAGGGGTAGTGCCAGTAGCCAGCGTGAAGCGAAGAGCATCAGTGCCGTACTCCTTGATCGTGTCCAAGGGGTCAATCACATTGCCCAGTGATTTTGACATTTTGCGTCCCTACAGAGCATACACTTGTGTTATCATACAAGAAGAAAAAAGGTCTTTCGAGGAACAACAACTAACAGAGAAAATTTACTCTCAAGTTACCAACCTGGGCGTCACGAACAAGCCCATGCAGATAAACAGTTGAAAAGGGCGCTTTCCCAGTAAACTCAATGCCCATCATAATCATTCTTGCTACCCAGAAGAAGAGGATATCATGCCTGTATTCATAAACAAACAGTTGTCAATAAACTCTCATTGCACAAAGCTCAAAGTCCATGAAGTTAGGACAGAGAAGATATTACCCAGTCTCCAGAACAGCTGTGGGATAAAATCGCTGATAATCATCAGCAGAAGTGTTAGGCCATCCCAAGGTACTGAAAGGCCACAACCCACTGCAGCAGGACATTCACAACATGGTCGGGGTAAGTGGCTGTCAAGAATTCCACCAAAAAGTGAAGACAGGCTGAAACTTATATACAACCTAATCTATTAAACAAAGAGGCAAAGATCCAAGTTTTTTTAACAAGGAAGTCTAGGACTGAAGATTATACCTAGAAAACCAAGTATCAAGAACATCTACTTCTTGGATAAGTGTCACGTCCTCTCCATACTTGGCACGCGCGGTCTTGTAGGCATCTTCTTCACTCCGGGCTACTATATAATCCGCCTCATCACTGCCTTTTACATACCAAACTGGGATACGGTGACCCCACCAGAGTTGCCGACTCACACACCAGTCCTTGATGTTCGAGAGCCAAAAGTTGTAAATCTACTGCCACCAACAAATAATATCAGCATATGTTTAATATCAAGAGTAGTCCAATAAACCGAAGGATCATTTCAGGGTGTGATTGAAGAAGAACCTTCTCAAATCTATCAGGAATGATGCGAAGCTCCCCATCGTCGAGGGCCTTCAGGGCCTTTTCTGCTAGTGGCTGCATTATCACGAACCATTGCTTGCTTACCAAAGGCTCTACCACCTGCAATTACCATGACGATCAGTCAAAACATGTACAAAACACTCATGTTTAGAATGATGTATGTTGTGAAGGGCCTACCTTAGGAGTAACCATGCTCTCTCAGAAAAAAATGCACAAGCAAGAGTAGTTTTTTTAAATTTTTAATTCTGGATAAACCCGCTCTTGCTTCGACTTTCAAAGTGTCATAAACCAAAGATATTAGTTTAGAAAGAGAGAGAGAGTTTGTATGATGGCTAACCTCACCGCCTCGTTGAGATCGGGGAACTCGCAATGTGTAAGGTTCTGCTTTGATGGCGAGGTCAGATTTCTCTAAGTCCTCCCAAAGCTTGGTTCTTGCTGCGAATCTATCCATTCCACTGAGAAGATCGCCCACATAAACGGATGTGCCGACTTAATGTCTCATACAACCAGAAAAGACTACAAGGAGAACAATGAAGTAAAACTCTGGTATAATCTCCGACTCAAACTCATAGAAGTGACTCCAGGAGGAAACGGTACCAGTAAGCTCCTGCGTTTTCATTCAATGTGGCATCCTTGTTGAAGATGTTGATAAACGAAAGCCCCAGCTTCTTCCCAATTGCGTAATCATTAGGATCATGACCTGGAGTTATCTTCAAGGCTCCTGTTCCAAATTCCTTGTCCACATACTGTTGATCATAACCAGAAAAACATCAGTGGGGGTAGAAGAGATAACTCGAACAATTATAGGGTTTGAATATCTAACTCCATCAAATCATCACCACTGTAGCACACCAGTTCCTTGACGTGATGCACATAAATAGAGGGAAAGGTAGCGCCTTATCATAAAACTGAATTCACAAACAGCATTTGGTACCTCATCTGCTATGATTGGGACCTCACGCCCGCCGCTCAATGGCACAATTGCCATTTTTCCCACATACTTCTTGTAGCGCTCGTCCTGGAAAACACACAAAGATATCAGATTATTGGACCAAAGCATGAACGCAGTAGCAGAATATCCAATTTCTCATACTTGTATTGCTCTGGAATATAACAAGCAACACTGACCAACCACTAGTTCAACGTCAACTACACATATAGTTCAAGAAGTCATATTTTTTTTCATAATCCTTTCGCTTTCTTATTGATTATTCCAAAATCAGGTGAGCATGGATTGGTGGCAAACCTCAGGATTTACTGCAACGGCAGTATCTCCTAACAAAGTCTCTGGTCTTGTTGTTGCCACAGGTAGAAAATCTTCGCTGTTCAAACCGCACACTGCTGGTTAGATTTGATAACGTCCATAATTCATACTAACCAGCTAATCGTACAAGGGTAAAAAATAGCATCCTGCTTTCCCCCAAGTAAATACTATATCTAATTATTTTTTATCATTATTACTCAGTTAAACCGGGTCTTAAAGACTAGGCACAAGCACAACTAAACGTTTTGTGAATATTCAAACTGTAGACTGCATTTTTTGAGACCATAATTCAAAGTAAGCTTTGAGTACCTTGAACCGCCTGCCACCGGATACTTGAAGTAATAAAGCTTGCCAGGCTCTTCGGAATATTCGACTTCCTAAACCACCACAACATCAAACTTTAGACAATCAATAGATCAACTGGTCGATAGATTCTAGCACAAGTACTTCATAACGCAATGGGATGGTTTGTGATTACCAGGTCGGACACAGCTGTTTGCAGGTGCGGCGACCAATTCACCATGTAACTACCTGCACAATTACACGAAAATTGAACTCAGAAACTCAATAAAATCACACCAAAATATGGAAACAGTAGATGCGAAAGTCACACCAAAATACTGACCAGTACCATGGTGCAGTTCTTCACATTCTGAGACTTATGCTTGTTATCACGGCATCAAACCCACACGAGGTGTATATGGAAAAAGATCTGCAATCTCATGTAGAAAATCAACGTTTAAAAGCCACGAGATGTTACCTCGATAGATAAGCCCCTTCTCATGCAGACGGCAAAAAGCCTCCAACACGGCGCCTGCAATTCAAACACATGAAACACAATCAGCAAAAAAGACAGGTATCATATATTGCATCATACTATCTCCTGTGAAGAAAAACATACAGATGACGACGTTCACATCGATAGTATTACAAAACCTGACGTTGAATATTACTAAAAATCCTGGTACCATAGATAATCAGCTCTAATTTTCACACATGAACGACAAGATCAGCAAACACCTCAAACGACCAATAACAGATAGAATTATTCCATCTCTAACATTCCAGAAGTACTACAGGAATGCTGAGCTCCTAATTCTAGAAACAGAATTCTACCGAGAGATCGCACCACTAAGTTGATCATCGAGAGTGAAATGCTCGCGACTCCAATCACACGACGCTCCCAACCTCCGCATTTGCGTGGTTATGGTGCCACCATACTTCTCCTTCCACTCCCAGACCTTGTCGACGAACGCTTCCCGACCAAGCTCAGTCCTCTTGATTCCTTGAGCAGTCAACATCTTCTCCACCACAAGCTGAACAACAATGGTTGCACCACATCAACATGTCAAACCTCATTCTCGAGGTGATGAGGCTGAACAAATGGTTACAAACATGTGTCAAACCTAAATTCTTGCTGAACAAGTGGTTGCACCACAGCAACATGTCAACCAATACATCTTCAAACCTAATGTTCTCAAGGTGATGAAGCTGAACAAATGGTTACAAACCTAATTCTTGTTTGCACCACAGCAACATGTCAACAGAATCTTCAAACGTGAAGTGAGATCACTCACTTGTGTTGCAATGCCAGCATGATCAGTGCCGGGCACCCACAATGTAGGTCGTCCCCTCATCCGCCAAAACCTCGCCATGATATCCTGAGGCACATGACAAAACGTTAACCTACAGTACATTCATGGAAGTGCAACCACAAGAGAAAATCACGAACCTCAAGTGTCACAAACATGGCATGTCCCATGTGAAGAGCGCCCGTCACGTTGGGAGGCGGCATCGGAATCACAAACGCCTCTCCTTCCGCTGCCGCATCCGGTCTGAAGTAACCCTGCGCCTCCCACCTGCCAAACACCAGAAGAAATCATCGCATCCTCAGAAGAAAATCTCACAGCAATTCGTATTCTCAGGAGAAAATCACAGCAAGAGCTTATACCAGTTGTAGAGGCGCTCTTCGCTTGAGAAGTCGAAGTTCTTGCCGAGCTCCACAGGAGGCAGGGATTCTCCTCCAGCAGCTGCAAGGAGAATTTTAAGATGAATCCTCAAGCTAGAAGAATTCGAGATTCAATCCACAGGAGAAGAATTACAAAAACCCACAAGTGAAACAAATGCGCACCAGAAGCACGACTCGAGAAGAGACGAAACGAGGGCCTGCCATTGTCGTGAACGACAGTCACAGCAGCGCCCGGCAATCGACTGAAGCGAGGCGGGAGCGCGCGGAAGCGCCGCAGCAGCAGCAAGGAGTTCCGCGAGGTGGGCAGCGGTGAGCAGTGCAGGGGCAGCCTGCTCGTGCAGAAGCTCGCCATTGAATCTCCTCACTCTCTCTCTCTCTTTCTCTCGCTCTCAAAACAAGCGCACCATCACAACCCCTAATCCTCTGGACTTGCAAACCCGAGAAAGCGTGGCACACTAGACTCGATTCTCATTCTTCTCTGACGAAGATGCGGAAAGCAAACAAAACGAGTCGTGAGCAGCTGCAGCTGCGAGCTGTGAATTGAACCTTGGAGTTTAAAGCCCGGATGCTATCCACTCACACGGGCAGAGACCTGGGCAACCATTATTGCCCAAAAGCATAAAGGAGGCGCTCTTTTCTTGTGGCACCCATCGATTCTTCAGCATTTGCGCTGGTTTTGCGTGCTGTGGATTGGTTTCAGGCGAGGGTTTAGTGTTCCAGGGTTTAAGGAAGTGGGTTAGGTTGATTTTTTGGTGCTTGTGGCGATGGTTTTTGTGATTGGCAATGTATTCCTGAATTTCTCGGGCTGTTGTATGAGTTTCCTTAGATTTGCGTTTGTTTTCCTAGCTTCGGATTGATTTCAGGAGAGTTTTCGTGATGGCTTTTGCTTTTGTAAATGGATCCTTAACTCTCATGACATGTGCTCTGTTGATTTTTGGGCTGTTGTGAGATTCCTTGGATGTGTGCTTGTTCTGGATTGATTTCAGAAAAGAATTTCGTGTTTTGGGGTTTAGGGTTTCTCATTTGTTCCTGCACATTGTGGCCAATTTGAAGGTTGTTTGGGATGGTTTTCGGGAAGATACATGATTTTTTTTGGAGCTGCTGGGGTTCTCGTGTTGTGGTGTTCTCGTGTGGAGGTTTCTGAGACATGATGGAAGGAATGAGAGGAAGTTGAATGTGTTTATTCAATTTGCAACAAGCATCATCGCAGTCTGTCTGTCTGTCTGCATCAATGTGCAGCATCAGCAGCGTGTCAAGGTTACCTTGTAACACGCAACGGCAGCTTCAAAAACCTAATACTCATGACTATCCTTCTACTCCTGGTTCTCAGATGCTAATGATTCAACATTCTTAGCTGAAGATCATCGATTCAAAGCTCCAATGCCCACCAACTGCCACTTCAAGGTACTGGAACCGCTCCTCTCCTCTGGTGCAAATCTGCAATCATCTCTGACGATTAGACTATTGCAAGTTTGCACTTCCAATCAAGTTCTAGAGATCAATCCAACATGGACCGAGAATGTATTGTAATCTTATTACATAGGGAATCATCACTGTACAATCAAAGTCACAGCTGAACTCACTGATATCTCATTTGTATCAATCACAACATCCTATCCTGTCTAAATGTTGCTAAATTCAAAGTCCTCACCTTATTTTGTGAAATTGGAGGATTGCAGATTCGCCTAGTATCCTCCTGAAGGAGGGCTGGGCACCACCGGAGGCGTGTAAACAGGAGGAGACTCGTACACTGGTGCAGGCGGAGAGTATGTCACAGGAGGAGACTCATAAACTGGAGATGGTGAGTATGTCACAGGAGGAGACTCATACACTGGTGCAGGAGGCGAGTACGTCACAGGAGGAGACTCATACACTGGTGCAGGAGGCGAGTACGTCACAGGAGGAGACTCATACACTGGTGCAGGAGGAGAGTATGTCACAGGAGGCGACTCATAAACTGGAGATGGTGAGTATGTGGGTGGAGACTGATAATCTGGAGGTGAGTAGACGACAGGAGGCGACTCATAAACTGGAGATGGTGAGTATGTGGGTGGAGACTGATAATCTGGAGGTGAGTAGACGACAGGAGGCGAATAAACTGGTGGAGTGTACACTGGAGGCGTGTAGACGGGAGGAGAATAAGGAGGAGACTCCGGAGTGTATGTGGGAGGAGTGTATGAGGGAGTGCCATAATTCTTCTGCGAACCCAGGCTGAGCATCGCTCTGCCTGCTGCACCAGAGGGCAAAACAGAGCTCAAGAGAGCAAAAGTGGCGACCAGAAGCTGCGGCGCCATAGCTGACGTCATGATGCTGCAATGCAGGTTCAGAACAGATACAACTCCTGAACTCAAGGTGATGAGAACAAACGGGGAGCGAGCCTGGCTTTATATACGGTATGATGTCCGTCTTGATGTGTTAATTGAGTACGGCATTGAGCTAGCGCTCAATTTAATTGGTGTTTGGATATCAGTACACTCTGCCCAGTTTTTCCACATGGATTGATTGCCAAACTGCAAGTAATGAGGCGGCGAGGTGGTAGTTTTCTTGTGCTTTGTGCAGCAGCGTTCCTGACAGGTAAATGGATTTTCTTTCCTTGTCAACTTTGTCAGTGGCGAAGAAAGCTTTCTTTGTTCTCTTCAAGTAGCTGTAACTGAGGTGTCATAGCTAAATTTGCTTTGTTTTCTTGAAGTAGCTGTGATTGAGGTGTCATAGCTTACAGATTATATGAGAATATGGTATATTATACTATTGGTTGATCACCACCGCAGCATTACAGGAGCCATTAATGGCACATGGCGCAGGGAATTCCTTCTGATCAGTTCGTCACCTTAATTGAGAGCATGTCCTCAATGAGCCTGTCTGACAGTCATGACAGCTTTTGTTGTTGGTGGTGGTGATGTGATTACTTACTACTACACGATGCACTTGATTTCAGGTTGTGAAGTCAAGAAGCCGCTGCAACAAGACGCGGTTGTACGAAAATGTGTGACGACAAGACGCGGTGAAGGTGTAAAGGCCGCTGCTACAAATGAGTGAGTACCATGATCTCTTCGTTCCTGTTGCTGTCTCCTGTCCTTCCCACCAACCCTTCAAAACCACCTCAAATGAGCCTGGTTGACTCCGAGTGCCGCACTACAGACACCGGCACTCTGTACTACCATTAAACACACAGACCAAAGTACTCTGATTTTCTCAAAGAAAACAACTAAGGTAGAGGCACCCAATTCCAATTGGCCACCCAATTCCGATCAATAGAGTACGCATGGCATGGTGCATGAAAATGGCAAATGCATGAAATGGTGCATGAAGTGACCCAAAACTGATAACTCAAAATCTGAAAATAACAGTCATTATCGGCATTGGGTCATGAAGTGTGCAATTTTGGGTTGCTCCAGCTCAATTGAGCTCTCGCCGGTGGCATTACCTCGAAAGTTGAACAAGGCCGATCGACATTGGGTATCTCCATGAGTTGGTTATCCATGGCATGTCTTCTCTCTTTTTACTCACTCTCACTTATTGGCATTGAGCAAAGGAGGGCACCAAATCTCACCTACTCTACAGTTTGATAATGGGCTCCGGTGGTTTTTGGGCTTCTAAATACTACATCAATTGTAAATCTTTGAGATTAAATTTGAAAAAATATTTGTTGAGTTTCATTCATAATTCTGCATCTTTCTACACAAATGTTTCTGACATACAATGTCATTTGAGTCCCCAACTGCCTTAAGTGATTGGAATTGGGTGCCTCTACCTTAAGGTAAACCCCTCCATAACCGAGAACTTAAGCAATGTGCAGGTTGATGGAGAGTGGAAAGAATTCTACCGATTTGTTTTTCAGTGATAGCCAATGGAATTACAATTTCAACCCAAATTATTTCATATTTTTCTGATGAAATGTGATCAAATAATAATTTCAACCCAAATTATTTCATATTTTTCAATGAAATGTAACAGAATTACAATTTCAACCCATGTTATTTCATATTTTCCAATGAAATGTAAGTTAGTTGTGCTATTCAAAGTGTGGCCGCTAATAGGTACCCTCCGTAAGCGTCTATCAATATAGTAAGAGGTCTTGACTACTGTAGGTTAGGGTCACCTTTGGTACCTCTATGCCGAAGGTGACCCTAATGCGATAAAAAGTTGTTTGGCTTTCAAAAAGAAAATTAAGCATTTTCAGCAAGAAATCATAGATTGTTTTGATGGCCAAGGGAATTGTAAATCTATGACCTTGAGCCTTCAAATCAAATACCTTATGCACACTCTTCCAAAGGTCAAGGCTTTTCCAAACCCCAAATGCCATGAATAATCCTTCATAGTCACAAATAGTGTATATTAATCCTTTAAGGCTGGGCTACCCATTTCAGGTTGTTTTGACAAGATAATCTCAATAGCAACTACTACAGTCCACCTCCATGAAAGACTCAAACTATGAAAAAGAGGTGGAAAAAGATGGGCATCTATTGAGACCATTGCCACAACAATTGGTGCAAAGCATCAGCAAGTTACTGTGATTTGTGTGAAGTGAAATTGTAGTTTTTTGTGTTGAAATGTATCCAATACGTAGATGCTATTTTGTATGATTTAGTACAGTTGAAGATTCTCTCCGACAAGAGTATCTCATCGGCCTTAAAGGGTTAATACGTCTTCAATTTTGACATTTACACATAATAATTTTCTTTTCTTTAACTAATTAAAGCCGAACATGACCTTAACCTACAATATCAACAAATCTTTATTTGGATGGGTGAATAGGTGGTAATGGGATGGAAGAGGGTTGGATATATTCCAATATTACAGTTGTCGGTTATCTAATTTGGTTGGCTCCAAGGGAGGTTATTGCAACATTATACCCAGAACAAAGTACTCAACATTTACCTTGAGATTTTTGAAAGGAAACAACTAAGAGGAAAATAATGCAAGCGCTTCTCTAAGTCCACAAATTGGCTCTTTCATTGCAAGATACACTCACCTTCCTTTACAAGTGCATATGTTACAATGGTCAGTCATTGTAATAGTCCGCTTGTCCTCTTCACATTGCACCTTCCAAGACCAAAGCCATTTCATTACAACAGCTGTTTTTTTATAGCTAGGAAACAAACATGGCAGTCGTAGAGAAAGCTGATTGTATTTGTTGTAGAGGGAACTAATTGTATTCCTTGCAAAGAAAAATCATTAAGGTGGAGCAACTGAAGATTGCACCCCTCCTCAAACCGGTTCAATAGACCTCCTACAAATCAATGAATTCTGACACACAAATTCAAAAGAAATTGTATCAAGAAATATTGAATAGCACCATTGGATAATTAACTTCTAAAAGACCGGACTATGTCTTACCAAAACACTCCAAAAGACTAGATATAAGAGATTTTATAAAAATAAAGAAAGGTGATCCTACATGTCACCCCCTACTATATGACCTCCCACAAATCAATGAATTTTGACACAAATTTGAGAGACATTGTATCTAGAAATATTCAACAAGCATTGGATCATTAACCTCTAAAGGACCGGGACTATGCTTTTTGTTTTGGCACATACAAGTTGCTATATTGGCACCTTGCGGCGGTCCTCTCAAGTGAGAAGATTTTACAACAAGGGATTGAACCCGCAACCTCATGTCTTTGGGTATCTCACACTATAACCTAGGTAGTTTGGGGTCATCTTGGACCGATCGCGGCTATGTTTCACCAGATCACTCCAAAAGATTAGATGTAAGGGATATTATAAAATAAAGGGAGGTGACTTTATATATCACCCCCTACTATATGGTCCTATGTAAGTGGTCATGTGGACACTGATATAGTGACGGAAAGAAACAAACATTCTATTTTAGTTGTCCTCCTCTCGACGCCGGAATTCACTACACTAAACATCGCATTTAGTGTAGCGCCCAGTAAATGACTTGTAAATGCTATAAGTTTTTACTTTAAGTGAATATTTTTACCAACTATGTTGATGATGATCCTCTTATTTGAATACTATAGAGAGTTGTGCTCTTGGTAAAAATTGGCATCAAGAATAAAAACTTATAGCATTTACAAGTCATTTACTGGGCGCTACACTAAATGCGATGTTTAGTGTACTACTAGTCTTTATAAGTAATTGGGACCACATGCATATAGTGACTTGGCTTGAAAAAAGTGTGGTGGAACCACCAGTCAACTCTTTGGGAACTTGGAATACTTTGTAGGAGCTTTTGCTTGCATTGGGTAAAGCCCCATAGCATTGACTGCCAATACTCCTCATGCATTTCATTGGTACATAGAAAGAGTATATAAAACCAAAAAAAGTTCTATTTCTGTTCATAAGGGGCGGTTTACACTATAGACCAAGAGCCGTGACCAAGGAAAATGGATTAATTCCATGGTCACACTTCATGGTCACACTTCCTTGGTCACACTTCATAAAAATGTCATTTTCAAAGCCCTTGGGCCTCTCACTAAGTGTAAACCGAACTTGGACCGGGAGGAATGACCATGTACTAAAAAATGGGCATGCTGATTTTTTTAATGAATGCCTAAAAAGGGCAGTAGTGCCTAAAATAACAAAGAAAATAAAACAAGCCAAAAAGACCAAAAGGGTGGCCGCCATTGTATCTACAGTAACGTTGGGCCCCCTTCCCAAAAAAAAAACGACTTAAAAAATAATAAAACTGCATTTCAGGCCCATGGTCCCCTCGTTTCAGCAACGAGAGAACCCATTTAGCCTCTCTCACCGCAAAATCCGGGGGACCCTCCAACATTATCCATTAGGCCTATTTCTAGGCCTTTTGAGGACCTCAACTCCTTCGGTCACTTTTCTTTTTTCCTCCTAGTGTAACCCCAAGTCATCCCGGGACGAGTTGATGGAGCCAATCACAGATTTAAGAGGGTCATGGGACGAGTTTTTGGTCCGTAGTGTAAACCGCCCCTAAGAAGAACTCCTGTCTTTGAAAGAACTTGTTCATGGAAGTTCAATGTTGAGTGGCCATTGATGTGGAACCATTGAATTGTAACTTTATGCTTTAGTTTATACGGAATTTATTAATATCTGTGTTTTCAGCTTAGAAGTAAATAGTTAAAATACCTAATGATATCAGATATTCCCCGATTTTCATCTCAAATCATGTTATGCAGATATGAATCAGAGAGGATAGACTTTCAGGTGAAGATCCAAATCCATCATATTGTTGGTAAAAATCCAAATCCATCTTGTTCTTGGTTTTTCCATTATGCAAGCGACGTTGAATTGCTTGATTTCCGATGTTTATTTTGTTTTTGTTTTTTAGGGCACAAAACAAAATGAATTTTGATAGCAAAGAAAAGAAACTAGAGAAGAAAACGGTGTGCCACATGTGGCTGCGCACCCAGATCAGTCAAGATCACTACACTAAATATCACTTTTAGTGTAGTGGCATAAATAGTGTAATTATCTTTGTGCAATAGATGACATTCAATTTGGCGTTTGGGCAATTCCAGGGATGGTGTCCCACACTACTGCCAACTTTGACACCCTCCAGAGGGCTAAAAATTTGTTATTTTACCTTGAAAATTTGGGGAAAACATTATCTCTATGTTGAAAATATGCATTCCAAATTTCAAGTCTAGGGGACTTATAAAACAAAATATATTAAAGATTAACCACCATAAGGTAGTTCTAAGAAAAGTTTCACGGCTGCCAACATTGACACCCTCCACAAGGATTGAGGAAATGTTATTTGCCCATGGAATTTTTGGAGTGAAAACACCTTTATGTTGATTACATGTGTGGAAATTTTCAAGTCCAAAAAATGTACGAAAAAAATCACATCCCAAATCTACCAGCATGTGTAGTTGTGAGAAACAAAGGGAAAATCCATTTTACTACTTCCAACTTTGACAACCTCCTTAGGGCTGAGAGTTTGATATTTCAACATGAAATTTTTGACACATGGTAACCTTTATGTTGATAACATGTGGAAAAAATTTCAAGGCCACAAAATGTATCCCAAAGAAGATATTCAGAACCTACTAAACATGGGGGTTAGCTATGAGAAAAGTTTCACAGTTGCCCACTTTGACACCCTGTCGTACCACAAAATTTTTAAAATAAATTAGATAGGTAGTTTAGGGTGTTAAAGTTAAACTTGAAGCTTGGGCTAAGGCATCAATCTACACTAGGATTAGCCTCTAAGTAGAATTAGGGAAGGATGAGTAAGGGGTTATTCTAAAATCCTTATTAGGGCTAAAAGAGATCCCAGACCTAAGCCTAGACCCAATCTTAAAAACTCACTTAAGCCAGGATCACCTCAATCGGAGGCAATCCGGTTCCCCCAAGCTTGTGACGGAGCGCAAGGGCGGACCTCATGGCACCCAGCAGCTTCCACCGAGGCGGACCTCAGGAGCGCAAGGGCGGACCTCATGGCACCCTGCAGCTTCCACCGAGGCGGACCTCAGGAGGGCAAGGGCGGAACCGAGGAACCCCGAAGGGCGGAACTTCCGAGAGCTTACCAGGGAAGGCGGAAGGCTCAAGGCGGAATCCTGGGCACACCAAAAGGCTCAAGGCGGAACTTCGGGGAATGCGTACCAGCACAGGCCGAAGGCTAAAGGCGGAACTCCTGGGAACACGCACCGTGAAGGCGGACAGGCTGGTAACGAGACCCAAGGGTACCCCAACGAGGAAGGCGGAAGGCGGAGCCCCGCACACGCACCACCAAGGCAGACAGGAAGAAGGTGAAAGCCGGAAGGTTCACCACGAAGGAGGAAGGAGAATCCCGGACGCACACCACGAAGGCGGAACCCTGGAGAGTCCACCCAGGGTGCAACAGCGAAGAAAGCGGAGGGCGGAACTCCTGGGAACGCGCACTGCGAAGGTGGACAAGCTCAACACTAGACCCAGGTTGCACTAGCGAAGAAGGTGGAGGGCGGAACCCTGTTAAGTTCACCAAGGGCGGAGGTCAACTCCGGAGGAGCTTATCAACGATGGTGGACAGGAGGAAGGCGGAGCCCCGAACGCACACCACTAGGGCGGAAGGCTAAAGGCGGAACTTCCAAGTGCGCACCTACGAGGGAGAGCAGAACTCCCGAGAGCTTACCAGCATAGGTTGAAGGCAGAGGGCGGAGTCCCCAAAACGCGCACAATTGGACAGGAGCAAGGCGGAAGCTTGGAGGGTTCCCCAAGGGCGGAGAAGCACAGATCCGGCACGGTGGACTGGCTGAGCGCGAAGCCTGAAGGCGCACCAGCATAGGCGGAAGGCGGAGGGCGGAGCTCCCGAACCGTGCACTACTAAGGCAGACTAGAGGAAGGCGGAACTTCAGAGAGCTTACCAGCGTAGGCGGAAGGCGGAAGGCGGAGCTTCCGAACACGCAGCGCTAAGGTGGATAGGAGCAAGGCGGAAGCCTGGAGGGTTTCCCAAGGGCGAAGGAGCGCAGGTCCGGCACAGTGGACAAGGGGAAGGCGAAACTCCGGAACACGCACCACTAGGCAGGCAGGCGGAAGGCGGAACTTCCAAGCGCGCACCTGCGAGGGAGAGCAGAACTCTTGAGAGCTTACCAGCATAGGCTGAAGGCGGAGGGCGGAGTCCCGAAACGCGCACCACTGGACAGGAGCAAGGCGGAAGCCTAGAGGGTTCCCCAAGGGCGGAGGAGCGCAGATCCGGCACGGTGGACAGGCTGAGCGCGAAGCCTGAAGGCGCACCAGCATAGGCGGAAGGCGGAGGGCGGAGCTCCCGAACCGCGCACCACTAAGGCAGACTAGAGGAAGGCAGAACTTCAGAGAGCTTACCAGCGTAGGCGGAAGGCGGAAGGCGGAGCTCTCGAACACGTAGCGCTAAGGTGGATAGGAGCAAGGCGGAAGCCTGGAGGGTTCCCCAAGGGCGGAGGAGCGCAGGTCCGGCACGGTGGACATGAGGAAGGCGAAACTCGGGAACACGCACCTCTAGGCGGACAGGCTAAAGGCGGAACTTCTAAGCGCGCACCTGCGAGGGAGAGCAGAACTCCCAAGAGCTTACCAGCATAGGCGGGCAGGCGGAAGGCGGAACCCGGGAGGGAGCCACTGAACAAGAAAATAAGAGAGAAATGGCAACCGGTTCCTCCTCACACATGGCCATTTGCCCGGCCATCCCCAAGGATCCCCTTGAGCTCACGGAGCTCAAGGAGGACCTACTACGCATGGGTTGCCCTTCCCTCCTTGATTTTTGTTGGAGCTTTTGTGTTGAGTCCACCATACAGGAGATGCGGAGGAACCCACTACCTCAACCGGAGGAGGATAGCATCCGTGTTTGTCCTGATAGGTGGACCATGGGAAGGTGGCTAGAGGTATATGAGTTCCCAAGGCAAGGAGGAGGATGGACCAGTTTGAAGAAGGAGGAGTACGCCAAGGGGTGTTTCAGCACCAAGGACGCCAAGAACGGCTACTCATTACATGATTGCTCAGACCGGTGGGCCAAACGGGTCTTTGCCTTCCTCGTGCCCATCCTACACCCCGAGAAGCCCTCCCGAATCACGGTCACCCTTGCCAACACCATATATGGAGCTTTCCTGGGGGAGAGGATGGTGAATTGGGCCATTATCGTGAGAGAGGTGGTGCTCAGGTTGGTGAAGGGCATCAACAACGCCAAGAGATCTCCCATCTGCCCCTTCTTGATCCATCTCTATCATCACTTCAAGGATACCACCTCTGAGGAGGACATCGCATATGGGACCCAGCTCATGTTGAAGAAGTTCGAGGGGACCGAGTCGGAGCCTGAGCCAGGATCTGAAGGAGGTAGCAGTGCATCGCAGTCGGAGGAGGAGGCGTTACCACCGCCCACCACCAGAGGCAGAGACATGGAGGAGCCCCTGCCACTAGGACCCGTGCAGCCATCTCTGTTGCAGCCACTGGACCAGCACAACTCGGAGGTAAGACTTACCCGACCTCTGAGTTGATCGAGGCCCTTCGAGTGTATGTGGATGACGTAGATAGGACTTTGGGGCACGTTAGTGGTTTGGTGGGCAACCCTCCACGGGAGGGATTGATTGTTGCGGTCAAGGAGAGAGTTGGAGGGACGGGGGGCCTTCGCCTCATGGAGCAGAGGGTACACCGGCTCACCTTGGACGTGACGAAGATGAAGAGTAGGGCGTTGGAGGCAGAGGGGGCTTGCAAGGAGGCTCTCCTGCAAGCCAGTGCCTCGGCGGCAGCGTTACAACAGGTGGAGGACGCGTTACACTTTCGAGCAGATGCGGTTGCCAAGGCCAAGATGTTCGATGCCAAGCTGGAGAGAGATGGCCACATCTCCAGCAAACGGGTGATTGCTTTCATGGTAGAGCAGACCGTTAAGTTAGAGGAGGCTTATGCTAACATGAGGGTGTTGGTGGACAACCTCACCTACATCCTCCCCAAGGTTGGGGAGGATCTTGACAGTTCGGACAAGGATGTAGATTCGGAGTCCGATGCGGACTCGGGTGGGCAAGGTTTGGAGGGCCCAGACAAGTCAAAGGAGGTGGTTGATCTTGATAGCCCAGACCTCCCACCACGAGCTCTAGTGGTGGGAGTTGCTGCATGCCCTTCGCCTTCGGAGATCACCACTCAGGCACAGGGCGGTTGGAAGGAGGACACAGGTGTCACGGGGGAGCCTTCATCCAAGGTTGGTCCCCACACCCTCCCTCGTGGAGAACCCGTTCGCGACGCGCCATTCGTGGCGCCTTTGCCGGGTGTATCTCACCCGAGGAGGTCCACGAGTGAGAGCTCCGCTTACTTGCACCTTCCGGTATCCACGAAGGACAAGTCCGGACCCATTGCTGCGGAGAAGGTCTTCACCACGACTCCAAGCCCGATACCCGCCTTCACGACCCGACCCGAGCTTCACCCGAGCACCACTTCCGTGCTACTCACTCCGGGTAGCCTGAAAGCCTCTTTGACCTCGAGGGAGACCCTCCCTCGTGCGTCCGTGTCCGAACCGGCTTCCTCGTTGTCCGTAGATTTGTTATTTCCCTTGGCGACTCTTGCGAAGGCCGCCTCCAAGTCGACCTCAAGCCGAACTGCCAAGAAGCGGAAGAGGAAGGAAGAGAAGAGAAGACTTGAGGAGTCGACTTGGCAGTAGGGTCAGTATCTTAGTTTATAGGTCACTATTCATTCGCGGACTAGGCCCCGGTTTGACTTTGGAGTTTGACTTGTTTTGCCTTGGGAGTTGTGTTTTGATGCCTTTTGACTTGGCGTTGAGTTGGTGGGAGGACGGCTGCGCCGTCAAAGGTAGTTAATGCCACCTTGTTTAGTTAGATGGCATCTCGTGTTTTGGACGTTAGTATGTGTTTGCTGCAGTATAAGTGGGGAGCCTCTTGGCCCCTCTCTTCATTGCTTGTTGTGTGTATTTTGCTTTCAGTTTTAATTCTAAACCTACGCTCTCAGAAAACCTTCCATGGTTGGAGAGCTCGGATTGCATTCGTGATTGTGAGTACCATTTCAAGTAGTCCACTCCTCAAGTCTATACTAACCACCGAAGTTGTCGTTTCCTTGTTCCATCAAGTAGAGTTAGTCGTGTGGATGGGAATAACAGGTGAGATGGCTAGGGGGTTAGTCGGACGTGACTCTAACTCTAACTCGTGCAATTGTTTCCTTGTTCCATCAAGTAGGGTTAGTCTAGGTGGATGGGAATAACATGTGAGATTGTACGGGTTCAGGGAAGGACAAGGGGGGAGTGACCGGTGAGGGAGGAGTCTTGTTGCGCCTTGTGTGACCTATCGGTGGCGGATGTAGCCGGTTGTGAGGGCGTAGTCAGATTCCTGCTACACTAACCTTTGGTCGGATGGTTGAGTCGTAAGGAGCATTAACTTACCTTAAAACATTAAATCTAGTTTCAGTCTTCTCCTTTGTGCGGATGTCTATTGGTAAGGACTGATCCAAAAACCATGTGTTAAGGATTGAATAGGACCTGTTTAGATCCCTTGTGCGGATGTCTATGCGGATACAACTAGGACCTACTCTAACAGCTTGGGTTACCTTGAGGGAAGGACGGAAAGCTAACTAACCCCCCCTGTATGCGGATGTCTATTGAAGGTGAGGGAGGAAGGGCGTCGTCCTCTGAAGGAAAGGAGTAGAGTCTATGGTCCCTTGTGCGGATGTCTATGTGGACCCCCTAGATAAAGCTCTTTTAGCCATTTCGAGGTAAAGGAAGGACTACTAATTCAGATGGTAGGTAGGTAAAACTACGTGGCCGCCATGAGAATTACACAAGTCCTAGAGGCTAAGGGCCTAACCCCCCCCCTAACGGGGGAAATACAGTGAAATCACAACCATCCCAAATTAGAAGTAGGAGTCGATAGAATAGGAGGAAGGAAGGAAAGATGTTACTTGTGTCAAACCCCAAAATCTCTACGAGTCCACGGAGCAATCGTCCGTGGTGATATACCCCCCTTTCGGATGCTTATGATCTCCGGATGTCCATAGTGTACATGGGTGTATAGTTATTCCTCCCCCAAGGACTAAGTGGGTGTCCGCCGTGGGTATCTGCCGTGGGTATCTGCCGTGGGTTTCCGCCATGGGTTTCCGCCGTGGGAGAAAAGTCCTTCCCGTACGGTAAAAGCGAAGGGTGGTTGTAGATAAGACTAGACCGTATGGTCTAACCTTTCTTTTCTTTCTTATTTTGTATCTATTGTGGTATGTTTAGCATTGTATAGTTTTAGGACTGTTGTTAGTCGTTGTAGTTCTCGGTGATTCTCTGTGGGAACGAATACCTTAGGGTATCTTTGTGTTAAGATGTGAATACTTGCCAACACGTGCTACGACACACCCTCCCAAAAATTCAAAATTTATTTTTCCATGGAATTTTGGATATGAAGTCACCTTCACGTCAAATATAAGTGTGGAAAATTTCAAGTCCAAAAGATCTACACAAAAAAACATATACCAAGTCTACCAACATGTGTTGCTGTGAGAAGCAAAGGGGAAAGCTTACCACTACTTCCAACTTCAACACCCTTCCTAGGATTGAGTTTTTGTTGACACATAATGAAATTTTGGCAATAAAATCGTCTCTACTGTAGGTGAACCTCTAGTTTGGCGTTTATTAATTAGAAAAATATTTGCTAAATTAAGTGGAAAAATATTTTATGAAATTGCGGAAACTAGAAAAACTATATATTTATTGATTTTGTCCCATTGGAAGACATTAAAGGGGAGTGGGGCTTGGAAAAGCCTCTCTTCAAGGATGTGCATGCATGGAGGCTTTGATTTAGAATCACAAGGTCTTGGGTTCAAACCCCATGGTTGTCAAATGTGCTATATACAGTAATTTGTGATTTCTTGCCGATTTAAAAAAAATAAAAAAATTGGATGCCGAATGGCCTTTAGTCACTTTTATTAATTATTTGGCATGGAGGTGCCGAACTAGAGGTTCACCTACGGTATGTTGGTAACATGTGAGGTAGATTTCAAAGCCAAAAGATGTATATACAAAGAAAAAATTATTCCATATCTATGAACTCCATTTTTCCATCTGAGAATATTCCATTTTTATTCCATTTTTCCATATTTGTATATTCCAGATCATTTGGATTATATGGATCAGTGAACACAAATAGTGTAGTAGTTGGCATTTAGTGTATTGTTTTGTCACTACACTATTTGGCATTTGCCTACTTTGCAATTAGTGAATGGGTTTGTATTTAGTGTATACTACACTAAAAGTGGTATTTAGTGTATACTACACTAAAAGTGGTATTTAGTGTATACTACACTAAAAGTGATATTTAGTGTATTGGAACTCATTAAGTCAAGACACACGGTCACATGCCTCCTATACAATGCCTCATATTGACCCCCAATTGGTGTCAAAATGGGTGATAGCCTCGATCCTCTTCTGATCGGATTTGGCCATCTCAACGCACCCTCGATGTCCGTCAATCCTTGCCAAACGACTCTCAAAATTTTTGGGCGGTCCACCTGTGTTGGTTAAATACCTAGTCGTTTCTCACATTCCACATCATCCACTTCATGAACCCCTTGAGCAACAACCAAAACCTGCTCACCTCTATGAGTTTCTCGGAAAGCTTGGGAGCAAAGATGGATTGCTCAAGGTTCAGCTTGTTCCATCTCCGCCCATTAGGATTGTCGATAGCGTTGGGGACCTTCGTGACATAGTTCCAAGCCTCATTTGCAAGGTTACACTTCCAAAATTTGTGGGTGAATTCCGATATTTAACACATCTTCAACTTCATCTACATAACATTAATTAACCCTTGAAAGCACCATTTACTGTAAAAATTGGGGTTTCTACAATTTGGACGGGTTCTTATAATGTCAATTTTTAACAGTTCTCTTTGAGTTTTTTACTATAAATGAGCACTTCAAAATGTTTCATGGGAGTATACATATATAATTTTGGAATCCAACATTTAATTGGAAAACAAATTTGAAGTGCAAAATTTTTACACCAATTGGAGTTTTGGACACAATGCAAAAAACCTTTCATTTTCTATATATAGAAGAAAAAAAATTAAAACTTTGCACTCTTATTTTTCTACCTCAAGAAAATGTGGTAGTAAATTTTATGTTGACGGTTTGGATTATCTTTTAGAGAGTGAAATCACAAAAAATAAAAATGTATTTTGTGTGATTTTGGACCCCTAGTTGTTGCATAATTGTTTTGGATATGTTAACACTTTTGACTCACCTAAATGTTTTTTAGGGCAAGTATCTTACATCACGTTAAATGAGATGGTAAGGAATGGCAACTATGCATAGAGTAAAAATTTCATTTTATCAAATAATTTAGTGTGCAAAAAGACCTTTAAACTTGTCTTAAATGCTAAAATGTTCCAAAACGTGCTCTCAAAAGTGATATGAAAAATTTGATATGTTATTCTCGTAGTGCATAACAAGATCCTATGGTTAGAAGTAGAATGGAATTATTCTTTATAACCTTATGACATTGGTAGTGTGAACAATAGACTTGAACTTTTTTTCCCTTTAATCCTTTAAGGCTGATGAGCTTTTTTGGCCTGTAAGAATCTACTAGTGTTCTAGATCATGTAGAATGACATCTACGCACTTGGTACATTTCACCACAAAAATCTACAAACTCATTTAAGGGAAATCATTGTAGCTTGCCGATGCTTGCACCAACTGTCGTGGCAATGGTCTCAATAGATGCCCATCTTCCTCCACCTCTAAATCATGGTCTACTTTTTCCTTTGAGGTGGCCTGTAGAGCTTGCTGCAAAGGTTCTTGTGCCAAAACGACACATAAGGTAAGCCCCCCTAAAATCGACAAGTTAAGGAATGTGCATATTTGGACAGAGGAAATAATTATACTATTATTTTTCAGTGATAGCCAATAGAATTACAATTCCAACCCAAGTGATTTCATTTTTTTTGGATGAAAACTGAATTAGTTATGAATTTTCAAACTGTGCAGCCATGTTTAGTGGGTGGCCAGCAGTAGGTACCCCCCATAACCAACGACCAAAAGTAAGGGTCTTGACTAATAGCAAACCTCCATTTGGAGCTAAGTTGGTGGTAATGGGATGGAAGAGGGTTGGATATACCCCAATTTTATAGGCGTTGGCTATGGGTTTTTGTTGGTTATGGGGGGGCTTACCTTATATGGTCATTCAACCTCAAAGGATTAAACATGTTGTAGTTTGTTAGGGATCAACACTTGCAGCTGGGTGTAACATATAATAGTGAAGGAGAAATCTAAAAAATGAAATAAAAGTCAATGGCCCTATTGTAAACAATAACTTGTGGACTCATTAATAGCAAATGTGCCAATTCTAACTCCAAATGTGTGACTTTTCACTCATTTAAAATATGGTTGCTATTTCCTGTCTGTTGTGAAGAATTGCACTTTGACACCCTCTTTAAAAAGCCTTAGGGGCGGTTTACACTATGGACCACAAGAATTGACCAAGAGAAATCATTTATTTTTATGGTCACGGCTTTTAGTCTAGAGCCATGACCATGAAAAATCAAAAATAATTTTTTGAGTGTCTTTGTCACTTCTCATAGTGTAAAGTGGATTTGGAAAAAGTCAAGTATGGGCTTATTTTTTTTAATGTATATCTAAAAATCTAGGGAAAAAAAAAAAAGATAATAAATAAAACAAATTTCAGCCAATCACTGATTTTTAGCCCAATAGCCTCCTTGATTTCCATCAAGTCGACCTCTTTGCCTTGACCCAACGGAAAACCCGTTGAACCAAGAAACATTACCTACTCGACGGAAAATAACATACTTAGGTAACTTCAAACTCCGTGGTCAATCTACTTTTTGAAGGTAGTGTAAAGCAAACTTGGACTGGGACGACTTCCTCGGCCTGTCACAAATTTTAGAGGGCCGTGGTCAATCTCCATAGTCCATAGTGTGAACCGCCCCAGAGTGTTGAGCAAGGTGTTCAATCAAATACCTAATGAAGTTGAAACCTAGATAATATCCTATGGAACAAAACATTTTGAAAAATCACTGTCCTTTAGTTGCACGCATTGGAGGAATCCTTTAAATGTGCCCATTCACTAGAATTTGACTTAAGTAGTAGAAAAATCATTGAATTTTAATATACTATCATTTACCAAAAATAGAAAAAATAGTTACTACACATTTAACCCCTAAAGGACCGGGCCTTGTGCTTCACCAAAACCACAGAAAACTGCCACTTTGACATGAGATATTATTAGACTTATTCAAACATTTTAAAACTATTTTTAATTTTTGGATCTTCAAGAAAACTACTACAAAAGACACTCTAAGAACTTTGTAAACTTTGATCGTACGGATTGAAAGATATATGCATTTGAAGAGACCAAAATTGTTTTTTCCACCGTGCCCGGTAAGGGCCAACGTACTTTGACTCAAGATAATGGCATATTTTTCCACTACACATTGCATAAACTCAATGGATCTATGTTCTAACTTCTACCTTGTATGAGGTCATTGCATGCCAAAAAACACAAGTAATGGAGGTGTTTACAATAAAAAAAAATAATGGACTTGCAACAACTAGGGGTATAGAAAGTGGTCCTTCACCTAGGAAAGCAATTTTATTTTTAAAAAGAAAAACAATTATTGGATAAAAATTCCAAATAGTGAATAGAATTATCATGATTTCTTCTAACAATAGAAAAAAAATCCTCAATTTCTATGTGTTCTTAAGTGAAAACAATAAAGGTTGCCGAGAACTTTCCTTCACTACTATCCGCCTCAAAAAAGTGCAATAGTCAACTCTACAGTAGTTCTATTCATCTCTATAGTACCCTGCCTAGCTACCAAAAGAGTCAAGTTTTTTTTGTTCGAAGCACCACAACTTTCTCTTTGTAAGTCCAAAAAAAAGAAAAAAAAATTCCCGTTGAAGATAATCCGTATTTCTATTTTTGCTAAAAATTTCAAGAAGTTATCTTCAAAATGGATTTTTAGGAATCTGCCCCAATTTGATTTGTACCTCAAAGGTACAAATGGTCCTTTAGGGATTAATTAAAATATTATGATTTCTAGATTTTGATATTTCAATAAATCCATCAAATTTAAGTAAATTTCAACATACAATATGAGCACATAAATGATCTATAAAATCAATAGTTCAAGTTTCATGCTAAACACACCATAAAATCAATCAATAGAATCCTAATTTGGATTGTTTGAAGTATATCTTTTTGTTTTTGAAAAAATGTAGGTTTAACATGCAAACTACATGATAGCTAAAATTCATCAGAAATGTATGAAAAGGGTAGTTGGGACTTGGGGAACTTGTAGGAAGTAGGCACTTGAAGGACTTGTAGGAAGCAAGGACTTGGAAGACTTGTAGGAAGTAGCGACTTAGAGGACTTGAGAGAAGTAGGGCCTTGGGTGACTTGAGGGAAGTGGAGACGTAAGGAAATTGAGGGAAGTGTGGATTTGTGGGCTTAGGAAAGTGGGGACATGGGCAACTTGTGGGTAGTAGGGATTCGGTGGACTTGAAGGAAGTGGGGACTGCTCTTGCCTTGTTAAAAACGACAGGGATCTACACTTGGGTGGTATTTAGAAGATACCGGCAGTTGAAGTATACCCGTCGCTGATTATTATACATCGACCAAAGAGTAGCGACTCCATGCGTCACTTTGTCTCCATGCCCCACCACATCATTGGGACTTCCAGAACTTCCAATATTGGAAGTGAACTACACTTGTCTTTATATAAAATTAAATAATGTCTCGGATGTTCTCGGACAATTCCATACCGGAATCTATTGGATGAAGTATCAAACCCTAGAATGCAAAAGCACAAAAGAATGCGCTAGAGGATTGGAAGCGCTATAGGGACAAAAGCACTGGAAATACATAAGCGTTCAAGGAAGAGAAGCATTGGAGGGGGAAAGGAGGGAGAAGACTCATGGAACCTCAAATTGTTGCATAGACGAGCAAAGATAGTGTGGTAGTCGTTTGAGGAGTAGAGGGGATCGGAGTGCGACTCCATGCTAAGCATAGATCGAGGAAGCGACGCAGGCACAACAACTGGAAGAATCAAATTGAAATAAATAATGGTCATACAGGATGTTAGAGGTGGATGCGGCACAGATGTGGCGCTTTGAGGTGGAACAAATGCAACCAAACAATTGGTGTTGCAGTTACGGCGTCGAGGGTTTGAAGTGCAATTTACAAAACTGTAATGTTGAGCATTGGATGACGGAGCTGGGAACAATGTGCCGGTTGAGATCAATGGTTGGAGAGTTATTAATGTGTGTGGCAATTTCAAGATTGAGCTGAAGCGCGGTGAAGTGGCTACGGATAAAGAAGTTCAACCATCTTTGTTGCGCGGTAGGGACTTGCTGTGGAGGAAGAGAGAGGGAGATGATGTGAGCTCAATGGCAAGGATGTGCATTGTGAGACGGAGGTTGTTATGTTAGCGAAAGGTCATAGCACGGCGGTCTAGGTGAAGTAGCTGCCAGGGCAATTGGAAATTGTTGCTCAATGTGGGGGAGGCATGCAGTTAATGCACGTGGAGAAAGTCTAAGAGACTGCATGTTTGTGGTGTGGCCAACAAAAGCAATGCAATCTGTGGGTTACAAGATGCTGTTCGTTTGAGAAGAGCGTGCAAGGAACAACAACTTTGAATCGAGTTGCGGCGATAGGAGTGACTTGGCAAGAGTGGATTTGCTGAGAGAGAACTTGTGGTGAGGGATCGAGATTCATGTTCCAAGAAAGAAGACAACAATAAAACCCGCAATCCATGCTCTTCTAGAAAACCCTAAACAACTAGGACTTGAGAAATATCGGAAGTACAAAATGAGAAGCTTAAGGAACAAATCGATGTTCGCATCACGTTCACTTCACTTGAGACTACCCTTGCCCCATCAAGACAATGGGCATCTACTAGTACACTAGACATTTGAATTGTGTATCTCAGTATCTGGTGCTTTGATCCTAAGATTATTCATCAAAGCGGCTTCCGAGACAAATTGTTTAAATTGGATTTGCCTATTTACCCCGGTCGAGCGGTGCACCGAGCCGCAGGCTTGGCGGACATTCTGGGTATCGGCGGTTGGGTTCATCCATTCTACATTCATCCGGGATGATATCTCGTTACTTTTTTATTAGAGGACTTTGAAGGAGAGGTTTATTTTTTGACTTGGCGGGGCTTGGGAGAGGTGGGACAAAACCTGCCCCTATTTTTGTGTTGGAGTGGGGCCCTATTTGATCCATAAGGGGGCACCATAGGGTAATATGGGACAGAGGCCCCAATTTTGGCAAAAAGAATTCCAAAAAAAACCTCTAGGATCCTGAAACGGGTAGGGCCAGAAAAATGGAGCCACCCGAGGCTGAGGTTTGGTGCACCGCTCGACCAAGGTTAATAAGGAGATCTGTTTAAATCATTGGTTGGCACAAACACCAATTCACTACATGAGTAACACAATTAGTCCAAAAAGACCAGCTTACACCCAAAACCAAAAATGAATTTGAAACTTTTGTCTTCATTAGTAATTGACCCTTTTGAGGCCTAACAGGCTCACAAGGCCTAAGAGAATCTACAAGCGTATATACTGGATACATTTCATTGTGACTTCATTTCATGGAAATTAGTGTAGTTTCCCAATGCCTGCACCAATTGGAGGATAGAGAAATGCATTGGAAAGTTGTTGCAAAGATCATCGTGCGTTTTGCAAATTGCGACAACAACAACCAATCGTGGTAAAAGTTACAACATCCAAAGCACCAAAATTGACGCTCCTAGGATCTTGTAGGCCTTAAGATAATCCAAACCCATCACCGCCACCCTCCTATCACTACCACTCTATATTTGATCCCTATTCCACCCCATATCCACCCCATTTCCACCCATTCACTCTCTATCAGCTCCAAATTAAGACTTACTATTAGTCAAGACCCCTTACTGTTAGTTGGCACTAATGAGAGGTACCTAATGGGCAAAAACAGGCTAAACATGGCTTACCACTTTGAAAAATCATAACTAATTCACATTTCATTGGAAAAATATGAAATCATTCGGGTTGAGATTTCAATTGAATCTATTGGCTATCATTGAAAGATTAACCCCTAATGTACCAAGTGCCAGAAATGGGCTTTTTGAAAGTTCGGTCAGGTTCCTATGGTGTCAAATTCCAACGTGTCACTTTGAAATTTTTAATGTAGAAGGACATTACTAAGACCTTAGTGGAAGAACAAGTTTTTCCTAAATCCAACATATAATGAAAAAGTTATAAGGTTTTCAAATTTCAAATGGGGAGAGTGAGCACTCTGGCACCTCCAATTTTTTTTGCTAGGACACTCTATTGAATGTGAGATTTTCAATACGAGCAAGTAATATTTTTTCCCTTCATATTGTCCAAAAAATATTCTTTTCGTCTTTTCCACATAAAACTTAGAGATCTTCAAATTTTTTACTTTTTTTTTTCTGACAACTATACGTAGTGTAAATCTTCTTATTGACCATTTGGATTATCAATTCAAAACATATTAATTTCAGAAAAAATTAAAACGCAAATTGGCAAATTTTGAACTTCCACTCTTTGCACAGTTGTTTAAAATATGCTACACCCCTCCTCTACCCCTAAAATTTGATGTATAAGGAACTAACATCATGCAAAATAGGATGGTAATGGATTTAGACCTTGTGTAGTGCAAAAATTTTACACCAAGTGAAGTCAACGTGTGCTGATCCACTAAAAGCTGGGAAGAAAATGAACCATTTGTTTGACTTTAAACACTATAATCTTCAATCCATGCGGTCAAAGTATATGAAAATTTGTGAGTATGTTACTTATTAATTTGTATGTGAGATCCTATGGTCAAAACTAAAAATGAAAGTATTTGTTTCCTTCTTAATTCATTGCACTAGAATTCAACAATTTTGAAGTGTTTTTGGTGTGAAAGTGTAACGGTACCGTAGGGGTTAATTTATGATTATATGGGTTCTCCTAATATGCACATAGCTTAATATGTCGGTCATCCGGGGTATACCTTAACCCTTTAAAGCCGGACCTGCTCCAAATACACCCATGATCGACCCTATTTGGGCTCTCTCGGCCTCAAAGGGTTAAAACGGGCTTTTTGGGCTTCATGTGGAGCGCAGTCCATGCCCAACAAGTTGCCAAGATTTGGCAACCATTAGACCACAAAATCTAGGAATCGCTAGATCTTGGGTGATCTTGGGTGATCTGATGACTTCCCTCACCATAAACAAGTCATAAATACTGATCAATCACCACATGACCTGCAGCAAAAACCATGGCAATCTTTTCATGGAACAATAGCCTGAATCTGCACAACACATAATCTAAAGTTGGACTTAAATTGAATACTGAAAAACAAGCAGTGGAATGAAAACGGTATGAAACCATCATCCACCCTCCCCTGCGGAGTTCATTCCAGTTTCATAAAGTCAGCTCAAGTCATGACTATGATGATGTTTCTGGTTGTAGAATTTGCTCTGCTGTGTTGGTGTGTTCTGCCTTCAGAAGCAGGCAGAGCAATGCTCACACCCAGTTCACACAAAGATTACACTACCACTCCTCCCACACACTCTTCTCCTCCAACTTCTTACTCTCCTCCTCCAACTTCCTACTCTCCTCCTCCAACTCCTTACTCACCTCCTCCAACTTCTTACTCTCCTACTTACTCACCTCCAACTTCTTACTCTCCTACTTACTCACCTCCAACTTCGTACTCTCCTCCTCCCACTTCATACTCTCCTACTTACTCACCTCCAACTTCTTACTCTCCTCCTCCAACTTCTTACTCCCCTCCCCCAACTTCTTACTCCCCTCCCCCAACTTCTTACTCTTCTCCTCCAACTTCTTACTCTCCTCCTCCAATTTCTTACTCTCCACCTCCAACTTCATACTCTCCTCCTCCAACTTCTTACTCTCCTCCTCCAACTTCTTACTCCCCTCCCCCAACTTCTTACTCCCCTCCCCCAACTTCTTACTCTTCTCCTCCAACTTCTTACTCTCCTCCTCCAATTTCTTACTCTCCACCTCCAACTTCATACTCTCCTCCTCCAACTTCTTACTCTCCTCCTCCAACTTCATACTCTCCTCCTCCAACTTCTTACTCTCCTCCCACTTCAAAATCTCCTCCCCGAAATTCCAGCCCAGCTCCACCTCCAGAAGAATATGAGGATTCACAGAAGAGAAGTTGCCCCTTCTTGTCTGCATGACATGAACTAAGGTAACGACTCCCCAATTTCAGAGTTTCATTCACTACACTGTTGACAAATTGTTTCATCTTTCTAGGTGCGTAGTCTGAAATTGGACCATTGCACATGTATGTGATTGTGCACATACAATTAGTTAATGTCATATGCCTAGTTGAGTAGAGAATGTGGTCATTGAATTGTACACATGATATGCAAGCTTGGAATATTACAGTGGTCATGGCCTTCTTGCCATATTGGTTACGATATGAGCTTGTGACAGGTTTTCATGGTTTATCCCAAACTAGGATTGGCCAATGTAACCAATGTGGCTATTTTGTTGTGACCTGCAGAATGGCACCTTCATGGATGGCAACATCTGAAGCTGTTGGAGAAGTTAATCTGGGAGCTGGTCAAAGAGTCACGGTTTGACAATTTTACAGTGTTGTAGGTGAATCTTTAGTGTGGAGTAGGTTGTTCTGGGTCACCAACTCTTCATGAAGAAGCTACTAGTTTGCTCTGTGTTTCATGTTAAAGTTTGAAGCACGGTCAAAAAGCATTGATGTGTATGGTGATGAGTGGCAATTAACAAAAAATAATTATGCATTTTGAGCAACAAGTTCTACTTCAAGATCATGGCAGCTTGAAAAAGATGCGAGGGTGTCACTCTTAAAAAGGGTCAAGCTCAGGCATACACTTTATCTGGATTGAATGCTTTTACGCAAACAGTTTACTAATTAGTTATAAACATGAGAGATAGATGAACAAAGTGTTCGATTGTGAATCCCCGCTAAACGTATGCGCGGCTCTATAAGACATGGGTGAGCTGAAAAGAAGTACTCCCTTCCAAGGATAAGCACCAACACTTCACCTCCTCGTCACGCTATCACTGTCGCTCACCGAAGCATACTTGGACCCCAGATGTTGCACTCTCCTCTTTGAAATACTACTCCCATAAACCTTCGGAGGAGAGGCATTATGTGCAGATAACTCACTCATATTATGAACACGTTGGTCAGTCTCGCCCTTCACCCAAGTGTTGAACGAGAGGCTGTTACGGCGCCTTGCTCTCGTGGTCTCAGCCTGTACTACTTTGGTTGAGGCAGCTGGCTTACTTTTACAACGTTTTCTTCGAGGAGGCGCAACGCACTGGGGCTGCACCGTCATGAGGAAACAGAGGTTGCTCATCTTGGAGCCATGTGTTGGCTCGTGGGGCTTGCGGAGGGCCACCTTGATGCCCACTGCGTTGGTTCGTCGGCATGAGCCGAAGAGTGATCTCTTCCCTGGTAAGATGAGGTTGCAGAGCCTGGAACTGGTCGATGACGTTGTAGCTGTGTGCTTTGTTGGCCAGGCCATGAAGAGCTTTGCGAGGATGTCGCGAGAACGGCGAGTGCCGCTGCTGCTGCTGCCAGCTTTGTTCCAAGCGTAGTCGAACACGGAGAGGAGCTCTGATTCCACTTGCTCAGCAACCACCTTGCTATCCGTCTGTCAAAACAACATGGAAACAGATTGTTTTTTGTGAAAAACAGACTGGTTTTTGTGACTGAATTCATCGTTTTTATGAGCTAGAAATTGCGCGGCATTGATTAGATTGGTTCTTACATGTGCCCATCGAAAGGCAATGGAGCTGCCGAGAGCGAAGACCTCGGAGAACAGACGCGGCCCACTTCCAGATGAAGGTTTTGCAGCTGATGTATTTCCCTTAAATCCATTTCGTGGACTATTCAGATCCCCTTGGTGTAGTTTGGGAGATCTGTAAGAGAATTTGTTCAAAGTCAGTCACTCTCAAGCCTGCCCAGTCTATCCTAATTTGGGTGAATTGCCTGAAAAGAACCATGAAAGGGGGGCGGTTATCAAGCTGCTAATTGCGTGCTATCTCTAATCATGTGATAATACTAACATAAAGAGCCTGGTTAGAATACACAAACGGTATTAGACACTTTCAACTATTGCAGCTAAAAGGTACGAATGGCGCCAAAGATAGCCAGTCAACAATACATGATGAAAACCACAACGTTGGAAGAGAAGCCACGTGGTTTGAACCAAGTTTCCACTATTTCATAACAACATAACTTCTAAAGTGGTTCTTCTGATGTGATGTATCCATGCTGGCTTTGTTCCATACCTTGGACTGGCATGCTCCAATTGGCCGTACTTCTGGAGGCGCTGCCGGACGTTGGCGGCTTGGCCTATGTACACAGGAATGACGTCCTCCCTCTTCAAAGCGCGACTAGCGTTGTTGGGATCAGACAGCTTGGACCAGGATGGAGCCGTCACTCCCAGCTCAAAAACGCCGGGCCCTGCAGACTGAGCACCAGCAGCCGGCAAGTTCTGCACATGGTGCTTGTATGAACTAACCTTTGTTTCTGCAGAATTCATCCTGTGGTCGGTCGAATCTGATGGACCCATGAGAATCTGCACATGTATTCCGCTTCATGAATGGCCAAGAAAAGCACACGTTTGCCAGAAAGGTGAAAGGGGATGAAGTAGTCTACACTCACAAGCACTCTTGGGGCTGTTTGCCTGAAAGGTGAAAGGGGATGAAGTAGTCTACACTCACTATGCACAAGAAGTTTTCCACACTTTTTCCAACACTTCACTCAAAAAGTGTCAAAAACAGCCCCATTTGTACGAGTGCAGCTACTTTACCAAAAATCAATTCTACTGGGAAGACTACCAAGGCAAGGGCCCCACCATGCTCATTTCCAAGTGCAGAAATTAGTATGACCATTTCCACTGTAGCTCCTAGAATTCTCCCTCTCGTATGCAAAATATCCAAACTCATAATCGAAGACACATGTCTAGAGCTACACATGACCTGGCATTTACGAGATGGTAGTCTTCAGCTTAGAGGTGAATTACGGCAAAGAGAAGCACGTAAGGAACGTTGAAACTAAATTTGGTTTGAACCACACTAGAAACGCGGCTTCTCTTCTAAATAACGTGGTTTTCTTCAGGCGATTCTGCCATTGAACAAATTTGAACAAGGAGTTGTCAAGTGTCTATCTTACCTTCCATTTGGAGAAGAGTTTGTCATGTTTGACAAACTGGCAATCCTCTCGCCGCAAGCGTCCCAGCTTCCACCCACACCGCTGCTGCACTAACAAGTCGTCCGACGCCTCGGTCATGCATCCAAGCCCCATCAATCCAGCTGCCTCAGCTCCGGCTTCACAGCTAATTTGACCTCACATACTATCCCTCTACTCAGAGATCGCGAGAACAAACTCACTCTGGAAAAACCACCAACATGGATCGATGCTAGTACTGATTGATGGAGAGCCTGCAAACTCTCTTCAGGCTAGTAATGTCTAGAGAGAGATCAGTCAACTCATTCTCCCACTACTTTTCCCTGCATAATGTATCAACAAACCTTCCCTCACACTGGTTTTTCACTACAGACGTCTAAGTTTTCTCCACGTCCTCTACATGCAGTGAGAATACTAGCGATTCAGGCTCAGACTCTAGAGTGCCTCTCTCAGGTCACTTATAAGCATTCTGTTGTGATGATTTCCACCATCATTTGAGAAGCCCGGAAAAGCAGGATAAAGCTCACGCCGAAAAGAGTGGAGGGACAAAAAGAGTATACAGAGACAAAGCTAATATTATATTGAGAATTATCAACCCTCCAAGGATGAGCTTGCCATAGTTCTTTCAGGAGAGTAAGGTTGGATGACCTATAACCACCAACTTAAGCTTGCTGACCTATTTATAGTGTTTGTATACGTGGTAAGAATTCTTTTGGGAATTCAAAATAGGATTTCATGAATATTGCAATTGTCGTGACCATTTATTTCTTCATATTGAAATTGCTACAAATTTTCAAAGTGGATAGTAAGCCGTGACGCATTCTCGACATACAAAACTCTCTACTTCCACAATAAGTTGTGCTAATGACCACTTGTGCAAGAGACTAAAAACCGAGAGCTTTGAACCAATTATAAACTGACACCCAATCATAACAAACTTCCTAAAATTTCGGAAATGGGGTGGGCGGCTGGTTGTTTTGGCCCACATAAGATTGTTGATTCTGGGGTTGGTGGTGGTGATAGGTTATCCAACCTTAGTAGCAGATGCCTTGCCGCGAAGCCGTCCGAGTTAACCTTGCAGTCCTCAATGTGTGCCCACAACTCCTTTCCTGATTTTGTTTCTGCAAGCTCAATTGTACAATTCAGCCATTTTTGTGACCGGCGAATGCCGCCTATCGTCCTTAACCCTTAAACATTAGAAGGTGCCATTGGTGACCAGGTAAGGTGTTGTATTTTGATAAAGTTTTGTTATTGAAATGACCTCCGAATGAAAGATGTTAGTTGAAGAATATTTGATCCAAGGGTGTGAGTCTTTCTAAACTTTAATGTGTTTTCTGTAGTTTACAAAGTAAAATACGTAATTGTATATACAGACGTTTAAGGGTTGATCTGTTGTCTTGCTGCATGCTTGCTTTGCTTATTATTATGTGAACATGTTCATGCAACATGGCAGAGTGTGGTCCTGGACATGATCCTTCTTTCCTGGTTAAAAGGTGGTTTAAAAGACTTGCATTACCATAAAACCGTGGGTAACTTCATTTTGGGGTTGCGTTGCTGCCATCCAAAGTGCTTTGGGAGACACTTTGGGATTGAGTCAAATGGGAGCCTGGTTGTACAACTAGAGCATCTCACACTTGTGGTGCCATGTCACTTGCGGTCAACTAGAGGCGACTCGAAGTTGAAAGAGGTGGAGACATTTTTATGTGGACCCCCAGAGGAAGGATGTGGACCAATTCATTCCACTCCAATTGGCAGCCTGGCTTGATGTGGTGATTGACTTCACCATGTCGTCGATGTTGGATGTGGCATACTATATCTCTACTCATCAAAATATCATTACCTTATCCAGCGCAGTGGTCACTTTCGGCACCTCTCTGTCAGATGAATTATTTTTCTTTCACACAAATATTTGGGCACTATGGGTAACATCTAAGTATCACATGGGTATTACCTAGGCATTCTATGAGTAGCACCTTGCCTTTACATGGGTAATCACTTAGACCAAAAAAAAAATTCCAATTTTTTTGACAACTCTCTATTTTGGATCAATTATGTACAAAAGCGACCACAACATAGGATAGCTTCTAAAGGACCAAAGCATTTTGGAGGAATCTCTACTCAATTGATTAAAACCTGCCTCGATAATTTTTTGGAGATTGTAACCAAAGGATTTTCTTTTGAACTTATATGAGATTATGCAGAGAGTTGTAGTTATATCTATAGGTACAAAATCACTACTAGAAATAGAGGGATAAATAACTACAATACAAATAACTAGCCAACAAAAAATTACTCTATAGTTACTCTGGCTGCAAAACTGCCCAAGTAATTTTGTAGTTATTGAATTTTTGTGGGCATGGCGGGATGAAAGCCACATGACTTCCTATATCATTTGTGTTGTCATCCCTAGGTTTTCATCCAAGTACTGTCCGGTAGAGCTAATGTGGCAAGTACATTGGTGACGTGGATTATGCCTTAGTAATGCATTCGTAATACATTCAAGAATAACTTTTGTATAATTGTAAAATAAATCGGGCAATTGTATATTTTATAACTAAAAAATAATTTGTGGATATTTTTACCTAAATTGATGGTATGGATGTCTACCTATTTTTGTTCGGCAGTGCTGATGTGGCAAGTACGTTGTGACGTGGATTATGCTTTAGTAATTCATTTGTAATATATTCAAGAATAACTACTATACAACTTATTACTATGTAAAATAGCTCAAGCAGGTTCATAATTTATAACTAAAAAATAACTTGTGGATAATATTACATAATTGATGACTAGGGCTGTCAGCCTGTCATAACGAGCGGGTTAGGGTCATCGGACGTGACGGGCGGATGGTCCAAGCAACTTTTATTTTGTAGGCCTTGTAATTTTTCCAAGGTAAGAAAATTTTATTGTAAATGACACATCGGAATGTGATGTGTCAGTCCATGCTGGAACCAGGGCACGAACTTGGAGGCCTAGTAGAAACAAAAGGCTTAGGCGCGGACATTAGTGTTTAAACGGGAATGTCTGCCTTAGGTCCAGTGTTTAAGGTTTTGGGGTTCAACCGTTTGATTGCACTTACAAATGTCTTCAACATGCACAAGAAATATAAAAACCATCTAAACTTTCATTTATTACTCTGAATAAATATTCTTCATATAGATATCTTGTCAATTTTGTTTATAACTTGAACCAATCCAAAAAGGTAATGGACATTTGTATTTGGAATATTTGAGAAACAAATCATGACATGCATACTTTGTTCAATACCAAATTTTTTCAATGTTAATTTTCCATGAACTCTATTTTCTTGAAATTTGCAATTTAGGAGCATAAAAGGAGATTGTTTGAATTTCTTTTTCAAATAGGACCTAAATTATTTTTTAAACACATGATAAGACTTTTATATGTATTTTTATGAAAGTCTTCTAAAGTTTGGATTTTAAATTCTTGGATAGTGAAAAAAATTTAATCCACTTTGTATGTTTTTCAAATTTTATATTCCCCTTATCACATATAGGACACTGGGTTGGATTTGGATAATCCAAAAAAAATTCACATACTTTATGACAATAATGAAGTATAATATTTTGTTTATTTAATATATCATATAATGTTTTTAATTAAAAATTAAAAAGTGAAAAAATGGAGATCTCTATGTTTTATGTTGAAAAGATGAAGTTCTTTTCCTCCT
The DNA here is from genome assembly GCA_963971425.1 of Bryoerythrophyllum caledonicum. Taxonomy (NCBI): domain Eukaryota; kingdom Viridiplantae; phylum Streptophyta; class Bryopsida; order Pottiales; family Pottiaceae; genus Bryoerythrophyllum; species Bryoerythrophyllum caledonicum. The sequence continues at coordinate 8,489,166 of OZ020517.1, read as the reverse complement.
TGCCTAAAATGTGTGAAAATATTTGACTTGGATTCGAATGTTTCTTTACACTTCAGGCAAGAATTTTTTTGACGTCTTCAAAGAAAATATTCTCTACATGTACAAAAAATCTAAGTCTCAATAGAAACTTCTAGCAAATTTCTAGCAATATAAAACACAATTATAAACTTATTTTTTCATTTTATTTCTATACAGAATAACAAGAGAGCTTTATATGGTTTGTATTTCATTATTTTCCTAAATAAAAATAATTTTGAAGGTATTTTGTACTATTCAATTTGTACATGTAAAATGTGAAAGTCAATTTCTTTACATTTACCATATGCAGTGGTCACTTTCAAGACCTCTTTGTTGAAAGAATTATTTTTCTTCGAGGTACTGATTCAGACACAATGGATATCACCTAAGTATTACACGGGTATCACTTATGCATCATACACATAGCACCTTGACATTACATGGGACCATGGATAATCACCTAAGTATTACACGGGTATCAAATTATGTACAAAAGTGACCACGGTGTAGGGTAATTGGAAACTCTTACATTCCCTTTTTATTGGTCTTTGAATATATAGTCGATTTGAAACATAGAAAAGTTATTTTTATACCAATGTTAAATGGTTTTCATTTTATTCGTAGTCTCCTAACACCTGCAATACTTTTAAAAAAATTGAACCTCTTCATTTCCCTTGTTAACATTGGATTCATTCTTAGTGACTTACATGAGCCCAGAAAAGTATGGGGAGATATTAGAGATGTTTTTTTTCAAGAGCTTTTGGTTAGAGGTCCAATGTTAAAAGGTAAGCTACTCCATAACCAACCAAAACCCATAGCCAACCCTCTTCCATCCAACTCAATTCCAAATAGAGATTTGCTTTTTGTCAAGATCCTTATTTTTTGGTCGTTGGTAATTTTTTTGATAGGGGCAACCAAGTGTAAGTGTACTCTCTTCATGAAGAGAGGAAGTAGATATCCATTGTCAACCGGGTAGAAGAACATGTATCAAGCCCTTACAATGCGTCGGAATGCTACCGGAGTGACCACTTCACGAATCCTCGGTTGAGAAGGGCAATTGAGTTTTGAAACCCAATGCTTTAGCCCAACAGACGTGAAAGGGTCACGGCCCGGTTGGCCACCGCCTACATTGAAGTGTTTTTTGAAGAATCTTCCCCGGATTAGATATCTTTGTTGGTTGATGCAATTTTGCCTCAACTCCGGGCAATTCAACAAGGTGGATCCCCCAAGACATTGTTGACCCCTTATCTCATGCATATGTATAAGCACCACCATTGTCTAGAACCGGAAGAGAAGAAGATGTGGAGACAGGGGATGTCTTCTCCAGATTACCCTTTATGGGATCTTCCTCAACAACCGGAGTCCCGGTTGGCGTTATAGACAGCTCCAAGGGAAGCTTCTTCATCTCAAGCAATCTCGATTTAGGGAAGGACCTCCCGATCTTACTGGGAGAAACCACCATAACCGCCCGGGGCATCCAAGAAACTCACTCTTGTGGAGAACATATTTAAGTTCTTCTAGGAGGTGACCCAAGAGATGCAAGAGATGGAAATAGAAGCAATGGAGACAAGAGGTCTCTAAAGGATTCTCCGGATGATTTTTGAAGTGGAGGACAACTGCGACATCTTACGTGCGACCTGGGAGAAAGTGGAGCTAGTGGCCAAGGTAAAAAGTGATCTCCGGGCCACCCAGAAGGAGCTCCATGATTCATAGACTACGTCCTAAGAGACTATCATGACGTTGACCAAGATGCTTGCCGATCGACCGAGTACCACCACACCGTTGCAAGATCAGAGTCCGCCTCGGAAGAAGAGAAAATTTGTCTATGACAAATCTCCCTCTTCGGAGGAGGATGACCCACCCACTCAAACACCGGTGAGTTAGGTGGATTCTTGTGTGAAGGTTTATGAGAGGAAACGAGGCCTCCTAGTAAACTCTACCGGGAAGGAACCGGTTGACCTCTTTTCCTTACTACCGGATTCTTTGATGGAGTCTTCAGTTGCCATACTTGTTGATCTCAAGGAGGCTACTCGTGTATCTATAGATACATCTCACCTACCGGTATACTCCCAATCCACCGGTAGACCTCCCGGTTGAGACATCCAACCTTCCTATGGATTCTCTTGACCATGTAGGTACTTCCAACCTTCTTGACAATCCCTATATGGATCAATCGGATGAGTCTTCCGGTTGAGCCTTTGTTATATGTTATGTGTTATTGTTATCCCAGAGGTTGATGATATGTTGTTAAAGTTGCTAGATTTAAACACTAGGGTGAGAGTAGTGATGTTGATGGGGCCCCATTGAGCACTCGGTCTCTACCACTTGAGTGGTTGCTCCGGCTACTTACTTTTGTTAGGGAAAAGTTCACCAATTCCAGGATTGGGAGTCTTCCGATTAACTGCTCTACCGGTAATCCGTCGGTGACTAGGCTACCCTTGATTTTAGGATCTAGATGCCATTTTGTCCTTTTGTGGATCTACTTTTGGAAGATAACTATTGACTTTAGTGCACTCTTTAGATGCCATTTCCACATTCTGGGGATCTAGTTTTGGAGGGTAGCTAGTAGCTTTTGTATACTTAAGGAGCCTTGGGCTATTGTGATAAGTATTCTTCTCTTTATTGATTTGCTCGTGTCTTGCCTTTATTGTTTGTGTCTAGAGTCTTTGTTGAGCTTGTGTAAATAGACCGAGAGAGAGTTGAGTCCTCCTAGTGTGTCTTTGTTAGGTGTGTAAGGTTGTGACTTGTTGTGTGTGTAGAGACTTCCCGAGGGTGTAGGATATCCAAGGTAGAGAGGTGGAATAAGATCTAGGATCTATACTCCAGACCCTTTACTAGTGGGACCGGGAACAATTGCTTTATTGGATGGGATCCAAAAAGCCCACGGCTATTCATGATAGCCTCCTTTAAGTAGAAAGTGTTTGGATTGGTGGGGAGGAGGGGTGATATCCCTCCTCTTGGTACATAGGTAGAGATCTTGGCTAAGCATGAGTTCGGAAAATCCGGGGTTTCTACCCTTGTAGTAAACGAGTTCCGACGATCGCCGTGGAAGGTTGTCTTGTGCATATGATTTTCTTAGCACTAACTTGTTGTGATTCTTGTATCTTCTTTGTTTTGATTCATTGGGTGTGGTTGTAGTTGAAATCCGGGCTTGCGTGATCGGTTCATTGGGACAAATTTCCGGTAGATTGTGAAGACTTGTAAATTGGCTGCAAGTTTTTTAACTCTTTCAAGGTGTAGAGTTGAATTGTGGATATTGTGGCCTTTGGACTACGAGAACAGAGGGCAATGACTTTCTGAGTACTGTAAAAACTTACCGGAAAACTAGTGTGACGCTCAACAGAGTTTAATTGAAACACTTGTGGTTACTTGTGACCGGTTACTAAGGTATCGGGGAACCCATCCTCCGGGATGTGCTGAGGTATTAAGTGTGAAGTATTGTTAAGATTTAAAGAGTTTGATGCACGATAAAAATCCCTAGAAACGATCTGGTTAGGTGGGCTCGCTTAAGGTTAATTTCGGTTAACTTTGAGAATTACAAACCACTAGACTACGATAGGTGGCGGAGATCGCTGCATGACAATTGCAAGGTTGAAATCAAATCAATGTTTGTTCGTTGTTTGTACTTTGTAGCGCGCTTTGCTGCTCATTGAAGCTACCTTCCTTTCATTGTAGATTGTAATTATTGCTCAACGCTTGTACTTTCTTTGCTCCTAATTGGTACTCCTTCTTTGTGTTTCCTTCGCTTCCAATTGCATCTTCTAATTTATTGCTCGCAATTGTTGGTGCCTAACGGTTGATTGACAGTTCTTGGTTTAGGGTTTGTTTTTCAGGAATTTTTGTGTGGTGCATTTCCTGAAGTTTCGTCATTGTTCAATTCAAACTTTGTCACAATGTTTTCACGGTGTGTTCCTCATCACTACTATGCACGAATTCAGAGTACATGGTCCACTTCGTCGTGTAGTTTGTCATTGCAGGGTGTCAGTTCAATTGCTTCAAGTTCTCCATCTATTATGTTGTGTTGGTCCGTGCCAGGTTCCACTATGTCTGCAGGTCTGTTTGAGTCACATAATGGTGGCATATTTGTCTGTAATAATCCACAAAAAAAAGTCAAAATCTGATGTGAATTGCCGTAGGTCTAACCTCACAGTTTGGCTAATTGAAGACTCCATTACATCACGTGTTCTATGTAATTGTACAAACACCGTTGAAGTGGTAGAGAGTGTATCATTGCCAACCGATTGCTCCACTCTTGCTCCACCTCTATTTGCATTGAGGGAGAAAGGTAAGACCCCTATAGTGTACGAGAAGTGGAACGATGAGGATGAGGAGCCTAAAGGTTCACAGTAGGCTTCAAAGAAATCAAAGATGTCATACGAGCAACCTTTTTTTTTTCAAATCAAGGGGATAGCCACAGTGGCTGCGTGGAATTATATTAGGCAACCAATTTGGCTTATGCTGTGTTTAAAGGGCAAAAAGTTGTGGCAAAAAAAAAAACCTACGAAGCAAATAGGCACCATAGAAAAAAATGGAAACAAAAACATTGACGATAATTTCTTGTGAGCCAAATTTTTTTAAGGCGATGCAAGAATCAAACATGGTGCAAATAGGCCATGGGGAGTTTTATTACATGGACTAATGGGCGACCGAATTTATGAAGTGGCAGGTAATTGGCTCTAATGGCAAAAATTACTTAGCACTTATTTATTCAACTAATTACAGCTGATTACAGGGTTTGAAGTTGAAATGAGCTCATTACAGGTGATTAAAGTGTTCATAGCTAATTTCAGCTTATTTCAGTGATTACAACTGATATCACCTGTAATCAGCTCATTTCAGCACATTAAAACTCATTTCAAAGGAAAAGAAAGAAACTTGTGTCCTTGGCAAGTAAATGGACATGCCTACAAACAAAAAGTGAGCACTCATTGGCCTCAATGACTCAAGAAAGAAAATGTCACAAAAATAATTTCAGGAAAGCGGTCGACTAATGGCTTGTTGGACTGGGCCAGACGCCAAATGCGTGTAAGGGGATTGACATCAATCGGCAGCTCACACACGGAGCGGAAGTTGTTGCTCATGAAAAGCTTGAACATACTTTGTTCAGCATCAAGATTATAACCATCCAAAAGCGCCGGCACTACCTTCTTCCTTGCAGCTGCACCTCCAATCTTGAGCTCCTTCGATTCACAAAAATGCCTCTTGATTGCTTCAAGGTGGATAGGGAAAGTATCCAACGCATCGGAGTGTGCCTAGTATTGAAGGTAGACAATACCAAAAGCATTCAAAATCTCCACAGAAGGAAATCAACGCCGAAGCTCCTCATTGAGATGCACAACAACAGCTGTAAATGAGGCAAAAACTAATTAACCAAAGAGATTGTGCAAAAAACCATTATAAAAAATTAAACATAAATTGTGAGATGCTTTACCTTTGCACTGTTGCTTGATGTCAAGAGCCATCCCAGCAAAGGCTGCACGATCAACAACCCTGTTGTTGTGGACATGGGTTCTTCAATGTGGCAAAGTTTCCACATCAAACGCTCTTCTTGAGTGTTAACATCTACATCCCAATGCATAAACACATCCCAATGAGATAAGTCCATGAGTGAACGGAATCCTATGAACTCATCAGTGAGAAATGCCGTGGCAGTGTCAATATAGAGCGTCCACTACAACAAAACATGCACTTTGGGGGGCAACTTTGGGGGTGGAACCCCTCTTTGTCCCAGCTCCCAATAGTCATTTGCAACCGGAACCAATGGAAATGGGGCAATGGGAAAGAAACTCAACATTCCATTGGTTCCAATTGCAAATGACTATTAGGAGATGGGACGAAGGAGGGTTCCACCCCCAAAGTTGGCCCCCAAAGTGCATGTTCTGTTGTAGTGGTCAACAACTGGGACTCGCAATATCCTAGCGCTGCCACAAAGTCTTGGATAAAAACATTTTGCTTTTGTGCAAATGTCACAAGGACATCGATCGTCTCTATGAGAGGGATCATAGCCACCATGCTCAACAAAACCTTCAAGTCTCGGAGATCTTCAAAAAAAGTCTGTAAACAAGGCAGAGAAAAGTTCAATTAGAATTTATCCAGCACTATGAATGAATTACAATAAGCAAAGGCAACAAGTGATGCTTACCCGTGCAACTGCCTCAACATCTTGGGAGTGTCGCATTTTCGCCAACATCACTCTATATTGGGCCACTAGACGCCGTAGTGGGTCCAATAAACTCACCCAACGTGTCTGAACGTTGTACAATAACTTCAATCCCCTACACTCCATCAAGTCAGCAAGATCTTTGAACTCTTGTAGTCTTCGTGGGCTCTTGTTGAAATAAGTGTACGTAGAAGCAAGCAGCTTCTCAAGGCCCACCATGATTTGCAAATCGCTGAGAGTCTTGAATGCCAAGTTGCACCTATGTGCAAAGCAATGAATGCTTTGCACAAATGATGCTTCCTTCTCTCGAAGCTGAGTAGATACTCCGGTGATCTCGCCTTGAAACACGGCTGCTCTATCAGCCCCAAAGCTAATCAACTTCATCTCCACGTCCTTCTCCAATCCACCACGTTCTTTCAAGATCTCCATCAACACCTCCACCAAGTCATCTGCTCTCGCCCTCGTCGTCAACTTCTGGACCTTCAGTAGAAGAGGGATGCGTTGCCAAATTTTTATCACATGGGCATGTACTGAAAGCCATGAAGTGTTGTCGATGGCTGTGACCTCATCACATGTGAGGGCAATAAATTCACCCTTCACCTTCGAACGTATGTGTTCTTTCAATTGCATACAATAAGGGAGAGTTGTTAGTCGCAGGAAATACTCCACCACGACTGAAGATTCAATTGCTCATCACCACAACCCTAAAATTCAGCTAACAACGAACAAAAAAGTACCAACAACCCATAGAAAGTACGCTCAGCACATGCATTTCACCAAATAAACACCGACATCTAACTTCACCAGAAAAACTTCCACAACTCATGCATTTCACAAAATAAACACCCAGAGCTCACAAAAGGCACCAACAAAGCACCTACAATCCACCAACAAAGCACCTACAGCCCATGCATTTCATGAAAAATCATCTACATTTAACTTCTTTCAACCAAAAACACCCAGAGCTTATGCATTTCACAAAATGAACACCCACAGCTCAAATATTTAACAAAATGTACATCTATAGTTCATGCATGTCTCAAAATGAACACCCATAGACCATGCATTTTACAAAACAGCTACAAACATTTGAAAGGAAAATATTATTTTGTGAACTAACCACCTCGTACATGGCCTCTGCCATGTACCAACCTGAGGAATCCATCCAATGCATCTTTGGCATGTCGGGAAAGTTAAGAAACTTGTACAATGCTTCACACTCCTCGTACTCCAACATGGGCCTTCCATTTCCAAGAACTTGAAAGATACTTGCAAATTGGATCAATCTTAGAGCAAATGATGCACTTCACAAAGTGCAGCCCTGCTTCAACAACACCCTCCGCCCAGGGAAATCGTGTGGACCACTCACTGTGGAATCGGCGGTTGCGATCATAATCCCTAGTATGCCGCTTTGGAGCTGGACACAATCGCTCAAAGTCGGAGTTAGTGTCGTCGCTGAGTTCGTCTTCTGACACTGTCTAGAAAACAAAAGAAGCTTTAGTCATTGTGCCCAACTTTACACGCACCATATACAACTGTACACCCCCCAATCACAGACCTACCTAGAACAGCATTAAAAAGCCCCCACACGACCAAGAATCCTAGAGCTCAGAGCAATAAGCTCGTCCTCCTTCGCTGAAAACTTCTCCAAGTCGCCCCCAAATTGCCCAAGAAGTCCACATACAACCTCTGCTCGATAAACCATTAGTGAACTCAATTAGTGAAGTGTTATTTGTTTGTACGAAAGACCAAATTCAGTGGGAGAATTACATCTAGATCATGAAATTGGTTCCAAGAAATGAAGGATAAGTCGTCCCATACCACTTTGTCTGTATTGTACCGGCCAGCAAAGCCGATTCCAGACTTTCCCTGGTGACCCAGCCAAAACACTTCACCTCCCAAAGCCACTGTTGGCGATACACTCTAGTTCTCAACCAAGCCAAAGTCTCTAAATAACCAGGGGGCAAAGCCAAATTCTCTAAATAACCAGGGGGCAAAGCCAAATTCCTGCACTTTGTTCCCATTCCTGCACTTTGTTCAAACTCAAAGTATTAGCTACTTCACTCTTAGTTTCGTCTAACTTGGATGCCATGGTTAACACCAAAAAAAAAGCATGGAGCAGCGTCATTATAACTCATACAAGACCTTCAGTTTTGACAAAATTTGAGAATGCTTGAGATATGCTGGAAATCCGCTTTCTGGACACCTCTTTTGCAATGGTGCAGCTTGTTTGAAATGATGTAGGAGAAAAGCTGGGTGTTACTTACCTGACGATGGCGACTTCATTTGGCTTCAGAATCCTCTCCTTGGTTGGATCCGAAGTGCCCATGAGGTGATAGCTTTCGGGAAGCGGCACACAACCTTTTCTCAAAAGTGCAAGCTTCTCTTGAGCGATCATCTTCAAATTCTCTTGCATGTGCGGGTTGTTCATGGGGATGTTTGCCATGATCATGCGCATCGTTTGATCACAGACATCATTATTTGGAGACGCTCTATTCAGCTCTGCACAACCATGGAATGAATTGCTGAATCAAAAGACGACGAGTTCGCTTATTATGTCGATCAAAGTAATCAAAGTCTACTTCACAACGCAACAATCATGTTCATCCCTACAAACATTTGCACTACTACAACAACCTGTAGTGTCCGTGATATCTTGATTCTTTGGTTGCTATAACATGACTTAGAGAACGCCTCAGAAGTTTACGGCTCACAGTAAAATCAAGTTCAAATTCCACCACGAGTAATCTTGCACCAAACAATTTTAGGCTCAGGGCTTTACCTCTGAAGACCTGATCCCGTGAAGAAAAGAAACTGCGAATATTTTCAAGCGCTTTGTCCACGAGTTCCAGGAAGAACGAAGCTGGAACACCGCCTATGGAAAGAAGAATAATCAAGTCTTGAGACAGATTTGCCTTCTCTTGTAGCTTGGAGCTGGCAATAATGAACACCAAACAAAAATCATGTGAACCTAACATATGGAGCGTCGACCATCAAAGAGCTGAAAATCACATAAAATGATACATGAACACTAGTACTTGAACCTGAGAAGGCTCTCAGTGGATATCCTTCTCTTTATCGAAGTCTGAGTCGAAACATAAGATAGAGATGGGAGTGACATCCGTGCCACTTACCATATATTGGTGTTAACAATTTTGAAACTACTGACCGTGGGAAAATCTTTCAGAACAGGGTCGGATGTGACTTTCACCATTGATGGTCTATAAAATATCTTTAGGCCTTTCAGCTCTACACAAAGAACCCATTCCATACAAAGAGTCAGAAAACCCATCGTTGATTTACTGCATCTTGATGTACGACTTGATCAACTAATAAGACCTTTCCCATATCTCATGCCAAAATATATCAAGGAGATAACTTGTCTGCAGCCTATCAATTAATCTCTAGAGTATGCAGGCCTCAGATAATGTTTGATGAGGCAATCCATGGTCCATATAAGACAATAATCAGTAATACACTTAGTACGTGATGATTCACTTGCCAAGTACCCTTGATTGCCATCCCCTTGCACTAATGTGGGATAACCCTGTGTGGCTCAAAAAAAATATTCACATTCAGATCCACGAAGTTCCAGCTTAAGTAACTCTTGTATTCCACTACTTTGACATAATTCGATGCACCTCAAAACGATAATACACATTATTTTAAAATAAATAGTCAAATGATAATGCAGAAGAGACAACTAAAATACCTCCGGAAATGATACAATGGCCAAAATTGCTTGTCTGCCGACTTCTGATCTGAAACAAACAGAATAAGCTTGAATGCATCTTTCTAGAGTTGTAAGCATGTTAGAGTGGATGTTGTGGTACAACTTACGCCTTCCGCAGCCCAGCCATCTCGGAACGAGAACTCCACAGGCTCGATGCCGCGGCAGTCGAAGCACCCGATGGCCACAAACTTGCTGCTCTCGCTGTCTTCTAGAGTGAAGGGCTTGTCCCGCCCCGGCACCACGGTGATGTTCCCTTGCTTGTCACAGAACTTGCACTGCACCAGCATAAGAGGAACAACATCAGATACAAAATCTTTGTAATTCCTGAAAACGATCAATAATGATGATCAAGAGTTTGGTTGCCTGATATTGTTTTTCAACTGGACGATCGTCGCAGCCAGACCCTTGACTTGCAGCTGCAGGTGCTTCACGTACTCCACGGCCTCGTCAAGCATGTCCGCCGTGTTGGTTTGTTTGTCCATGTTGGGCACCAGGTCCTGCAGCTTCTTCATGGGCTCGCTGATCCGGCTGCGACGGTTGTGCTCCGCGATCCTGCGCGGGTGCGTCTCTTGCACGGCGCGTACATGTCGAGCAGGTCGTCGTACCCCATGTCTACGCCCGCAGGGTCCAGCAGGGTGCTTCTTGTGGGCAGGCTCTAATGCCATAGTAATGAGGTGTCCGGCTTCCGGGACACGTCCTTCAGAAGCAAGTCCGAGTTGTCAGAAATCTCTTCCGGAAACCGCAACCTCTTCCCGGCTAAGTTTGCTGCAAAACATCGTCAAGCATTAAGATAAGAGAAACAGTTCCAAACCTATCTACCTGTCGTGGTACCTTTATCTTAGTTGATGAAGGAGATGGAAAGAAGGGAGAGTGTCACACGTGCGGGACCGGTCGGCATTGTCGAGCCGCCGCTGCCGGCCATCATCGCGTCGTTAAACACATTCATACTAGGGTTTGAGTGCATGGCAACTATGGATTTTTCATCAGTCGGGAGATGGTGTTCTCTGACGCGTTGATGGCCGACAGAAGCTCCGCCGGGGAGCTTCTCTTTTCGCAGCAGGTTGTTTTTTATAGTTTGGGAGCGGAAGTCGGTCGACCGGGAGAGCAATTATAGATTCTCCGACGGCATGGAGGACTTTTGCAGATTCTCCGACGGCATGGAGGTCCACCGAAGAACAACGCCAGCGTTCCAGATCAAGGCACCGGCATGCAAGCACCAGCTCAGACGAAGACAACACAATCCCATCCAGAAACACACATAAAAGAGATAGATAAAGAAATAAAGTAAAAACTCACCTCTAAGAGAAGCTTTGCAGCTGTAGAGCCACCGGATGAATCAACACGATTCTTCCGGCTTTGAACACACTGCGCCAGCATTCTTAATTCCATCTGCCGCTTCCCCTTCTTGTTCACCGACGAAACCAATTGAACAGCCGGATTTGCCTTGGGAGGAGTAACGGCAAGCACCACCGTGTCTTCTACATCGCCTACAAATGCTCTCTCCCCAGCAGTCGAGCTCTGTGACAACGGCACCTCACTGAGATTGTTGCGTGACGATTGGAAAAAGGTCTTCAGAGTAACCCTATTTTTTGCCGCAACTCTAACATGTTGCTCAGGTAGCCGCATGTCTTTCCGCTTCTCTGCCAGGAATGCTAGAATGTGAGCAGTGAGCAGTGAGTAGTGAGTAGTAAGCAATCTATTTTTTCAGTTGGGCACCCTATAACCATAGATTTGGGGTGATTTACAATAAACAAATTTACATTGTGACCTAATTCTGTGGTATGAGAAAAGATCAAAATGGGAGAAAGTTGGATTAAAAAACCCGGAAATACACTATTTGGAGGATATTTGGATGAATGTAGATAGATGGATGAATGTAGATAGATGAATGTAGATGAATGATTGCTCAACTTATAGTTTAAAAAAATACAGCAACTTCTAAGATATTAGTAAAAAAAAAAAAAAAAAACCAGCTGAGGGGCTCCTCGGTACCGAGGAGGGCCCTGAGGGCGAAACCGAAAAAAACAAAAAAAAAACAAAAAAACAAAAAAACCAATCAAATGGGCTCCTCGGTACCGAGGAGGGCCGTGAGGGCGAAACCAAAAAAAAAAACAAAAAAAACGAGCCATAGGGCTCCTCGGTACCGAGAAGGGCCATGAGGGCGAAACTAAAACAAAAAAACAAAAAAACAAAAAAAACCAACCAAAGACCTCCTCGGTACTGAGGAGGGCCATGAGGGCGAAACCAAAAAAAAAGAATTTAAAAAAAAAAAAAATAGCCGAGGGTCTCCTCGGTACCGAGGAGTGCCCTGAGGGGGAAACCAAAAAAAAAAAAAAAAAAAAAACAGCTGAGGGGCTCCTCGGTACCAAGGAGTGCCCTGAGGGCGAAACCAAGGGGAACAAAAAAAAAATACAAAAATACAAAAAAAAGGGGTTATTCAAATTGCCAATTTGGCACTTCAAACTTCTTCGTATATTTGAATACAAAAATTCTTGCTTTCACTACAATTTTTATAAAATTTTACAATTCTTGCTTCCACTACAATTTGAGTGAGGGAAAAAATGGCACCTTGGTACCAAAGTGCCCATTTGGCACTCCAAACTTTTATGAAATTTTGAACACTAAAATTCTCGCTTCCACTATAACTTTACATAGTTTGAGTGAGGGGAAAAATGGCACCTCGGTACCGAAGTGCCCATTTGGCACTCCAAAATTTTATGTAATTTTGAACACTAAAATTCTTGCTTCCACTATAATCTTCATCGCAGTGGAGCATTAGGCCAACGCTAAGCGTGGGTGAATTGCAAACACTTGTATTATGTATATAGATTCTTGTGCAAGGCAAACCTGGAAGACGACAAGTAAATACATGCACCAAGTCTTAGTTTCAATGAAGTACAGCTCCTACTCCACAATAGTAATCTCTAAGTTTTTCTTATTTTGGTCATAGTAGTTATGGCAAATTATTGCCTCTTTTATAGTTTAACTTTGAAACTACACAAAACTTTGGAGGGCCAAAATGGCTCCTTGGTACCGAGGAACCCTTTTGGGCTTCACAAAAAACTTGTGAAGTTCAACGATTTTCACTTGTAGAAATAGTAGAATTTGTTGAGGAAAAGAAATTTGAAACATGTTTTACCCGTTATTGGGAACGGGATTTTTTTCAAAAAAAATTAGACAAAAAAATAAAATAAAAGTGGGCCCAATAAGGCTCTTTGGCATAGAAGAACCTTTTTGACTTCTTTAAAATCTTGTAGTTCAGTGATTTATCTTCACTCTGGAAATTATATTTTTTTATGCGGCATGAATTATGAAGCACTATAAACTAACGCAATTTTTGTTTCCCATTAAATTTCATGTCGCTCATAGAGAAATTTGTGTAAAACTAGATGAGATTTTGATTGGATGCCCTAAACTTCATTCATCCATAAACTCTATCCATCCATGAAATATATCATCCAAATTTATTCATCCATTTAATGACGAGAAACAGTCAACTCCATATTAAAGTTTGGTTAGGTTTGTCCCTAAAATTCAACATTTATTTTCATGTGAAGCAATTTCATAGCCCATTTGTAAGTGAAATATCACAGAAGACATTTGTAAACCACGGTAACAGGTTGCAAAAATTTACTTTTTAAAGAAAATTCCAATATCATTTATAGAAATTTCCTATAATTAGAATATTCATGTCCATTTTTATCCTCCCTCCTCACTCCTCACTCCTCACCGCTCACCGCTCACCGCTCACTGCTCACTGCTCACTACTCACATTCTAGCATCGTTGGCTTCTCTGCTGCCTCGTTCAGAAGTCGTCTCTCGATCCGGTGCTACTCTCTTGCCGCGAGAGCACCTGAGTTCACCACCTCCACGTCTAGCGCGAAGGCCAACACCTCCTTCGCTAGATCTGGTGATGACACAACGTCCAAGTGTATGAGTGATTGATCCGCGTCCGCTGCTACAGCAAGCTGGTGAAGATTTGTTTCGCTTGATGGCGCGCCCCCACCCGTCTGTCCTCCACAAACGACGTTGTCAAAAATGCCCAACTCTGGAACGTCACAGTCCTCCCCCCGCTCCATCGTGAACAACAACAAAGCAGGTGTGAGAAACTCTTAAAGCTCGTGTGGGAGACACGATCCGAAATTTGCGCCCATGCGAGGACGCACAAGTACTTCCACAGAGACAGCCACAAAACAACAATCTATGTAGACCAAGGTCCACCAGAGAGAGGAAAACAATAGATGAGACGGGCATCAAAGAACGATTTGCGTGTATATTCATTACCCACGCCCCACCTATGGAAATGGGAAGTATAGGCCGCCGCCATCGCCATGACACCAACAGACTCCAAGGTCAATTCTCCAATAACCCCATATCGTAGCAATAACACCTGAAGCGACATAATCCTCTCTGTTGCGAAGGAGATTTGGCGCACCATAGTAATGGAAAAAGGAAGATCCACAGTTAGGTTGGGGGAGATATACAAAAAATTCAATGTGGCAACATGCCCTAGACGAGCTCACTCGCGGCCAGCGATCTGTGCCATTAAAGTAGTGCAGAGGCAGGCGAACGTTGTGTGCAGGCTCTTGCAACTAGGCGTCAGAGGCCACGAAGTCCAAGCGTGGGAAGCAACAGACACCGCGCACAGTCTGTCCTTTCGAGCGCGCTGAGGCGACAACTTGCACGTTTAAACCGCACCAACTCCTAGATTTTTGGCCCGAGTCTTGACCATTAGGTAGCCATGAGGCTCGCATGACACTGGCGTGATGTCACATCAGGCTACATTTTATTAAAAAAGCCATTTTCCACCCACAGGCCATTCGCCATGAGATTTTATTTTTTGCCTTTTGGCATAATTTCGCCCAAAAAAAAGGGCTACATACGAGGCTTCTCAAAAGTTCCAGGACACTTGGGCGGCAAAACTGCCATGGGCCAAATTACATCGGCGTTTGATGAACTCATACAATGAATCAAGTGTATTGCGTGCTTACAAATTGACGGCTAGGATAAGATTCTTGCTGTGAAATAGTCCACATTGTTGAAGCATAGAGGAAAATGCAAGGCAAAGAGAAACATGGGAAACAACATATTTAGGGACAATTGGTATGTGACAAAAACTGCAAGCACTCACAAAGTAAAAGATTGTACGCAACGAGAAGTCAGGTAATGGTGGCTCAACATATAGTAGTTGTGAAAGGAAAGCGGGCGCGCGAACGTGTTCAATATGCAAGAGTGCTCCATTTGCTTCATGAAGATAAGCCATCCCCTCTAATTCTCCTTTTTGATTTATTTATGTTTCTCCCTTGAGTTTGGAGCGCTGCACGACGTTGTACGACCTTGTACGCTCATTGCTACAGTGCCATGCATTCTAATGTGCTTGTGACATTCGTGCAGGGCGACCGATGCTCCAATACACGGCGTTGCAGTCCTTGTTCACCTTCCTTGGTGTGCCGAAGTTACCCTGATGCCATTGGTCGGATGGAGCTAGGTAGGAATTGGTAGAAAGTTTGTATGCATAGGTTCAGTTGAAGACAAAGCAAGTTATAAAGATGCTTTGCAAAGCTGTGGAGGCATTGAAACTCCTGATCTTGCTTCAAGGATGGCTTTGTTTGGGGCAGATAAGCCATTTCTTTCAAAAAAACTCTTCAATGTCTTGTGCTTTTATGTCATGACTCATGTTGTATGTTGTGTGCCATGGCACATATATTTACTTGTACGTTGTGTGGCATGCATACAACATCAATGTGATGCCAGTTGAACTTCATGTATGCGAAGGGGGTCAGCACCTTCCAGTGGAAGCGAACATGAGTTGTAAAGCAAGTGAGGAAGAAGTGGGCACCTCGGCTTGCAGGGATACACTGCATGGTAAGTTACTTACCGTAAACTTCCACTTCGTGTTTAGTTCAAGTTGGGTTGTTGTTAAATTTCAGTCTACTTTACTCATGTCTTACTCATGACAGGCCCACAGAACGAATCTTGTTGTCGAAGCACTAAGCAACCTCCATGTGGTCTCCCAAATTGAGAAGATGTTGACAATACTTCATCAATTCTTTGCCCATTTTTGAAGCGCCACTTAGAGTTTCAAAAGTTGGCCAAGGTCATGCAGTCCAAGGGTTTGAAAATCCTCAAAAACATCAAGACCCGGTGGATCAACATGTTGGCTCTGGTTGTAAGAGTCATGAATGAATACAAGGTTCTCTTTGTAAAGATGAAAGGAAATTTAGAACCGCAAATGACTGAAGGTGGAACAAAAGTGGCAAAAGAAAAAAAGTTGCAGAAGATTGCAGAAGCTAATTTGGTGTACTTACAGGATATCTAGATCTTACTGGGGTTGAGTGGGTTGCTTTCCATGCTGCGGTCTCTGCACTCATTGATGCAATAGGCACAAGGCAAGAACTTATTTGTTTGCCGCTATGTAGCTGCAATCCATATATGCATGGCTGAAGTGCAAGCTTCCTACATAGATGAAGAAAAGACTTTCTCCCATGACATATTTTTGGGATTTCAAAGCCCTCATGGAGGTTAGACATGACCACATACCTATGTCATGGGTAGCTAGTACATCGGATTTGAATGAAAAAAGTCTGGAGACTCTTTGCTTCATGCCAAATAGATATAGCATTGAAGATCTCCACTGCTCTGCATTGTCTGCCGAAGGTTGTGTTGTCACTTGACCGGTTTATGCCTAAATTTGTGATGATGTCAAAACGATGTGCAAAGATAAGAGCAGCAAAAAACCTCTATTGATTCTAGAACTTCATTTTCAAGTTAAATTGCATAATTTAGTGTACTCATGAATTTGAAACGATTTTGCAGGAGCCACAAAGAAGTTGATTAGGCAACTAGAGCAGTAGTTCCCTGCATTCACTGTTATGGATGCATTTGGATTTGTGTACCTTCAGTACTGGCTCTTGCCAAAAGCAAAGCAGAACTTTGAAAAACACCTTGATGTCATCAAAGATCACTACGGTCACACTAAGAAATTTGAAGAGGATAAAGCAACATCATCCAATTTTGAGGCACATACAAATAAACCCCCTCTGCGGGTGGTTGATCTAGTTCTATCCATTGCCAAGCTCGACAAATAGAAGCAATTATTCAAGATAGCAATGAAGGAAAATTATCAAGTGGCGATGAGTGGTGGTGATCTGCCACTCAATTCCCTTACCCCTCTTTGGCGACGGCTTCAGGCTAGTGGGCTCCTGAGATACAAATTGTTAGAGTTTATGAAGATAGTTGAGCTCGCCGTGGTCACAGTGTTAGAGTCTATTGAAGATGAGCGCACATTTAGCACGCTCTCTTTTATGAAGGACAAGCTGAGGCATAGATTGTTCAATCATCTTCCTCTAATGGTTGGAATGCATGCTGAAGAATTCTACGACCTAGCCAACTTCCCGTACAATGCAGCATATGACAAATGGAAGAAGTATAATCAAAAGGAAGATTAGCTTGTGGTTTTGTAATTACCTACTGACGTTTGTGGTAATGTGCAGGTTTGTAGCCGTTGATGATGAAGAAGGGTCTAGCTCTAGCATTTGCTAGAAGTAGACCCTAAACCAAATCCCCTCCCTTCAAGTCCTTCAAGTTATTTTTTTTTGTTTTGTTGTGAATTAAGGGTGTATGTGCATGTTGAAGTCAAGTTCAGTCTCCTTAGTTTGGTAACCTAGATTTGATAATTAGCCTAACTTAGTTCATGTTCAATCGTGGGCTACTCAACAATGCGTGTTGCAATGTACATTGTACATAGTTGAAACTTAAATTGTGTTGATTCCAGAACCTAGGGTGAACACCAATGTTCCCACATTGTTGCCACCTTCAACATGGCATGTATTGCCGTACAGGGCAATAGACACCTTTATAACGGATCATGGATTCATCAACCGTAAGTTGCACATTGGAATACCATAAAGCCTTGCAATTTTTCTTTACATCGTCCAACAACCACCTTAGTTTATGCAACTTCTCATATTGAAGGCTCCCCTGATCTGGAACATTTATAGGAAAACTAGCTACACGTAGACAAGGAGAAATTGCCTAAAAAAATGGACCCTTCCTATCAATGATGATATGACATGACAACAGTGGTTTAGATTGGGCCCAATAGAGCCTTCTGTTTTGGAAGGCCATCAATGCCATAATCATAATAATAGCATTGTAGGACAAAGCTCTGTATAAGATAAAGGAATCCATGAATTTCCCCCTTTGGTATTGCCCTCTTCGTCCAAAATTTTAGAAGAATATCGGTTCGATTCCCTAACTATTCTACGCTTTGTTTACCGGGTCCATTATTTCTCAAAAATCCCCACTGGTGACAATAACCTTCCAGATGCATGAGCATAATCCATATTTGGCCCGAAAGATTCCAAAGAATCACTTGCACAAGAGCTGCCCTCTTGAGTCCAAGTTTCTGGGGCATACTGTGAGTCCACAATATTATTATGTTTTTGCGGTTTAGTAGAGCTAGGTTTCCCACGCGGACGAGGTAGACGTTGCCTTCCTCTCTTGTTGAGGTTGTCCTCACCATGCACCAATAATGATGGATTAATTTTGTCTCGACCTTGTAATTCTGCCAACCGCACTAGACATGCAATAAAAATTTCACATAGAAAAAATTATTCATGACAATTGAAGGGCCTTCTCTGCAATGTAGACAGTTCTAAAGGGGAAAAGAAAATGAACCATTTTCACTACTTCACACACTTATATCATTCATTCCATGCAATCAAAGTTGATGAAACTTTTGTCTATATTACTCACTAAGTCTTAATTGAGATTGTACAGTTCAAAACTAAAAATAAAAGTTTCAGTCTACTTCCTCACTTATTGCACTGGAATCTGAATTTTTGGAGTGGGATTATGCGAAATCTCAATGAAATTCAAAGATTAACTCCCTGGAATTAAAATTGAGATTTTTTATCCAGCTTAACTCCTAAAAGAAGCCGCAGCTTAGCAGAGCACAACCTCAATTGAATTAAAAGGAGACCACGTGAATAGTTCAATTAGAAAAACAATGCATTTATCATCATGATAATCCACAAGATATCCATTTTTATTGTCACATATGTTGTTGGAATCTCGTAAGCGTCCGCAACACCACCTCTTCCTCCTCTGTCGCTCCTCTACAAGCTACTAAGATATGTTATAAGTGTCTCCAATCTTATGACAAATTTCTTTTTACTTCTGTGAACTCTTATTGCTAAGATAAGGATGTTTGATTGTGCAACAAACTAGCGTGTGAATGAACTAAAGAGATGTTTTTTGATGTAGGCAGGAACGCAAAAGTGAATAAAATCCTAAAATCACAATAATTCTACCTGAATTCCAGCGGATGTGGCGGACATTGGTGATATCATGTAGTAGCTTGTAGCCTCTTTCCGCTGCAGCCTCCATCGGTTACCACAGCTCGTGGACTTTGCATCGCACTCTCCTCCTTACCATTCCGTCTTTGCACTAAACACAATTGATTTCTTTGCACTAAACACAATTGATTTCTTTGCACTTGTTTGGAATCTACTTCAATCACAATTACAAGCCTCTTTCTTTGAAGTTTATTAATGCTCGGATTTAGAGATTCTATTTCAACGACGTTGTTTGCTTCACGTGGTCTACAATTGAAATTTAGAGCGAGCCAACTTGTGCATATATGATTGCAATAAATAGAATGTTCTTTGTATGCATATTGAGACTTTGTGTGCATGGTGAGACTCCATTGGATCTATGAGCAAGAGGACGGCGTTGTGCACTCTGGATACTCCTACAACAATCTTTCCTACCTTCAAGAACTGCCCGTATTTGTGACGTGGCTCACTGCCCCCTGCCCATCTAAAACTTTTCTTTTGACTGCCCATGACCCAATACCACAGGCAGTCATCCCCACACGACTTTATCCTCACTTAAGTTGTTAAAGACGACGATAGGAGATCCACCAAAGTCCATTCCATGGCATGCACTTCCTTCTTATTTTCAAGAAATCAATCCACTCCACAATACTTCTAATTAGCATACAATGTGCAACATCTTCCTTATGCATACAAAAAAAATTGGATGAAAAACGATTGGTTACATTGATTGCCATCCTCAAACTATCATCCGAGAAGCTAGTTTCTGGCTCCTATGGCGTTTCAAGGTTAAGCATGCGGAGGATTTGTTTTGAGAGCACGTGGGTGAAACATATGATGTGAGAAACGTGTGTCGAGGGTTGGCTATGGATGGAGTAAATCTACAATGTGCCTTGCCTTTGTAGTCATCTACTATGTGTATGCCTTTGTAGTCCTCCACGTTGTTATTTTAGTCATTCTCGTTTTAAGCTTACCATGTATTCAAGACCTCAAAAAGTAAAAGACATGCATGTATACATAGAACTCTTGATTGACAAATTGCATCAACTATAGATTGAGGATATTCATGCATACGATGTCTCTACTCTATGGCAAAAAAATAAGTTCACTTTGAAAGCAATGTTAATATGGACAATGCATGACTGGCCACGTACAAATCTTTTTTATTAGCAATGTTTGATGGTGGGAAGAGAGTCTAATACACTAATGGAGTTTTAGGATGCACCATACGTAACACAAGTATAAATCTTGTTTATTAATAACACATATTCATGCTGATAATTGCACAAGTTACAGGTTATGTTTAGGATTGATCATTGGAGGTTATAACGCTTGCCCACTATGTGAACTGGATGAATTTAAGCGCACACACTCTCCATACTCAAGCAAAACTATCTACATGGGCTTAAGGAAGAACATGCCCTATGGACATGAACTACAGAATGACGTAGCAATGCAACAAAACTGACTCTAGATTTTTAGAAGGAACAATGGCTTTGAGTACAAGAAAATGACACAATAGACCATGTTCCAGTTGACAAAAGCGGAAATTAACCAAATGTCATCAATCTACAAGCATTGGTACTTCAAGGTTGATTCAAGACGTTCTTGTAATTGACTATTGTTAATTGAATGTTGCTTTTTGTCAGCAAATCATTAGTAAAGGCATTATATACTTCTTTTTTTCACGGTACTAAATAACTATTGTTGTGCAATATTTGTTACTGCAATACTTACTTGATTCAATGCATGTAGAGAAAAACATTGTATATTCTTAAATGAAGGCACTTTCAAATGCAAAGGGGTCTAAGGCAAATGGAAGGTTTGTAAGGGAGGAATTGAAAGCAACATCACAGATGTCAAAACTTTATGAATCAAAATTTGTACATGTAGACAAGGAGACCAGAGATAGAAAGTACAAGTACGAAAAAGCATCGTGGGTTTGGACCCCGCTTGAATTTTAGAGCATTACAAAAATGATAGCTAGGATAAGGACACCAAGCAACTACAAGTCATCCATGGCATTGAAGTTTTGGCAAAACATGATTGTGGGAATGAAAATACATGACTTGCATATTGTCTTGCATGACTTTTTGCCCATTGTTGTATGGAGGATGTTGAATGCAGAGATACAAATTGTTGTTTATAAGATATCCGATTTAAAAAGAAATCTATGCGCAAATGTACTTGCTCATTTACAACAATTAGAGATAGAGGCATATGACGTAGTGTGTCATCTAGAATGACAATGCCTCCTAGTTTCTTTGACATTCAGCCCCATTTTAGCAAATTATCTCTAGCACGCCCCTCCCATTACAAGTGGTCTGGTAGATGTACTTTGTGGAACGGCATATGAAACGTCTTAAAGATTGCATTGGACAACAGGCACGTCCAGGATCAAGCATGGCTAGAGGTTACATGAGCTAGGAAGCAATGGTATTAGTTTCAAAGTATGCAACGCTTTTGGATCCAAAATCTTTTGTCATGTGAAAGATGAAAGAAGAACCAAAAATGCAAGAGGAATTTTTACCTATGGCTTATGTTACAAAAATGATGGATGACATTCTGTGCAAGAAAACCCGTACATTTATTTCAAAGATCCACCCTAGCTTAGAGCCATGGGGTACAAAGTACAACATTATTAGCAATAGAAGAAGGCCAAGACTTAGGACCATTTAGACATTGGGTACGTAGTATTGTTTTTAGGAGGCTAGCAGACATGAGACAACCATGTAAACCAAGATGAATTAGATATTACAACGTGCCCATTGCACAAAGCAAGCTTTTAGCATTATATACAGGGATGTGGTAAAAAAGACGTCACTTTTGTATAGCTACTAGAGACTCTACTCAAAATACCACGCAAGAGCCATGTATATCAATGGTGATTGACCTGGGACTTGAAGAAAAGTTGAGTATTTAAGGTAGGTGGAATATATTATTCAACTAAATTACAATATTGTAAAGGTGTGGTACAACAACAACAAAACATGATGGCGGAGAAGTATTACGTTGGTGGAAGATGAATGTGGGTACAACCCTATGTTGGCAAAAGAATTAATGAGGTCTCATTTGGAGCGGCACAAGCCATTTGTTTTCCTACAAAATGCCACCATGTTTTTTTTAGTCAAGGACAACCTTTACAGGCATTGGAAGATATTGGTCAATATTGAGGTTAGAAAAACAAGCATTTACTTAAGCAATGTCAAGTCAGATGTAGTTCAAGGATTAATGATGTTTGTAGTGGAGAACAACAATACGTAGACCTTGGAGAGAATGATGACAAAACAAGTATAGAGGTGGAAGATGAGTATCATTTGACGAGGATGGCGTTGACTTCTGTAGTACCGAGCTCAACCTTACCATGGAAAACAACCCTTATTATAAAAATGATGATAACAAACACATAAGCACGAATACATCGAGAAAAAGGAGGATTGTAAATAACCATACCCTAGACGTGGAACAAGAAGCCAAAGTAAGGGAAAATGAAGAGGATCCCTTGAACCATTCATATGGTGAGATTGGCGTTGACAATGATCTAGAGATTGATGAAAGGAGGGTAATGGTGATTACATGCAACTCATAGTGCAGAAAAGCTAAAATCGCAAAACTAGGCTAAAGCCATGTCTCATATATACCGTTGTATGATAGTCTATTTTTGCATTTGCTATGTCTTGAGGATGAGCGGATAATGAGAAAAGGAATATTGTGACATGGTTATAAATGGCTATGTGTTGGTCAAATATAATCAAAAAGTAACGGAACGTATGTAAGTAATACTTCTGTATGCAAGTAATGCTGGAAGAGATTAAATAAAATGTAACAGAAATAGTATGGCTGCATGAGACACTGCAGTTTTGGAGCTATGATATTTTCAATTAGCTGAACAGAATTGGTTCATTCCTTGCAGATGTGGGGGTATAAACTTATACAAGAATGGCGTTTGTTCAGGCTTGGATGTCCTTGCCGGTGTTTCACAGTCTTGAAGGTACTACATGAAGGACGTCTGACATGCCATTACAAATAAGGTTTGTTTGTTTTATAATTGTTGTTTGTTGGTAGGTTTTATTTGAGTGCTTTATTGAAGTATTATTTCCTTCTACTTTGATCTGAATCCTTTGGCGTTCACGTTGGATTAGAAACTATACATGTTAGGGACATCAAATTAGTAAAATATTGTTTGCTTTGGATGTAAACAACAATCTCTTATTGTAATGGAGGAAGAAGAATACTCAAGATATATTCTCAAAATTATATATAAACTTGTATGGGATTGATCCTATGGTCATAGGCTCTGTCCTTTAGGGGTTAAGATTCGACAAGAGTTTAGGTTTCTATTCTTGTTTGGACCAAACTTCCCTCGAGAGGCCAAACTCTTGGCGCCAAAACCTTCAAAAAGTGTTGCCATGTAAGGTAGTCAAGCCCATCACTGCCACTCTATATTTGGTCCCAATTCCATCCCATATCCATCCCATTTCCACCCATTCACACTTTGCTTGCTCCAAATTAAGGCTTACTATTGGTCAAGACCCCTAACTTTAGATCACCGTTGATGGGGGATACCTAGTGGTAGAAACAAGCTAAACATGGCTGACCACTTTGAAAATTCATATCTAATTCACATCCCATTGGAAAAATATGAAATCACTTGGGGTTGAGGTTGTAATTCTACTCGCTATCACTAAAAACAAAATATTCTATTATTTGGATTCTCCTTATGTACACCTTGCTTAATATGGCGGTCATGGGGGACAAGGTTTTTTTTTTTTGGCGACACAATCTCTGACACACCACTGCTAGAGCATCCCTCCATAGTTTTAGCAAATCCAAATTGAACACAAATGCAATTCAGTCAGCTTGTCACAAAAAAAAAAGCCTTGATGGGGGGGGTATACATTAGATCTTTCAAACTCCCTCACCTTCTCAACCGTTGTCCAAGTGTGGAAGTCGAGCCGCTGACCAAAAGCCAATTCAAAGGCTCTGGACCAATCAAATTGCAAGTAGCACTTCTACTTTCATCCAATGAAAAACTTGGCACTATCCAGAAGATGACACATTGAAAAGGGCGCGGACAGGAAACCCCCCAAGCTCGGGCTTACCCGAGGTGGGGCCCCGTCTTAGTTGCATGGGCTCATTTTTCTGGCCCTCCCATTTTGGGGGGGTCAGAGGCTTTTTTTGGCTTTTTTTTTACGAAATTAGGGTGAAGCTTTTCCTCACTTTAGTCTGAAGGTCTCCCTTTGGCTAAATTTAGGGCCCCATCCAAAAACAAAATAGGGGCCAGGTTTTGGCCCCACCACCTCCTCCCCACGTGGTAAGTCTGAGCGTGGGGGGTTTCCTGTCAAATCGATTGAAAAGCTGCTTCCTCGCTTTCTATGCAAGTGAGGAAAGGGGGAAAGATCCTATGTGAGCGGTGAGCGGTGAGCGGAGAGCGGTGAGCAAAAAAAAAGAGCTAACTTTTAAGGATTTTACATAGACTTAATGAACAAAGGGGCCCCTATTACCGTGGGATACTTTTAAAAAACTTGAAAATTTTTGCATTCAAATGGATTTTCTTAGTATATTTATAGCCATTAGGGCTGACATCATCATGAACATTTATTAAAAAGAGTGATGTCACCATGTACTATGTAGGGTTTTTAAACCATAATTTTGAATACTATATGGATTAAGGGCTCAAATATTACAAGTACTAACAAAAATAAAAACTCAAAAGTCAAAATAAATAAAGATTGATAAGATGAAGATCCAAAATATGGTTAAATATATTTCTTTTTTGATAACATAATAGTGCGGGAGTAAATTAGTAAGACAGAAGATAAATGTATGTGCTAGTTATTAGTGTGAAATTGGTATTGTAAAACCATTATAACATTACATGAAGAGAAGAAAAGAAGATAAATATATAATGAAATAGTCCTAAAGGACATGGTACAATGCGATAAGTATAAATGAAATCTAAGATAAAGCTATCAATTGGCAAATCAATGTCAATTGAAGGCCAAGTTAAACCAAAACAAATGCTTATTCAATTAGCATGCAATGCAAATCAAAAAACTATCTATGAACGGACCGCCATTGTAAGCCTATTTAGAACTATCCTCGCTACCAGCACTTTCATGAGCCTCTAAATCAAGATACTGAATAACTCGCTTATCAAAAGCGCGCCTAGGCTGCCGTAATTGTGGAGATGGCAACTCTGCCATCACTTGAGCCGCATCTGCAGCATAGCTAGGGAGAAAAATGCTTGATGGTGGTGAAGACGAAGCAAGCCCTGATGGAGCAGAAGGAGTTGATCTTGTTGAAACTCTACAAGGAAAAAAACAATAAGGAATTGAAGAAGATTTTATATTATGTTTTTTATATGAAGGGTAAACCATAGTATAAGGTCCAAAGTTACTCAGAAGATGCTACACGATTGCCTTTTTGTCTCTTTTCAGGACGCTCATTAGAAGCATACCGTCGAATCCTCTTATTCTGAGCCACTGGAGGCGGCATTGCTGTAGGAATAAGAGGTTCCAATAGAAATTTGAAGATTTCCGAGTCATCTTCAAAGGCCAAAATGTGGCAACCGGTTGCTTGACAAACACGAATAGATGCTTCTGCAAGAGGCCAAGACAATTAAAAACTGGCTTGACTGAATAAATAAAAGCTTGAGCACATTAAAAAATCAAATGGAAGATTTAGTGTCAAATAAGAATTACCAATGGAGGCATTCCAATCTAATATAATATCTCCAACCTCTGATGTTGCCTCAATGAAGAACCGCATGAAATCAAAACCTTTCTCCCAAGGCCCTCGTCATGGCACACTCTCATGCATAAGCTTCAGAGTGTGAGACGTTACCACATTGTAGAAAGTGTCGTGTTTATCAATGCTCGAGCGGAAGAAGAATTGAGATTTGATTTGATCATCTTGTACAAATAACTGAGCCCAGAACCAAGTACACTACAAAAACAAAGTAAGAATGAATTAGGACATATAAAGTTAATATACTATGTAGATTGTAGAAAATGAAAAGTGTAAACATATCGTGGAGGAGGAATTACGTGGCAAAGCTAAAGGAAGATCATTCATTGCCCACCAATCGTGCTCAAACCGGAAATTATAAGTCTCTGCTAGCTCTTCCACCTCAAACAAGACGTCACGATCATTTGGATGAAATAGTAGGAGAGCGGCGTTGTCATGCAAGTACAAATCAACAAATTCAAACACCGTCTCTATATATTTATCCGGCCTAACATTCCAAGGTGGAATGGCCGTATTCGGTACTGATATTCCAGGCACAGGCAAATTCTCTAGAATGTCTACAATAATCATATCAATTCAAGTGTGTTTGCATTGTGGATTGGAAACACGACGGGTCCTCCTTGTTCCAACATGATAGAAGAAATTATGAATAATGAAAAGAATGAAATCAAATGATATCATATAAACATATTGAAACTGATAAAGAGAAATTAAATACCCGAGATATAAAATCATGGAGTAATGCCCAAAGAGGATGTTGACCACCACTGAGCCCGAAAAAATCCATAATAGTGGACACTGAGGCATTTTGAATGAATAACTCAGTGGACACAGGCGGTGGTATAGAAGAACCAGAGGCTGTAGGTTGACGTGCGTTTCGTTGCGCAGCCACATTCCAAGAGGTTTGCAAATAACAAGAACCTACAGCCTGCGAAGCCATCACAAGAGAAGAATCTAATACATGATGATTTGATGTTGCCGCCTTCGTAAGAGCATGTGCCATGACTTTCTCTACAATTTCAGCTTGTTCTTTTGCAGCAAGAGTTGCCTTCTCTTCCTGAAGCTTCTCCTTCTCCTTCTTCGACAACCTTTTCTTTTTTGATGAAGTCCTATCATTTGTCTCAACTAGAGGTAATGAAGAAGGACCCCGCAATATAATGCCATCCTCTTCCCCTGCTATTGGTAAGACATGTGCATTGCCATGTATGCTACTTCGAAACTCCAACTCTTCATCTGGGGTAAACGAAATGGGACATTCAAGGTACCAAACACCCCCTTGAAGGTGTGCTGCCGAGAACTTGCTTTGTTGAATTGCCGTGAAGATGCAAAGACCAGAGTTAGGTTGAGCCCAAACAACAAATAATAGAGGGCAGTTGTTCTTCCCAAGTGCATTCAATAGGCAAAAGTTCTCTTATGACATACCTGTACTGACAATGCAATTGTTTAAAATATATAATACAATTTCAATATAATAAAATCAACAATAACAAAATATTCTTGAAAGCAAATGATAGAGTTTAGTTCAAACATGTAGACAAGACGGCTAACAACAAAGACTCTAGTTGGTAGACTTTCAAGCCAAGAATTCTTGAGAAAAGGAGGCTTGACACTTGTGTGCAGAAATGATAAATATGCCTTGTCCCATAATAAAATACGCCACCTCTCAATACTAATAGCAGGCCTCATGATTCCGGGAGAGGCTTGCCAATCCACTGAAATGGTTCCTTTCAAAGAAAGGCGCTCGAACTCGACAATGAACAAGTTTTCCAACTGAATTTACAATAAAGAAATAGGTCAAACAATAACATTGAAAGTTAAAGAACAAAATCAACAAAAGTATAGTTCATAGCTGAGCTCAAAACGTAGCCCGGTTCAGCCACGAGTCCAACACAGTTTCTTTGACATCTCCACCTGGAAATTGAAATAAAGATCGACATGTACATGACACCTAGCTTCATCGGATGCACGAGAAATGTCTTGCTGTAAACATAACTTGTATATCATAAACATTGAAGTGAAGAGTTATTTAAAATTAATGAAAGTCAAATTGAAGAGTCAAGTTACTTACATGAAATAATAATGATATGAATACGTCAACTGTAAGCGGGTACCAAGATGGTTTAGCTTTCTTCACTTTGACACAAGTGCAATACTCTTCAGGAGTAGGAAGGTCTTTAAATTCCTCCAACTACAATCCACCATAGTAACGAATGCGTTGCAATTTAGCAGTCAAACTGTTCTTGACGTGATCGTTTTGTATAGACCTGTGAATATGAATTTGTGAGCATAATAATAACAATAAAATCTTAAGGACAAAATATATGATTGAATTAAATTCTTACCAGTTCACATCATGCATACAATTAAGCATTGTTGAAATACGCCCCTTGGGATCCAATACTATGCTGAAGACTAAATAATGCCATTGGGGATCATTCCCATGCTCCGCATTAATGAAGTGCCACCATGCAGAATACGTGTGGTTGTCATCCCACACGTAGAACATCTTACCGCGGAATGCATCATAATCTGGATTGAAACAAAAAAGGTCCATGAACCGTTCATTAGCTTCACGCCAGTGAGAACTTCAAGCTGCCTTGACTTCTTCATAAACATCTTGAGTCTTTTCGTGATGATCACAGATGGAAATATAGAGAGCTCTATCCCCATCATTATAGCCTCCCTCAAAACGCCTCTCCAATGCAACAACATCAATCTCCTGCAATGGATGAACTCTTGGTAGTGGAATCATCCTACACAAAGGCACATAAAAACGTCCTTGTGTAATATTCATACTATGAAGGACGTGCATAAAATCAGACTTTTGTTGATATCTCATTGCTCGTTCTCCCGCCTTGAAATCAAAAAGCCCCACGGGACATTTGAGGTCACATGAGTCTTTATTTTTAGAATCTGCCAAATCCTGGTTTCATAAACAGAATGTCAAGTTTCATACCATTGATATCATCAAAGTATACTATTAAAAAAATAGTATTCATTATAATACAAAGGTGACTTACTTGAACTTCAGCATTTGAAATTGGCTACGTGGATTCTTCCATATTGCTAATCACCTCCTACAACAAGTTTAAAAAACAACACATTAGGAAGGTTAAAAATTAAATGGCAAATTAAGAGGCATCTTAAGTAAGGTACAATGGGGACACAAACAACGTAAGTATGCGTAAGAGAAGAGTAGTCCATCTGTATTTTAGTCATTGACGTAGAGGAGTATGTATATATACGCCAGAGGATACATGCATTGGTGCCAAGGATCATGCTTCGGCGCTGAAGCACCTCCACTGAAGTCCAGTCACATACAATCCGGGTTTGATTCCAGAGATGGAGCCTGTGAAACGGCTACCACATCCAAATATTCTAAAATCTCCACGTCGTATTCGTTGATGCAGCTCAATGGTGAAGGAAAGGAGTGCCGCAGAATGATGCCCTTGCAGTAAGACAACATTCTGCAAAGCTCCGGAAAGTGATACCGATCTAAAGCTCTATACATCTAAATTTCAGTTTGATCAATTATTGCCGAACTTACCTGCCGTCGCTTGTCAACCCCTGTCACTTTCGACCACTCCCGCTCACCATCTTGACGCCGCTTCAACACAAGCGGCGGCGTGGATAATACGTACACAAAATCATACCAGCTCGTCCAAGAACGTCATCCAAACAACGGAGTTCATTTCCATTCGTTATTCATTCAGAGACAATAACATCCATAGATGTTCAACCGAAGCCATGGGCCCGATTCAATCCATCAAACTTTGAATCTATTCAAAATACCAAATCTATTATGTGGTTCTTGAGGCCGATTATGTCATGTTTATGAACTCTTGTGGTTACCAATGGGTCTAATGAACTTGAATATTGATCAACATCATACATTAAAGTTGCCGGTCTCGCTGTCTAGTTTAATTGATTAATGATCATGGTTACGATGTTCGGTGCCGAATCTCCCTCGGAAGGAAGCAAAAACAGACATGCATGAGCTAGAAACCTTGATAATTCATTGTTTAAAGAATGATTTGGTGCCGAAGCATTCTTCGGTGACAGCATAAATTAAAACCATATGAATCTAGTGGAATTGCCGGACGACCTCCTCGATATCTCAATCACTGGAACAACGTTCTTGGTTGAGATGTTTCGGTGCCGAATCTCCCTTCACTAGTACAAAACTGGGAAAAAAAACCGTGTAATATACCGTTGAAAGCGTATTTTCAAGACGCTTCCAACGGTATATTACACATTCAAAAAATCCCAAAAATGAAGGAGTTATGGCCAAAAAACCCGGGACAGCCCAAATATTCTCTATAAAAGAGATGATTCGGTGCCGAAGCATTCATTGACGGCATCATATTTCATTAATATGGAGAAGTAGTGAAATTTCGTTGAAAAATGACAGATATGGGATACTTCCTGTACCGAAATGACCTTTCAGGCTGACTAAATCAGGATCTAATTAAGAGAAGTTGTGGGATTTTGTTGAACGATGACAGATATGGGCTACTTTCGGTACCGAAACAACTTTTTCGATTCACTTAATCAAAATCTACTTGTGGAATTTTGTTGAACGATGACAGATATGCGCTACTTTCGGTACCGAGACAATTTTTTTGGCTGACTTAATCAGAATCTAGTTGTGGAATTTTGTTGAACAAAGACAGATATGGGCTACTTTCGGTACCACAACAACTTTTTTGGCTGACTTAATCAGAATCTAGTTGTGGAATTTCGTTGAACTTAGACAGATATGGGCTACTTTTGGTATCAAAACAATTTTTTCGGCTGACTTAATCAAAATCTAGTTGTGGAATTTTGTTGAACAATGATAGATATGGGCTACTTTTGGTACCGAAACAACCTTTTAGGCTTTCTAAATCAGAATCTAGAAAATCTAGTTGTGGAGTTTTGTTGAACGATGACATATATGGGCTATTTTCGGTACCGAAACAAAATCAAAACTTAGAGATGAGAAACTTACTTCTACGTTTGGAGTCACCGACGTCACGATTGGAGTTGCTTTCGCCAAAGCTTCTGCACTTGATTTCATTGTAGGTTCTTCTAGGATAGAGTCCCCCATGTCATCTTCATGGCTTCGTCCTAAGACCTTAGCCAACCACACACACGAGAATTTGAATCCACGAACGAGGTCAACACGAGGCAATCAACAATTCATGTACCTGCGATCACAACAAGTATTAAAGCAAGACATAATTATCCTATTTAGACACCACTCTATGTGTAGACTTACAACATGAATTTTGTCATTCTCCAAAATGGGAAGTAGTTCGTCATCACAATCACGCTTTGTCAAAGCATATGACAACACCTTTGCAGTATCGGAAACGTCAACTTCGGAAATATGTGCCTTTCTCCTTCCCATCTCAGACCTCTTCAATTGCTTACTACTTGAAAACAAAAGGCCTCTCTTCCTCTGCTTCTGCTTCCTCGCGATCAATGGAACTACGGCAGCTTCAATAGTTTTCCCAGTCATTAGAGATATGTCAGTTCTATCTACTAAAGTGTGCCAACAATGTCAAAGTCCTCTAAAATTTATATTGTGTTGTAGATAATATCAAATACACCCTAAAAATTTGTAAATGAGGTACAAAACAATTTTTCTTTATTTAAACAATTACACATGCCATATTAATTAGGATAAATGCTGGCAGATTCATGATAACTATTTATATGCTCTCCGTCATCTTTGCTTACAACACATGTTTTCATTTCATTAATTTAAATGATTCCTATTCTATGTCACGCGCATGGGTTCTCATCGTGGGAGAAGAATCCAAAATCTTCATCTTCAAGATGTCAGAGGTCAGGCCGGGATCTAGCGTTGACCTTGTCAAGCGGATGCAACCGGGTAATGATCTGGATAATGCGTGGATGATGTTCGATCACGTCAAGCGCCTGACGGTCTGAATAACAATGGAATATCATGTTTACGACGCTACGTATTGTAGGGTGATGACCGTTGCTATCTGTGACTTGATGTCGGAGGATATGGATGCTCAGATGCTTTCCTGGAATAACCTCAATGACGTCATGCGTCGACACGGAGTGGAGAAGCCGGACTTCAAGGGATTCATGGCGGACGGTGCTTAGGCCAATTGGAATGCGGTAAGAGCTGTCTACGGGGGTGGCGACGTCATGGCGGACAAGGAGCGTACATGCCTATTTCACTACATGCAGAGTATGATCAAGTACACAAAAAAATGGATTGCCGAGGAATTTCAAGAGCAACACAAGAGCCTTTGTAAACAATACAGGGAAGCAACATCTATGGAGGACGCCGACCGATTGTACGATGCGCTTCAAACATGGTACAAGATATCTAGAGTTGTGTCTGAAAAGGGGCTTGAGGCCTTGTCAAACTAGATTGCATGGTGGCACTTTAGGTACCGTCAATGGGACGGGTTTATGACCTCGGTATGGCACGCGCACTATCACTTACGTTCTCAATATTGTGCACTCTTAGTCCATTTCTTACTTCGTCCTTGATTCTTGACATTATCGTTCGACTTTTGCAGAACATTTCCATTGACGAACTACCCGAGATGCCTTCTTGCAACCTAGCGGAGACCATGCACAACAAGTGGAGCAAGCCTCTAGGGACCGAGGGCCAGACCTATACGTCGCCACTGTAGACAACTACATCCAGGGATTCTTGCAAGTTGTTTCCTGCCACCAATTCCTGAAAGGCGATGTTGGTGGGACCGAAGCTAGCAAGGAAGAACTGAAGCTTAGGGTGGCCAAGAGAAAAGCTCAAAGGACAGGTGATGCTAGTGTCTTGAAGGAGTCCATGTTGCAAATGCCCGGGGCAGAGGAATTCTGTACCCGCACAACAAACAAGGTTGGGGAAGAGGTGTTTGGTTCACGGAAGCGTAAGCCAAACAAGCCAATCGGTGCCGATGACGAGTCACAGCAACTGGATAAGGTGAACTTCTCTCGCCCTCGACATTCTTTAGGACCCTTAGGAACTTCTTCAGATCCGCTGCCCATTATCAACAAAGACGATGGCATTGGTGATGACGACGGTGTCTATGCCGACGACGGCGTCCCTAATAATGATGTCTGTTATGTACGACCTGCACATGTGTCACCAATGGCGACTCTGACTCGGAGACCTAGTTTACGGCGCGTCACAGCGGTGGAAGAGACTCATGCTGAATTGATAGAGTGGCATATCGCCCGCTTGTCAAAGAATTCTACCAAGAAATGTTTTGCGCAACGCACAAAAACAAGGACAAAATGTGTAGAGAGGATTGTGAGAGGTGGAAAGGCAACCCCGACACCAACATACACTGGTTTTTACCATCACCCGAAGAAGAATGTCTTAGAAACCATGGATTTTTACTTCTGCAATGATGACATCGAAAGGTGTGTGAAGGGTACGAGGCGTATGTGGCTGGTTCAATACAAAAAGGGCGTCGATAGGCCTCCGATCCCAAAGATATGGCCTGTCATAGTGGATACTAATTTGACTCGTGGCGAGATTGAGGATCTGGAAGCGGCTGGATTTCAACTCCCCCAAAAGCAACAAGTTTCTTCAAGATGTCTATTTACTAACAACAGGCCCTCAAGAGACATGAGTTCCATCCCAGTGCCAGTGGACGCCAGCAGAATTCCTACAAAGAGAGATGGTAAGATGGTAAAGCGCACCTCCAAAGTACGCAATGACAAACAAAGGAAGTCCATGGCGTCTGTTGATTCCCTAAATGCTTCTATTAAAGCCGTGAGGATGCTCCCAGGTCCTGGCTTGGGGTGCCACATTTCTCTCGTTTCATATGGTGATCCGCCCGAAGATAAAACCTACTCCGTCACGGTGAATGCATTCCCTCATTGTACCTTCTCAGCTTTCACAAAGACTTAGAAGGCGTTCCGTGGAAAGAGCAGATACTCCCACTGTAAACATCTCTACTTCATCTTTCTCACTATCTGTGGAATTGATCGAACTGTAGAATTCATCCATGCTTCTACCTTCAGTTGGAAGGAGGTCAAGCAGATTCTTGAACACGGCATCCTGACATATCCTTGGACCTAGTCCGGGTCTTTAGCGTATATCTGTAGCGTATATCCTAAACCTACGTGTGAACCTAGGACTAGTTATAGGATAGGTGTTTAAAAAAAATATATAACTTTGCTCGGGGAGCACCTATATATATATCAAGATATTTCTTGTGGTGAAAAATATTACCAGTTTGACCTCACAATATGATCTCTCGGTGCTTAGTGGTTATATTCTTACCTATAGGTACTAAGACAAACTATATATTAACCCCTAAAGGACCACGACCACTTTCGCTCTAAAACCAGTCCAAAACTGCCACTGCCAAAAAGAGACATGAAAATCACATTTTAAAGTGAATTTTGGATTCTCAACCATAAGATCTTAAAATGGACTTCTGTATAAACATGCCATAATGGTTGGTTGCAATCCACCGCACGTATTGATGGATTATAGCATTTAAAGTCAAAACAATGGTTCATTTTCTTCCCTACGTTGAGTAGATCAGCAGACTTTGACTTCACTTTGTATCAAATTTTTGCATTGTACGAGGTCTAAATCTTTTACCATTGTCTTAAGCATGATGTTATTTCCCAACACACCAATTTTTTGAGGTAAAAAAGGGGTGTAGCATATTCAAAACAAGTGTGCAAGGAGTGGAGGTTCAAAATTGCCATTTCACGTTTTTTTTTTGAACTATGTATGTATTCAAATGATAATCCAAACGGTCCATAAGAAGGTTTTCACCATATACTGTTGAAGAAAAAATAAAAAGTGAAAAATATGAAGCTCTCTAGGTTTTATGTAGAAAAGATGATTTTTTTCCCCCGTTGCACGACAATTTGTGAAAATGTTTGACTTGGAATAAAATGCCTTTTCACACTAAAGACAAAAGTTTTTTTTGAAAATTTCTAGAGAAGGAAATTTTCTTTATATGTGTGAAAAATCTTAATGTCAATAGAAACTTTTGTCAAAAATTTTGGAGGTGTCCGGAGTCCCCACTTTTGGTTTTAAGTGGTACTAACTTTCAAACCACAAATCCAAAAAATAATCTTTAGGAAGGGTCCTAAAGCATGAGTGTAAATGTATGTCCTGAGGTGCAAGCATTATTACACTAGAAGTTGCTGGTGTTGGTACGACATGAGCATCATCCCAGCAGCTTTAGTGCTTCGGATTTGGTGAGCTGGTCTCCACACCAGCCGGTGGTTTACTGGTAAAATTGTGGCATTTCCATAGATGTTATACCTTTGTGGGCGATGATGCTTAGATTCGTCCGGAGAAATTAGGATAGGTTTCTATTTTGCTCTTGCACCATCTCTTGAGTCGGGGTCATCATCTTCATCATCGACATCGACATGGCGAGCGGGAAGACGGTGTGCGTGACGGGCGCGTCTGGCTTCATCGCGTCGTGGGTGGTGAAGCTGTTGCTGGACCGAGGCTACACCGTCAGGGGAACTGTCCGGAGCCCAGGTAACTTATCGGTGATGGCGGTGGGTTTTTAGGTTTCGAAGCTGGTGTTTTCAACTTTCTGTATTGTTGGATCGCATGCGATTTGAGGTCCCAGGTGATGGTTTTTTTGTCTGCGCAGAGAAGTCGAAGCACCTGTTGGAGCTTCCGGGCGCGCGCGAGCGCCTGGATCTCGTGGAAGCGGATCTTCTCAAGTCCGGAGCCTTCGATCGCGCCGTGGAAGGCTGCGACGGCGTTTTCCATACAGCCTCGCCGTTCTTTCACAAGAACATCACGGACCCTGATGTGCGTCACTGCCCATCGTTCGAGCAGCCCTTCTTCTTCTTCTTCTTCTTCTTCTTCTTCTTCTTCATCTTTTCCTCCCTCCTTTTTTTCATACTTGGTATTTGGTTTGATTGCAGACCCAGCTCATCGACCCGGCGGTGAAGGGAACACTGAACGTCCTGGAGTCGTGCGCCAAGGCGAAACCGAGGAGGATTGTGCTTACCTCCTCCGTCGCCGCCGTGTCGTACTCTCCCAAGAAAACAGGTGCCAGCGTTGTGGACGAAAGCTTCTTCAGCGACCCAGAGCTTTGCCGGAAAGAGAAGGTTTTTCTTCCCCAACTCTTCTTCAGTCGTTCTAGATCATGAATAAGCAGGAATGTAAGCATCACATCGAGGGCGGCCTCTTCTGTTGTGATCAAGTTTCCGTTGACATATCTGTTTCTTCCCATCCCAGTCTCTTACAGTCTCAAGAAGCATCCTCCTCAAGGATTCCTAAATAGAAAGCCGCGCAAGTCAATACGAAGTCATCTTAGATTTTAGACACTCATTTCACCACTGTCCGCTTTCGAATGAAGTGTGTGGCATTACAATCAACCTGTCGTCTTTTGTAAGAGAAGACACTTAACTCCAGAGCATGGCTGCAGAGATGGTACGTGCTGTCGAAGACGTTGGCAGAGTTGGCGGCGTGGGACTACGTGAAAGAACACAATCTGGACATGGTGGTGGTGAACCCGACGATGGTGATCGGTCCCGTGCTGCAGTCCACCATCAACACCAGCACTGAAATCGTTCTTGAGTATCTCAACGGTGAGAGCCCAAACGTCCTCGTTTCTTGTTAAAGTTTGTACTGATACCGGTCTTTTGATTCGTAACACTATTTTCCCACTCTCAATAGCTCAATGGAAGAGCTTGTTGGCCTCTCTCTCTCGACTAGAATACCTTAATTATGTAAGGAAGAGTTTGATGGTCTGTTAACTCAAGTTTGAGGTAGTTGATTAGCCACTTTTGTCCCCTTTCCTCACTCTTAATAGCTATAAGATGTGGAAGAGCTTTGGTGGTCATTAAACTCAAGTTAGAAGTAAGGTAGAGGCACCCAATTCCGATCACTTAAGCCAATTCAGGACTCAAAATGATATTGTATGTCAAAAACATTTATGTAGAAAGATGCGGAATTATGAATGAAACTCAACAAATATTTTTTCAAATTTAATCACAAAGATTTGGAATTGATATAGAATTTAGAAGTCCAAAAACCATTGGAGACCATAATCAAACTGTAGAATAGGTGAGATTTGGTGCCCTCCTTTGCCCAATGCCAACAAGTGAGAGTGAGTAAAAGAGAGAAGACATGCCATGGATAACCAACTCATGGAGTACCCAATGCTGATCGGCCTTGTTCAATTTTTGAGGCAAGGCCACCAATGAGAGCTCAATTGAGGTGGAGCAACCCAAAATTGCACACTTCATGATCCAATGCCGATAATAATTGGGGTTTTCAGATTTTGAGTTATCGGTTTTGGATTGCTTCATGCACCATGCCATGCATACTCTACTGATCGGAATTGGGTGGCTGATCGGAATTGGGTGCCTCTACCTTAGTTCTAACCTCCTTGGAGGAAGGAGAGGTCATGTTATAAGATGAATTTCAGCCGCCTTTTTCCTCTGTGAGCCGATGTAGAGCTATTTTTGGGCCGATTTGAAAATGGGAAAAAAGGTCAAAACTCTTTGCCTGTTTACGAATAGCTCTGTTATTGTTATTCTTGAATTGTTGTGCGCTCTTTTCTTTCAGGCACCACAAAGACGTTTTCCAACTTCGCCGTCGGGTGGGTCGGCGTGAAGGATGTGGCGCTGGCTCACATTCTAGCATACGAGAAGGCGGAAGCGGAGGGCCGCTACATCTGCAATGAGCGAGGCTTGCACAATGCCGATATGGTCGCTCTCCTGAAGAATCTCTTTCCTCAGTACCCCATCGTGGCCAAGTGAGTCGTTGTCTACAAAAGCCACACCTTTGTCTCAATTGTGCCTTCGTTTGTGGGAGGGAACCCAATCCTTTGAGAATGTACATTGCATCTTTTGTGAATTATAGAGTTATATGTCGAGCGTAGCAAAGATATTCTGAGTTGTGACCTCTTTTCTCACTTTAAAATCAGCACTAAAAATAGCTCTAAATCTCTATAATTAGTTTTAAAAGGAAAAAAAGGGGGCTAAGATTCATGATTTCCCCTTCTCCCTTTACAAAAGGCAGCTAAAACTACTTCTAACTTGAGAGGTAAAAGATCACCAAGCTCTTCCTTGTGTGCATGTAACAGCTATTAAGAGTGAGGGAAGAGTAACATCATAAACCAAGAGAATTCTATCTTGTTGAAACTTTAGGTGACTTCACTATTTACTCCAATCCCTTGAATCATCTCAATGCCGTGCTTGTAGTTCTGTCAAAAAGGTATTAAGTTTTGAATTGTGAATTGTTATATTTTCAGAGATGTGGATGACTCTCCGCGAGTGGCCCCGTCCAACCTCTCCAGTGAGAAGGTGAAGAAGCTTGGGGTCAGCTTTCAGCCCTTGGAAGACATTCTGCAAGAGACTGTCCAATCTCTCAAGGAGCTCAAGCACTTGGACTAACCTCTTACGAAGAAAATGGCTTCAATTGTAACTTGCTGGAGTCTTGGCGTATCAGGTTTGCATTCCTCTTTTGTATGATTAGTTGACCTTTAGTTCCTGCATAGTTTTCTGCTCATACATTTCACTTTCCTATGTTTTAGCAGAGCCATCCATTGTGAATACCTAAGGCCGCGTATTGTTACGGCGTAAACTACTGTGAATTGCATTATGCTAGGGTTATTAAAGCCTACGAGCCTTTAAGGCCTACGAGGCCTTGGGAGGGTTGATTTTGGTGAGGGTTGATTTTGGTGCTCCGGGTGTTGTAATTTTTTCCTTCATTGGTTGTTGTCGTTGTGGTCTTTCAAACGTATGTTGGTCTTTGTGGCAGCTTTCCAATGCATCTCCTTGATCTTCAATCAGTACATGCATTGGCGAAATATGGTGATTTTTGTGAAGTGGGGTTGTGTTGAATGTATTCATTGTGTAGATGATGTTTTGCATAATCTATTATGCTTGTATATTCTCCTATGGCTCATGGTCCACTTAGGGGTTGAAGGGGTTAAATACATTGTGCATGTATTGTGTATTTCATACAAGTAAGTGTATTCACTTGTATTTAGCATACCCTATGCATTGGTCGGGTTTGTGCATAATTAATTCAAATTGGAGGGTGTCCAAAAATTTTGGAAAATTTAAAATATTTGTCTAACATGATGCTCATGTAAAGCTAAGGTCGTACCTTTATAATATCTACTCATGTGCAACCTAGGTAATACCCATTGTGTTTGAAACTATGTTAAATTTTTTTTGGTTAGAACAGGGGGTGTCTGAACTAGACCAATGTGTATGGTATCTCAAATATATTTGGAGTACAAATGACCTAGTTTTACACGTTAACTCTTCAACAATGAAATCTTACATGTTGCCCTAAAAATTCTTATAATTTAATAGGTTTTGGACAAAAGCATTTACATGTGGAGTAGATTGTATTGTTCATTTTTTTCATAGTAATCATTGTAGTTAGTTATTGCTTCAATCGAGTGAAGATCAGAAACATGGGATAGATGGAGGAAAGCATAGTACACAAGCGCTCTAACAAGTGCAAATCAATCCAACAATTCAATCACATTCTAATTCCTTTGTTGTTAAAGGGTTAAGCTACAAGTAATTTGTATATATGCTAAATGTTCATTGAGACTATATAGAAACTTTTAATTAGAATTAAGAATTAATTCATATCAAAACATCCTCTTCAAAGTCAAATCTTAGATTGGACCACCATAACTCTATTACCATATGCGATGGTCAGTTTTGGCACTTGCCTAACGAGATATTAATTTTTTCAAATTGGAGTGGTTTAATGATAACGGATATTACCTAGATAATACATGTGTATCTCTTAGGTGTTATGCAAGTATCACATTGGCATTACATTGGCATCACCTAGACAAATCTCTTGAATTTTCCAATTTTTTTGGACATTCTCTATTATGAATTAATTATATATGAAGTGACCATTGCATATGGTAGTCCATGCTACAATTTAAATAAGGGTTTGCAGTAGCGCAATTGTCATAGCTTTCCAAGAAGATATTACATGACAAAATTGACCCCATAAATGAGCAACAATTGTCAAAAATAAATAAACTCAAGGCAACATAATACTTTGTGTCGTGTGTGTTGTCTATGTTACATACACTATTTTTGTGGTGAGGTTTGAATTGAAACTACAATAGCTTATTTGTAACTCAATATTTGGAGTTAGGAAGCGTGCCTTAGCTTATTACAAAGATCCCTCAAGTATGCTTCGAACAACCCATTATTTGAAACATTTGGTGAAAATTTGAATTACTAGTGGCATATTCAAAACTGTGATGCAAAAGAGACTTAGTTGTAAGGGTGACATGGCAAAAGCTGGGTGATGTGGCAAAAGTAGCCAATATCCACTAAAATGTTCATTTTATATAGTGGACCAAAGTATTTGGAATTTCTACACTAAGTAGACATTGCATGCAATTCTTTAACAACCACACTTGCTTGAAAATGAATACTATCTCAAAACTTGACTTGCATGTCTTTGATATGAATCAGTGCAGACGATACACATTACTTTTGAATCCGCTCTTTATAAGTGTAGTATAATACATACTACATTGGAGTACATATATTTGATAACCTAATGTCATATTACTCGGTTTTAGTCTTCAAAGTTTCAATATCATGCCCTTCATTTGATTTATTATTCTAGAATTTGTTTACTCTGGAAAGTTGTAAGACCCATGAGAGATTGGTGACCTTCCAGTTATTATCCTCATTTGAAATGGAATAGCTTGGTGGTTTTCAACTTAAGTTCAAGTAGCACCTTTGAGTTAAGACAAAATTTGTAGAGATACCATAACCTTTCTTTCTCTTAAACCAATTTTAGAAATTTAGATCTAATAATTATTATTTTGAAAAGAAGAAATAAAAAGGGGTACAATAAGCTCCCTCCACAACAACCCCATTTGTCTTATCAATTATCTACCAAGTCCACCCCTCATATCTACTACAAGAATAACTAGCTTCCTTTACCACAACATTTGATCTGTTGTTGTAAAGGAAGATAACTATATCTTCTAAACCTTGGGTTACTGTAGAAATAAATCTAAAAATTGTTAGTGAGTGAAATGTGTTCCACAGATAATTTAATTAGTCTCTAGACACAAATCACTTGCTAAAGTGCCTATACATTAGCGTGTGAGAGAAAATCAACCTGAAAATAAAAGGGATGCAAATGGATAAGCACTTCGGACCTGAAGCAAAGGTGAGGAACGAAATCCACAATGCAACAAGAGGTCCATACAAATGAAGATTTTACATAGAAGCATAACACTCAAGAAACAATAGCCATATTGGTTGTATTGGTCAATCCCAGTTAGTGAAGATGCTACACTAATTAACCCCTAAGGTACCATGACAGTTTCACACTTATAACACTTCAAAATAATTGGATTCTAGTGCAATGAATATAGAAGGAAACAAAAAATCCGATTTCTAGTTTTGACTGTAGGATCTCAAATAATACTTATTCAGTAACATACTCACAAAATTTCATAAACTTTGACCGCACAGATTGAAATATTACAGTGTTTAAAGTTAAACAAATGGTTCATTTCTTTCCATGCATTCAGTGGATCAGCGGACTTTGACTTCACTTGGTGTCAAATTTTTGCACTACATAAGGTCTAAATACATTACCATGATTGTGTTAAGCATGATGTTAGAGCATCTCCACTCCCGGCGTGGAATTTTCCACGCTAGGACGGAAAAAAATTTCACGCCAGGAGTGGTTGAGGGTTTGGTGCTTGCTTGGCTCCACCCCAAGCTCCAAAAAATTTTACCCAAAAAAATGCTTTGACCTTTTACCTCCCCCCACCAATGACACGGTGCCACGTGTCGACATCAATGACATGGCGCCATGTGTCGCGAGGGTATGGGTGTGTCACCAACATCAAAAAATGGCGCACTCCCCCCATCCAAGGAGCTTTTGGTGTGCCATGCACCAAAACTTCTAAAATTTTATAAAGTTTCCCCGTTTTGAGGTGATGGGTGCAACTTTTTGACCTCACTAAACTCCAATTTGGTGGTTCTCCGTCTTGGGGTGGAGATGCTCTTAGTTCCTTACACACCAAATTTTAGAGGTAGATGAGGGGTGTAGCATATTCAAATCAACCGTGCAAGGAGTGGAGGTTCAAAACTTGGCAATTCGCGTTAAATTTTTTTGTGAAATTAATATGTTTTAGATTGATAATCCGAATATTTAGTAAGAAGATTTACACTACATATTGTTGTGGGAAAAAAGGGTCAAAATTATGAAGATCTCTAAGTTTTATGTGGAAAAGAAGAAGTTTTTTTGGTACCTCGCCCGACAATGTGTGAAAATGTTTGACTTGGGTTAATATGCTATTTTTCACTAAAGTCAAGAACTCTTTTTTGACAATATGAAGACAAAAAATATTACTTGCTAGTATTGAAAACCTCACATTCAATAGAGTGTCCTAGAAAAAGTTTTTGGAGGTGCCCGAAGTGCCCGCTCTCCCCATTTGAAATTCAGAACTCATTATATGTGAGATTTAGGAAAAAAATGTTGTCCCACTGAGGTCTTAGTAATGTCCTTCTACACTAAAAATTTCAAAGTGGCATGTTGGAAATTGACATCATAGGAACCTGACCAAACTTTCAAAAAGCCCATCTTTGACACTTGGTCCTTTAGGGATTAAATGCACTACCTAGAAGTTATAAGTCACTAGTCAAAATATTTTTCCTGGGCAAAATAATAATATGGATTAGCCGTTGGAATTTTTCTCGAAAGTCCTTAAAGTGGAAAGAAAAGAAAAAGACAAAGTAAGATTTCAATTTGGAAAGAAAGAGAGCATGAAGAATTTCATGCTCTCTTATTTTGCACCATGGCAATCAATGCTCTTGGGCCCTACCCAATGCAAAAAAAATCCCAATAGTACCTAAGTTCCCAAGGAGCTCAAGTGCTCATAGAAGATTTCACAGCATGTTGCCTTGGATAGAATCTACCACTCCTAAGTCACACACTGTGAAACATTCTAAGAGCACTTTAACTCCACACTTGAATTCTACGCATGGTGCCACAATTGTTGGTCCCATTTACTAATATAAAATCATATAGTAGGGGATAAAATAACTCTATTATGACTTGTATGACCAAAAAATTGTATATTAGTTCCTAAGCCATATACAAGACAATGTAAGATACAACCTATCATACAACAGATCATGCAAACTATCATGCAGCATGTGAGACAAGATATGATGATACACTTTTCTCTTCGTGATTCCTTCTACAATCCAAATCAACAAATCCCTAAACATTCCTCTTCTAATAGAAACAACGTATGAAACTGAACTAGTATGTAAAGGAGTTCAAATAACCATGAGTGAACTATCATATGGAAATTATACCTTATCTTTTTTTATAATACCAAAATGTTATGAAATAACACAAGTAACAAACAATACACTCTATATTGAACCTATATAATTAATCTTTTAAGTACATCTACTCGATCAATATTGACCTTCGACTTAGGGACTCTTTGATGTTAATCAAAAACCAGATCAAAACAAAACCCTACACCCAAAAAGCCCTAGTCCAACATGACTTTCCAAATCCTAAAACCCTACTTCCAAATTCAACATGGAACCCTAAACCTAACATGCTACTTCAAGCCTGAAATCCTAATCCAACATGATTCCTATGATCCTAACCAACATGAAACCCTAAACCCTACATCAAGCCAAAA
Source organism: Bryoerythrophyllum caledonicum (assembly GCA_963971425.1). Classification (NCBI taxonomy): domain Eukaryota; kingdom Viridiplantae; phylum Streptophyta; class Bryopsida; order Pottiales; family Pottiaceae; genus Bryoerythrophyllum; species Bryoerythrophyllum caledonicum. The sequence continues at coordinate 8,445,504 of OZ020517.1, read as the reverse complement.
TCCGGATTGAAGACAAATAACCTACAACCTTGATGAAACCCTAAACCTAACATCCTAAAATCCCACTTCAAGATAAAACTCTAGTTCAACATGAAACCCTAAATCCTAACACGCTACTTCAAGCCTAAAATCCTAATCCAACATGATCTCTACAATCCTAACCCAACATGAAGCCCTAAACCCTACCACACTATTTTAAGCTTAAAATCCTAATCCAACATGATCCCTACAATTCTAATCCAACATGAAACCCTTAACTCTGCATCATGATCCAAAATGAAAATCTGAAGCCCTGATGGAACTTGAACTCCAAGACTCTCATTCCAAGTAGAAACCCTACCTCATAGACAAGAGCATCCAACTCCATCGATGAGGGACTCCCAACCACCCGCCCAGGGCGAACTAACTCTCTCTTGGGATGAAGGGAGTAGTTGCCCGTGGGATGAATCATCCCTCCTAACAAGCCAGGTGGTGAAACCCCAACCAGCTAGTAAACAAACTCTCCCCCCTTCCCGGCATGTGCCCTAGCCCGTGCGCTCCTCTCGCTCGTTGTCACACATTTCTCTACAAAATACGTGTTACGGGTATTGCCGCGACACATTTCTCTATGATATACCCGTGACGGGTGTTGCCTCCTGTGAAGCTTGTGTGTGTAGAGTTTGTTTCTGTACCTCTCCAAGTGTTCTCAAGTACTATCCTTTGTGTCCATCTGATACTAATATTAAATATATTATTTTCTTTCATGGTTTCCATTCCGCATAGATTGATCCTTTGAGCTCATCTTTTGTGGAAAGGTATGTTGTCATTGAGAACTAGGGTTTGAGTTTTATATTTTCAAGTTTCTTGAGTGATACATTAATTTCTTCAATAAGTGATTGATTATAGTTTAGGGTATGAAGCATGTTTCAATCATTCCATTTAGTGTCGCTTAGGGTTTTTATGGCACAACTGAATGCTTTTTTTTGCGGTCCCAACAAGTATTGCTTCAATTTTCCATTAGATTTTGTTGTATTTGGTGTATTTTAAAATCATCACGAATGTTGGTATTTTAGGATATTTTCTTTCATTCTTCTTAGTGTTGTGATTAGGTCTTGTATTGCTTAGAGAGGTTTGAAGATGTAAGATTCTTATTTCATTCTTGCTTATGTGTAGTTTTTTCCATTCCACGGGATGGAGTTATCGGGCTTACCACTTATCGTTCAAGAAGGGGACTACAACGAAGTCCCTTGTGCGGAGAAGCCATTGCATCGCAAGGTTGAGAATTGCGGTTTGGGTCTGTGGAAGAATCGGCGACACTTGAATAATCATCTTCGTCATCGCCATGACATGAAGCTCACAACACAAACACTTAGTACTCAGCGGAAGGTAGAACGACTTCGCAACATCAACTCCCGCTATATGAATGCAAGAATTTTAACGAAGCCGTTCAAGAGACTACGAAAGGAATTTTGAAAAAATTCCAAGCATGGACGAAGGCGGCGGAGGTGTTATGGGTACGGGTGGAGATGGCGACCACTGTTGACCATATTGTGTGGGAAAAACCTTTTATTGTCGTAGCAATGGAGAAGAAGCATGTCACTCACCTCGGGGCAAAGAAGGAAAGAGTTGGAGAATTGGATGCGGCATGCCTTAACGCACTACCACGCCAACCCAATATTGCCAAGTTCGCGGTTATAAAAATAAAATTGGGCGGTGGCGCAGATGAGTTGGAGATTGCGCAATTGAAGAATCTTTACGGCATATTCAACCAAAAAAAAAGTATGAATGCAGGATTGCACTTGCATTGCTCCATCATTGTCTACTAGCATGCTCCCATGTAATGTCATAGAATGAAATAGGTCCAGGCGGAGGATTCTAGACGTTGATAGACTTCCGTGATTTTGGCATGTTGACTCTATAAGAAATAGTTAGAATGAACGAAAGGCAATTTGAATAATGGAAAGTAATGTGGCGGATAGTTCAATTTGAATACATAAATATTAATTATTTTTAATGCAGTAGATATGAAAAGAATTGTATTTGAATTATGAGAAATTTATGTAATTCTAAGGGTAGGGAAGGTAAAATATACATAGTAAACCCTTTCACGGAGATGACAATTAAAAAACATTCCCTTAGTTACTTTGTTAATACTCGTCACAATACAAGAGTATGAAACAAAACGTCTCTGGTTTCTTATTACAATATCCGTCTCAGAGGAAAAACGTCTCGGTAAATGTACTTGAGTGTGCATTTAAAAGGCGATACCCGTCACGCACAATAAAAGTTTCCTAATACGTCCCTAGGAGCCATTGCATACCAATTGCAATACCTATCACACATATAATCAAATTTGAAAAATAAGTCACTATCTACATCCATGATGGATCCAGCATAAAATTGTGCCATAAAACCCATAAGTCACACTAAATGGAATGATTGAAACATCCCTCATACCCTAAACTATAATCAATCACTTATTGAAGAAACTAATGTATCACTCAAGAAACTTGAAAAACTCAAACCCTAGTTCTCAATGACAACATACCTTTCCACAAAAGATGAGCTCGAAGGATCAATCTATCTGGAATGGAAACCATGAAAGAAAATAATATATTTAATATTAGTATCAGATGGACACAAAGGATAGCACTTGAGAACACTTGGAGAGGTACAGAAACAAACTCTACACACACAAGCTTCACAGGAGGCAACACCCGTCACGGGTATTTTGTAGAGAAATGTGTCACGGCAATACCCGTACCACGTATTTTGTAGAGAAATGTGTGAGAACGAGCGAGAGGAGCGCACGGGCTAGGGCACATGCCGGGAGGGGTGGGAGGGTTTGTTTGCTAGCCGGTTGGGGTTTCACCACCTGGCTGGCTAGGAGGGATGATTCATCCCACGGGCAACTGCCTCCTCTATCCCTTAAGAGGGAACGAGGGGATCAATTCGCCCTGGGCCTACCACTCTCTTTGCCTTGAGCTGATCCGTGAAACATCAGAAGCCGCAACATTTAACGAGACCCAAATTGGGAATCCTGGAAGTTAAAACTCAATTTGCATGAAATCCATGAGGAATTAGATTGTGAAATGTGAAGTTCAGATTTGCACACACATCACATGAACACTTTGCCAAAATGAGATCATGATTTTGGAGTTATAGAACTCTTGGAAAAACTAGGAATATAACACAAAATACATCAAATACACTACAATACAATGGATACCATGCCACATACTACGTTGTATTTCATAGACATGTGAAATGATTTTGGTATTAAATTTTGATCCAAATTTGTCTTTGAGAGATTCTTCATTGTTTTGTGATTGTTGATCTCTCTCATTGCATACAAAACTTCCGTTTTAATTTGTATAAGTTTGGAACATTTTTTATACAATCAAGTGGACAAAAGTTTTAAAAACATGTATGAATGTTTTCTTCACATATTATATGTCAATGGAAAGCTATCAACCTAGTGCACATGTGACGCTTTTTTCTTCAAAGTACAAAAATTCTTGCAAGAATCTATTGATGGATATTGTAGTATATCCTCCAAAGTCAACAATTTTCAATACCAGCATTTGGTAACATTAAAGACTATGATCTGTTCCTTAAGCTCTTGAATGTTGTGCAAATTTTCCCGAAAGCTTAGGTCATGGGTCGAACTTTGAGTTCAATTTTGTAAGGTTGGATTCTAAAACTAGTCATTGTATTTCCATCAAAGTAAGTTTAAGAAAAAAAATTAGCATATATCTTGGTATTAATGAATCATGATCTAAGAACTAAAGGGTTAAAAACAAGAGGTCTACAAGTGGTCACTTTTGGAGTGATTTGCTGATTTAGTGGACCAATATTTCATCTTTGTATATTCCGCCACCTACTTTAATCCATATAGGGCTAGAGCCCCCACAAAGTACACTTTGAGTTTCATTTACATTTTGTGTAGAATGCATTATAACTTGTAAGTGGCAATTTTCGGTGAGGTGGGTTCCAAAATGTCAAAGAAATTTAGGAGTTAAGTTTCTTGGATCTCTGTGCTTTCAACGGGTGCGGTGAGAATATGCATCAGAATCTAACGAGCAAACTATTGTGATGTTTGTAGTCACCAATCACGATGAAATTGTACCCACTATTTATTAGATAATGTAGTGACTAGTCAGGAAAAAATGTACCCACTCATGAATTCTCCTTGGCCTGGTCACCTTTGTCGTCCTTAAAGGATTAAGCCTAAGACCTCGATAGATTTCTGTACACTAAGCTTGGAAATTTGGGCAAACCCAAGCACTAACTTCACTTTTGCAGAGCTATTAGTGGATGAATTTCAGTGCATGTTAGCCGAGATCCTCCTACATTCATTCATTCTTCTTAGAGTCGAACCTCTAATAAGTTGTAATTCCCAATCCAGCTTATAACCTGAGCTAACTTATAACCACTATGATGGCCTCCAGAATCAAAATTAATTTAGATGTCAGCTTACATGTTGTTTTTCTTGTACATATTTGGAATGGATTGTCAGGCTCTCTGGGAGCACTTTGCTAGAGATTGGGCCTAACCAAACATAGAGGCATGTACAATTGTAGTTATTTCATTGTGACTACAAAGGATCTCTAGTGTGTCAATGGCGCCGTTGAATCTGAGCATTAGAGCGCATATGGGAATTTTCAATAGAGTATGTCCGCACATTCTATATGGTATTCCATGTAATGTGACATCAATTGATGGTTGAAGTTATCAAAACCGACTATAAACTTTTAACATCTATTAAATATTTACCACATCCATTCACTACACTAATAATGTTCATTAGTGTTCGCAACACTGTTTACAAACTCGAAAGCTAAATGTCAACTATCCTACTAATGTAACAACATTAAATGTCAATTTTAACACTAATTGTCAATTTCTGTAATTTTTGCCCTTGTTTCATTTTAACATGTTCACACTTAGTGTTAGTTATGTAACAAATCATTGCTACGATGGCTCAATTTGGAGCAACAGTTGAGTTTTCTGAATAGAAAAGTCTACGCGAGTATTCTTGGAGCATGGAAGTATCATCAAATCCTAGATAGCATCAGGCAGTCGCTTGATAGGCGTAATCACTTATGCAGTCCATCGCCCTCTCCTGTGATGCCTAGTGTATTGACCAAAACTTAACATCTGAAACCAACACACAATCACAGACTCTGGTAATTTGGTTTCCTAGTTACCGACAACGGGGTGACACAAAGATTCTTAACTTACGTAGGATAAAAGCTTCCTCTGGGACCGAAGGTAACAAACGAAGCCAAGTGCCTCATGTCGTGCACCACAAGCTTTTCAAAGTACTCCTGCGACACCGTTACATTGCTCCCGCTCCCAGTTGGTCACCAAGTAGCCGATTCACCAAGCTCGCTCTTTCAATAGCAACATGCAGGTACCGGAGGCGGAGAATGGTGAATTCCAACATGCAGACAACGTAAGACCCACTGCATTGTTGCAGCTGCATGCGACGAAGCAAGACCCACTGCACTATTGTTGTACCATATTCATTATAGTAGGCGGTTGTGTCAGTGAGATGAGCGTAACATTGTGACACTTGGCACTAAACACCAAATGTAAATAGATTGACATTTAGTGAAAGTCAGGTCATAGGAGTAGTTACACTATTGGTGCCATAACATTAATGAATATTATTAGTGTAGCGCCATAGTTTGCTATAACTTATTGGAGGGGTGAGTATAGTGCTAGTCATTGTGACTATAAACGCCTTGAATGTATGTGATCAAATTTTCTTGAACATGTTTTAACAATATTTTTAATCAAGATGAAACAATTCAAAATTGGAAGTAGTAGGGTTCAGGCTAGTTGTATAGTGGACTTGGTAAGAAGTTGTATGTGCAGTGCATCTTCTTTTCAACAACACGCTTGCAATTATTTCCAAGATTCATATAGAATTAAAAGAATTGGCTATCTTTAAATAATAATTGAAGAATAAAGTCACTCTGACTTAAACTTGATATATTTGAGTTGTTTGTAAAGGGAACCGGTCTTTTGTCCTCCTTTTTTCATGCAAAAGAGAATCTAACCTGTATTTGAGTGTAGCCGCAAAGTAATCCTGTGAAAAAAATTCAGGGTTTGAGGGTTTTGAGGAGGTGTTATTTATGGTACAAGTGGCACAAATCTCCCAAAAAAACACAAGAACAATCATGAATGCCATGACACTCTGGCATGTATCCTACATCCTAGAGTTGTGCATGATGTGAAGGGTCAATGATTGCTTAAAATAAAAGCCAGGCACAAACTCGAGTTTGGGAATTCTAAGGCTTAAAAGCTAGTCTATCCAGTGTTCTATTCTAAGTCTACAGTGAAACCCTGCCAGTGGACTCGGCGACCCTGGCTTTTCCATTTTACAGGTTAGAAACTGAGGATTTGGGGTACTTTGCGGATAACTCTATTACCCAACTGGCTTAATATTCTAGAACCAATTATGGATTAGCTTCCCATTTAGAATCAAACAATGGAATGATTTTGATATCTTGTTAAAACCTGTAGAACGAAAGAGGAATATTGGGCCAATGTACATGAAGGATTCAAGTTGCCATCAAAGGAAGGACTAGATGTGTGTTAGTGCAAGAGTGAGCACGGCCTATCACAAAAGAAATTGGCTGTTGTTGGGACTCAATATTGATTCTAAAATGTTTCCCTAACATTGGTTTCAAAATGTTATGGTGGCATTTGTTTGAATCTCACATTGCATGGGGAGATCTCATAGTCAAATGTCAAGTTACCCTAAGGTAGAACAACATAAAACCAACCAACTACCCAACACCGCACCTTTCAGAACCCTTCTTTATTTCAGAGAAGAAATGTAGCCTACCATCACATCACTTATAAACTCATAGGCTTAAAAAGGGCATAAGTCATGTAAACATAGATTGCATTTCCTCCTTGAAATCTAGGAGGGATATAGAAAGGTGCGGTGTTGAGTCGCAGGTTGGCACTTGGTCGTCCCACCTTAACCCCTAAGAGCCCAAGTGTACGTAGGGCGCACGTTTCGGATTTTAGGCATGTACCTCTGAGTGGAAAAAATAGTCCGATTCTTATGAAAATATTACACTGCATTGTCCTTGATGAAATCTATATGGGGAATTTTTCAAATATGATTTTGGACTTTTGGTTCAAAAGTTATTAGCCTTCGAAGGCCAAAATGGGGACTCTGGACTATAGGGGCAGGCATGTCAACCAATGCAATTTGAGGAGAGAAATGGGGCAGAATTTTGGGACAGAAAGGGCAAGGAAAGGAGTCCAAACTTCTATGCACAAAGTTCAAGTGGAAAAAGCTTTGAAAATTATTGAAATAGTTATAAAAATAATTTAAAAAATAGCAACAACCAGCCGTCAGCTGACCTGCCGTGGTCCCGCCGAGATTTTTGAATATATTTATATATATTTTTTTTAGTTTCTTAGTTTTTTAGTTTTTAAAATTTTTTTGTCCAACTGCGAGGGTTGTCAACAGCGGGACGAATTGGCCACCCAATTTCAAGCATTGCCTTTTCCCATAATGCTTTATTTATTCCATATTTTCATGAAAATTATGGATTTTACCAATTTTAGTCGTTTTTTTCTAAAATTAGTGAAAAAATAAATTGAAAGTTTCCACCATTGGGATTCTCAAATGCACAACTTGTATGAACAAACAATTTCATATCACTTATGTAGTAATTGTCATCATTTTGTACCCCCTTTTACTAAAGTGTATATTTCTACATCTATTACCCCTCGAATTGAACTCAAATTTTGCACCACAAATAGCTAACAACATATAAGTCATATTGGTAAAAGGTTTTATCACATTTCAATGTAAATACTAGAAGATATGCCTAGTCAAAGTAGGCTGACTTTGCCGGGCAAGGGGGAAACATACTTTTCTTTGCACTTCAAACGCTATAATCTTCACATCTGTGCGGTGGATTACAACCAAATTTGTGCTCTAAGTTCATATACATATCTACTTTAAGATTGTACGGTTAAAAGTATTAAATTAGACTTTAATGTTAGATTTTGTTGGCACTTGTTGATGATGGCAGTTTTGGAGTGTTTCATGTGGGAAAATGCCTTGGGCTTTTAGGGGTTTATTGAATGGGCAAATTACAGTACATGTTGTTTGTTTTTAGTTTAAAGCAAACAACACTTAAAATACGTGGGTCCTAGTTGACATTTTGGTTGAACCTCAAACTAGGTGCTTTAAAAATAATCCAGGATATTTGCTGGTTGCCTTTGGAAACTCCCCATTCACAACCTGTGATTGGTTAGCTTTCAAAAGCCAGAGTGTGACACTTTTGTAGCTACCAATGATGGCCTTTGATTTGGAAATTGAAAAGTAGTAATCCTTCCTTTGTGATGACATGGCATTAAGTCTTTGCTGATGACTTGGTGATGCGCTTGCCATGGACCACACCAAAAACGTGCGTAAGGAGGCCCAGGCTTTTCATCAGGATTAATATTAAAAGATAAAACAAATTAGAATTCTAATAGAAACTTTGAGCCCCGCGTGAAGAATCCAACATGCCATGTCACTCCTTTGTCAATCTTGTACTTAGGGATATTGTTTTGATGAAGTACTCCGGTACGTTTAACCCTTTAGTGCCCACAAGACCCAAAATGGGACTTTGGAGGTGTTAAAACTCAATTTGCATGAAATTCATGAGGAATTAGGTTGTGGAATGTGAAGTTCAAATTTGCGCACACATTATAGGAACACTCTGCAAAAAATTAGCTCATGATTTGGAGTTATAGAACTCTTAGAAAAGCTAGGAATACAACACAAAATACATCAAATACACTACAAGTCTACAATACAATGAATACTATGTTGGATACTGTGTTGTATTCCATACACATGCAAAATGATATTGGTCTTAAATTTTGATTGAAATTTGCCTATAAGCGATTCTTCATTTTTTTTTGTGATTATTGATCTCTCTTATTGCATACAAAATTTCCATTTCAATTTGTATTATTTGGAACATTTTTGTATACAATCAAGTAGACAAAAGTTCAAAAAATCATCAATAATCATGTATAAATGTTTTCTTTACATATCATATGTCAATGCAAAACTATTGACTTACTGCACATGTGAAGTGTGAACCTCTTTTATTCAAAGTACAAAAACTCTTGCAAGAATCCGTTGATGGATAAATTAGTATACCCCCCAAAGTCCACAATTTTCAATACGAATATACGGTATCTTTAACCACTTCAATCTATTCCATCAACCTTTGGATGTTGTGCAAATTTTCCCCAAAGTTTAGGTCATGGTTTGAGTCCAATTTTGTAAGGTTGGATACAAAATTATTCATTCTAATTCCATCAAAGTTACTTCAAAGAAAAAAATGAGCACATATCTTGGTTTTGGAGAAACATGACGTGGGTGCTAAAAGGTCAACCCTTACAGGTCTATAGGGACCATATGTACGGTCACGTATTTAACAATTAGAATACAAAAAATGTATAAAAAATCAGCAATATATACACCTTTGAATTGAAGATTCTTCAACTAACATCTTTCATTTCAAGGTCATTTCAACACTTGAACCTTACCATGTTCAAATACAACACCATACATGTAGAATACATGTCCATTTTGTAACATCTAAAACATGTAATAGGTGCAACATCTCATATAAGTTCAGATGAAAATCCTAGTATGATTACAATATCAAATTTTAGTTCATTTTAGCAATTTTTAATCAATGGAGCAGAGTTTCCCTTAACCACTAAAAGATCATTTCCCCTTGGAGGTCGTTTTCCATTTCGGGCAGGTAGCTATGGTCTCAATATTTGCCCAACAATGTGTAAAAAGGCATTTTAACCCAAGTCAAATTTTCACACATTGTCGGGCAAGGGGAAAAAAAATTCTTGCATTTCAAACAATATTATTAATCTCTATATCCATTTGGTGGATTGCCTCAAAAAAAAATAGCATGTTCATATAAAAGTCTACTGTAAGATTTTATGGCCAAAGTCCATAATTTAATTTTAAAATGTGATTTTCATGTCTCTTGTTTATAGTGGCAATTTTGGACTAGTTTTTTTTATTGAAATTGTCAAGGAACTTCAAGGATTAATATGCCTCGTTCCTTTAGAGGTTAACAACAAAGACCTTTAATCCTTTAAGGACGAGAGCCCATAGGTGGTCACTTTTGGAGTAATTTGCAAATTGGTGGACCAATACTTCATCCATGTTTGATCCATGGCCTAATTTAACTTCCTTCGACTAGTGCGCTTTCAACAAATGAGGTGAGAATGTGCAGCAAACTCTATAGTGATGTTTGTCGTAATGAAATGTATCCACCGTGTAGATGATGTAGTGACGAGTCAAGGTGAAATGTACCCAGGCTTGGTCACAGGTGTCGTCATTAAAGTGTTCACCGTGTGACAAAAACAACCACTTTTGGACTCACTCGTGGTTAATCCTGAAACGTCAGAAAGTGTCGCTGACTCGCTGGTGGCCATAGTATCTACACGTACAATGTCATATTTGAACATGATAAGGCTGAGATATTGAAATTACCTCCAAATGAAAAATGTTAGCTGAAGAATTTTCAATCCAAAGATGCAAGTCTTGCTAGACTTTACCACTTTTTTAATAGACTACAGAGTAAAATACGTCCTTATATATGCGGTTGCCAACTGTCATTTCAGGGTTAAACGTCGATGGGGAGCCATATATACACGGACATATTTTACTCTGTAGAATACCAAAAAAGTACTTAAGTCTTGTAAGACTTACACCTTTGGATTGAAAATTCTTCAGCTAACATCTTTCATTTGGAAGTAATTTCTATATCTCAACCTTATCATTTTTCAAATACTACATTATACGTGTAGAATATTGTGGCCACTAGCGGCACTTTCTAACGTTTAAAGGCGGCTTCACACCTAACGCCTAAATCAAGGGCCCGTTGGTTTCCACCAATGAGATTGCTTGAATGGCCAAAGTCCGGCCTCTCTGCCTTCACACCAAAGGCCAAAGTTTAAAGGTCGTCGTCTTCCAATGTGCCTACATGGCAGTACTTTTGGAGAGTTTTGGCGCCAAGGCGACAAACTCTCGAGCAAAACTTGGATCGCCGATTTTAGTCGACCCAAACTTCCTTTGAGAGTCTGTCGATTATTTCAATAAAATAATCAAAATCTGACAAGATCTAGACCGTTAGATGAAAGAGACCAAATTTTTTGGCTGATTTTTACTGGCTGAATTTTTTTTGGCGTAATGATATGGGATTTGGACTTTGGACTTGGGCTTTGGGGCTTCACACCACAGCCGCCTAAAGGCTTCAATATATATATATTTTAATGTTTTTTTTAATTAAAAGTTTGAACTCTCGCCATGGTTTGGACTCGGCTTGGTGTGAAGCGGCCCTAAGGGTTAAGAGTTAAAGGACTTGAAAGACCAAATTTCCTGGACATTTCATCAGGCTTGAGACTGTCTAGAATCACGGCACCCCAAACGACGACTCCGACTCCGACTCCGACGACGACTCCAGTGAACTTAAACGCGTATCGTATTCATTGAATGCAATACAGCACGTTGCTCACACTTTGACGTCACCAGGTATCGTCACCAACCTGACGGAGTCCAGGTTATTCTTTTTGTCGGTGAATTCTGAAAAAAGAATCATCGACATGCAAACAGGTACTTGCTGCATTATCATTTGCTAGTGAGAGTCAACATACAGCGTCGGAAGTGGAGCTCACTCTTGGCGTCCACTGCACACTTACTACTGCGCCACGTCGGCAACTTCTTCCTCCAGGACGATGAGCTTCTTAGAGGGTAACCCGTAGGATCTTCTTCTAAACTTGTATGAGATGATGTGGTGAAACTTTTGAGAAGTTGGACCTTACCGATTGAAAGATACTGGCAGTCCAGGTGAAAAAGAATCCACAACTGCTGGTCATGCTCTGAGCCAGGCACCTCGTGTTGTTGCTTTCGATGATCCGCTGGTCTGCATCCGCCTCCGATCGCCGTAGACGTGAAGGCTGCGGCCGGCAGCGAGGGAAGGTGCCTGCGCAGGTGCAGCTAGCTGCGCCAGTTCGAGCGCTTTCGCCGCCCATATTGTGGTCTACCTCGGCTGTTTGGACTGGTCAGCTGAATCTCAGCTTGGCCAGGATGTCCTCACGTGTCCGCCGGGGTGACTGCTCGCTATATAGAGATCATTGCCACCAGCTTTGGACTTCCAGCTACCTCAACCGCGTGACCTCTCTTGAAAGTTCACTCAGCTGGTCCGCTCGCTAGCTGGACTTGATGTGATTCAATCCTTATTCAATAGCTTATTCCTAAATTATATGGTCTTAATTTCAATCTTTATTGTGATCAGTGCCACTTTTAGACATCGAACCACTTCTATGCTCAACAGAGTGACCTCTCTTATCTAAACAAGTTGAAAGCTCACTTGGGGTTGATCAGATCAGCAGTTGGTTCTCTCGCTGCATATATACAGTTAATTCATCTAGTATCGAAAGACTCTGCAATCGAGCTTGAGAATCAATCAGAGCCTGCCCATTGTTCAGTGATTTTAGTCTGATCGAAGGTGGGAGAGTTTGTATACATCCACCAACCAGGGTAAAGATCATGCCGCGGCTGCCGAAGGAGAAAGACGAGGACCTGCGAAAAGGAGCGTGGGATGCGGAAGAGGATGAGAAGCTGCGCAAGTATGTGGAGACGTACGGAGCGGGCCATTGGCGCAGTGTTGGGAAGAAAGCAGGTAAATCACATCATCAGCAATCGCCTTCGGAAGGATGATGTATACGCAACCGGTGCATTTTTCTCATGAGAATGAAACCATTGATCATATTCTAACAGCTAGCTTAACAAGAATTCCTTCCGGCGACATGATGAGAACGGATCATGAGGTTGTGTAATTCAGATATGTGTGGTTATTTTTGGGCGCAGGGCTTCAGAGATGTGGGAAGAGCTGCCGTCTGCGGTGGACGAACTATCTGCGACCGGATATTCGCCATGGAAGTTTCACCCTCGAGGAAGAGGATCTCATTGTCAACCTTCATGCAGCACACGGAAGCAGGTAATTAGTCCGTCTGGTTGATGAAGATTCACCTCTCATCTAGGTGCACGCCAGGATTATACGAAGAATGTGGTAGTGTTTGAAGTAGGCCATTAGTTAGTGTAGACAATTCCTCTTGGGGTTGCGGAAAGAAGACAAATGACTTATCAATTGGGGAATGTCCCGCAGGTGGTCACTCATCGCCGCCCAGCTGCCTGGAAGAACCGACAACGACATCAAGAATCACTGGAACACACGGCTGAAGAAGAAGCTGTGCGACATGGGCATCGACCCCGTCACGCACAAGCCCATCGCCGACCTGCTCAGAGACCTGGCCGGCACCATGGCTCAATCCTCTCAGGCATCTGGATCCATCCAGGTAATCAACTCAATCAAAACTCCTAAATCCTTGTCTTATAAATTGATTCCCTCCAGGACACGCTTTTTCTAACGTGGGATTTGTCCATTAATTGCATCTTCAGGTGGCGGAGGAAGCAGCCCGAAGGTACTTCCGAGACGGAATGCTGAACAAAGCAGTTCAAGACTTGGGAAGAAACAACCCTAGTGTAACTGCTGCGTTCACGAACCAGGCTTCTCCCATCAACGCTGCTCGCGTGAATGCGAGTCATGACATGGCCCCGGAGAAAGTCGGTACTCCCAGCAACTCCCACAGCATGGACCACATGAGTGCTAGCAGCGGCTCAGAGCTCTCCATGCACTCGCCTAGCCCGGGCCACGAGTCTAGTGAACACATGTACCAGCCAAACAACTTTCAAGCTGCCAGTGAGTATATGGGCCAGTCAAGCCAACCTGACACACTAGCCGACGTTGTTCATGGTCATGAGAGAAGTCATGACATATTGTCCTCCTCATCTAGCTTCCAAGAAAACACTAGGGTTGCAGAGCCAGTATCAAGTCTACCAGTCCAACCAAGTCGACCGGATTTCATGATGCGGTGGCTGAGTGCGCTCCCAAAGCAAGACCACGACCATGAGATGTCTGGCTCAGTGCAGGTACCTGATTCAGCTGTGAACCAAACGCAGGCATCATGGGATGGTAATGTGGGCATCAGGATGAATTATCAGAAGCAGGAATCTGCGGATTTCCAGGTTCAGAGGAGCTTCAGTGGGTCGCTTGTGACGCCCATCACCAGCGGTCAAGCCAGTCACTCCATCAGCCCTGGCGTGTTCCAGAGCCCTGGAACTCCGACCGGGATGCGTCTCCTTGATCAGTTGGAATCCTTCAGCCCCAAGATGATGTTGTGGGACTTCCCGGAGTAGACATGGCTTAGTAAGCCCTTCGAGCACGACGGGCGGCAATGGCTGGCCAAGAAGACGGCTGAATTGTACACACCCACAGTCCAATTCAGCTGACAAAAACCAAGGCAAGGATTGCAAGGTTGATTCAGGCATCCACTCCTACTTTCTTAAAATATTTTTGGCCATCCAAATTGGGCCAGCTTGCCCTTAAAGGGTTAGCGATGATGGATTTAACGAATTCTTAGGCTTGCCTTTCGAGAGAGAGTTTTCAAGCTTGCCTCTTGAGAGAGTTTTCAAGCTTACCTCTTGAGAGAGAATTTTCAAGCTAGCCTCTTGAGAGAGAGACTTCAAGCTTGCCTCTTGAGAGAGAGACCTTCAAGCTTGCCTCTTGAGAGAGTTTTCAAGCTTCCCTCTTGAGAGAGAGATTTCAAGCTTGCCTCTTGAGAGAGTTTTCAAGCTTCCCTCTTGAGAGAGAGATTTCAAGCTTGCCTCTTGAGAGAGTTTTTAAGCTTCCTAAACTCACGAGCACAAGTTACTGTCAGTGAGGGCATGGAAATGGAAATAGACGAATTGGACTATTCTTTTGTATTCGATATAGGTTTAAATAGGTACACATGTAAGAACTGGGTGATGTAAATTGCATTTTCCAGTCTTTCCAACGAACTACGCCGTTCACTGAATAGAGTGTGGAGGTATAGGTAATGTGGATGAAAATTGATGTGGACCACATCAATTCTA
Source organism: Bryoerythrophyllum caledonicum (assembly GCA_963971425.1). Lineage (NCBI taxonomy): Eukaryota > Viridiplantae > Streptophyta > Bryopsida > Pottiales > Pottiaceae > Bryoerythrophyllum > Bryoerythrophyllum caledonicum. The sequence goes on along the minus strand of OZ020517.1, from coordinate 8,430,482 downwards.
GTTTTGGATGAAAATTGAGGTAGACCACATCAATTTTGGTTATTGTATATAATATTAATATGTTATTATTTTATGTTATTATTATGTTATTATATTATTATTATGTTATTATTATTATATTATTATATTATTATATTATATTATATTATATTATTATGTTATATACTTATGTTAATATCATTTTATGTAATATTATAATATAATATTATGTTAATATTCTAATGTTATATTCTTATGTTATAAAATAATATTATTATGTTATATTATGTTATTTTGTTATTATTTTATTATGTTATTATTTTATGATGTTATTATATTATTATATTATTATGTTATTATCATGTTATTATATTATAATTTTGGATTTGAGTACAATTTGTAAAAACTTATCCACATCAATTCCCGTGTCTTTTATTTTGAAACAAGCCACACTATTTCTAATGGACATGATTTGATGTGGATGGAAAATTCAAGTGGACCACTTTAATTTGCGTTTATTGAAATTACTGTAGGAAATTTCAAATAGTCTAGTCTACACTATATTCAGGGAACGGTGTAGTTTCCTATATAACACTTGTCAAAAAGATTGAAAAACATGATTGGAGGAAAACCTCCCGAACAAGTTCACTTATGAACTACTCTGTTGATACAGCTGAAAATCTCTCTAAACGCAGTTCCCAGACACTCTTATTATTCTTCATCCAGGCAGGGGAAAACCTATCGTGACTATTTTTACAACCTCAACATCAAAAACCACTCGGCATCTATCTGGCGTACAAATTAAGTTCCCATGAAGAATAACTCCCAACATGTTCATTTGCATTTTTCTTGCGGTAGTTCTACGTTATCCATGGAAAAAAAAAGTGGAGATCCAGTTCTAGTTGAAGGTGCTAGGCTTGTGGAAGGAAGATCTTCTATGAAGGAGTTGTTATGTTTCAAGTGGAGGTCTCAGATGGCTCTATGACGTAGTCCAGCCCTGCTTCCGAGTCCGACCTGCGGTTGCTCAAACTGGCACGCTGCATCAGCCTCACCAGTGACTGCACCACTTCTGACATGGGAGGTCGGAACTCTGGCTCCGGCTACACACACCACAATCAATCCACACAACAATATCAAAACCCCTAAACCCTTAAACCCTACGCACACATCAGTGTGCACAACGCTGAGGTGACCCTTAAAAGCTTCACACACCACGCCATCATATTTTCGCCCTTTCTTGCTAACCCTTAACCGTCAGAAGGTCACAGTATTCTACATGTAGTTGAACATGATAAGGTTCACAAAATGACCTCCAATTGAGAGATGTTAGTTGAAGAATCTTCAATCCAAAGGTGCAAGTTTGCCTACATTATGTGTGATCTATACAGAAAAATATGTGCTTGTACATACGGTTCTCGACTAACGTTTAAGGGTCAAGTGATATATCATGCACATATGATTACAAGATGTTACCATACCTGAACACAGAGAGCGACAATATCAGCCAAGCGAGAGAGTGACTTGGCAGGGTATTGGCCCTTCAGCTTTGGATCAACCATTCTTGCAAGAGCGTCGATGTCGTGTAGTTGGGGCGTTGCCCATCGCACCAAAGACTGCTCTGACCTGGGCCTTGTGCTGCAAACACAGCAAGCAAGTTCCATGTTAGGACTAGATCACTTTACTAAAACCGTAAACCTTAAACCCTGAACCCTAATCACCTGTCCAAAGGCTTGCGCCCGGTGAGAAGCTCGAGCATCACGACGCCGAAGCTGTACACGTCGCTCTTCACGGTGTACGTCCCGGACATGGCGTATTCCGGAGCGCTGTACCCGAAGGACCCCAGCATCTGTGCAGAGACCTGTTGCAAGCATGATTAATCCAAAACGATCTGCACCAGTAATCACAATTGCACTCTGATTTTCAAGTACAAATTACCTCATGCTCGGAACCAGACGGCGCTAGGGCAGCCAGTCCACAGTCGGAAACATGGGGATTCAGCTCATCATCCAGCAAGATATTAGCAGACTTGAAGTTACGGTGGACCACAGGCGGAGAGCAAACTTCGTGCATGTACCTGATCAATCATCAGAAAACATCTCATTAGAGGAGAAAAGTCATCAAAAGAAGGAACCATGGATCATCAGAAACAGTTGAATATTAGAAGAACTCATTGATCATGAGAAGCGAAGTATCGAGATCAAAATCTCATCAGCGCTTGGGATTCATCAGAAGAAACAAGACGAAGAGGAATGCGATCCACTCACTCCAGAGCGCGCGCGGAGCCGAGGGCGATTTTGATGCGGACATTCCACGTGAGGCCCTTGGCGTTCTCTAGGGAGTAGTGCAGGATCTCACAGAGCGTGCCGCGGCTGAAATACTCATACACGAGCAGGCGCTGCTCGTGCTCCACGCAGTAGCCCACGAGCTCCGCGGCGTTCGAGTGCTGCAGGCGCGCCAGGCTCTGCACGACCCCCAGGAACTCGTCCTCGGGCACGGACGCCGCGACCAGCTTCTTCACCGCCAGGACCTGCCCGTTGGCGAACTCCGCGCGGTACACGCGCCCCAGGCTGCCCTCGCCCAGGAAGTGCTCCGGGGAGAAGGACGCGGTGGCGGACTGCAAGTCGGCCACGGAGAACGGCGTGAGCGCGATGGCGCTGCGGGTGACTTGCAGGCTCGTGGAGCTCGTCGACGACGACCTGGTGGTGGGGAGGACGGCGATGTTCTTGAAGGACGGCGGGGCTTTCAGGGTTTTCTGCGGCGCGGTTGTTGCGGGGGCTATCAGGCCTTTCTCGGAGGCAGCTGGTTCAAATACTACCTGCTTCGCGACAGTCTGCTGATCTGCATTCACGCCAAAGAATTGACACCCAGTAAGCGACAACTAGCGATGATTCCAGGAAGGGTTTCGCGTCCGACTCGTGTTTCTGACCTTTCTCCGGGATGAACCAGGTCTTGGAGTTGCTGGGATTCGACTCGTGGTCATCCCTAGCAGCGGCTCTTGGAGCACCCTTTCGGATGACGCAGAAGAAGAGGAAGATGGCGAAGGCGACGAGCACCAGGGCGGCCCCGGCCGCCGCCACGGCGATGATGCGCGTGGTGGTGAACCAAGACGCCGCGCCGGATTCATCCGGTGATGTGGTGGAAGGCGTAGGCGATTTGGGCGCTGGAGATCGAGCTGCGCCGTTCAGTCCCGGATTTCCAGAATACCTTCAACAGAAAAAAGAGTAAGATTCAGGAAAAGAACGTTAAGAAGTGTCTCGATTATGAATACCTTCAACAGAAAATGAGTAAGATTCCGGAAAAAGAATGCTACAAAGTGATCCAGGTTGTGAATGTCTTCAACAGAAAATGAGTAAGATTCAGGAAAAGAACGATAAGAAGTGATCCAAACTGTGATACCTTCAACAGAAAAAAGAGTAGAATTCAGGAAAAGAACGTTAAGAAGTATCTAGATTGTGAATAACTTGAAGAGAAATAGAGTAAATTTCAGGAAAAGAGTGCTAAAAAGTGATCCGAATTGTGAATGTCTTCCAACAGAAAAGATCAGTGTTCAGGAAAAGAACGTCAAGAAGTATCTAGGCTGTGAATACCTTCAACAGAAAATGAGTGAGGTTCATGTAAAGAATGCTAAGAAATGATCCAGATGGTGAGCTTTGTGGATTTAAAAAGAGTGAAAATTAGGAAAAGAATGCTAACAAGTGATCTAGAGTGTGAGCTTCATGGCTTAGGTTAGTGATTCCAAAGGAGGCAAGGTTATGTGGTGTAATTGCAGGTGAGGGCAACACTCGAATTTGGAGGATTTTAGAATACCTTCAGCAGTAGAGAGCAATCAACATAAGAACTAATGCTAACAACTAATGGATATATTGCAAGTATCATGGATAAGGTGATTCAAAAGCATGAGCATACTAAGTCAATCCACTCTCTCATTATCAAATCTAATCCATCTCCTCCAGACCAACAATTTCTCTACACGATGGCAAGAAGAAGTTTGCAATGTGGAAGAGGCTGCATTGAGATTACGAGTGTGGGAGTCTTACCTGAAGTTTTGAGGGCTGAATCCAGCAGGCAGGCTACCGGAAAACATGTTGTTCTCGATGTTGCTGGTGTAAGCAAAGAATGCCACCAATTAGTCAACTTCATCGAAACGCTGAAGTGAACATTGATGTTGCATAAAACGAAGGAATAGAAGAAGTGAGTGAGTCCCTACAACGTCTGCAAGTTTTTTAGCTGAGACAGCGATGCTGGAAGTTGGCCACTGAGCTGATTATTCTGCAAATTCCTGTCAAACCAAGAGTACCAAGTTCTAATCACTACCAAAATTCATTGGATAAAAAGTGAAAGATCATTCATAACCAAGGATTGCTTCGAAGATCAATTTAACTTTGTGACCTCTTTCTTAATAGATCATCAATGAACAAGATCCGACGTCTACTGATCAGAAACTTCCGTCTTTTCTTTTCTGCAGATCATTTGCTTTGAGAGATGTAAGGCACTTACAATGTTCGCAGGGAAACCATGTTCTTGACGGTATCAGGAAGAGGGCCTTGAAGCTGGTTATTCGAAAGATCTCTGTTGACATGCCAGTCAGTGATGAACTTAACGTCTGACAAATAAGGTTTCTGGATCATGAATTCAATCTCTAGCCACGACTTACAGTGAGGTGAGCTTCACGAGTGAAGTAAAAATCTGGGGGTTTATGTTGCCAGTCAGTTTGTTGTTGCTTAGATTTCTGCAGCCAGCAGATGAAACATGTGAGAACACATTCGCTCATGGAAATGAGATGAAACCATAACTTGGATCGGTGAAACGTACATGATCAATACAGAGAATAATTGGTCGACCTGTGGGAGGCTCCCTGTGAACTGATTGTTGTTCATGTATCTGAAAAAACCAATGAGAACAAACCTCATCATTTGATTACAATACTGGAAAAGCATGATAATTATTGGCTGAGAGCGTTGGCTTACAATTCAGTGATGTTTGGAGGCAGTTGTTGCGCCATTTCTCCTGTAATGTTGTTGTAACTCATATCACTGCACCCAAAACAAATGACAGTCCCTTGAAACAACTTGTCTTAAAGTGATCTTGGTGAAACAATCATGGCTTAAAAGGTGTCGATACTTACACAACTTGAAGGTATTTCAAATTCTGAAGAACCCACCCTTGCATCTTTCCATTTAAGCCCAACCGTGGTAACTTACTGCGCCAGTTTCACACACAGAAACATCAACGCAAGCCAAGAAGAAGAAGAGTTTCTAATCATCAGAGCTTTTAGAAATAGAGCACCTGGACTACCATTCGTTAGGAAAGTAAAGGCGATTCTCTATCAAAGAGTACATAACGAAATCCAAGTTAATGCAGACCAAAAGTAGACAACATGATCAACTATCAAAGAATTGTACACTACTAGCAACCTTATCCCACCTCACTCAAACAGTGTCCCTCTTCACTGACTAGAAATGCGAAAAAGGATGCTTTTACTTGTCCTGATGGTCGAAGTACTAAGTGAAAAATGACAGTATTATAGTAGTGTTGAAGAATTTCCGGACAAATAGAAGATGTTACGTCTGGTGTGAATTCAAAGCCTGGCATCACTGCTAGAATGTTTCGTATGTGGTTTCGTACATAAATCCACGATAGAGTTCTAGCTTTCTTTTAGAACCACTGATTGAAGACCCCCTCATTTCTAGTAGCACCCTAATTGATGAGAGTGTTCTCCTTACATGGATATGATGAAATTCGCCGGAGAGCATTGGATACCGAGCCAGGCCGCTCCACAAGGGTCGCCATTGTTTTGAGTCCATCCAGTGAGCCTGGGGTCTTGGTTGAAGTCATTAAACATAGTTGACAATGCATTCGCTGTTTCAAAACCAACAGAAGTTCAATTTAGCGGTCCGAAGCCAGCTCCACAACAATCATGGCATACCTTGACACAAATGGATCCCAAATGACGTCCTCGGGTTTCTTCCAAGCATCCCTTAAATGAATGAAAATCCACCCATTCCGGTACAAAAGATTGTCTTACTCAGCAGGAGACACGGTCCCAAAAACAAAACACTCGTGGAAATGTGGAAATCAAAACAAGGTGTGGAGCGCAATAAGGACGTCGTGCAAAGGCGCAGACGTACAATTCTGAGACTAACATTAACTACCATAATCTGTGCAGTCTCAAACCAGTCTCAGGGATTTGCAATTTAGTTTTCAATAGTGCACAACAGTATCTGATGTTCGCAACATGACACTTTGAACACAAACGGGACTCTAAATTCGACACTTTTACACTAATCAGAAGTTTTGAACACCCTTAAATCCCCAACACTTTGCTAAAAAAGTGTGTCGAAAAACAGCCCCATTGCTTCAAAGTACGGCACTCCAGGCTCCATCCACAGAACAGAAAAGAAGTGGGTAGATCACCTTCGCCGGGGTCTGAGATTGCATTCACCACCGACAAAATGACGGTGCAGAAAACTAGTACGAAAGGCCAGCTTCTCGCTCCGGCTCCTCCCTTGAATCCTTTCCTTGTAATACGATCCATTTCTTCGAATATTATTGCAGCAGCACCGTATCTCCACCCACATTGATCAAAACTCTCACAAAACTACTGCACAAAGAGACTTGAATCTGTGAACTTGTTCAAACCAACCTGCAATAACAGGCAACAAGGTAGGAGAAGGTGCAACACAAACTGAAGAGAGAAGAGGATGAGGTACTACTACACTCATGAGTGATGAGACTACAAGATTGCTAAAAATGATGGGGAATCCACAACTGTTGCACTTTTTTTTTTCTTCTTCTTCTTCTTCTTCTTCTTCTTCTTCTTCGTTGCATTGCATGGGATTCCAACTCACGGCCACCTTGACTTTGGAAGACACAAGCTGGCTATTACTTTACTGCGTCAGCTTGGTTTTCTTCCAAGGAATATGGGCTCCACCGCTCCTTCTTGACTTGGTCATCACTGCCTCAAATTATTTGGCCCAGTGCTCTTGAGTTTGGCGACCTCACCAATCAATCCAGGTGGAGTTTTTTTTAACTCCAAAAATCCTTTCTAGTAAGGTGCTTGTTTTGCTGGTGGAGTAATCATAGGTGTGTGCGGCCACTTTTGTCTCTGGATTTAGGGGAGACGGTAACTTCTATCTCTAAATTTCTGCAATATTATATTGTAGTTTGAGGCCGGCGCCAAGTTGGAGGGCAGGCCAAATATTGCAAATTACAGTTGGTCATGTTACTAGTCGTTGCGGCCTTGGAGGCATTTGAGGAAACCAGGTGTGTAGTTGGTAATAAATGAGCTGGTTCCATTATTTCTAAGATAACATTAGAGTTTTACTTAAACTATGGATAAAAGAGGAAATCATTTGAAAATATGGTATTCCAGTTCTGAATATTTATGAATTTGTAACTCATACCCCCCAAACGGATCAATGGGAACGGAGACTGCAACGAAGAAGAAGAAGACTGGTCCTCAAAGAAGCCGGAGTGAATAAAGTGTATGTTCATTCCACCACTAAATCAATGTCCATCAGACATAGGTTTAGTAGTATCGAACTACTGCCCTCTCTCGAGGGTAGACAGACAGCAACCATAGAATATGGAACCTGGGACCACCTCACTCGAGATAGAGAGCTCCTACAAACATGTTCCCCATACTTACCCCCTAATTTACCAAGCCATTTTCAAACTAAAAACACTTCAAAACAACTCGTTTTAGTGCAATGAGTAAGGAAGAAAATCGAAATTTTTATTTCTAGTTCAAGCCGTGAGATCTCAATCAAGACTTATTAAGCAGCATACTCACAAAATTTCATAAACTTTGACCGCACGGATTTAAAGATTATAGTGTTTGAAGTACCAAAAAAAGGTTCATTTTCTTCCCTGTGATTGGAGGATCAATAGATTTTGACTTCACTTGGTGTCACATTTTGCACTACACAAGGCCTAAATTCATTACCATCATGTTAAGCATGATATTATTTTCTTGTACACCAATTTTAAGAGGTAAGCAAAGTTTGTAGCATATTCAAAAAAATGTGCAATGAGTCGAGGTTCAAAATTGTCAGTTCATGTTTTATTTTTTGTGAACTTTATATGTTTTAAGATGAGAATCGGAATGGTCAATGGAAAGGTTAACACCACGTAATGCCATGCGGAAAATTAAAAAGTAAAGAATATGTAGATCTCTAAGTTTTATGTGGAAAGGAAGAAGATTTTTGGTACCTTGCCCGACAATGTTCGACAATGTGTGAGTATGTTTGACTTGGATTGATATGCTACTTTCCACTAAAGACAAGAGATATTTTTTGACAATATGAAAGTAAATAATATTATTTTCTATTATTGAAAATCTCACATTCAATAGATTGTCCTAGCAAAAGTTTTTGGGGTTGCCCAACGTGCCCGGTCTCCCCATTTGAAATTCAAAATCCTATAAATTTTTCATTAAATGTTGGATTGAGGAAAAAATTGGACTCACACAAAGTTTTTAGCAATGTTCATCTACAGTAAAAAATTCAAAAAATAATGTTATAAATTGATAAAGAAGATCATGCCTGAACCTTCAGAGTCCCCTAAGGGGACTCTTGGTAAGTTAGGGGTTAAGGCTCTTTTACACTCTAGTGTAGAAATGCACCTACCAATGGTATGAGACATGGTTATTTGAGGCAAGGGATGGTATGCTAGAGAAGATGAAAACTTGACAATAAAAAAATCTATTCAAATTAGAGGACATTGCTCTCCGGAGACTAAGTTTCTTGTCCAAGGTTTTGAAGTTGCTCAATAAACTTGACCTCCAAAGAAGTGTCACCACATTGGCTACCATGTCATTTTCTCATCCATATACAAAGTTCTCCATCGGTAGACTCTTCAGCATAAGGTAACCACCCACTATACAAGAGTCTCACTTTCAACCAATCATATTCTAGTACTCCCCAAACCTAAATTCTTTAAAAAGAATTTAGTAGTGATGAATGAGCACTTGAGTCACGGACCTCAATGTATTTCATGTAGACAAATGTCACGCAAAGGTGGACCAAGGTTGGCCTCTTTTTCCTGGCTTTTTCTTGGGGGTCTGAAAGTTTTTTTTAGATTATTTTTTGCCAAATCTAGGGCATGCAGCTCCAAATTATCCTAGGAGGCCCCACCCTAATCTAAATAGGCCCCTTCCACATAAAATAAGGGCCATGTTTTGTCTTCACCCCCTTCCCATACCATCCGTCTACTTGGTATAACCCTTAAAGGCCATAGAAGACACATTTGGGTTGCAACATGATGTTTTCTATGTACTTGACATACAAGGTATAAGATTTGATGTATACGGTAGTTACAAAAGTTTGTATTTGTGTTGAACGTGATCCAATGGCACATGAAAATTTAATTTAGATCATTTTTACACCTACTACATGCTTGAGAAGTTGCAAAATGGTCATGTATTCTACATGTATGGTGTCGTATTTGAGCATGATAAGGTCGAGACATTGAAATGGTCTCCAAATGAAAGATGTTAGTGAAAGAATCTTCAATCCACATATGTATGTCTTGCTAAATTTTAGTACCTATTTTGTATGTCAAGAGTAAAATTCGTGACCGTGTAAGGTAAGCCCCCCTAAAACAGCCAAGTTAAGGAATGTGCATACATGGAGAGGGGTGATAATTAAACTATTGTTGTTCAATGATAACCAATGGAGTTACAATCCCAATCCAAGTGATTTCATATTTTTCCGATGAAAATTGAATTAATCATGAGTTTTCGAAATGTGCAGCCATGTTTAGTGGGTGGCCAGCAGTAAGTACCCCCATGACCAACGACCAAAAGTAAGGGTCTTGACAAATAGAAAACCTCCAAATTTTGGAGGTGAGTTGGTGGTAGTGGGATGGAAGAGGGTTGGATATACCCCAATTTTATAGGCGTTGGCTATGGGTTTTTATTGGTTTTGGGGAGGCTTACCTTATATGGTCCCCCACTGACCTTTAAGGGTTAAAGAGAGTCACTCCCTACGCAACATCATCTCACTTATTGCAGCGAATGATCTAAGGTGGAAGCATGAGGACACAGCCAAGCTGTGCTTGAAGATTAGAAAATGATTTGGTGAAAGCACCAACTCTGGTGATGAGTCTTGTGAATCTTGGGGGGAGAGGAGGGGCCACCAAAAGATGGCAATCAACACCCTCGCTTCCCGGGAAGCTAGCTAGCACAGGAACCAGCAGCCACTGCTCCCCAATAATTGAGCCTGCAATGATACCAGTGGCCTTTGCCCCAACTTGTCCAGGTCTGACCAATAAATGTTAATGGTCGGGAGCGGGAAAAATCCTAACACATAAGGTGAACCCCGCCACAACCGGCAAGTTAAGCAATGTGGAGAGAGCAAAAGAAGATAAACCTATTTTTCAGTGATAGCCAATAGGATTACAATTCCAACCCAAGTGGTTTTATATTTTTCCGATGAAAATTGATTTAGTTATGAATTTTTAAAGTGTGGTGTCGTGTTTTATAGGTACCCCCTATAAGCAATGACCAAGAGCAAGGGGTGTTGACTAATAGCAAACCTCCTTTTGGAGTTGAATGGGTGGTAATGGAATGGAAGTGGGTTGGATATACAACAATTATACAGGCGTTGGTTGTAGAATTTGGTTGGTTATGGGGGGCTTACCTTATCGAAAGTAATACTCATCAAGTTTTCAACCAATTTTTCCAGCCAATTTTCATCTGAAACGGTCATCCAAAATCCTTAACTTTATTTTATGCGGCTATTTTTAGTGCCATTGCTCTAATCTACAACCCCATAATTCCTCCGGTTTTACCAACTTTAACACTTATAAAAGTGAAATTAACAAAATAGGAAGCAGAATATGTCAGAACACTTTCCATAAAACACTTAACAGTGTAAATATTTGGGGAGCGTAATTTACATAACATATAAAGAGATAACATTTCAAGATGATAGATTGTATTTGCCTCGGGGAAGTGTTAGACCTCGGGGATCTTCATCATTTGGGAATTTAATGAAGTCGCTATTAGAGCGTGAAACAATAGCTTTTTGTGCTTCTGTTAGATTAATGGTTGGTTCGCTCACATTCTAGGAGAAGAACTCCGGTTTCCGAAAGAGGTTAATGTGAATAGAGTATATGCTCGTTCCATTACCAATGTCCCCTTTTGCATTAACAAGTACGCTACAAGCACTGGAAACACACTAACTACCATGTGGTCAAAATATTCACTTGGAATTTGCACGGCCATATTGAAATTTAATTCAATTTGAACCATGGAGGTTAGTATCTATAGTAGTATGGATGGAAATGTTCACATCAATCATAGATACTCTATAGTCGCTTACTACACTAAACATGACATTTAGTGTAGTGGTACAAATAGTGTAATTACATTGGTACACTATCTGTTAAAAAAAATCGACAACTAGTGTTAGCTGCCAATGTCATTAATGTTACCTCCAATGAACCTCCTATCGGCCGCCAAGCCTTTATTCTCCCCCCTTTGATATCTTATCCTCATTCCCATCCCTTCTACACTTTTGATACTCAAACTGCCCACTTGCATAAAAACTTATATTGCAATCTTTACTAGAACTGGCAAAATAATGTACCCGTTGGCATTGGGGTATGGTTTTGTCACTACACTGATTGCCTAGTTTGCAATTAGTGTACATGTTTGTATTTAGTGTATACTACACTAGATGTTGTATTTACTGAAATGGAATAGTTTAGCTTGTCCATATCTCCACCACTACCACTATTCTCTACTATTCATGGCATCAACAAAATAATAGAGTGTCTTTATCAACACTCCACCACATTTTTATTGTAAGTGTAGATAATGCACTTGCCAAGTAGGATGCCATGTAGGATTGGTGGATATCACATTTTTGTAGCGTGAATCATCATATACTTTCACTACAAGCTCTGACCTACCTCGTCATGAGAAGGGGGCATAAGTCTATGTCCATCGGATATAGGTTTGTAGTATGGAACTATTTCCCCCTCTTGAGGTTAGTCTACACTATACAACAAGTGACAAGTAACCAAACACATATCCATTGACACATTTGTTTAAGGAGATAGGAAAAATAACTTGTGGTAAGTAAAATGGGTAAAGGTGGTTTCTATGAAGGATATTTGGCCTATAGTTTATGGCTTTCAATAACTTTTATGGGAAATCTTGTAGTTTTGGTATGGGGGTTTTAAATTTATCTTCAAAAATTGTCATTGATGGGATAAAGGGAGTAACTTGGGCACCAGTTGTGATGACAATAAGGGGATCAACCTTCCACCCAAGTGCAGTTACAATGTTGTTAATAAGTGGTTGATATTTATTTATCTTGTTTTTTTATTGCGTTTGGTAAAAATCTATCATTACAACATCTAAATTCAATATTTCGTTGAAGTTTAAAAGATTGCTAAGTTAAAAAGTTTAATTTAATCCCTAAATGGAAAAAGTCCTGAGGTGAGCTTTTGCAAATCTCGGGCACTTTCCCATGGTTGCAATTTATATTTGCAGTTCTTGAAATTTTGTAAAGAGATGCAAGAAGACAAGAGGTACGTGGGAGTATAACTTTTATTCTCATCTAACTTTTAGAATAAAAGTTATGCCATCTTAAAAATAACATTGTCAAGTGCGCGCATGTCAGGCAACTCCAAAAACTTTTGCTATGACACACTAGTAAGTTTGAGATTTTCATTCTAGCAAGAAATATTATTTCCTTTCATATTGTCAAAAAAAATAATTGTCTTTAGAGGGAAAGTGCATTTTATCCCAAGTGAAGTTTTTTGCACATTGTCTGGCAAGGAACCAAAAAAACTTCTTCTTTCCATATAAAACTTTGAGATCTTTAAAAATTTTCACTTTTTTTTCTATTACAAGACATGGAGTAAAACTCCTTATTGGATGTTTTGATTATCAATCTAAAACAAATTTTGTTCCCAAAAAAATAAATCGTGAATTGGCACTTTTTGAACCTCCACTCCTTGCACAATTTTTTTGGATATGCTAAACCCCTTTTCTACCTCTAAAAATTGGTGTACAAGGAGTTGATATCATGATCAACATGATGATATAAAATTTAGACCTTGTATTGTGCACGACGTTGGCACCAAGTGAAGTCAAAGTCTGCCAATCCACTCAACGTACGGATGGAAATGAACCATTTTTCATCTTCAAAGACTAATATAATAATCTTTCAATCTGTGCGGTCAAAGTTAATGTAATTGTGTGAGTATGGTATATATTAGGTTTTAAATGATATCATATGGTTAAAAATAGAAACATATATATATATATACATATATATATATATATACATATATATATATATACATATATATATACATATATTTATATATACACTAGTGGGGTATCCGTGTCCTCCGGAGACAACATTTTTTTGTGTTGAGTCCCCACCTCCCCATCCCCTAGCCCTTTCCCTCCAATCCATCATCCCCTCCGTCCTTGTCCCCCGTCCCCGTCCCGGTCCCCCGTCCCCATCCCCGTCCCCGTCCCCCGTCCCCCGTCCCCGTCCCCGTCCCCTTGTCCCCCGTCCCCGTCCCCGTCCCCGTCCCCTTGTCCCCCCGTCCTCGTCCCGTCCCCCGTCCCCCGTCCCCCGTCCCCGTCCCCGTCCTGTCCCCCGTCCCCCGTCCCCATCCCCGCCCCGTCCTTTTATCCAAAACCCTAACTTTTAGCTTTTCATTTTATCCAAAATCCTAACTTTTAGTGCTTGTCGTCCCGACGGGGTTGGTGCCGGTTGTCCACACGGGGAGAGCGGAGTGTGGTGTGTTAAATTTACGTTTGTATGTTTTGTATTTTAAAACCTATAAGCTCAAATCGAATCTAATTGGAAAAGTACATATTTTCTTGGAGTGCATGTAAACGTTATCCTAGTTTAAATCCACTTCAAAAATAAAGTACTTTTGCTTTACATTTGCATTTTAATCAACCCTTTGTGCACATAAGTATCACTTGCCCAATATAAGAGGAGAAAACCCTTCACATCAAGAGGTCAAAATCAAGAGTCATTAGGTTACTACCTAATATAGGAGGAGAAAACCCTTCACATCAAGAGGTCAAAATCAAGAGTCATTAGGTTACTACCTAATATCAAGAGTCAAGAAGAGTGCATCACCGTGCCTCACCCTTCACATCAAGAGGTCAGAATCAAGAAAGAGAGTCACGTGACCGGGAGTTAAAATTTATAACTTTTAACTTTCGCACCACTTTTTCATCCAATTTCGGCGCGTTTTACATCCGACGAGTTCTTCATCCAAGATTCTTTTATAATAAGAGATATATTTATATATACATATATTTATATATACATATATTTATATATACATATATTTATATATACATATATTTATATAAACATATATTTATATATACATATATTTATATATACATATATTTATATATACATATATTTATATATACATATATTTATATATACATATATTTATATATACATATATTTATATATACATATATTTATATATACATATATTTATATATACATATATTTATATATACATATATTTATATATACATATATTTATATATACATATATTTATATATACATATATTTATATATACATATATTTATATATACATATATTTATATATACATATATTTATATATACATATATTTATATATACATATATTTATATATACATATATTTATATATACATATATTTATATATACATATATTTATATATACATATATTTATATATACATATATTTATATATACATATATTTATATATACATATATTTATATATACATATATTTATATATACATATATTTATATATACATATATTTATATATACATATATTTATATATACATATATTTATATATACATATATTTATATATACATATATTTATATATACATATATTTATATATACATATATTTATATATACATATATTTATATATACATATATTTATATATACATATATTTATATATACATATATTTATATATACATATATTTATATATACATATATTTATATATACATATATTTATATATACATACTAGTGGGATACCAATGTTCTTTGGACATCTTTCTTGTTGGATAATTTTTGTTGTATGAAACAATAGAAATGGGTTAATATTTATTCATCATAGGATCCTTTTACACATGTGCGGCCTTAGCATTGTTCGGATTATAAAAAGAATTCCTCCAAAGGGCACTATAAAGGATTCCTCCAAAGGGCACTATAAAGGATTCCTCCAACGGGCACTATAAAGGATTCCTCCAACGGGCACTATAAAGGATTCCTCCAAAGGGCACCTATGGAGGATTCTTTCAAAGTTCACATTCAATTTAAAAGGCACATTTGATTCAAATGGCAATTCCAAAGGTCTCATGACCGGGAGCGGTGGACGGATAGATTGTCCACTTTCATCGGCGCGTTCATCTATCCGGCGCGCTCATTTCTCATCCTGTATTCTTTTATATATATAGATATATTATTTTTATTTTATTTTATTTTATTTTAATTTATAAAAAAACTTTTTTACTCATTGCACTAAAATCAACAAATTTGAAGTCTTTTTGGTGTGAAATTGTCAAGGAAATTTAGGGGTTAAATGAATGGTTAGATTTGGGTTTGTGTCCAAGTTTGGTAGTTGATCTTGTATGGTAGTCCTTTGATTTGAATCTAGCATTAGAGTGACATCTTTAGGATTAGCATTCTTGGGTGTAAAACAACAAGATTTGTTTGATGACACAATAAGCTTTCAATTTTTGACACCGCTTATTATATCTTCTGACGATTGGGATATGTATGTGATGATGCATACATAGTGGCCTAGCGATGGGGTTGGTGGAAGATTTTTTTGGCCAACTTTTATTAGTATAACACATGGCATCTAATCAAATTTGATTTTCTCAAAGTTTGCCACTTGTAAGTATTACACATGCAAAGATCCTGAAGAAGTGTGTACAACTTAATATGCACACAATTTGTACACATCACAATCTTCTCAATGCCAGTGTACATGTGAGGCATTCTTGTTTTGGAAAACAATAGTAAGTTTTGAAGAAAGCCTTTGGTGATCTGCTATAATGGCTCCTAAAGGTCTTTTATCAATCAACATAGGGCAATTCTTGAGATGTATGAGCAAGGCAACTCATATGGCAAAATATTAGTAGTTTTGGGCATCCCCCAAAGCATTTATTTAGTCATAGTACAAGGTTTCATGAGAAGGGGATTTTGGAAGACAAAACTTCACTAGATAGACAAAAAATTCTTCATGAACGTTGTGATCGTGACAATGTGAGGAGGTTAAATGATCAAAATACCAGTACATCAACAATTGTAGAAATAACATCATGATGTGAAGGCATGCAATTGAGTGATAATACAGTTGGAGGACTCTTCCGAGGCAAGGGTTGAGAGCACGTGTAAAAGCTAGAAACATTGAACACATCATTTGCTAAGGACAAGGAAGTGCAGACATGCAGATTGGGAGGTTTGGAGTCATGTCATTTTTTTATAAGTCCAAATTCAATCCATTTGGCTCAAATGGGCGTCAGTATTGTTGGAGAAAGGGTGAAGAAAATCAAGTTAGATCAACATGTGCAGTTTACAGCCAAACATGGGGGAAAAAACATAATGGATTGCAATTGTATGAGCTGGGAAGGCATTGACAAGCTCCATTTGATTGAAAGGAAGATGGATAAACATGCATATTGCAATGTTTTTACAGACGAAAATTTTAGGCACTATACATTTAATAGACGAGCAGGTTACTTTCCAATATGACAATGACCCAAAGCATACTCCACGTTACATTGTAGATTGATTATTTGCTCAAAAGTTTCACCTTATTTGGCACCCTCCACAATCACATAACCTCAATCTAATAGAACATCTCTAAAATGAAGATTGCCATTTAAGAAAGTATGAGAGGAAACCTACTAGCAAAAGTTACTTATTGAAGAAGATCCAAAAAGTTTGGTGTATAATGGACCTGGTTGATGTTGTTAGAAAGTTGAAATGTTGTATGTCTCAAGGAGCTCTTGATGTTTTCCAAGCAAAAGGTGGCTATACTTGGAGGTAGTCCTTGTGAGTGAATTATTGTGTATTTTTCCAGTTCATATTTTCATTGAAAACTTTGTGTTTTATGCTTGTTGCGACACATACCCTTGTGGTTGTCTTCTTGCTCTTTTATAAGAATTAATATAGATTTGATAGTTAAATATCTAAAGGAGCTTCTCTTGTACAACTATTTCTACTAGGAGCCATGTGCTTGGGTCCATGGTGGTACACATTAACCCTTAGAGGTATGGGAAGCCACATTTGTGTTGGAACATGATGTTTTCTGTGTATTTGACATACAAGGTGTAAGAATTAATGTATTCAATAGTTACAAAAGTTTGTATTTGTGTTGAGCCCGATCTAATGACATATGACAATTTTAATTTGGATCATTACTGCACCTACTACAAGCTTGAGAAGTTGCAAAATGGTCATGTATTCTACATTTATGGTGTTGTATTTGAGCATGATAAGGTTCAGATATTGAAATGACCTCCAAATGAAACATGTTACTTGAAGAATCTTCAATCCAAAGGTGTATGTCTTGCTAAAATTTAATACATTTTATATATGTCAAGTGTAGAATATGTGACCGTATGTATGGTCCCCCACTAACCTTTAAAAGTCAGTGGGAAACCGTATATATAGGAACGTATTTTACTCTGTAGGATATGAAAAAGGTACAAAGTCTAGCAAGACTTACAGCTTTGGATTGAAACTTCTTCAACTAAGATAGAGGCACCCAATTCCAATTTGGCCATCCAATTCTGATCAATAGAGTAGGCATGGCATGGTGCATGAAGCAGCCCAAAACCGACAACTCAAAATCTGAGAATCCCAATCATTATCAACATTTGGTCATGGTGTCTGCAATTTTGGGTTGCTCCACCTCAATTAAGCTCTCATTGGTGGCCTTGCCTAGAAAGTCAAACAAGGCCAATTGGCATTGGGTACCTCCATGAGTTGGTTATCCATGGCATGTCTTCTCTCTTTTACTCACTCTCATTTGCTGGCATTGGGTGAAGGAGGGCACCAAATCTCACCTACTCTACAATTTGATTATGGGCTCCGGTGGTTTTTGGGCTTCTAAATTCTATATCAATTGCAAATCTTTGAGATTAAAATTGAAAAAATATTTGTTGAGTTTCATTCCTAATTCCGCATCTTTCTACATAAATGTTTTTGATATACAATGTCATTTGAGTCCACAATTGGCTTAAGTGATCGGAATTGGGTGCCTCTACCTGAACACCTTTCATATGGAGGTCATTTCAATATCTCAACCTTATCATGTTCAAATGCGACATTACACATGTAGAATATTGTGGCCACCAGCGGCACCTTATGACGTTTAAGGGTTAAGCATGTTATGAACGGGAATCAATATGTACACCATAATCCACCAACTTACACAAAAGAAGGAGAGAGCAATCATGAGTGTCACACAAGTTCATCCATCAATTTGAGGAGTTGATCCTCTTCTTTGATGCAGCAATGTTGCAGACCATGGCATCGTTGGTGCTGGGCAAATTGGGTGCCGCAAAGCCGCCTATCGATGTGGTATGCATCCCCTTCTTTTCGTCGCACATGCAATAATTCTTCGTGGTTTTGCAGATTGATGGATAGTGTTAACACTTTAATGTCTGTGTGGACTAAAAGGCACTAGGAGAATCTACGAGGGTACTAGATTGTGCATAACATCATCTACACAATGAGTACTTTTCATTGTGACCCCACTTCGTGAAAATCACTGTAGTTCATCAATGCCTACATCGATTGGCGATCCTAAAGTTGGATTGGTAAGCTCACTCGGAGCTCCAAGTGCATTCTATGTAACGTGACCACAACGGGCAATCGTGGTGAAAGTTACACACCAAAAGCACAAAACTTGACCTTGCCAGGGCCTTGTTTGCATTTAAGGGTTAGTAATCGGTTTCCAGTGATGGATTCTCTTTGGATGCTGTGAATCTTTATTTCAAATTTGAGAGTTTGCTTGGCGATGTGGCAAAGTTCTTGTTGATGGTTTCTTCAAATGTCTACGTGTCACATTCTATAGTAATGTTTCTGGCCTCCATTGTTCAATTGACTTTGTACTTTATACAAATGGTGGTTCTTAAATCTTTTTCATACTAATCAAAAGTTCCATGCTTCCAATCTTTTGACCTCCCTCATGGATCCTAAAAGTCCATTGCTCCACCCATTCACATCTTGACTATCCTTAATCCCTTATGATGCCACACAATGTGTGGCTTCCCCTCACTTTTGCTTTGGATCAATCATTTGTACTTCCCGCTATAGTCTACTAGTCTCGCTTTTAGTTCTCTTTGTAGACTATAGTTCTACAACTTTGAAAATTTCCTTGTGATTCATAGCCTAAAATTTTGCATGAATTTTTTATAATAAATTCTAGTACTTCAAGACTTTCAAAATTGGTAAGATTGTGCAATTTGGCCACGTTTGGCATCCATTGTGGCTTGAAATGCTCATAGTATAGTCCATTTTTTAATATTTATGGCCATTTTTTGGATGTATATGGTATTGTTTAGAATACCAAAACACAAGACAATTTTGAAAAAAAATTCAACGCTACCCTTGCCGAACCACTTAGATTCGAAAAAAAGTTTGAATTCCTAATTCCAAATTTGTCCCCAGTTTAACCCCTAAGGTACCAAGGTATTTTTGGTATTTTTAGTTCTGACCGTAGGATCTCAATAAAGGCTCGTTAAGTAGTACATGTACAAAATTTCATAAACTTTGACCGCACGGATTGAAAGATTATAGTGTTTGAAGTCAGGCACATGGTTCATTTTCTTCCCTGCGTTTAGTGGATCAGCAGACTTTGACTTCAGTTGGTGTCAAAAAATTTCACTACACAAGGTCTAAATCTATTACCATCTTGTTAAGCATGATGTTAGCTCCATACACATCAATTTTTAGAGGTAGAGACAGGGTGTAGCATATTCAAAACAAGTGTGCAAGGAGTGGAGGCTCGAAATTTGTTAATTCACACTTAAATTTTTTTTGAACTTAATATGTTTTTGATTGATAATCCGAATGGTTAATAGGAAGGTTTACATTACATATTTTTGTGGAAAAAATAAAAAGTGAAAAATATGAAGATCTCTAGGTTTTATGTGGAAAAGAAGAAGTTTTTTTGGTACCATGCCCGACAATGAGTGACAATGTGTGAAAATGTTTGACTTGGGTTGGTATGCTATTTTTCACTAAAGACAAGAACTTTTTTTTGACAACATGAAGGGAAATAATATTACTTGCGAGTACTGAAAATCTCACGTTCAATAGAGTGTCCTATCAAAAGTCTTTTGAGGTGCCCGAGGTGCCCACCCTCCCCATTTGAAATTCAAAACCCTATAACTTTTTCATCAAATGTCCAATTTGGGAAAAAAATCGTTTTCCCACTAAGGTCTTGGTAATGCCCTTCTATGGTAAGAATTTCAAAGATGAATGTTTGAAATTGACAGCATAGGAACCTGACCAAGTTTTCAAAAAGCCCGTTTTGGGCACTTGGTCCTTTAGGGGTTAAATTATTAAAGCACACCAAACCCACTCCAAAATTTCCAGTTTTCAGAAAAAGCCTTGGCACCTCTAGGAATTAACGAAGTGTGAGCCATTGTCTCAGCCACCGCAACACACTTATCCATGCCACCTTAATATAATTTAGAACGGTAACTCATAAACTGGTTAAAATCTATAAAAATCCTCTAACAAATAAAACTACTACCATTTAGTCCAACTCAAAACAGATTCCAAAGAACTCTGAAACGAGCTAAATAAGAGAGTTCGAACGAAGCGGAAAGAAACTATGCCACACATACAAGCAAACAAAGAACCCACTGGCCATTGTAAGAATCTGTGAACGCAAAAAGACTTGGTGAAAATCTCCACTTTAAAAATCAAGGTATCGCAGAGAAGTCAAAAAAATAATAGCAAAAGGTTCCTGATACGAGCAACCTTTGCAGACAAAATTCCTATCAACTTCACAAAGAGAAGACCAAGGTGAGATCATGAGCACCGAACAAGTGTGACAAGAAAAATCACAAGAGAGGGGAGTCTCCAACCTTTGCAGATAAAATCCCACCTTCTGATAAACTTCACGAAGAGAAGAACAGAATCTCATGAGCACCGAACAAGGTGAGCAAGTGTGACGAGAAAAATCAAAAGAGAGGGGAGTGTCCAGGAGGTGGGCATGTCCCTGATGGCGCTGGAGGGGTTGGGCGACGGTACCGGCGCGTCTGGGCAGGGCAGGCCCTTCTCGTCGCCTTGGCACGTCTGGAAGAACTGAGCCGGGTAGCTGCCGGCCATGTTAAGGTACGAGAACATGGCGTTGTTGCAGTTGGTGTTGGCATCGTTGATGTACTCCGCGAAGGGGCACGCGAACTCCACGAACGCCTTACAGCACACCGCCATGTTGTCCGACATCGAGACATTGCACACGCTGGTAACCACAGTGTAGTTCTGAGTGGCGAACTCCACAGGGCATTCTGCACCACCCACATGGTTTTCAAAGTCAGCAACCAATTGCTGGAACACCAACAACAAGCATATGTAACCTAGGCAGCAGCTCTAACATGATGTCTGTCAAGGGCTCCTTGTTGTGTCTGTCCATGGTCATTTACATGGTAGCAACTGTTTCAGAATGCCCACATTCTTTAGCATGAAACAACACGGACTTTCTTATATTCGTCGAATCAGATTCACATCAATTCTGTCCCTAGACAGTTTGCTGTTTCAGATTGAAGGTGGAATAGGGCATATGCATGTTGGTGCCCATGACTGGAAAAGGGTGATTACTACTCTCACAATCAAGGGCTCAGAAGCTCACGCGACACTGTTTGGAGAAGATGTCTGGTCGGAATGCCCGCTACCATCGCCCCAGCGTCGTTGCCTGCACATTCAGCATGATTGATACATTCATGCCTAACTTGAAATACCAGTTGAACTGAAAGTTCACAAGAAAAAACTAACAAACTATCACTCTCTCAAAAGAAAAAGAAAAAGGATCAAACCCTATTCAACACCTCTAAAAAGATTCATCAACTGATAAACACTCGCAACAAATGCCGGATCGCGAGAACCGCCACATCTCCTCATCACAACACGCTAGTCGCACCATACACTACCAACATCAAACTCCACAAGCTTCCGAAAATTTCATGACGTGACCGCAATTCCCATGGATCGAAAAAACTTCCTCAATCACGTATCCCTCGCTCCTTAAACGAACAAAGATTTATGAAAACATCTTCCACATGTGACTTATACATGCCCTTGCTAAAACGAAACAACACATTGTCTGAGAGACCCAGTACCAAAAACTGAGCTTCCAACCAGTGACCCACCCACAAACACAGTGAAATGAAAATATCTTGCTCACCAGCAGCGGAGACGACGCACGACAGAAACGCAACCACGACGAGGACTCCGAGCTGCGCGGATCTGGCAGCCATGGCGACGATCGAAGAATGGATTGCGAACCGAGGGCGGTCGTCACGCTCCCACCTCACCTGGAGCGCCGCGAGAGGGGCAGTGGCAACCCAACGGAGCTATGACGAGAACAACCCACTCCGCCTGCAGCGCCACTGCAAGTCCGGCGCGCGAGCGCCGCTCCTGCAGCAAACACATTCTCCGAAACAGACGCCGAAACCGAGTCTGCTGAGGATGAGACTCATCCCCTTGTGTGTGAAAATGATGAGAATTCCATCCTTTTGTGCAACCCTTATTTAATTTTGTCGATCTGGAGCCAAATTGCGAATTTTTCCCCCAAAAAAATAATATTCTTCCTAAAAGTGGAAAATTTATGATTTCATGTCGTCAAAACTATATTGCCGTACCGCCACTAACGAATAGTCGGGACTCCATCCTATTGCCAAAAAGGATGTACAATTCTATGTTTATGGAGATGAATTCTCAAAAATTAATATTTATGGAGAAAATTTGGTTTGGTTTGGTTTTAGGAGAAAGCCGGAAGTGCAACAGCTCCTTGGCCTCTGTAGCCACTGTGGCTATCCTACTTAAACGAAAAAATAAGGGCAGCTTTTGTATGTGAATCTCATCCAGTTTGTGATGAATTTCATCCATTTGGGATGAGGTTTCGTCTAGAGATTTCCCGCGTTGTGAGCTGGATTTGGTTGTGACCGCAGATTCCATGTAACAACACTGGAAGTAAGTTAGTTGGATAAAGGTCCTCCATTCTAATGATATTTGGGGTATTAATAATCCGTTTTTGATCTGATTCTCATCCAAGAGCCTCAGACTTGGACCATCAACAGTGTTCCAACGTGAATTTGATGATCTGCAGTGTAACGTTGGGAAGCCAACCTGGAGAAATTCGGCAGCATCCTTTCCATCCCCAGAAGAAATTGCTCCTCGGTTACGACCAAGCCAGAACATTATTATTTACATTGGAATGATTGAGCATGTTGATAAGAATTGGGCGCAATTTGGATTTGATTGGCTTCAGAAGCAGGCTAGAAGTTAACCCCCTGAACCACTCCAAAAAGTTGCATTTACTCTGGACCAAACTATTTCAAAATACTTGCACTGATTTCAGTATACGCACTTAAATGTGGTCCACCTCAATTCTCAATCCTCATCAAATCATGTACCTCAGATAATAGTGTGGTATGTTTCAAAATTGTTGACATAATGTTAATGTGGATTGATGGAGAGGTGGCCGTGAGCATCAAAGAGTGGAAGATATTTGTTAGTGAGCGGCGGTGAGGAAGGAAATAAAAAATTGTATTTCTAGTTTTTATTGCAGGATCTCATTTAACACTTAATAAATAACATACTTTAGAAAAATTGTGGAAGGAGTGGAAGTAACTCAAAAAGTCCTAATTGTGCAAAGAGTGGAGGTAACTCAAAAAGCTTTAATTGATTGGGGACAAAATATGTCTTAGAATGATAATCCAAACCGTCAATAAGAAGGTTTACACCACGTCTTGTAGTAGAAAAAATAAAAAATAAAGACAAGAAATGTTTTTTGACAATTTAAAAGGAAATAATATTACTTGCTAGTAATATAAAAACTCAAATCTACTAGGGTGTCCTAGCAAAAAGTTTTTGGAGCTGCCACACGTGCCCGCACTTGACAAATTTTTCCTTAAGATGGCATAATTTTTATATTGTCACACTTACACTACAGATTTTGAAAAAAAAATGTGATATTATCAAGGGTGATAGTGATATTAACAAGGTAGTTTTACACTAAGAAAATATGTTTCAAGGTTTTGGGTGACAATATCAAGGTGTTATATTAACAAGTGTGATATTATCAAGGTTAGACTGTACCAATGTAGAAATTATAACGTACAACTGTTGAGTTGAATAGTGCAAGTTTTGAGGCAGTTGGCACTGGAGGAAAGTTTTTGGCAACACGCATTGAAATAAAGTATCTTTCTTTTTTTCAAAATTTAGTTTTTTTCCAAATAGAAAAAGGCAAATTGTGATTGAACAAAATTGTAATTTAGTTCAAATTTTAGATCCAACAATTATTTTTAAATTTTAATTTAATTCAAATTTTAGATCCAATAATCTATTTTAAAATTGATTTTTTTTTTGCTTTCGTGAGTAAATGTTAGTTACTGTACCCCTAGTCATTGCAAATCCATTTAAAAAAATTCCTAAACGCCTTTATTACTTCTGTTTGTGATTTTTTGTGTGCAATGACCTAACACAAGCTGGACCAAAGATCCATAAAATTTTATGGAATGTGTAGTGAAAAGTTATGCCATTACCTTGAATCACAGTATGTTGACCATGTCTGCGCACGGAATCAATAAAACATAACAAACTCTTCAAATACACGTATCTTACAATCCATGCGGTTAATGCTAAAAAATGTTTTGATAAAAAAAATTGTAGCATTTGATTTGAAGATTCTACAATTAAATTTTAGAAATTCATAGTCTAAATTGAAGCTCAATGTAAGCTACCCAGAATCACTAAAAGCCCAATCAATGCCAGGATTCCTTGGTGTGAGGTTTGGTTTGGTATAGAGAGAGGCCCACCCACAAAGACGAGAGGCACAAAACAAGAAGAGCAACGACACTAGCCTAGCGTGATGAGGAGGGTACATGAAGCCTGCATGGACAAGCCTTTCCCATCATAACACCGGCATGGGTACGGCGACTAAATGCCCGTATTGACCAAGTAAATCATTGGTGTATACCATCAATGACTCCAAGTAGTAAGAGAACCCTCTTGTAACCATTCAAAACCCACAACCAACACCTATAAACTCCACTTCCATCCCATTATCACCCATTCAAATCCAAATGGAGGTTTGCTATGAGTCAAAGACCCCTTTCTTTTGGTTTGTGCTTATGCGGCCACTAGCTAAACATCGTTGCACACTTTGATTTTCACAACTAATTCACATTTCATCGTAAAGATATGAAATCGCTTGGGTTGGAATTGTCATTCTATTAGTTAATAATGAAGAAAAAAAAAGTATTATTAATTGTTCTCTCTATACAAGCACATTGCTTAACTTTTTGATTATTGGTGGGTATACCCAAGTATCGCATGTGCGATCTGGAAGGCTTGAGCTCGTGCACAATTTGGCCCTCCTCGATGATGCTTCATTGAACCCGCCCGACGCGCTTCTGGGCCGATGACCTAATGAGGTCATCTTGGACGTGTAGCCAGAAGATGGGGATGACTGCGCAGTGCGATCTCACCCGACTCTATTCCCATGTTCCCCTCCTGAGCTTGCCATTCAATATCTTTCCTAGCTACTAATTCTTTCAAGACTTTGTCGTCATCGTATGGCTTGCCTTTCGATATCTTTCCTAGCCATCAATTGTTACAAAGCTTCGTCGTCATCTTCTGGCTTCGCTTCCTGGGCCCCGGTATGACTGACCTACAACTCGAACTCTACATTGAGAGCCTCGTTCTCGGAAAGGCAGGGCCGCAGACTGTTGAGAGGTGCTCCGTGGATGAACGAGTCCCCGCTAGCACGGAAGCACACTAAACAGGCACATGCTAGCTATTTGGCTGGATTTCGACCCCCATCTGGTCCCTGGAATCCCGGATCACGATCCAGGTGCAGGGCCATGTGCACCAGAGGTTGAGGACATTTCCCTAAGACGTTCTGCCTGTTCCGGGTTTCCGGTATGCACAGGCGCGAAACCCATCCGGATGGGTGTTACTTTCAGGGTTCAGTAAAGCTTCCCTGGTTTGGGTTTCAAGTTTAGGTGACACCAATGCCAGGATTCCTTAGTTATTACTTAGAGATCTGCACCCAAACTGTACTCTAAATGAATAACAAATTCCTCCTTCCCGTAGTTTTGTGCAGGTTCTGCGTTGAATTTCAGAGTAACAATCAAAGCATGGTTTGGACAGGAACATTCTCAGAAAAACATTCTGGAATGTGGCTGTATTGTCTGTGCAGACCACGGGGATATTAATTGAAGAAATCAACATCAACATAACGGTCAGATAAGAGGCCAACTTCGTTTTCGAATGTTGCAGTTCTTAATTCGTCTCGAGCTCAGGTTAAATATCCCAGACGACTCAACGAACTCTGCACTATCTCTCCGCATCGGGTGACCAAATCCCCAGCCTCCTTGAAAATTATCTCTAAGCAGGTCTGGTCACGATGCGTACTCACAGAAAACAACTGTCCATCTCACCTCACATAATCTCCGCCTCACATACCGACAAACAGATCCTCTTCAAACGGAGATGAGACCACTTCCTTTTGCGTCAGTTCATACTAAGTCATCCACTAAACATCACGACCTGTAATCAGTATTATTGGCGCTTGCAACCGAAGAGAAATTTTCCCCCCAAGAGTCGAAACAAAGGTACGTATACGACGTACCCTCGTGCCATTGGTGGGACTAACAACATCGCTGTCGCAACCGCGTATAAGTATCATGCATGGGGCCGCATGCTACCTTTTTAAGGATGCGTTCTAGTAACCCTAACGAACTACATATCTGACCCCTCATTGAAGTGGACACCATTGCGGAGGTGAGCACATAAGCAAAGGCCATGGTAATCTGTGCACAGATAAAAGCTATGCGTGCCACTCTAGCGATTCCAAGAAGCGATAATGGCACCTAGCAGAACTGAGTGCAACAAAAGCCTAAACAAGCACTAGAAACTAACATAAACTCTAATCAGGACAAAGAGTACAGTGCTTCGGAAGGGGACTCCATAACATCTACAAACGCCGCGCGCTTGCGGACTAGGTTGAGCTCTCCAGATCTAGCGAAGCGAGAACACTGGGAGAAGGATGAGTTTGGTAAGACGTTATATGGATGATGATGCCTCAACCCTAACCCTAACCCCTGAAGGACAGAGCCTACGACCGTGGCATCAATCCCAATTTCCATTCCACTCTGTGCTCTATTTCTTCATTCAATATAGGTGGAATTTTTTTAATTTTATTTTTCATAGATGAGATTACATGTCTTGCTTGAGCCATAGAATTTGCAGATTTTTCCGTGAATGTTTATAATTTTGTGATTTTCCTAAGTAAAAGTGAAGAATATTCATATCAAATACAACGTATGTTTAAAAAATCTGAAAGTTTCAACAGAGGTGTTCATTACAGTGCCAAAACTTGGGGTTGTAGATGAAACTTCGGGATTCTTCTAAATTAGTAAAATTGATCAACCATGGTTATAGGCCCAAAGTTTAAACTGCAATCACTTATTCAATTTTATGTACTTTCCAAAAAAAATTGTTTGGAATGGAAACTAGACTTCATAAGCTTTGTTTCATTAGTTGGACTCAAATTCAAAAAGTATCATTTGAATCACTCAAATTTAAATTTAGAGCAAATGGTAGAAGTTTCTATAATACACTACATTGAGAACCATGTCTCAAAGATTTTCTTCTCCAGATATAACATGATTACCTCAAAAGCACCACGGCCTTGGTGTAGTGATTTAGGTCATGGCATACCGGAGAGGTGGTTGTGAGTTCAAGTCCTATTGCCGGCGTGGTGCCTTCCACCGTAGTCCACCCAATTATGGTGGGGGGTCCCAAGGCCTTGTTGTATGGGGACCTACAAAGCCCTTAGAGGAGATGACATGTCGGTTGTCACTAAGGGAATTAGTGTAGGGAAGCACTTAGTGTAGAAAAGTGTTTACCCTCGAGAGGAGGAAGTGGTTTTATTACACTAGTCTATGTCCCGTGGCCATATGCTTAGTGACGAGAACGAACAAACACTGTGTTCACGCTGGTCTCGTTCGGAGATCGGAGTTTTTCTTCTTTTGACTACCTCAACAAGGCAAGTTTCATCATCACCTACTACATACACATTCATAAAACTCTCCAAAAAAGAATTGGATGAATAACGATCATTCACATTGATTATCATTCTCGAATTTTGGCTCATGACGTTCCAAGGTTAAACCCATTTATGAATTCCACAGGGCATAGCATCCCATAGAAACTAAGCAAACCACATATTATATTCATCATTTTTTATATCAAACTTAGTGCATCCGCGCCATTTGGCCTGCCCACTATGCGATTGGATCGAGTGGCTTGGGAGACCTCCTAATGCTCGGCACCGAGCACACGGCAAACAATAATTCATCCTCGGGCCCCATAAGATTTTTTCTCAACATGGCCAAATCACCAAGTTCATTATGCTTGCTTCAATTACCACCTATACCAAATCCCATTATTTTATAGTCATGAATGCCGGAACCTTTAACAACAATCTACAAGAAAACACGTTTCCCTCCTGGCTACTCCCATGCACTTGTGAAACTCAACGATGTCATTGTAATGCCAGACTTAAACCGGATATAATGTGCGTTAAAGGCCTACCTTATAATGACCCCCCAACCAACCACATAAACTAAGACGTCACCATTCAATTCATCGAATTCACATATTGCAATGACAGATTCACCCCAGAAACAATTACTAATTAAACCGAAAAATTCCAACCCCTTATTAATGATATCATAGGACTCGGATGGAAAGTGGACCCCCTTACGGTCATCATGGCCGGTGCTCGCGCCACTATCTACACTCCATCTATGAAAATCCTTGAGGATAACTTTAAAATCTCCATTGATCCTATTAAAAATACCTTCAAAAATATTAATATCATTGTTATTCAACATGCTATGTCCATACTGCCACATAAACGTCAAATTGAAAACAACCAAATCCTCCAAGACATTCAAGATACTCCATAAAATCACACCTACCCTACCTCACTTACCCTCTCACTCTTTGCCTAGAAGAAGAAGAGTAACGCCGATCTAAGGGACCGGCGTAAATAAAGTGTCTGTTCGTTCCACCTCTAGACCTAAGCCCACGGGACATAGGAATAGAAGGATAGAACTACTGCCCCCTTTCGAGGGTAGACACTTTAGTTTCTAGTGACCAATAACAAAGACCACGAATGGTCAGAGCCTGGATAAGGTTAGGTGTTGGGGCAATTCATTAGTTTGTTTTCTAGGATGGTGATCGCTAAGTCATGAGCTCTTTGTTGGTTGAGGAGAGTGTTTGTCTCATATAACTGGTATGGGTTCGAACCCTAATGGACTCATCTGATCAGGTGTGGGGTATGTAGTGACTTGGCACTGCTCAATGATTAATTATAGGCAGTAGAATTGGTTGTGTCAACCAACATCCCACTTCATGCGTGATTTGAGACAATGCAATCATTTGCTATCACAATAAAGTAGCTTTAGCTATTTGATTTGTTATGAAGGTAAAGTAGCTTTAGTTATTTAAAACTTTTAAATTTTTAATTAGGGTGGGTCTTGTAATTGAGGCAGGGGTTGATGATTTTCTATTTTTCTTTTGTGGAGGAGGATATGCATATCATATTGTATAGCAATGGTGTTGATGTTTTTGAAGGTATTCTAGATGGTTTTAAATTTGTCTTTGATCAATTTCATTGATGGGATGTGTGTAGCTCCTCTAGCACTAGCTGTGATGACAATAAGGGGGTCAATTTTCCAGCCTCTAGCAGCAATATTTTCAGTTAGTGGTCTGTATTTGTTGATTTTTGCTTCTAAAGTTTCTGAGGAGAATCTATCGTTACAGTACGTGAATTCAATAAATTATATGGTGAGAATTTGTTCAACATTTTCAGGGGGTTCATTTTGGTAAGGTAGACCTTTGACACAAAGTATATTAGCTTTGAATCTGGCGTTGCACTGGCATCTGTGGGTACCACATATACAAGGTAGTAACCAGTTAGGGACGGGATTTTCTTGAGGATTGTTGTTGAAAGTGCTTGCATTCATGAGAATATAGCATCTGGATTTTTCGGAAGAGACTAATAATTTCCTAATTTCCCATACTGTTTTATTGTGCCTTTTAACACGAAGTGAATGAATGTGTTGTTGTCCACAAGTGAGTAATACGTGTAGCCATGTATTAGGATCTAATAAGTTGCAGATGGGGCAAGTAATGGAGGGATATCTTTCTCTACCAAAGCAGAGTTGTTTTCGGGCCTGGCCCATATATGTTCCAGTGCGGAATTTGATGAGGCACGTTTTTTGTTTATCAGATATGGTGGGGTTGTTCCAATATTCATTGGAGAGTTCATTATCAATAGTTGTATTACTTGTCCATTTACAGATATTAGCGGTTTATCTAGCCATGATTTCGAGGTTGTATTTTCTGTCATGTTTAGTGATCTGTTTTTCCGGAAATCGAACAGGGCCTTTGTCTGGTGTGTCAACATGGAAGGCTAATTGTCTTTTTGATAATAATATGGATTAGCATGGGCGTGTTCGTATGGGTGTGTGGCGTTTCTATGTGCAAGGTGAATACCATCTTTTGCTAGTTTATCTACTTGTTCGTTTCCATCAATATTGACATGGGCACTTATTTTATGTAATGTGATTGGTTGTGTGCGGCTTTGGAGTAATTGCACCATAGAGGCAAGTGTGATTTGGTCTGGGTGACTAATATGTAGTGTAGGATGTTTTATTTGTGTGTTTAGTAGATACAAAACGTTTAGACTATCTGTGAATATATGCGCCCGTTCATTTGGGTATTGGTTGTTGATGATCCTCAAAGTTTTGTGTATTGCTATCATCTCTGCTCGTAGGATATTTTGATGGCCATGTAACCTTTTGGCAATATTAAGTCCCTTTGGGCTATAAATGCCATATCCCGCTCTTTCTCTTCTCCATATTCCAAGGCTTGTTTCTTTGGGTTTTTTGAACGAGCCATCGGTGTAATAACTGAATTTTGGGTAGAATTTTAATGGGAGGTTAGTGTGGTAGTTTGGAAGTTGGGGAGTGGGTGTATTATTGTGTGTAGAAGTATTGGGGTAGGTGAGTTTAGACCATTTCTTGTTGTGGTTAACAGGGTAGTTAGGAGGGGTAGCTGTGGCAATTTGTGTGTGTATTCGTTGTACCGAGAGGTTGTTAGCTATATATGTAAATTGGTTTAGTTGTTCATAAGTTCCAATGTTGTTATTTTGATGATGTATACACATAATTCGTAGTGTTGAGAGTTCGTTTCGTGGCAAGTTAAGTTCTGGAGGCACTGTAGGTTCGTCGTATATGATGGTATCTGCGGTAAAGTGGGCTATGATGTGTGTATCTAGAAAGGGGCCAGTGTGGGGGGTAAAGTTTTGGTACCAGTTGGTGTCATGGGAGATTAATATTGTGACATTATTTGGATTATTTTTGGCAGCTAATTGGGCCCAATGTATAGCTTGTTGTGTGTCTGTTTCATTATGTGGGTGGGCATACCCAATGCCCTTCCATTTGTGTTCAACGGCTTTACCAAGAGACCCAAATATTACATCCCGTGGAAATGGTGAGAAAATTTGGGCGAGTTGTGTGGGGCATGTAACAGGTGATGAGAAGTATGAGTGGTTAATATTAAATGTTGATGTGAGATAATCTAATATTGGTGTTGGTAGTGTGTATTGCGTAAGTTTTAGTGGATCATTTTTGGGGATTCGGTATTTGTATCTTTGATATAACCAGACAATTTCAGTTTCAAATGGTTGTGTAGGTGATTCTAGTTCGTGTGGATTGCTTTTTGCTTTATAATATTGGTTCCATAGCCAGTGGAGTCTATTTTTTGGAATGGTGATAAGGTGTCTGCCATTGTCTTCATATATGTGGGCCACATCATGTTGTGTTTGTATGGTGTTTACATTTGTTTCTATGTCGCTTCGGGGTTACATTCATTAATGAATATGTGGGTAAGTGGAATGTTTAATGCACGTGTAACAAATCTTGTGTCTCTTTGATGATGAGTGGAAAAGTATGCTTTTATTGAGTTTGAGAAGTCTCGGTGTTCTGTTTTGGTGTAATGTTGTTTGAGTAGTTCGGTATGATGATTACAAGTGTTAGGGTCATTCCAAGGGAATAATTCTCTTTGAGGCTGCCATTTATTGTATGTGGTATGGCTTAGTAATCTCCATTGGCATAGGTATGATGTGTCATTTTTTACTTTACCATTAGAGTCTATATAGTGTCGTTTTTTATGATCTAGTATTACATTCATAGGAAATTGTTGGGGATTTTTGAGAATATTTTTGGGTGGGGGGGTTGGTATGGATGTGATGGGGGAGGGGGGTGGATTGGCGGTTCGATTTGTCTAGGTTGTATGACGTGGTTTTCGATGATGTAGTTGTATTTTAAGGTTTGCGGTGGTTGGTGGTGTGGGCATGGTATTTGGCATCTCGGTATACATTTTGGATGACAAAGTAGTTGTTCGGCAATGTGTAGTGCACTTTTGATTAGTTTGGTGGATGTAGAGTGGTAATCTTTGAAGTCATATGTGCTCATCATGTTATATCCATTAGGTAGTATGATTTGTTTGATGTCTATTATGTTGTGTAATAGGAATTTTTGTATTAGTTTCAGAGATGTTTAGGGTCGAGCCCGGGGATGTTTCCAAATTCTTTCATCCATACATTTTCAATTGGTGAGGTGTTTAATAGGAAATTTCCTATTGTGCTTTTTAGATGTACACCAACTTCTTTCTTTAATAGGAATAGTGTTCTTGTGATAGGCGATCGGACACAATGGTGGGATGTCTTCGGACCCTCCGGATTTAGCTAAGATGAATTGTAGTAAGCCGGTGTAAATTTTTCCCAGTCTTCTTTTGTCATTAAGGGCATTTTGAAGTTGTTCTCCAATACATCTAAGGTAGGCATTTTTAAATGAGAAGGCTCCTATGCCAAATAGATCATGTGGTAGTTGGGTAGCTATGTTTGAGGTACTTTTAGTGAGGCCACATATTGTTTTGTGGAGGGCTATTATCTTTTTCTCCAGTTTTTTTATGGCGGGCAAGGAGTATGGTACTGCATAGAAACTGTATGCGATACCTGCTCTTACAACTGTGTCGGCCATATTAATTTTTTGTTTCATTGTTGCTAGGCAAGCTGCTAGTTCTTTACATTGTTTTATAACTTTAGTGGTAGTAGTATGTATTTGTATTTTCCATTTCAAGGATAGGACTAAGTTTATTCCTAGGTATGTGTATGATTCATTTTAATGTAATATTGGTATTGGTTGATTCCTATAGTTGATGTTGTGGCTTGTATCTGGGCTTTGAATGTGAATGGATTCATTTTGGATTTATTTAGGCATCCACTAATTGCACATTTAGATATTCCTAGGTCCATCCCTGCCCACTCACAGAATTTATCTAGTTTGTTTAGTTGTGTTTGAAGTGATTTTAGTTTATTGGCAATCGCGGCTAAATCGTCCGCGTATGCTGTTGAGGAGATTTTTGTTTTAGATGTACCAAATATGTATCCTTTGTTACCTTGTTGTAACCATCTTAAGAGTGGTTCAAAGAAGATGATAAACAGGTAGGGGCTAAGTGTGTCACCTTGGATGGTACCTCGTTGAATGGGGATGGGCGTGGTTTTTCCGAAATATTCTTCAGTGAACGTGGTGGTAGATTGTGAGTATATATTTCCTATTAGTGAGATGGCATCGGTTGGATAACCAAGATCTTTCATTATTGCTAATAATCTAGCATGATCTATAGATCCAAAGGCGTTTTTGAAGTCAATATATAGTATATAATCATCCTGATTTGTGAGTTTTACATCTTCAAGTGCAGCTGTAATTGTTTGAAGTTGTCTTGATGTCCCTCTTTCAGCTCTAAAACCTTCTTGGCTATCATGTAGTATTTGGTATTTTTCGCCATATGATGAGAGGATAGATGTTAAGGTGCTTGTAAATAGTTTGTATATTGTATTTGCTAGGGCAATAGGTCTATGATTGGTTAGCTGTGATGGGTTACCTTTTTTATATAGTAGTACTGTGGGACTGGTTTTCTATGATGCAGGTATTTGTTTTTGTTTGTAGCAGTTTTTAAAGAATAAAGATAACATATGGTGGAATTTTGGTGGCATATTTTTTAGAATTGAGTTGGGGATTTTATCTGGGCCAGGGGCTTTATTATTTCCAAGGTTTTTAAGGCACATATTGTAAGTTTCTTGGTCTATATATGTGTGTAATGCGATTCGTGGTTCTCCTCTTGTATCAATTGTGAATCCATCTAGGTCATGCCATGGGTATTGTCTAACACCACACATGCATTGGGGTATATGGTTGGATTGATAATAACATGTGGGGACTGTGGGTCTATTGCTTATTGATTGTTGAGTGTGGATTTCATTGGCAATATCTTCTGGGCTAGTGAGAATGTTGTTATATCTGTCTGAAATACAATCCAGTGGTGCATTTTCGCTATTTTTGAAGACTTTTCTATTTACTTTTTTAGGGCTTGCCTCATATAGTTTCCAATATTTTGAGATGGCTTTTTTAATGTTTTCCATGGTGTATTTTGTTGTGATATCTCGGGCTTGTTTATTCGCATTTTTAGCAGTGTCAGAGATTTGGTTAATCCAATTCATCGCTTGAGTGGTTAGGGGGTGGTGGGGCCAGTATTTGAGTGTTTTGGTGATTGCAAATTTCATTTATGATTGGATGTAAGAGCCAATTTGGTCGGTTTTTAGCAATGTATATGGCTTTCGGATGAGATGGTAGGTTTCAAGATGTTTTTTCCAGGGTTTGGATAATTTTCGTGGTAGAAATCCTCCTTGTTGTGCGGTTCCATCTGTCGGTGTAGGCAAGGGGTTGGCTTTGCATGTTTCTTCAAGGGTGTTAGAGATTTTTTGTATGAGTTTGTCTAGTTTTGTACATGCGTCTTGCCATTGTGTTGAGTTGAGATGATTAGTTGTTCTTAAAGTGGTGGTTAGGTTGTCTAGTTCAAAGGAGTTTTCTTCAAAGAATTTAATGTTAAATTTTTCTAGGTTTTCTTGGGGAATGGGATTAAGAATGCGGATTTGTGCAATTCGTGGTGGTGTAACGGGTCTAGCCAGTGTAGTGTTTTGTGGGATGTGTAGGTGTATGGGGAAGTGGTCCGAGTTGAGGTTCATTCCAGTGATAGTTGTGGATGTATATCTATTGTTATTTGGTGAGTTGATGTAGAAACCATCGATTAGGGTGGTGCTTGTGTAGTTGTAGCCTCCTTGTCTAGAGAATGGTGTATTGGTATGTATATATGTCATGTTGATGTTGTCAGTAAAGTTACGCCATTGTATGTCTTCTAGTTGTGGTGGGGTACTGTTGTTATAGTTATGTCTTCCAATAAGGGCAATGTCTCTGTTAAAGTCTCTGCATAAGATGTAAGTTTGATTTGGGTATGCTGAGATATGGTCAGAGATATTTTGTTGTGTGACAGGGATTAGATGTAGGTCTTGTGGATGGGAAGGCATGTATATATGCATGTTTAACCATGGTTGTAGTGGTTGGTTGTTAATTTTTGTTATTTCTAGGTATGGGGATATGTTGGCAAGTGTAGGGATTTTAGTGATGTTACCCGGGTAAGCATATTTATTGTGTATGAGTGTTAATAGACCACCTCTGGCCGGTGTGTGTGGCATTCTTTGTCGTATACATCTAATAAGTGTATGTGTATTGTTAAAAATTAGTTTGTATTGAGGGAAGACGTTTTGTATATATTTTGTTGATTTTTTTGGCGGTTAGTTTGGTTTCTTGGATGTGAATGAGTGCTGGAGGGGTCTGGAGTTGGGTTATTAGATTTTGTAGACTTGGTAGAGCTGTATTAAAGGATGAAGCATTCCATGTGATAATATGTGTTTCGTTATTTGTGTTTGGTATGATTCGGGTTGGGGGGTTTAGTATGTCATGCAATGGTGGCGGGTGTGAGTATTCTAGGATTGGTTCAAGACATTGTAGTGATTCGGTAATTAAACGGGTGGTTAGAAATGGGAATTTATCTTGGATTTCAGTGTATGATGGGGGTCCGTTTCCTAGGTGTATAAAGTTATAGAGGTTGTTATGTATGAATTGTTTATCTTTTATTATTTCTTGATTTGTTTCAAGGAACTTTGTGTATGGGTGTGGTGTGGAAATGTGTCTTTTTGATGGGTTGCTCAGGTTGGCTAATTGTAATAGGAGAGTGTTTGTCCAGTTTGTTTGTATATTGGAGTTTATAAGCATAGTGTTACGTGTGTTTATGTACGGATGTATTGTGGTGATTCTTGCATATAATATGTGAGAGGTTGGGTAATTGGTTATTTTATTTTGTATGAATATATGTAGGTGTGGGAATGTTGTACTGTTAGTATTATGTAGTGGGTGGTGGGGTTTTAGTAGAGGTGCAAATGTTGTAGCTAGATGTTGGTATTCTGGATGGAATTTTATTGTATTTTTAATGAAGTATGTTTTTGCTTTTCTTCTATGGGAGGGGGGGGTGAGTTTTTAATATGTTTGGCATCGGTCCCGGGTTTGGTTCAATATCCCTTCCTAATAATAGAAATAGACTGTTTGGTGTAGATGTGTTCTGAATATATTAACTATTCTATTCAAGTATTGGAGTTGTTTCTGACTTTTTTGTCTGTTGGATTTATTTATAATTGCAATTGTGGCTATGGTTGAATATAGCATCGTCCTAATTCTGTTTTGTTTTACTAATATGTTGTTTTGGCCAATTTTATGATATGTAGGCTCGGGTCGATTTGGTTGATCTTTTATTAGATATAATTGTATAGGTTTTATGTTTTGGGCAATGAGTAACTAAATGAACTAATTTAGGGTGGTTGTATGGGTTAAGTGTGAGTGTGAAATGGTATGTTTTGTAAGTTTGGTATTTGTTTGTAGGTTTTTTGAAGTATTTTAGGTTTATTGTTTTTAATATGTACTTTATAAGGGTATAAGGGTGTTTTTGAGTTTGGTTTCTGGGACGTTGCTTTGTTTTTCTGTTTGTATTTATAAATACAATTTTTTTGAATTTAGAGTTTTTATTTTATATTTTGTTTTTAATTGTAGAATTTAGTATTATAGTATCTAGAGATACTTTATTTATTTTATTTTTATTTTTATTATTTTTTGTTTTTTTTAGTATATATATATACTTTGGATGAAGTTTTTACTGCCACTACATTGGTCAAAACTAGTTTGACGTGTCCATATTGCCTTCAATCTCGAGTGTATCGGGATGATCGGCTTGGAGGGTTTCCAAGGTAATTCTCATTAGTTTATGAAGTAGAGCAATTTGGATTCTTGGGTTTCTATTTGATTCGGCTTGGACCTTGACTGCATATACTTTCGCCTCCTCCACAATCTCCCCTTTGAGTAAGATCATTTCTTTCCGAATTTCTTCCAATGTTCTCACTGCACCTCTGTTTACGGCCTCCTCAACCATCCGGTTGGGATTTGATTCAATGAAATTCTGTGATGGTGCATTTTCCAAGCTTGCACGATATTGGCTAGGGCAGTATTCACATCAGTGAAGCCTAGCCGTGTGAGCTCTTCGGATGTTGGTGCGTTTATTCCATCCAAATTTTTTGGATGAGGGCAAAACTCGACATATTTTCCTAGTATTTTTGCATTTTGTTTGACAAACTTTTTGTATACGGCCGCATTGAGACATTGGATATTGCACGACCCCACATGTTTATTGTTTTATAACTGAAAGAAGACCCTTGCCACATTTCTTTCACCCATATATGCTTTGATACCCTCTTCTAGTGATGAAATAGATTTTGTCTTGTTCAAATTTTTGACAATCAAGACCACGGCATTTTTTCTAGCCTTGTCATCTTCTGACAACTTTTCCTTGCTTGCAATTGATGCTTCCATAAGCTCATTGGAAAAGGAGATTTTGAGTGATCTAATCCTTTATGCTTCATCTGATGACGGTGCTTTGATCCAAGCAAAGTCTGCCCTTTCATTTTTCTGGATATTGGTCACTTCGAAATCTAGGCCTCTAGAAAAACCATCTATGACAACATCCTCAAACATATTATACCATTTCTTCCCTTTTAAATTTGCACTGTTTACTCTAATAAAGAGTAAACTAGTAATGGCAATGGAATCAAAGGATTTACACACTTTTCCCCTATAGATTTGATGTTCATTCAATTTCAGGATGAACGGACGGAGGCCTTGTAAAAGCCATGTTCCATCTTTTTTTGGGTCCTTAAGGTGTATTTTGATTGCTCCACTCCATTTCTTTGATCCATGGTAACACATGATTGCAATGGGTTCACCAAGGATATCCCCCCCTTCTATATTCATGTGTTTCAATCTTGCAACAACCATGGCCATAACATCATCTTTCAATATCACAAGCTCTCCTAACTCAAAGAAGATGGCCACATGATAATCTAGTGCAAACCCATTCTCATCAATCTCAAGTTCATGGGGGAGTTGTGTTAGGTTGTAGTGATTCTCACCTTCCCTATCATTTCTTTTGGAAGGCCATTCTTCCTGAACGACGTATGGGAAGGCGGGGTCAGCCACATTACTTTCCAATGCTTCCTCATGGCTGATTCCCATTCTAACCATTTGGCTCACTGAATGTTTTGGTTCCATGGAGAGATTTTGATCTTTGGCCAATAGATTTAGTGCATGGAATCCTAGCCAAAAGGGAGGACGTTGAAATTCATGAATTTCTTTGCCCTTAACCTACTTTTGGCTAGAAAGGATTTGAGTGCCACTAGATCTTTTTTGACTTAGGACTTCTACTTCAATCACTTGACTATCAAGAAAGAGTTTCTTGGAGGCAGATGCAATACTTGAAGATGACGTCATTCTGTACATATCAAGAGAAAAGCATTGGAGTTTGTATTTGTTTTTTCTATTTAGATGACTTCTTATCAACTTAACTAAAACCTCATTCCACAAATTAAGTTGTGGGCCTGTTTGAAAGTTTGTAGTTAAGAAGAAGTGTTTCCTTGCAACATCTCTAACTACACAATTTGCATAAGATATACACCATTCATTCATATCTATTTGCATCAACTTATGGACGAGGGTGCTAAGTGGGAGGATATTATGTTTCCTAATACTATCAACACATACACACACATGGGAGGTGCCAAAAAAGTGGTCACCTCCCCAAGAAAATGAGTATATATGTAAGATTGGTGTACATGTCCAAAGGTTTACACAATAAACCCATTGATGGTGGGGACTAGTAAGATGTGGAGGGAATGAGAGAGGATTTTGACTTGATTGTGTGGTCGTAACTTGTGGCGTCTGAAAATTAGGTGGACCACCTTACGTTGCCGTTTTCGAGGATTGTCCACTCTTACTCCAGCACGTACCCACAACCTTCTGTACCCTACCGTTCTTCCTACTCGCGTTTGCTCTCCCGAATTCGCGTACTGGCCTTCGGTTTTCCTCAGTGTTGTTTCGTCTGTGCCTACACAACATTCGGTGCTCGCGCTCAGTCGGGCATACACAAGTGTGCTCCCTCGGGCATGCACAAGTGTGCTCGCGCTCCCTCAGGCATATACAAGGTGCTCCCTCGGGCATACACATGTATGCTCTCGCTTCCACGGTCATGCACAGGGTGCTCGCACTCCCTCGGGCATACGCAAGTGTGCAGAACTCTTGTACAAACTCCGGGCTCTCACGTAGAGTTCCTCTCGGTGGCTGTATCTTGTAACGCCGTCTTTGATGTTGGTCCCCGCGATCACTCACAGACCTCCGGTGTGCGCGTATCGGCTCCTAGTTTCTTCTTCGTCTGTTCTTGCGTAGCCTCCAGCACTCGCGTAGGGGTGCCAGACGTTCACTCGCAATCCACCTTCGGTACTCACTTACCGACCCGAGGTGCTCACTTGCCATCCTCCACTCCATACGTTTGCGTGTAGATCCGAGATGCTCTCGTGTGGTCCTCCAGTCTACACGAACCACCCTCTGGCGACAATGATCGTCTCGTCTCCTCCTATTATGTTGAGTGTCTTCTCAGCTACCCTCGTTGTGTTGTGGCGACTCCGTTCGCAGGTGGTCGTGTCTTCTGCAACTCCACTCCTTCTGCTCGAGAGTCTTGGCTGGCTGCGGTTGATGGCGGCTTTGGTGTCGAGTCGGCTTCCAGCTTCTGTGCAGTGCGGTAGGTACCTCGCTCCTGATTGTCTCACTGATTCTCCTCTCTACTACTCTCTCCTATCTAATAGTCTCTCCTCTCTAGTAGCAATCTGCAGTGCATCTCCTACAATGTGGATGTTGAGAGGCAAAGTGGTTTAATGTGCAACAGGGTTTGTTGGGGGGGAGACTATATCTTCTCAGTGGAGGTAGGGTTTGGGATGTAATGTAGCGCCGTTTCTCTTTCTTGTGTGTTGTAGGGCTTGTTGTTGTGTAGGATTTTTTGGCTTCTGCAATTGGGGGAGCGGCGCCTCTCTGTCTCTAGGCTGATTTATTCTATTTTTGGAGTGGAGCAGGGTTGGCGCTTTGTGAGTGTGTACCAGTTGGGCGGGACATCTTGGAGTCTTGTCTGGAGGAGGCGCCGCTTGTCGCACAGCTGGACAACTTTGCTCGGTTGGGTGCTTGTGCTCAGCTGTTGTAGCACAGGTGAACGTTGAGGTTCACTTAGGCTAGGACTGAATTTTGTTGCCCCATCTATTCCACGTAACAATAAGTTAGAGAGGTAAAATTTGAGAGAGGTTAGAAAACTAACTTTGTTGGTGATGAAGTTGCCCGTTTCTCCTTGTTGTCGACCTTGTGTTGCTGATGTCTGTGGCAGGTCTTCTCCTCCAAATTTCAGCCCTACACCTCAGGTCTTCTCCTCCGAATTTTTCTTGCTATTCCTCCTGTAACGCAAGAGGAATTTTTCCCGCGCTGCATGTCTTGAATCACATGGCGCACACTCGGGCTCGCACGGTACCTGCACCGACATCCATGTCTCATGCACAGGTGCATATGCCCTTACCGAGTGTAGGTTGTTATTTCCGTTCACACTCTTTTGTGTAATTAGCAAGTCTTTTGTGTAGGTCTTCATGCTTGCTTGCAGGCAGTGTTGTGGAGCAGGAAGGGAGGTCGACATACCTGGTACTTGGTTGATGTGCTGTTTTTTGGTGCAGGTTGTTGGTTCTGGCTGGATTCTCCACCTGCCGCATGCACCACATTTATTTTCCCTTGAGTTTTTCTTGCTGCTCCTTCTGTAGTACAAGCAACGCCTAACACACGTCGCATGCCTGGACTCGCACGGCACACCTACTGACTTCCTCGTCGTATGTACAAGTTCATGCACTCACATAGTGCAGGTGTCTATTTTCGTTCACTGTTTTTCGTGTAGTTAGTAAGTGCAATGATGCTAATTGGATAGGAGTGCGAAAAAATTCAAAGCATTGCAGACCAAACAGGTTTAGAAAGGTAGCTTTGGTTTGTTGTGGCATGGCTCCTATCCGAATCTTCATGTCTGCTTGTATGTAGTGTTGTGGAGCGGGGGGGGAGTCGCCTCAGTTGTTTGGCTGATGCGTGGATTCTTCATACAGGTTGTTGATCCTGACTAGATTTTGCTCTTGCGACCTGCACCGTAGTTTGTCTCCTCCGACTCTTTCTTGTTGGTCTGCTTGCAGTCCTGGCAATGTTTTCCCCACGCCATGTGCCTAGGTTCACATGCTGCATATACACACTCTCATGACATACACCTGGTCGCCCATGATGCGTGCACAAGCACATGTGCACTTACAAGGTGTAAGTTTTCATTTTCATTTACACTTGTTTGTGTACTTAGTAGAAGAGGTGATGCTAACTGTATAAAAATGCGTATAAATACAAAGAGTTGTAAACAAAGAGGGTTTAGAAAGGTAGCTTTGGTTTATTGTAGTACAGCTCTTGCGTGGATCTTCATGTTTGTTTGCAAGCGGTGTTGTGGGGCGAGATGGGGGGGTCGGTGCAACTGCTGCGTTTCTGATAGAAGTGGGAATAGGAAGACCAAGGTAGAATGATGTAAGTTTGGGCTCTCGGTGAGGATCTGATTGATGCATGTGTGCAGGCTTCGGCCTCGCCTTCGAAGAACAGGCGTTGGTGCTTGCTTAGATTCTTGGATTTGGGCACTGATGTCGCATTCTTGTAGGTTGGCTCTATTCAGGAGTGCGTCCTCACGAGTGTCGATGTCTCCACTTGTTGAGTTGTCGGATTTGGCATTGGCGTTGACGATTTGGTGTAGCATGATGTGTGGAGATAGTTCTAGTGTAGTGTAAGTGTAGCTAGTGATGTTGAATGTATACTAGACTGCAGTAGTGTGTAAGCTAGTGGAGAACTTTCTATCTAGTTCAGATGTGGCGAAGAAGAGAGCAATGTTTGCTAGGATAACGATTGTAATAAGAGTGGGCAGGAGCAGTGAAGGCCCCTGCTTGTGAAAATGACCAATAATTGAAAAGCTATTATTTCGGATCTGGAGTGCTCTAGGAGGAGTTGATATGAGAGAGGTTCCCAGGTTCCACAACACCTATCTAGATTGTTAGTAATACTAAATTTGAGTTGCATTGAGGTTTGTGAGGTTGTGCCAATGGTAGTACATAGCACCAACACAAGTCCCAACCCTCTACTCTATTCTGCCTTATTGTACCCCCTTCACCAACCTCGTTGCATCAGATATGTCTACTAACAATCTTGAGTCCCTTTTTAACACATAACCTCGTCTACTCTCACATTTCGCAGTCTGTTTGTGACTACAGGGGACTCACAACAAGTCCAGCCCCATACTGTCTATGCTCACATTCTCCTACGACTAACTCCCTACGAGCACCCTCACCAGAAAACGTGGAGCTCCTTAGCTACTCATATTCAATCTCGAATCACTCTTTGCCTACCAAAGACCTGTCTTGCGAATATCCTATATAAAAATTGTTTTCCTCCACTACTCCTTCCCCCCCTTTTTTCCCCTTGTATTCGTTTCTTGTTATGGTCGGTTTCATGAGTTGTCGGTTATTAGTTACATAGTGTCTACCCTCGAGAGGGGGAAGTAGTTCCATACTGCTAATTCCTTGTCCGGTGGGCATGGTCTTAGTAGTGGAATGAACATACATTTTAGTCACGCCGGTCCCCTTTGAGGATCGGCGTTCTTCTTCTTCTTGCTTCAGCCCACTCTCCAATTTGGTTTTGTAGTTTGATTTTTGTGAACGTGAGGTGGGTGGTTGGTGTATTTTCGCCATGTGTGGTTGCGGCGTCAAGCCGGGTTGGTGATGATTCCTCTTGCATGACCCGACAAACCTAGTTTACCAAGCTAGCTGGCCAAGGGAATGGTGCAAATGCTTTTAGAGGTGGAAATAGGAGACAAAATTAGATGTAGAATTGGGAGTGAGAGTGGAAATAGGAGAAGGAATGGTAGTATGATTAGATGTGTCAATGGCACATGCAAAAGCTAGTTCATTCTTAAAAAGAAGAAGGTGTAAAGGCCATTGTTGTACCCAAGGGTCGGAATTGGCAAAAAATAATTCTAAAACTAGCTATTGGTTTTTTCAAAAGCTATATTTTGAAAACTTTGATTTTTTTTCTTGGCAAAAAGTTGAATTTTTGAGAAAAATCATTTTGCCAAACATCTAATTCTAAACATGGATAAATGCAAAATCCGGCCCTTGGGTATGGTATATAATTCATTTTGTAGGATCAAAGTGCATTGAAGATTATTTGATATTTGTATTCATTGACAAAAACACAAACTTAATAGTGCATATGGAAACAAAGTGAGAGTTAGAATGGAAATTAGAAGATTATGAGTGAGAGGAGTGGAAGTAGCAGTAGATTGTAGATGTAAAGAGTTGGTTGTCTGAAAGGACATATTCTTGTGTAGAATCTTTGTGTGAGACATATACTCTTCATTTATTCATTAGATAAAACTTGATTTTGTAGTATAACATTAGATTGCTTTCAAAGCAATAAGCTAACAATATACTATGCCTATGGGCAATGGTAAAGTATGTCGTTGTCATGACAAAGGCTTTAACCTTCTGGACATGTAGAAGTTGCCCCATGTATATTTGATTGTTGTCCTTACATACCCAAACCTTTGTACATGATTTTCATTCATAACACACGTCCACTTTTTAATGAGAATTTCTTTGTGAGTTCTAGTTCTA
Organism: Bryoerythrophyllum caledonicum; assembly: GCA_963971425.1. Classification (NCBI taxonomy): domain Eukaryota; kingdom Viridiplantae; phylum Streptophyta; class Bryopsida; order Pottiales; family Pottiaceae; genus Bryoerythrophyllum; species Bryoerythrophyllum caledonicum. The sequence continues at coordinate 8,386,120 of OZ020517.1, read as the reverse complement.
AAAACTTGATTCATTTGACTTTGTTTTTGGGCTATTGTTGGCATTATGAAAGCATGATTGGAAATGTGATACAACTTGCTAAAAAAAAAGTGAGACAATAAAGTTTTGTAGAAAGTGCTTTCTGAAGCGAAAAGCCACAGTGGTGACAAAAAAAATTTATGCACTAGTCGAAGAATAGACTTCCAAAAATCTCATACTCCCTTTTTTTGGCAATTAATGATATTGAGCCCTATCCCATGCAAGCTAAAGCTCCCTAACATTACCCAAGGTTCCCAAAACGTTGACTTGTGCTTCTCCCATACTTTTCCCAAGCCAAGTCACCATGTGCATGTGGTCCCAATTACTTACATAACTTCACCCTAAGATTCAAGGTGACATGCAGGGTCACCCTCCTAAATTTCAAGAAGTGCATTTTTCCCTCTGACATGAGGCAAAAACACTTTACTACTTGAATTAGAGAATACTCATTACACAATAAAATGTTAAAAAGTACTCAAGAAAGTTTTTTGCAATGGAATTGTGCATTTGAATCTCTAAACTCAAAGTTGAAGTTGAAGTTGAAGTTGGTGCATGTGTTGTTTTCGCAACGTAACACCGAGATGGGAGGTGCCCTTCTTGTGATGGACCATCTACCATCATATCTTTAAAAGACCCATCTACTTGCTTGTATGTTGCATTCCTTTTTTAAAAAAAACATACAATATTATTGATTGACTACTATGCATAAGGGTCAGATTTGGCACTATTGCGCCAAAAAATAAATCTAAATAAAGAATTTTGGCAAATCAAATATTCCTTGAAATCCAGTTTTTCACTGAATAAAAAATGCAGATGTTTTTGAAAAATAATTTCCAAATAAACTGGGCAACTATTATGAGAAACGTTTTTTTGCTTTTGGCTTAGAAAAGTGGGCATTTTAGTGTCAAATCAAATTTAATGTGTCATACTAAGCAACACGTAGACATTGATTTAGTGGTGGAACAAACATACACTTTATTCACTCGAGCCCCCTTAAGTGAGGACCGGAGTTCTTCTTTCTTTCTTTCTTTCTTACTAAGCAACACACTTCATGAGTTATAGCCACTAAGGTTGGATGACCTACAACCACCAACTTAAGCTTGCTGACCTATTTATAGCGTTTGTATATGTGGAAGATTTTTTTTGGAAATTTCAAATAGGATTTCATGAATATTGCAATTGTTGTGACCATTTATTTCTTCATATTGAAATTGCTACAAATTTTCAAAGTGGATAGTAAGCCGTGATCCATTCCTTGACATACAAAACTCTCTAAAGAAGAAGAAGAAGAAGAACGCCGGTTCCCGAAGGGAACCGGCGAGAATAAAGTGTCTGTTCGTTCCATTGCTAAGACCATGCCCACCGGACAAGGAATTAGCGAACTGGAACTACTTCCCCCTTTCGAAGGTAGACACTATGTAACGAGTAGCCAGACAAAACTCTCTACTTCCACAGTAAGTTGTGCTAGTGACCACTTGTCAATGCACCTATCACTGTGAGCACAAGAGACTAAAAACCGAGAGCTTGAACCAATTATAAACTGAGACCCAATCATAAATTGAATTTCCTAAAATTTCGGAAATGGGGTGTGCGGCTCGCGGTTTTGGCCCACATACTACTCTCGATTATGAGGTTGATGATGGTGATAGGTTATCCAACCTTAAGACATCTCATTTCCTTCATTTCTCAAATGTACCAATTATCTTTTGTGACAAAGCATGGCCCATTACAATAAAAACATGCCAAATTTGTGTTTAACTAACCAAGGCATTGGTATCAAAACATATCAATATCAATGTGCTTTCTTTTCAAAATCTTAATAAAGAACTTATAAATTCTTATCGCCCCAATAATGACACCATAACATATAGTAACGCGTCCAAATTTTCTATTAGAAATGAAAAAATTGGGAAACCATGTAGGCTATCAAACCAAAATGTGATAATTTTTTTGTAATATTTCATTATTCAAAATTGGTTCAATAATTTCTTTAATTATCGGTTTTGTTAAGATACCAGTCCGTTGATTTGTTGAAGTGCAAACTCATATTATTCAAAATAAAATACCCTACTTTCCAACCAAATCACCCATCATCCATCCATCCATCACCCACACATCATCCATACATCATGTACACATCATCCATCCACCTATACACCATCCATCTATTATACATCCATCAATCTCTCCTCCAAAGAACTTGGACCGAGTTCTGAAGTATTCATCCATTTAACGAGATCCGGATCATTTAACTACCCGGACCATTATTCTACCCGGATTGATGCCACGGTCATAGGCTCTGTCCTTCAGGGGTTAAGGGACTTAGGGTTAGGGCTGAGGCATCATCATCCATATAATGTCTTACCAAACTACCCATTCTCCCAGTGTCCCTCGCTTCGCTGGATCTGGAGAGCTCAACCTAGTCCGCAAGCGCGCGGCGCGGCGTTTGCAGATGCTATGGAGTTCCCTTCCGAAGCACTGTATTCTTTGTTCTGATTTGAGTTTATGTTTGTTTCTAGTGCTTGTTTAGGCTTTTGTTGCACTCAGTTCTGCTAGGTGCCGTTATCGCTTCTTGGAATCGCTAGAGTGGCACGCATAGCTTTTATCTGTGCACAGATTACCATGGCCTTTGCTTATGTGCTCACCTCCGCAATGGTGTCCACTTCAATGAGGGGTCAGATATGTAGTTCGTTAGGGTTACTAGAACGCATCCTTAAAAAGGTAGCATGCGGCGCCATGCATGATACTTATACGCGGTTGCGACAGCGATGTTGTTAGTCCCACCAATGGCACGAGGGTACGTCGTATACGTACCTTTGTTTCGACTCTTGGGGGGAAAATTTCTCTTCGGTTGCAAGCGCCAATATTACTGATTACAGGTCGTGATGTTTAGTGGATGACTTAGTATGAACTGGCGCAAAAGGAAGTGGTCTCATCTTCGTTTGACGAGGATCTGTTTCTCGGTATGTGAGGTGGAGATTCCGAGGTGAAATGGACAGTTGTTTTCTGTGAGTACGCATCGTGACCAGACCTGCTTAGAGATAATTTTCAAGGAGGCTGGGGATTTGGTCACCCGATGCGGAGAGATAGTGCAGAGTTCGTTGAGTCGTCTGGGATATTTAACCTGAGCTCAAGACGAATTAAGAACTGCAACATTTGAAAACAAAGTAAGCCTCTTATCTGACTGATTGTTGATGTTGGTACTACGTGGTCTACACGCCAGTTTCCAGAGTGTTCCCACAAGTAATCTGTTCAAGCCATCTTTCCGGTGCTACCCTTAACTTGATCTGAAAACCCGCACCCAACTACGGGACAAAGGTTCTGTTCTCAGCCATTCTGGAGTATTTAATTTACACACTCTGTATGCAAAGTCCCATCCGTAATAACCAAGGAATCCTGGCATTCCTGCCGCTCAAATTTGAAACCTAATCGAAGGAACTCAAACTGAGCCGAACACGTAACCTTCCGGATGGGTTTAGCGCCCATTTAAACTGGCAACCCTCGCCAGATACTAAACCTCACAAATCATTCAAGCTGAAAACACCGGGTATGAACTGGAACCATTGTGGGTTTCGGGAGCGGACGTATTGGAACGGTGCGGATCGTTTCGACTGCGGAATGTCCTCAACCTCCACTTCCGGGAGCTGGGACTCGTTCCGGTGCTCCTCATCCGTAGAGCTCCTGCATCGGTCCGTGCCCCTGCCTTCCCGAGAACGAGGCTCTGTTGTACCGGCGCCCAGAAACCTGAGACGACGTCAAAGTTTTGAAAGAATTTGTAGCTATGGAAGGTATAGAACGGCAAGCAGAGGAGGCGGCGTGGAAACAGAAAGCAGGCGCACATGTCGCTGGACCTGGACCCGTTCACCCATCTGGTCACCCAGGTCCCAATCTGGGATTTTAGGGACCAGATGGGGGTCGAAATCCAGCCATATGGCTGACATGTGCGCGTGCTTAGAGCTTGGATGAGGGCCTTACCACACGGGAGGGGGAGGAAGTTTCACAACTTCCTCCAACATGGCACTAGTGGCACAAAAAATATTATTTTCCTCCTTACATTGTGGACTTCCAGGCACTAGTGCCTAGTAGTTTTCAAATGCAATTATTGTGCCAAGTCATTGCCATGTAGATTCCAATGCAACATCCAATGCAAATTCCAAAGCTACAAAGTTGCCATATCATTCTTGCCACTCCCCCTACTTCCTCTCATGTGGCAACCACTTGCTAATTTGAACCAATGTGAGTCATCCAACTCACTGCCTTTCCTCTCGTGTGGTTTGGCCCTGAGCTCGCAGTGGCCCTCTGGCTACTTGTCGAAGTGGACCACACTGGGTCATCTTTCAGGGTTCAAGGTTGTGCATGTGCTAAAGCGTTGTAGGTTGAGGAGGTCATAGTAAGGTAGGACAACCCAAAATTGACTAGCAACCCAATGTTGCTTCCTTCTGTACCCTTACTAGGTTTCAAGGAGGAAGTAGAACTCTAGTCGGGGATCGGTGCAAATAGTATTAGTATTCATTCATTCTCATTCTCTTCACTGAGCCTCATGCCACGGGACATAGGGTAGTGTGATAGACCTAGACTTCCCCCTTTCGAGGGTAAACACTCTCTTACACCAAGTGCCTTAGAGACAACCAACATGTCATACCTCCAAGGGCTTTTGAGTACCTTTACCACAAGGTCTTATGACTTCCCACCATTGTTGGGTGGACTATAGTGGTTTCTGGGATGAAATGTACCTGGTTGTTACCTCACTTATAAGTTCATGGGTCATGCGTAAGTCATGTAAAGATAGGCTGCATTTCCTTAGTGGAATCTATGAAGGGTATAGAATGGAGCGATTTTGGGTTGTTGCTCAGTTTTGGGTTGTCCTACCTTAGTATCGCCTATGCGATTTGAAAGACTTCACCACATGCACAAGCTTACCATCCTTAATGTTGCTTAATTGAATGCATCTGAAGCGCTTTTAGGCCAATGACCTAAGGTAGGACCACCCAAAACCAACTGGCGATTCAATACTGCTCCGTTCTATACCCTTCTTGGATTTTAGGGAGGAATTAAAGCCAGTCATCACATCATTTATGAATGCATTGATCAATGCGTAAGTCGTGTATAGATAGGCTACATTCCGTGGAATCTAGGAAGGGTATAGAAGGGAATGGTATTGGATTGCCGGTCGGTTTGGGTTGTCCTACCTTATTGGTCGTGTTGTTATTGATATTGTTCATGTTCATGTTGAACACGCAATTAAGCAATTATGCACTTAGCCAAGTGCACTGGTTGCTGGTAGAAAGCCGCAAGTTATTTGCTCATAACTTTTTTTTAAATCAAAATTTGGCAAAAGTATAGTATGTTTTTTGTCACAAAATTTTGGTGTTTGTCGTGTCAAACATTGGCATCTTAATGTTCATATAAGTAAAATATTTTTTACATTGGCTACCTTTTTTTATAAAATATATGATTTCTAATCTAGTTTGCAAATCCTACTACAAAATTATAATCATGTGCCCAAAGAGATTATAAATGTGTTTTGAGTTATTATAGGATTTTAGAGTACTCCACTTCAATTGCAATGTGTAAGAGATACAAAAATATATATGCAACTTCCTAAGATAGTGTAAAGTACCTCACTGTATTTTGTAATGCAAAAACATACATAATCAAGCAATTCCACACTATTGTTGAGGGATTCTAAAATCAAACATATCATATGGACCACCCAATATATAAATATATACCACCCACTTAGCGATAGACACATCTTAAACTGCATTATACTAATGTACTTGCCACCTAAACTGCATGCATGCTCTACTATAGTATATAGCTCCAGGCTCAGAGCTCATCTTCTGGCGCTCGACTCATCCACTTCCGCGATCCACCAGCCGTGGCTCTCCCAGATTCTGTCAATTTTTGGTGGTGCCATAACGCAACACTTAAAAAACCTGTGTATCATTACAAAACCATAGTCACTATTAGTATGGAATAAGAATTTTTGAACCTCCACTCATAGTACAATTTTTTTGAATATGCTACACCCCTTGTCTACCTCTAAAAACTTTTGCACTACACAAGATCTAAATCCAATACCATCATGTTAAGCATGTTGTTAGTTCTTTGATGAAATAGCATATCAATCCAAGTCAATTATTTTCACACATTGTCACACATTTTCGGTCACGGTACCAAAAAATCTTCTACCTTTCCACATAAAACTTTGAGATCTTTGTATGATTCACTTTTGATTTTTCCTACGGCATTATGTGATGTAAACCTTCTTATTGACCATTTAAATTCTCATTTCAAACGATATCAAGTTCACAAAAAAACATAACGTGAATAGAGAATTTTTGAACCTCCACTCATTGCACAATTTTTTTGAAAATGCTACACTCCTTTTCTACCTCTAAAAATTGGTATGTTAGGAACTAACATCATGCTTAACTATATGCTAATTAATTGAGACCTTTTATAGTGCAAAAATTGGACACCAATTGAAGTCAAAGTCTGCTGATCCAGTAAACGCAGGGAAGAAAATGAGCCTTTTCTCTACTTCAAACATTATAATCTTTCAATCCGTGCGGTAAAACTTTATGAATTTTTTCATGCATATTAATTAATAAGTCATAATTGAGATCCTACGGTTAAAACTACAAAAAAAACTTTTTTTTTCCATGCTAATTGCACTAAAACAAGCATTTTTAACAATTTTTGGTTGAGATATTCTCTACATAATTTATGGACCAAGGTACTTAGGGTATCAATATCGAAGGTATCACCACCAGGGTATGACTTCATGGGTACCATAACCGGTTATCAACAAGGTATCAATTTAGGGTTTGGGATTAGGGTTTTGTAATCAAGGGTATCAATCTTTGGGTAGTCCTAGGGGGGTGTGCGCGCGCACACCCCTGGCAGTAGTTGTGAGGGAGAGGACTGGAGGGGAGGTGTGAGGGAGAGAGGGGAGTTGAGAGGGGGAGATTGGTTTAGAGAAGGAGAGAGGGAGAGAAGCGGCTTATTTTTTTTTTGATGTGAAGGCAGCGGCGCTTTGGCAGCGCCTGGTCAGTGGCAATGGCAACAGCTGCAGGCGCATGCGGAGTGTGCGCCGCGGGCGTACCACACCGCGACTCTGGTCGGGGACGAGGAGCTTTGGATCATCGGCGGGAGTGACAAGGTGATGATGCACGGGGACGTGCACATGTTCAACACTAGGACGCTGGACTGGAAGGTGGTGACGACGGGAGGCGCGCTGGCGGGTAGAGTGATCGGGACGCACACCACCGTGGCGCATCTGTTGCAGGAGAGAGGGATCTTAGTGTTTGGAGGATACGGCGGCATTGACTGGGAGTGGCTTAAGGAGCTCGCGATTCTGCACACGGATCGGTTGGAGTGGGAGACGCTTAACCCTAAGGGACCAACGCCGTGCGCTCGGGGCTACCACACCATGACGTGCGTCACGAAGAGTGTGATTCTCTACGGAGGGAAAGGCGATCGCGGAATTATTTCTGGTGACGCGAATCTCAGGGCGCACACCAGCCAGAGCCTGGCTCCGCGCAGGCGTCCAGCGCCTGGTTCTGGCCAGCCAGCGCCTGGCTGGAAGGCTGACCGCACCAGCGCCTGGCTGGAAGGCTGACTGCACCTGGCCGGTAGAGTACGCCCGCGCGCGTCTTCCAACTCTCTCTTCGACCAGCAAACGCGCAGGCAGCAAACCCTGCGTGCGTTAGCCATCTCTCATTTCGACCGACCAATAAACCCTCTCTTCACAGGTGCACGAGGAGGAGGTTTCGAGAGGGAGGAGGAGGGTTTCGAGAGGGATGAGGGTTTCGAGAGGGAGGAGGGTTTCGAGAGGGAGGAGGAGGGTTTGGAGAGAGTAGCTTGAAAGTGGTAGCTGTGAGGTTGAAGGAGGTGAGGGGGATGGTGGAAAATCAAGGGTCATGATTTTGGGGGAGGTAATGGTGTTTGTGTGCAGATCTACATCTTGGAGGACTTTTTTGGAGATGATAGATGGAGGAGGAGCAGCAGCAGATGGGGTGTGCGCGCGCACACCTCTAGTCTACAGTTTCAACTTGGGGCGTCACGCGAATTCGGCGGCTAGGTTTTTTTAGGGTTTGGGTGTAGGTTGTGGCGGCTAGGGTTTGGGTGTAGGTTGTGGCAGCTAGGGTTTGGTGTAGGTTGCGGCAGCTAGGGTTTGGTGTAGGTTGCGGCGGCTAGGGTTTCAGTTTGTGAGCACAAAATTGTATATACTAGTGCCATACTACGAGCTTCTCTCATGATTTCGGTTCTTAGTAGTTTCAGAGTCACTTTCACTCCCTAGTTGACTCTTATCATGTGTAAACGTTGCATTTCTATTGAATTTGCAAATTTGAACATATTGAAGTTGGTATATACATTTTTGTGCTCAAAACTTGGACTTTGAGTTTGAAACGAAGGCAGAAACTTACCAAGTTCTCGAAATCCCTCGAAGTGCAAATTTCCTCCTCCGTTCTACACATTAGACACAAAACGAATAGAAGTTAGTAAATGAAGTAATGAACGATTGTGATTGTGAAAGTGCTCACCTTTGAAAGCGGGAAGAGAAGAGACTTATGGGGTTTGTTTAGAAACCTTATATTCAAGTTGGAACCTTGTGCCTCAAGTTGTAAAGGTGAAATTTGACTTTGGAACCTTGTGCCTCAAGTTGATTAGTCCAAATTTGTCTTTTGAACTTTGGTCCTTTTACTTTGTTTCTCTTTATGTTTAAACTTTTTACATATCATGTTAAATTTTCATGCTCTATGTAATACGAAGATACTTGGAAGTTTTTATCACATGATTTTAACAAATGATCATATAAATTTTATGCATGTTTTGCAGGTTTTTTCGAAGGTTGAAAAACATGTCCAACAACAGCGACGAAATGGTGATTTAATGTTGAACCGCATTATACATCGGTGCGTGTACCGCTAACACCTGCAACGTATCTTGAGGTAAATAATTATTTTTATACAAATTCAAAATTGATTCTTGATTGATCCTCTGTACCATGTTTTTTGTAGAATAACCTTTATGTTGATGTACAAATACTTTTTTTAATTAGCAATTGTAACAAATTCCAATGGTGTCACTAATAGCAAGTAGACAACATGGTTCATTTTCTTCCCTAGGTTGAGTCGATTCCTATCGTTTCAGTTCACTTGATTTCTAAAAGTTTGCGTCACACATGATCTAGATTCATTATCATCATGTCAAGAATGATATGAGTTCCTTGTACACCAATGTTTAGGGGTGAAGAAGGGTGTAGCATATTTAACCCTAAAAGGACCATCTGTCAAAAATGAGCTTTATGAAAGTTCGGTCAAAATTCTATGAATCTATGGTGTCAATTTCAAACATTTTTCTTTGAAATTTTTACTATAGAAAAGCATTACCAAGACGTTAGTGGTAAAACATTTTTTTCTTAAATTGGACATTTAATGAAAAAATTATAGGATTTTGAATTTCAAATGGGTAGACACACCGGAAAGAACCATGTCTGGGGTCAGCGGGTGGAGAAAGTGCAATGTATTTGGAGTGCAGGTCGAAAGCAGGATTCGCATTCTTCAATTGGCAAAGGCTCACATATTACAATATATTGCAATGCAAACCGAAGCTATCGATGACGACCGTTTGCAAGCAACCCTAAATTCTATGGAGTAGATAGTGTGCCTTTATGAGAGTATACTAGTTTTGTATGGTAAGTGCTATATAGTGTATGTGTAAGAGTAGTATATTCTAAGGGTGATGTAAGACGTTATGTCATTAATCCTATAGAGTAAAGGTGTTTTTACTATTAGTGCTAAGTCCAATTGTAGAAGCGTCTATATTTAGTTTTCGTCATTGTATGCATTATGTACTACGTAGAATATCTTTTAATCAAATGCCAACCCTTGCATAAAGTATGTTTTTTTGTGATTTCACATGTTTGTATACTACAATCCTTCAAATCTATCTTTGAAATATTGTGAAACTATATTAAATACACATTTATTTAGTATTAACGAGGGGCCACCAAAAATTAGTTGAAAATGCCAAAAAATCACTTCCAATATTAACAACCATGATTGTACGTAATATTGTTGCAGAAGCTCAATTTTTTTTCCTTTGAAAAACATTTATTTCTTTGAGTTTTTTTTTTTTTTTCATTTTTGTAACTTTTGTTCGCAATGGCCGCCGTTGTACCCAAGTGCACTTTTAAATGGCCAAGTGCATAATTGCTTAATTGCGTGTTGTTGTTAGTCATAGTAAAGGCTAGATGAAAAATGGAACCATCATCTCATACTCCCATCTACATATTCTGAGATCCATCCCACCTCATTTCCACTCAAGCATAAAAAGTTGTGGTAATTTCCACATACGACTTCAAGGAACCGTCACTTCAAATCAACATTGCTTGCCATCAATAATAAAATGAACGCATATGAAATAGTTTCATAAGATACCACTAAGAGTGAACTCTAGAAAACATATTTTAATTTAAAATTAAACAAGAAAGTGTGTAGTATTACTTTTTAAAAAAAAGGTCATAATCCTACAGTTTTTGGTCTATTTCACACCCAAAAGCACTTCAAACTTGCCCATTCTAGTGCAAAGAGTGGAAATGGAGAGATAAGAAGCCTCATCCAATTTTCAACTATAGAATCTCAATTTTAAATTACCAAAACCACATGAAAAAAAATTCATCAATTTTAACCGCATTGATCAATTTGGAAGAATGTAGTGAGAACAAAGGTTTATTTCCTCCTTGCAGTGTGAGAATAAAACACTTTGACTCTACTCAGTGTCGATTTTTTTGCATAATGCATGGCGTGATTTTATACTAGTATGTTCAGCTTGATGTCAAATTATTACGTGTACACCAATTTTATGAAGCATTTCAACGTGTTTGACTTTGCGCTATTTAAAAAAATAAATTCTACATTCCAGACAAGATTTTTGGTGACAATTTTGAATAAAATAAATTTGTTTTATTTTGAAACTTTAATGTGTATAGAAGGGAGCAACAAATCTTGGAGCTGGTTGAATTCCAGTAAATTGCACTTACAATACCATGGCTTTTATCTAGTGTAAAAAGAAATAAAATTCTATGAAGCTAATGGTAGGCCGCATTCTTATTTTAAAAAATAAAAATTTGCAATCAATGTTGATTTTTTATGAACCTGCCAAATGGCAAAAAGTTCCTTGAATGGAAAAATGTCCTAAGTAATCTTAGACTACACTCTAATTATATTTATCAAAAACTTTTCAATGAAGCTACATAAAGCTTTGAAAATGGATTTGGGTTGCTATTTACATAAATTCTAAGCATCAATGTGGTGCTCAAACAACGGTCTGAGTATGGTAAATTACTCATATAATTGTTGAACTCCACCTCTTAAATCATCGCCCTTGTTTTTTATGGCAAGGAGCACGTTTACAAGTTTGACAATAGTCTTCTTGTCTTTATACCACAAAATGTTAGAACTGCCAAAGATTTTGTTGAACTTGTCTATGAAAACAATATATATATATATATATATATATATATATATATATATATATATATATATATATATATATATATATATATATATATATATATATATATAATTTTAAAATCTTATGTTGGTGGAAGCTAGTGCTTTACTTCATTCTAGTACTCTTCTAGCTATGAAGAAGAAAAGAAGAAGAAGAAGGTGAACAAAGGGTCTAGTTCGTTATACCACTAAATTCATGTCCACTGGGCGTAGGTTTAGTAGTATGAAACTACTCTCCCCTCTCGAGGATGGACACTATGTAACCAATAATCAATAATCAATAATTAAGGACCAACCAGAGCCACAAGGTTGAATTCCAAGAGTTAAAATGTAGGGATAATTGTGTGTTTTAGAGAGGTTTTTAAGGGGTATCATATAATTGTGGGAGAGGTTGGTTATTTTTGAGTTTTTATTTGTGTAGAAGTATGGACATTGCATGTTGGATAAGGATGGTGTTGATTTTTGTGAATGTCTTTTTAATTGGATTCATGGGGATATTGAATGTTTCTTTGAGACTTTTCATAGAGGGGATAAAGGTAGTAGCTCTAGCAGCAACAACAATGAGGGAGTCAACTTTCCATCCAAGAGTTGCAATGTCATTAATAAGTGGTTGGTATTTATTCATTTTGTTTTTGATTGCTTCTAGGGAAAATCTGTCATTACAATATTTGAATTCAATAATTTAGATAGTAAGTTTTGTGTTTATGTGGTCTGGTAGGGGATCTTTATAAGGTAGTCCTTTGACGCATAGTATGTCTGGTTTAATTCTAGCATTACAGTGACATCTTTGAGTTCCACATGTGCATAGACGTAGCCATATAGGGACTGTGTTTTCTTGTAGGTTGTTGTTGAAGGTTTCCGCCTTTATAAATATAAAGCACTGGGATTTGCTTGAGGATACAATATATAAGTTTTTGAATTTTCCATACCACTTATTGTGCCTTTTGACGAATAAAGAGTGGACTGATAATTTTGACATTTGAGGAATTATACTTGTGGCCATGTGTCCGGGTCCGTGGAGGTGCATATTGGTCATGTTATGGATGGAAATCGCTCTATTCCAAAGAAGAGTTGTTTGTAGGCATTTCCCAAATATTGTTTGGTACGAAATTTAATAGGCATGTTTTTGTGAATCTCTAATTGTGAGATTTTTCCAAAAATTTGTAAAGAGTTCATTATCAATTTTGTTGTTACTGGTCCATTTGTCTATGTTAGGGAAACTTTCTGAGATTTAATCCAGGTTGTTAATTAGATATTTTTTTTGGGATATTTATTCAAAAATCCTATGGCGCCTTTGTCTAGGGTGTCTTCCATTGAAGACCAATTCTGTCTTTGGAAGTAGTATGGGGTAGCGTGAACATATTCATGCAGGTGTTTGGCATTTCTGTGGGATTTATCTAGTCCTTCCTTAGCTAGTTTATCCGCTTGTTCATTTCCATCTATATTGACATGTGCACTAGCTTTATGGAGGGTTGTAATTTGTGTAGTAAAGCATTTGAACCATAGATGTTAGTATAGCTTGTGCTATGAATGTAAAATTATGATGTAGATTATGTAGAATAGCCAACAAATCCACGTAACCTTAATTCAATTGGAAACATAACAATTTTTTTTAATTATAAAAATGTGCCCAATACTTGGAAAGGTCCACCTTGGAACTTTTACCACTAAGTGGTTAACCCGTAAACATTGAATAATTTAGTCTAGACTATCAACTGATGTGTGGCTCTTTATTCAAATAACTCCTCATTGAAAGAGGATTGCTATCTTGTAAGCAGTGAGCAACAAGCAATCAAATTTAGGGTTTAGGATTAAGGGTTTAGGATTAAGGGTTTAGGGTCTAGTGTTTATATTTTAGGTTTTATGGTTTAGTAATAGGCAACACTTTTATTTATTCCAAAAAAAGTACAAAATAATCGTTTTTTTAATTTTTTTTAACTCACCGCTCATCACTCACAAGATAGCATTGCTCTTCATTGAAATATCACAAAAATGTTCATGAAAAAATTCTTGTCTTTAGTGAAAAATAGCATATTAATCTAAATCATACATTTTCACACATTGTCACACATTGTTGGGCAAGGTACCAAGAAGACTTATTCTTTTCTACATAAAACTTATAGAGCTTCATATTTTTAACTTTACCTTTTTCCACAACAATATGGGGTGTAAACCTTCTTATTTACCATTCCGATTATCACTCAAAAACGTATTAAGTTTAAAAAAAATATAACGTTAATTGGCAAGTTTTGAACCTCTAAAAAGAAGAACTCCGGTCTCCAAAGAAATTGGTGGATTAAAGTGTTTGTTCTTTCCACTACTAAAACGATGGCCACTGGACAAAAGATTAGTAGTACAAAAATACTTTCCCCTCTTGAGGATAGACACTAAAGAATAAGAAGCTCAAACAAGCTATTCTAGGTTTGGCACGTAGGTGAATTATGTGGTTTGGGTAGGGGTTGGTTGTTTTCTAGTCTTCTCTTATGGAGGAGAATAGACATGGCGTGCGAGATAGCAGTGGTATTGCTATTTTTGAAAGTGCTTCGAATGGAGGCAATTGGGATTTTGAATGACCTTCAATTGATTTCATAGAGGGCATATAGGTAGTGTCTCTAGCTCTAGATGTGATTACTATTAGGAGATCCGCTTTTTAGAATGATGCGCTAATTTCATTTAAAAGTGGTTGATACTTGTTTATCTTTTGTTCAACTGTGTTTGGTGAAAATTTGTCCCTGCAGTATGTGAACCCTGTGAATTGAATATTGATTTTTTTGAACCTCCACTCCTTACACAATTTTTTTGAATAGGCTACACCCTTTTTTTACCTCTAAAAATTGGTGTGCAAGGAACTGATATCCTGCTCAACATAATGGTATTGATCTTAGACCTTGTGTAGTGCAATTATCGACACCAAGAAAAATCAAAGTATGTTGATCCACTCAAAGCAGGGAAGAAAATGAACTGTTTTCTATACTTCAAACACTAAAATCTTTTGGTTTCTGTGGTCAATGATTATGAAATTTTGTAAGTATGTTACTTAATTAAAATTTATTGATATTCTATGGTCTAAAATGGAAATAAAAGTTCTTGTTTCCTTCTTTAATCATTGCACTAGAATCACTAGTTTTAAATTATTTTTTTAGGTAAAATTTCCAAGGTTTTTTAGGGATTCACAATAAAAGTCCAAAATCTCAAAATATGTTGAAACAATATCTCTCTCTATAGGAATAATATTCCATAATCATCGTGGTAACCACCCCAAAACCCATAATTGACACTTATAAAATTGGGTATATCCTACCCACTTCCATTTCATTACCACCCATTCAACTCCAAATGGAGGTTGGCTATTAGCCAGGACACCTTTAACTTTTGATCAGCGCTCATGTAGCACCTATTGGCGGCCACTGCCTAAAAGTGGCATCACACTTTGAAAACTCATGACTAATTCACATTTCATCAAAAAAAATACGAACACAATTAACCCATAACTTTCCTTGACAATTTCACACCAAAAGCACTTCAAAGCTATTAATTCCAATGCAATGAGTAACAAAGGAAACAAAAATTTGTATTTATAGTTTCAACCGTAGGATCTCATTCAACACTAACTAAATAACATACTCACAAACTTTCCTCAACTTTGACCGCGCGGATTGAAAGATCATAGTGTTTGAAAAGAAGAATTTTTATGGTTCTTTGCTACTAGTAGTGTGTGGCAATGTTTGACTTGGGGTAAAATACAAAACTTTGCAAAAAATGCAAAGTTTTTGGAGTTGCCCAATGTACCCACACTCGACAAGTCTTTCTTTAATAAGGCATAACTCTTTCTCTATAAGTCCAATGAGAATAAAAATCATACTCCCACGTACCTCTTGTCTCCTTGCATCTCTATGAAATATTTCAAGAATTGCAAATATTCTTAACCATGGGAACGTGCCCGAGATTTGCAAAGGTGGTTTAGCTGAAATTGTAATAATTCTGTTGGCTAGCACTGAAAGATACAAGTATGATTCTTTGTTGCTCTCCATACATGCACAGAGCTTAACTTGTCGGTAATTGGGGATACCTGGAATGTAGCCAGTGGTGATTTTTCACAAGGTCCCTAACATGTCCCGGGACATGTTCTGAAAAAAAAAACATTTCCAGTGGACGGGTTCTCTGAAAATGAACCGGTTTTTGGACGTGTCAAATTCACTTTGGACGGGTTCTAAAAAAAAATTTTTTTTTGACAATTTTTTCCCAAAAAATGAATGATGCAAATATCAATTACATTATGTCATATATGACATGTGAATGTAAACATAATGGAGTCAAACCACTAATACCAAATCAAAATACCAATCTTCAAAAGGCTGGATTCACCTGCACACATTGATTCATCAACCACAATATTTAGAACACAATGTCAAAGATTTAAATTGAAGGTAAACTAAGCAATTGTATAAAAATTTAGTTAATATAAACATGTTCAATTTTTACAAAAAAAAAAAGAACTTACCATTCAAAAAAGTGGATGAATTCTACTATCCTTCATATTTCTCCAGACAAACATCACTGCATTCCAATTGATGTTTTCAACTGGAATATTTGCACATGAAATGCGCATCAAAGCATCTAAAGCCTCCAACTTCAACCTAGTACGGAGATGACTCTTGATCAGGTTTTGTTTGGAAAAACCCCTCTCACATATTGCAGTGCTCACAGGAATCACCATAACTCTCCTGCACAAGTTACTCTAACAAAATTAATTGATGGACCACTCTAGAGTTGTACCTGCAAACTCCCATGCTTCAAATAAAGACTTATTTGGGATCATCTCTCTCATGGTCTCTACCATCTCCAAGCACTCACCTCGACACCGATCTTGTTCTTCTTCAGAACTCTGGAACTTCACAAACAACCTCTCCAACCACTCTTCAGTAATACGAGTCCTCTCATCATCATTTGCAGGATAGATATTGGGGCTGAAGAGCTTGCATGCATTGAAGATGCCTAAGTCTGGAAACCTGTTATTCAATGCATCCACCACCCTCTGCACATACTCTGCCCCAATGAGTTTGCACTCCTCAATAGTACCAGCTCTCCCAGTAACATTCTCCAAATGCATTGGATAGGTTCTCAGGCCACCATCTACAACTGGATACCCCATCTCCATTGAAGTTGCACATGTCTCCAAAAATGGCCACAATGCCCTTGAATCTCTTCCAAATGCTGCACCTCTAGCTACTAGAAAACGTCTACTCAATACTGTGATACAAATGTTTAAATGACCTCTAATCTGAGTAATATCCACATGGTCACTCTGAAATAGCTTATTGAGTTTATTCAACTCAGTAAGAATATCCACAAGTAACCGTAGAAGGAATTGAAACTGAAAGGATGTGAATTTACGATACCACATTGCTTCTTCTTCACGTAAAAGCTCCAGAAACGAAGGCATACAATCCAAAATCCGTTGCATCACTTGTCCACGGGATAACCATCGAACTCCATGTATGTGGAGAACAACCAATGGATCCATCGCAAACTCCAGCATCAACTGATCAAGCTGTGTCCGCCGCAATGATGACCTGCCCACCCACGTGTATGCAAAGTTGGAGAAATCATCCAAAACCTATAGCTCTGGTGATGCCTCAGCTGCATCGCTGCCTGCTAGTGCATCTCTAAACAAACACGGGAATTAATTAGTGAATATATTACATTCTAGAAAATAATGAAATTCATTAAAAAAAACTTAAAATTAAAGACTCACCTATGTGCAATGCAATGCACATTAACAAGTGTTGGTACATCTGCCCGAAGTCTGCCTGCTAGTCCTTGTCTCACCCCAATCATAGAAGCCGCTCCATCAGTAGCTAAAGCCACTAATTTGTCAAGAGGCCACTACAACTCCTCCAATAAATCCACCACATTCCTATAGAATACCTCTCCTGTGGCTCGTGGAACACCAGACAAACCAGCATACTGCATATGTGGAGGGCCTAAGCCACCACAAGATAGACTGCAAACATACACAATCAAATGCTGCTCTAGACTACGATCGGTTGATTCATCTACAAGAAGAGAGATCACCGGTGAATCTCTAATTTCTAAAAGATCAACATCCCTCAAATGCTGTGAAATGGCCCACAAAAAATCATATGCAGATTGTCTACTAGTGTAAGCACCGTACTCATCATTGACAGGCATGTCTGGAGCCCTGAGGTGTCTAATTATCTGACACATATCCTCATACTGGTTGATAGCTCTATCATTAACTACCAAATGGTATAAAATCTTCATACAACAAACAATTCTAGCACTCTCTGCATCAATAGCATTTACCACATGTCTAGCCATGGCAAGTGCCTCAGGGTTATCTCTCACCGGTCTCCATCCGAGCATGGCATGAGCATGAAGGGTTGATCCTTCATGCTCCTTCACAGCTGAAAGTTGCAATGACTCACAACCGTCTCCTCTGGTCCCCCATCGTGAGTTTTGACCAGTTGCTTCACATGCTGCACACTTCATGTAGGGCATCTGTCTAGGGAGAGCAATGTGCATCAACCAGGGCCTTCCCTGACGCCATACGGGCATAAACTTCCTCTTTCTTGGAGGCCGCCCTCCACCACCATGAGCTGGAACCTGTACTCCTACACTATCCTCCTCATGTGCACTATCATCAAAATCATTATCCTCCCCTATCTCATTTTCTTCCGCCATCTCAGTGTCCTCTCTGATCTGATCATGACCTTGAACGCCACCTTGCTCTACCTCAACATCAGGAATACCACGTGGAGAACCCCTAATAGAAGATTCTAACAACTCAGGCACTTCATTCCTCCCATCACTCAAAGTTTGAAAAGAAGAAGATGCCCTAAACATATGGAGAATGCTCTGTTGCCGGGCATCTCTCCTTTGCCTGGGTACTCCAGACACTGGCAAAGACATAACTGCAATACATATTCAAAACAGATCAATCACCACACACATGAAATACAAAAACCCTAAATGTGTGACTTACCCTAAACCTAGACTCTATGTTGATTTCTTGTATACATTACTTCTCTATCACTTGAAAAAAATAAGAAATATCAAAGTAAACAAACATACCTAGGTCATGAAGCTTTAGTCCACCTCGAAAAATCACAACCAGGCTGAAAACGCACCACTGAGCTGTGCAAAAGCTGGACCCAAAAAAATGAGCGAAAAACTGAACCTCGTAGTTTCTGCAGCCTGTGCAGCCTCAACCTCGACCTGAGCTATAGAGCTTGGCCGGGCCAGGCTTCAGAGCCGGGCCAAACCAAGCTCTGCAACGGCTAGGCTCTGCAGCTGCCGCCTGCAGGCTCTGCCTATTCTTTTTTTGTGTTTTTTTTTTGGTTTTTTTTTTAATATAATTTTTTTTATAAACATACGGGACGGGTATTTATTTTTTGAACCGGTTTTGGGACGGGTTGTTTTTTTTTTAACCTTTCCATGGACGGGTTGGTTTTGAGATTACCGGTTTTGGGGCGGCTTGCAATTTTTTTTGCCTTTCAATTCAAGGTTTTTGGACATGGACGGGTTAAAACTTTGTGAAAAATCAACCCTGAATGTAGCTACTGAAAAGTACATCCTACTTGCCAAGTTGGTGGTAACAGGAGCATCCACAATAATATGTACTCAAATCAGTTTATCAAATCACTGTTCCCCACGAGTACAGTTGCAGACAGTCACATGTAAAACGATCAACTGGACGAAGCACTTTGACTCTTTGGAAACCGCACATAATTTGTCGACTGTGTCTACTTGACTGCAAGTTCATGAACCTCACATGGCCTACTACAATATGTGTCGATAATCACAGTCTATTATCACAACGTCCTAGTATCTTTGCTCACCGATCTAGTATTGGTATCATGGTAGCCTCACTTTATAAAAAATACCTCTGCTGAGATATTGATAATGGTCATGGAGCCTGGTTGTCTGCTCACTGGAGCTCAGTTGCACGGCACAACTGTTGCACTTGCCTCGTGTGTAGCTGGACCCGCTCTCGACACGTTTGCTTTAACAACACGCCAAGGGTTTGGCTGTTGCCTTGTTGTGAGGTCAGATTAGACACTCGCAGGGGAGAAAACGGCGCAGCTGGAGTCATGGCTTTGGTTCAAGGGAAGCTGGTTTAGTGTACACTACCATGGGTGGACAAGAGAGTCATTGGTGGAGCTGCATCACAAGCAAACGGGTTTGGTAGAGGTCAGTGGAATCACCTTCCGAGGCCTGGTAGAACAACCTTCATTGCTTCTCTTCTGATTCACATGAAATCAATTCCGGTAGTAGTAGAATTGAATATTATCGCGATTCTAGACTGAGTTTAGTGATGGGACCAATGGCTTTGTAAGTTACCCTCCCCTTCATGGACTCAAGAGAGTACACTCTTTAGAACAATGGAGGTGAATTTTCTGTTGCAGTCTCGAGATCGGTGGGTTTGAATGTGCATTTGTTTGTGCAGGTGAAGGGAAATGGTTATGGCGCATGACCAGTGGTGGTCCCTTGTTTCGGCAGTCTTTCTCTTTCTCTATGTGGCTTCTACTGTCACTGCGACCCCTCAAGGTATGTACAGAGTTCTCTAAACAGACGGACTAGGATGGATATGAATGGACGTATCAGTCCCTAATTTTTTTATCGGACATATTCCTATTATATTTGATGAGGATATTTGAGATCGTAGAAAATAACTTGTGGATGGTGAGCAGGGGATGTCTTGATACAAGTGGCCAAAGACTGGCAGACTCGGCAGCCGAGCTGGATCCCCGAAACAGATCCATGTAGAGGTGGCTGGGCTGGGGTGCGGTGCGACGCGCAAAACCTCAGCGTCATCGCTTTGTAAGTGCTCACACTGACCTCTGACTTCAAAATGAGAGCTCGAGGTTCATTTACACTACTGTACCTAAATCTTGATTAGAGAGGGAACCTAAACAGCCTATCAAGATCATAGGAGAACAAGTGCTGATCGATTAATGTCATGGTACAAATGAGTGTGGTATGAACTTTCCAGGATATTGACGAATGCAAATTTGCGAGGACCTGTACCGGTGGCGATAGGCACCTTGACGAGCTTGCAGGTTTTGGACATCAGCAACGCCAAGTACAGCTCTGAGAACTGGAACAATGTGACCGGCAACTTGTCAGCTTTGGCTCCATTGCAAAATCTGCAGCTTCTGTAAGAACCGCTCCACTACTTTCAGGCCTCCATTGACCAAGTTTGAATATATACGTATTGAGTTTGTACGAATCTAGTGGCTAAGTTCATCTTTCTTACACTACTAGACTGCGATTGTGCAACTGATTATCTAATACACTCATGGCATTATTCTTGACAGGAATGTGTCTCGGCAAAACCTTGGGCTCACCAACACCAAGTTTCCGGCGGTCATCCAGTCGCTTTCCAACCTCAGGTCTTTGTAAGTGTTTCATTACTGAAAGCTGAGGGTTCCAATAAGCCTAGTTTTTATGTAAGAGATCACTAACCACTGGTAGTTTCTCATTCTTCGTGGTGTGCTAATTTTGAAGAACGCTTGACAGCACGTCGCTTCCAGGCCCTTTTCCAGTTGGGCTTACAAACCTGACCAAGCTTGAAGTGATGTAAGACTTCCCACTCTCTTCTTGTAATGTGTATCGTCATTTAAGCCAATGATATAATACATTTGGTTGAGATGTTAACTCATAAGTTAGATGATAACATGTTAACTTATAAGTTAGATGTTGCATTTTAGGTACCTAGGAAATAACAGCTTCACAGGACCTATCCCGGCGGAACTTGGACGTATGACCACCTTGAAAGAGTTGTAAGCACAACTTACTATCAGCTCTGATGTTATGTTGAAATATACTTTGACATTCAATTGGAGCTAAAATAGAAATGTTTCTTTAACTCTTTAGAGGTGAAAGTAGCAAAAGATGTATGTTTGTAAGGTGAGCTTTCTTCTTCATGAGCTTGGAGACTTTCGTCCTGTGCAGGACAATATGGGGCAGTAATTATAACTGCAGGCTTCCTCCAGAACTTGGCAACCTTGTCAACTTGACATATTTGTGAGTTGTTTCATCAATTGAGAACTTAATTATTGGTCGGTGTTATTTTCTATGATGGAAATTGCTTACTCCTTGTACAGAAACTGCAACAGGTGCTTCTTGTGGGGTGGTCTTCCACCGGAATATGGAAAGCTCAAAAACCTTCAAAGAATGTGAGCAAGTTCATCATATGTTACACTAGCCTATGTCGCGTGGCCGTATGCTTAGTGAAGAGAATGAACAAACACTATATTCACGCTAGTCTCCTTTGGAGACCGGAGTTCTTCTTCTTCTTCTTAAAGTTGAAACTAGGGAGGTTCTACATATTGACCTGGTTGTATATATTGGAGCGTATTGTAACATATTCATAAATTTTGAAAACACATATATTATGACTAAATATATATTGTAAATATGTTTGATAAAAATTTAGGGACAACTTATGTCCATCATGTTCGTCCGGAACACTTGACGAGCCTTGTCTATCTATGTAGAGAACTTTGTTGAGAGTTGAGATCACTTGTGTTGGCAGGCATTTTTATAAGAATACTCTTACAGGACCCATTCCGAATGAGTATCGGAACTTGACAAGCTTGGTGGAATTGTAAGTTTATTTAAACACATTCTCTTTGCATAGTACTTGATCAATGTGCTGCTAAACTTGTTCTTTGGTGAAAAGCTCGTCTCTTTATTTGATTGTAATGATGATCTAGCTCTTAATTACTCTTTCAGGAGGCTTGAATCAAACCAATTGTTTGGTTCATTGGAGCCATGGGTGATTGGACTACCAAAGCTCAACTTGTTGTAAGTTGTCGTGCTAACTCATTAAGCTTCAAATGAATTTCTAAGACTAAGATTTGGATTGTACGACAATGCTTGATTTATATTATGAGATTATACATGCAATTTCTTTAAACTTTATCCTCATTAATATGAAGTGATGTTTTCTAGCTTTAGAGTGGACAATTGGTGGTTAGAAATTGAAATTCTTGCAGAAGTTTTCAAGGAATGATAGAATTATTTGTTGATGTCTATCCAAAATGTTTGCACTTTTTTTTTAATCCTATAATGGCATATGCATGTTTGGGATGGAACAATGTAGTTGGTTCCATTTTGGTTTGGAAGAACACTACACACACACTTAGGATTGGAGAATAAAGAGTGCCTTGTGAGTCTTATAAACGAGCTGTAGGAGAAGATCTAAGATTGGATGACAATAAGAATAGCGCTCTCTTACACATAGAGACGACCCTTGTTTTTGTTGGTTCTAAAATTGAAAAACCGCCTGTAAAACTGAACACCTACATATGTAAGTTTCTAACCTCTCTTTCTTCTTGTACACATAGCAAGTCTAATGTCGTGTGAAATGATGTACAGGACAGTGAATTTCAACCAAATGTACAAGAGCTTGCCACCCTACATCAACCAAACAACCACCAACTTAACTCAATTGTAGGAACTTTAATCCCACTAGTAGCAATCTTGTCACTCGTCACTCAAATTGCATTGCTCTTTACTCACATAAATGCAAAAGGGGCATTTTCTTGTCTTTTGTGACCTAATTGACTAGCCCACTTCTAAAATGCTTGACATAGTTAGTGGGAAATAATAGCTTGGTTGCTAGTAGGGTCTCTTCTTCTTCCATAAAGGAAAGCACTACTTTTTTCAAAAGAATATCAAGTGACATAGTACTAACACATTTGGAACTTGCTCTTTCACAGCTTTGTCAAGTGCAATTATTTCACAGGACTATATCCAATACTGGACGCAAGTATCACGTAAGTGTCAATAGCTTAGTACAAATTGGGTTTGTTTTTTACACTCTACATCTGACACGCTTTAATGAATTGTTGAAAACAAGTGTAAGAAATTTGTGTATGCTGTAAAAATGTTGTGTAAAGTGTACTACAATGATTTTGATGTTTACTGTAGTGGTACTATATGATTTGAAAGCGCTATAACGTTTTATTTTTTATGATGATTTTTATTGAGAGAACCACTCTCTATACCACTAAAAGACGGTAATCATTATCAACATGGTTGATAAAAATGTTCATCAAGAGTACAAACTTATAGCATTTATAAATCATACAGTGTGCCTACACTAAACATCAAAATTTAGAGAAGTGTTTGTGGTTGTTTTTATGTCCCCCCTTATTTTTTTTTGTGTCTGTTTTTTAATATATATTAATATTTACTGCTGATGTGCAGAATGTCAGAGCTGGATGCGAATTGTTACGAGAATCCTGGAGTGAATGGCACTTTGGATGTGAAATGCAGCCGCGAACTGAGCTGCATCCCCTTCCAAAATTACTTGAATTCCAATGGAGGCTGTCCTCCCTGTCCCAAGGGCCAGTATATTGCCAATCAGACGCTTTGCATCTGTTATGGAGGTCAGATTCTCATGTCTCTCTCTAAACCTTAAAACCCTAAACCTCAAAACCCTGAACCTTAAAACTCTAAACCCCAACCCTAAACCCTGAACCTTAAAACCCTAAACCCTAGGTCTATCTAACATGATCATGTGCATTTCCCTGTGATGAGTTTTCAGTTGGAAAGTGACGAAATGATTATGTGAGTTTTGACCTCTATTTCTCATTTTGTATTAATACTAACCATTGCAGAGCTCCTCAATTAGGCACAAGGGTGCTCAGATTCATGGTACAACATGACCTCTCTTTCTTCCTTCTCTAAGGGAGTTGAAAATTACTCCTAACTTGAGTTTAGATATCACCAAGCTCTTCCGTTGATCTATTACTGGTAGCAATTAACCCATTAAGGCCGGACCTGCTCTAAATACACCCTATTTGGACTCTCAGAGCCTTAAAGGGTTTAGAGTGAGGAAAGAGTCGAATGCAAATCAAGAGAGCGGGACTAACTTTGTGTGACTTACAAATTACTATTCTTTTTTTCTGGTAGCAATCAGCTGAAGACTCTAAACAATCAGCTGCATATTAGAACCCAAAATTCTCATTTGGTTTAACTTACAACCATAGATAGGTTTAGGGTTTAGGGTTTTAGAGTTTAAGTTCAATTTGGTTTGACTTCTATACTAACTTAAATGTGGGATCTCCAGACAAGACACTCTCCTCCGAGAAAACTTCACCCACCGCCATTGTTGGAGGTGTAGTTGGCGGAACTGTGGGGCTGGCGCTTCTCCTCATCATCTTCCTGTGGGTGCGCCGGCGAAGGGCTTATAAGCATAACAATCGCGACTTCTTTTACACTGTACGAGATGGTACGATGTCTCAGAAACCTTGCTTTTTTAGGTTTTGGAGTTACGGTTTTGAGGACGGAGGACTTTAATCCTCAGCACGATTTCTTCTTCGCTGTATGGTCTCAGAAACCTCAATTTTTATGTGCCATTGTAGGGTTAGGGTTTAGGGTTTGCATTGAGGATGGGTATGATGAGGGGGTTTTAGGGCTTCGGGTTTTAGGACGGAGGAGTTGAATCCTCATCACGGTTTCTTCTACACTGTATGGTCTCAGAAACCTCACTTTTAGATATGACTTATTAGGCTGTGGATTTAGGGCTTAGGGTTTTAGGACGGAGGATTTAATCCTCATCACGATTTCTTCTACACTATATGGTCTCAGAAACCTCAATTTTAAATATGACTGATCAGGGTATGGGTTTAGGGTTTTAGGGCTTAGGGTTTAGTTATGAAGCTCAATCCTCATCACAATTTCCTCTACACTGTGTGGTCTCGAAAACCTCGCCTTTATACATGACTTGTTAGGGTATGGGCGTAGGATTTAGGGTTTGGGTTTCACGGACAGGGTTGTGTAACATGGATCACGAATTCTTCTAGACTGTCGCAGGAACTTCAGTTTTCCATATGTCGTCGTAGGGTTAGGGTTTAGGGTTTGCACGGAGGATGAGTTTGATGAGGGGGTTGGGTTGGTTGTTTTGAGGAGCCAGGTGACAAGGATGAGCCTTGGGAGCATCCCAAGGGCGTCCACGGCTACTCTTTGGACGACCTCAAACGAGCCACCAACAACTTCAGCAAGGAGCATGAGATTGGGTCCGGAGGGTTTGGGAAGGTGTTCTCTGGAAAGTTTCCGGGCGACAAGACGCTCGCCATCAAACGGGCTTCCACATCCACCACCGCCACTGGCCAAACCCAATTCCGCAACGAGGTAAAAACATTCAGGGTTTAGGGTTTAGGGTAATAGACTTCTTTCTAAAGTCACCCAAAGTTTGCGTGAGATACACCTCTTTATAATTTATTATTACTCTTTTCTCACTCTTAGTCCTTATGGACGACAGGCCTATAGGTGGTCATTCTCAAAGTAATCTACAAAGTTCATCACAACCTAATCCACGAACTAAGATAACTTGCATGGATTTGTGCGCTTCTGACGAATGCTGTGAGAATGTGCACCGGAGTATGACGGACGAACTAGAGTGATTTCCGTGAAGTGGGGTCAAGATGAAATGCACTCCACATGATCTATTGCATTTGTAGATTCTCCGCAGCTTGTGAGCTTGTAGGCCTTAAAGGATTAATAGCTATCAAATCAATGGAAGAGCTTGGTGCTGTCTTGATTCTGTAAACTTGGTGGTTTGAAGAGAGATATAGTTTTTCGTAATGTGTGTAACATGAATCTCAGCCGCCTTTCAGGAATTTTGGGCTATTTAGGGCTGATTTTGATAATTCCAAATGAAATAGAGCGGTCAAAACGCACGGTATCTTTGGCTTGCTTTACCAATGACTCTCTAAAAACATTAAGAGTTTAGTTACCGGGCATGCAATATTGACGTGTATGTGTGGGATTTTGTTCTACAGGTGCTGCTACTAAGCCGGCTCCACCACAAAAACCTAGTACGTTTGGAGGGGTTTTGCGAGGAAAATAATTTGCAGGTAAGCTTTCCTGCTGTCATGTTGTCATGCATCTTCATGAATTGCGAGTCGATCACTGACGATGCATTTGTTTCTCTGGTGAACAGATATTGGTGTACGAGTTCATGAAAAATGGAAACCTTCACAACCACCTCTTCAGTAAGTTGTGTGATTCATACATGGATCTATGTTTGATTTTATGCTAGTCAGCCCACCTCATGTCAAACATTGTTTGGTGTAGGGAAAAGTGCAGGGAAGTACTTGAACTGGTACAAGCGATTGGAGATAGCTGTGCAAATAGCGCAAGGCTTGGAGTACCTTCACTCGTTTGCAGTAAGTTTTCTACCAAAGTCTACAAGACGTGAATAGTCACTTAGACATGACCTTAACCCTTAAAAGTCTGAGAAGCGACATTTGGGTTGCAAAAGTCTGAGAAGCTACGTTTGGGTTGCAACATGTGTATTTGACATACAAGGTGTAAGAATGAATTTCTACAATAGGTCTAAACGTTTGTATTTGTGTTGAACCTGATCTAATGACACATGGCATTTCAAATTTAGATCATTATTGCACCTACTACATTTTTGAGAAGTTGCAAAATGGTCATGAATTCTACATGTATGGTGTTGTATTTGAACATGATAAGGTTGAGATTGATTGAAATGACCTCCAAATGAAACATGTTAGTTGAAGAATCTTTAATCCAAAGGTGTATGTCTTGCTAAAATTTAATACAACTTTTGTATTCTAACAGTAAAATACGTTACCGTATATATGGTCCCCACAGACCTCTATTTACTGTTCAGGATCCACCTGTGATAAACCTTTGTTTATTGTGCAGGATCCACCTGTGATACACCGAGATGTGAAGCCGAGCAACATTTTGTTGGACGACAATTTGGTGGCCAAGGTGGCTGACTTTGGGATCTCCAAGGAGTCACCAGAGCTCGACACCCACATCTCTACTCACCCGGCCGGCACTATTGGGTACTCACTCATCCATTGTGTTTTCATGTTAGTTTCAGGGGCTTTGGTTGTCACGGACTACTGACCTTGTGGTGTGGCTTTGGGCAGGTATTTTGATCCGGAGTATTTTATCACTCAGAGACTGACGACAGCCAGCGATGTGTACAGCTATGGAGTTGTTCTTCTTGAGCTTTTGACAGGCCAGAAAGTCATTGATCACTTTTCTCGGGGTGAAGAGTACAACCTCATTAAGTGGGTAAGCAATCGGTATAACCTTGATAGAATTGATAGAATTACCTCTAGAACTACTGCTAGGGCGTTGTAGGAATCTACTTTGTGATTAATTCCTGTTTTTAATGGGCCATGCCTATTCCGTAGTCTCTTTCTATGCACGTAGGAAGATTTCTAGATTGGAGGACGCCCTAGCACTGAATGTTATGTATCAACTAGGGTCCTTTTTTCCAAATCTTTGGGAATGTTGTTTTAAAACCAAGTGACGTACTGAGATTCCTCTGGTGGTAGGGGTCTGAGACAAAGTAAAAGTGAATTCAGGCATGTTCTTTCTTTCCTAGACTCAGTGATATGTTGCTCATGATCCACCCTCTTCATATATTTGCTGCAGGCGGAGCCCAGATTAAGAGATGGCGGAATTGACCTGATCGTAGACACAAAGCTTGAAGGCAATTACCCTCGCCAGATTTTCCACCAGATGGCTGAACTTGCCCTTCACTGCAGCGCATCTGAGAAGAAAGACCGCCCAACAATGAAGGTGAACCATAAATGCTCCTGATTTGACAATGATATGTAAATGCACCCAAAGTTTTGAATAACGTATTCCTCTTTAGTTACTATTGGTCCCTCACCTTTAATAGCTATCAGATCAATGGAAGAGCTTGGTGGCCTCTCATCCTTCATTGGAAGAGCCTGGTGGTCTCTAAACTCAAGTTAGAACTAGTGTTAGTTGCCTTGAAAAAGTGAAGAAGGAGATGTCATGCTATACGAAGCTTAGCCACATTTGTCCCCTACCGCATTCTAGAAAAGAGGTTAAACTTCACTGTACATCAATCTTTGTAAAGAATTGTACACATCTGAGTTCTTCTAGAAGACAAGAGATTAAGGGCAACGGATAACAATTCTTCTTTGTCACCTTGTTGAGACCTCAATAGTCCACAAAGAGTCCTACTTCTTTACAAATAAGATGGGTGCTCCAGCCGGTGACTTTGAATGGTGAATGAAGTTCTTGGCTAGATTCTTGTGAATGACAAATAACTTGGGTGGTTATTTTTCTCACAGGCTGTGGTGATGCAATTGGAGCCTCTACTTGGAGAAGCAGACCAACCCCAAGCAACAACGGCAGACGACATGTCATGGACCGGCGCCTCTAACGAATCCATCTTCACAGGCTCCACCACAGGGAGCTCCAGCAACCAGTCTTTCAGCAACCACTCTACAGCAACAGAGATCCACACCTCCATAGTCAACCCCAGATGACATCAAAGCTTCAACAAAATGATCCGAACCACTGAGGTTTGTCATTTGTTAATCTGATTAGAAATCTCTTGAAGATGTGAGATAAAATCAGCTCAATTCATAGTAAAATCCCTTGTATAGGGGTTGCTTGACATAAAGAATTGTCAATTTTACTATGGAGCCTTGATATTCATCTAGAAATCTCCACATAATATGTACAGTGCAAAGTCCAGATTTGACGTGAAAGTCCAGATTCAGTTAAATGTGACATACTATGACATACTAGACAATGTGGTTGTGACGTAGTGTGAAGATGGGTTTAAAGGTGTCGATTATGTAGTGTTTACAGCTTAGGAATGGTATGTTTCTGAGTTCCTTTGTATCATAGCACCCTCTTTTGGAATGTTGAGAGAATGAGTTTTGGGATCAATCAACTGGAGCCATTTTGTTGTTGTTGCGCCAGTCAAATTGTCATTCTTATGTAGACTTGTTTTAGAATTAGTTTTGGGATAAGTAACTTGGAGCCTTTGTGATGTAGTGCTAGTCAAAACCCTTTATTGCCCATTTGATGTAAAATGCCTAAGCTTGACTTTAATTTCACTTTGTAAGGCCTACAAGGTCTTGGGAAGGTCAATTTTGGTGCTTTGGTAGTTGTAACTTTTCCCATGATTCATTGTTGTTGTAGTCTCCTCAAGAGCTTTCCAATGCATCTCCCTAATCTCCGATGAATGGAGACATTGGTGAACTACAATGGTTCTTGTGAAGTGGGGTTGCAATGAAATGCATATGTTGTGTAGAGGATATTTTGCATAATCTATTACACTCGTAGATTCTTCTAGGCCTCGTCAGTCCACTTAGACATTAAAGGGTTTATATGACCCATCAGCAATGCATGTGGTGAAGTGGCTTGAATTCTTGTTGCAAGATTTGTTGGGTTTTTCTTTTAATTAAGAAACTCTTGTGGGTCCATAATCTCTCATGTTTCCATGAATTTTTTGTCGAAATTTGATTTAGTGAAGTTAATTGTATATTCACCTAGTACATCTCATGAGATCTCACCGCTTTTATTCAATCATACATTCATGTGGTATATTGTATAGGACACTTTCTTTTGGTTTAAGTCAATGTAATAATGGTCTCCGCAACACAATAATATTGACACTTGGAACTTTGAGTGATGAGCTGAAATCCATGTTTTGATTTGAGATATGGCTTATTTCCGTTTTCAAGGGTCGGATGTAGCACTGTATTGCCAAATAAATAATTATCTCGACAAATCAATGTTTGGCAAATTGAATACTCTTGAAAATTTGTATTTTCATCGAGAAAAAAAAGGATCTTATTCAAATGATTTTCGAAGTTTTGGTAGCTACTTTTAGATTTATTTTTTGCCAAATCCGGCCCTCTGATTTGGTATGATTTTCTTATGAATTATTGTAGACCCTTATCATTGTTAATAGAGTTCTCCATTCTTGTACTCATATTATTCACCAATCACTTGCTAACCTTTTCGTAATGTCTTAATTCATAAATTAAAAAAATTGGTAATTCTTGCTTGAAGGAGTTTGGATGCAAGTGCATGTGCACGAGATCACCCCTAGTCTTTACATGGAAATAGTATCCTTCACCTTATCACTTGAAATCTTACCTTTTTTAGTTCATTAGTATTTGTATTAAGTACATGCATAAATACCATAATATTCATCCGTTTGATTGAAGCAAATGAAAAATAACAAGCATCAAAGGTTGTATACCCATTATTGAATGATTTAGTGCATGAATGAAATGTGTGAAGTGCTATTGACTTAATTATATCTTTCTCATAACTCATGCATGCACATCAATCAACTTATAAAATGGGTGAAGTTTCAAAATAAGTGGTTATTTGAAGCATATTATAGATGAAATTGTAGACACTATATTTCATGAAGATTAATAATTTAGAGTATTAATTACCGCTTTGATGATTAAAAACTATTACAAGTTTGATACGTTATAAATTGTGTCGTGTTCAAGCTAGGATTCTCTATTAAACTAGGCAAATTATTCTCATTCTTTGTGACCTTCTCTGATAAGAAACTTCATATGAAAATATTTTTAATATTATTCTTATAAACTAAAAATTTGTATCTATAGTACATATACTATAAACAATGCATTTTTATACAACCTTTTGAAGCATTGATTTTGAAGTTTGTTATGAAGATCTTTCCATTGGATGACTTGAATTGTTATTGTAGTCATAACCACCGCAACAAATGTTTATTGGAATTATAAATTTGTACCACATGTTTGTCAATAGGTCATATATTCTACTTGATTTGCAAATTTTGTGGACACTTATAATCAACCATGGTATAGTTTGGGGTACATTTGAGCATAATTGGTAAAAACTTGGAGAATACAAAATGTGGCTCCATTGTCTAAAAGATACAGATATAAAAGCAAAGAAAGTTGCCAATGGCAACCATGCTAAAATATTGTTAATAAAAGTGTCCTATAAGCTTTTCCATCTTGAGTCAAGATTCCAATCATCTTCATGTGAATCCATAATCTACTTCTAAAAAATTGTAGTTAATTTTATTAGAATCATATCATTTTTTTTCATCACCTATAATTGTTTGCATTTTTTTTGTTTTGTTTTTAAAGTCGAAAGGCACACTAGTACTACATGTAGCTTCTTGTATTGCGTCTTGAGTTCCTTCAACATTATTTTCCAACATACTTGACCAAACTTTTGAATTGTCATGAAATGAATTCAAAGTTTTACATAGTTCATATAATTATGTAATTTAATGTAGATGATCTAAAGCATTTAAAAAAATTGCATTGGTTTTGTTTTAATATCAGTAATATCTAATTTATAATTTAAATTATATATATATATATATAAATCATGTAATTTTCAAATAAATTTATAATTTGAAAACCTCTTTTATGTGTAAATATCTTAGATGATTAGATATTTTATTAATGAACTTATGAAAGGCAAAGAGAATAATCACAATCTATATTAATTATGTGATTCAGTTAATAGTGTATCATCTTGATTGAAAAAGTTGAAATACAAGTGCTACAAATATGAAGGTTCCTAATATCAAAATCATAACAAGAATTGATGGTAAAAATAAAACACTAAATGTTGGTATTGGTACAGATGATGCAATTGTTGTTACAAGGACAACTGATTTGAGAGCTTGAAGACATGTGACAACTAAAACCAAAAGGATTGGTCGAAGAAGATCTGTAATTAGAGGTGACAATTCATCAACATTATCTATTGATCCAAGGGTGATAAATAAAACTAGTATACATGATTTGAGAATGAAGGGAATAAGAAAAATTGATATGAAATCAACATCTTCAACACTTTTTGATGCAATTGTTAAAATTTGGAAACTCCAATGAAAACATATATACAATTATCAATTTAAAAATATAATAAACTAATCAAAGGTAAAAGGTTTTTAATTTCTCGATGTTGGGGTTCTCATATTGTATTTGAAAATGACATAATCATTAGCATTCTATAGATTCGAAAATCACTTATTAAAACAAGTGAAATTATTAAAATGTGATAATTTTGAAGTTGGTGATGGATTAAAATGAAATTCAAGTGTATATGAAGGTTAGAAAAGGTATTTTTTGAGAAATGAAGAGCAACTTTAAAAGAAAAAAGACATTTGTAGATTTTAATAGCATTTAATTAATAACAATATTAACACGCAATTAAGCAATTATGCACTTGGCCTTTTTAAAGTGCACTTATTGACAACGGCAGCCAATGCGTTGGATAAAAATTAAGTTTTGTTTGATTTCCTGTTTTTAAAAAAAATAAATTTAGGATCTGAGAACAATTTTCAATATAACCAAAAATATTAATTCAATAAGTTTTTTTTGGCATTTTTGACAAATTTGATATGGAACTTGGTTAGAATTTGATAAATATTTGTTTCATACTCAGTAGTATGTTTTTGGAAAAAAGCTTGTCAAGTAACTATACAAAATACGCAATTATGTAAACTAAAACATTGTGCAATGAATGGCAATTGATTTTAATATATTACACATGGAACATGATACATAAGAAGAAAATCAACATATTGCATATATTCTTGTAGTTGGTGATGTAATCAAACAATGGGAAAAACCCCTCGGATTTATTGGTCAATTGTTACTAAACCCCTTACATAACCTTTGTGGTAGACTACTCTTGCATATACCCTACATGCCAATCACCATACACTCATTGTAGTATCCTCCTTTACTACATATCATTCAAGGCTGCTTGCAACCGCTCATCGTCAATTGCTTCGGTTTGCATTGCAATATATTCTAGTATGTGAGTCTTAACCGACTGAAAAATCCGAATCTTGCTTTCAACTTGCGATCCGAATATATTTCGCTTTCTCCTCCGGAAAGCGCCAGCCACTGTTCTCTCAGGTTCGTCTATCCACGAAAAGATGCATGCCTCTTTCTCTACCCAACTATGGCTCTCACACGTGGGCTCCCAAAATGCATCTATGCAATTTGCATATTGTTGTGCGGTGGACCCTGTTCTGGCAACATTTTCTCTTTGCATGATGGGCCAATACCAACAAACCTTCATCTTATGATTCCTTTGATTTTTCCCATCTTCAATCACCTTCCCAACATAGAATGATATACCACCTTCAACCTCAGGTCTATCAACACCTAGGGCTACAAATTGTCCACAATTAATATCTGATTGTGGATTGAATGGTGGAAACGGGTCATGATTAACTTCATCCCCTACTCCTTGTTCGATTTGTTCTTGAACATGGTTGCGTTCTGTTCGTTGCGCCCTACGCACTGCTTGATTCGATGGTCTTCTTCTACGCGGACCAAAATATCCTCGAGAGTAGTCGTAGTTTAGTGGTTCGTTATTCTCAAAATTAACCGAAATTAACCTTAAGCAAGCCCACCTTACCAGATCGTTTCCAGGGATTTTTATCGTGCATCAAACTCTTTAAATCTTAACAATAATCCACACATAATACCTCGGCACATCCCGGAGGATGGCTTCCCCGGTGCCTTAGTAACCGGTAACAAGTAACCACATGTGTTTCAGTTAAACTCTGTTGAGCGTCAGAGTAGATTTCCGGTAAGTTTTTACAGTGCCCGGAAAGTCACTGCCGTCCGTTCTCGCAGTCCAGAGGCCACAATATCCACAATTTAACCCTACACCTTGAAAGAGTTATAAAGGTCGCAGCCGGTTTACCGGTCTTCACAATCTACCGGGAACTTGTCCCGATAAACCGGTCACGCAAGCCCGGGTTCCAACTACAACCACACCCAATGAATCAAAGCAAGAAGATACAAGACTCACAACAAGTTAGTGCTAAGCAAATCATATGAGCAAAACAACCTTCCATGGGGATCGTCGAAACTCATCCACTGCATGGGTAATAATCCCGGAATTCACCGGACTCAGGTTTAGCCGGGATGTCTCCGAGCGAAGCTAGTATGTGAGCGGGGAGCAAGGAGTTGGGAGCAGGGAGTAGGGAAAATGGAAGCAGAGAGCAGGAACTTGCAAAAATCTCTATTGAGATTTTAAAAATTCGGTTGTTAAAATATAAAAATCATGTAACTTATATTTCTTTAAAAATTAGCAAAAAGATGCCTATGACCGTGTACCACAGGGGGTCCTAAACCGCGAATAAAATATGGATTTGCACATTAAGAGACGTTGAATCTGGTTTGAAAAAATTCAAAATTTCAAAAGTTTGAGGGGATTGGAATATATTATTCACTACTTTATTTTTTTACTCAATTGGTGAAAAGATAAAATTATAAACTTGAATAAGTCGCACATGAGCTACGGAAGATTTCAATAAGTCGCACAGTCGCACATAAGCTACGAAAGATTTCAAAAACTTGGTAGTGGCCCTTTTCGTCGCACTCCATATTCAAATATAACCCAACAAACTTAATACACAATTTCAAACCCTACAGTATAAAGGAAACTACAAATTACTTTCTACATCATGGTGATACGTGGCATAAAACCCCAGTTTCTAGAACACGCTTCACTTCATTGAAGCTAAAGCTCGGGGCATGCATAAACACATCAATTGCGGAATCCAAACTACAGATAACAGTAAAGATGTAGTAAAGATGTTTGCATTGGGTCCATTGTCCTCGTTTTCCTAAGGACTTTGTCAACATCTCTTTGAAGTATGGACATGAACAATCTGGAAATGAACCTACAGTGATCAGGTACTGTTGAGAATTGGGAACTATACCG
The DNA here is from genome assembly GCA_963971425.1 of Bryoerythrophyllum caledonicum. Classification (NCBI taxonomy): domain Eukaryota; kingdom Viridiplantae; phylum Streptophyta; class Bryopsida; order Pottiales; family Pottiaceae; genus Bryoerythrophyllum; species Bryoerythrophyllum caledonicum. The sequence goes on along the minus strand of OZ020517.1, from coordinate 8,351,000 downwards.
GATTCTAGAGTAACGATGCATCCAAATCCTGGATGAGGTACCATGGTCACTTGATGAATGCGACACTTGAGGGTGACAGCTGATGCATAATTGTTGAGATGTTTTGCTGTAGGAGCCCTCATATTCCTGCGAATACTCTTCCCAGATCTGATCTTAGGATATTCATCAGGGGAATCCATAGTGGAATGAAAACTCATATCAAGGGTAGGACCTTGACTACCAAAAAGTCGTCTTGGAGACATCGCCACACGCTGAGGTAGTTGAAAACCTGCATTCTCGAGTGCCAAAATTTCTTTCTTCGAAAGATTAGTTCCAATTTGAACTGGCCAGACACTTGGAACATCAGGTTTCGAGAGGACCCACTTGCGTTTGGTGCCCTTCACACAACGCTCGATGTCGTCATTGCAGAAGAAGAATTGCATGCGCTCGACCTTGTTCTTCTTATAATTGTCCATCATTCCAACATAGATAGGAGCAGGAGTGCTTTTGTTGTCTTGCACAATTCTTGCAATACACTTCCTCTTGGTAACTGCCTGTAATGCAAAACATGCTTTTGCAGAAGTCTTTGGCAATCTAGCAATGTGCCATTGCGACTTATTGCATACAGTCTCCTGAACGGCAGTAGTATGGCTTAAAAGAGATCTCAATGGAGATTGAATCACCTCTGTTGCCATGGGAACGATTTCTTCTTCAGGTACGGAAGAAAGAAACTCCTCGTGAACATTACTCATACTAGGTGCACCCGTACGAGCTCTGGATGTTCTGGTATTGATTCTTGGATAGGAATAGTTTACCTTGTCAGGCCGATGGGACTCGTGCTCGTCACCTAAAGGCATGTCGGGCTTGCGTTTTTGACTACCAAATACTTCTTCTCCTTCCATGTGGGGATGACGAGTGCAAAATTCATCAGCTCCAGGCATTTTTGCTATTGCCTCGTTGAGAACCTTGGGGTTTCCAGAGCGAGAGACAGAGCGTTGGGCAACCCTTAATAGCAACTCCTCCTTTCCAGGCCCATTGCCTCCACGTTCCCCTTTAAGAAACTGATAATACTTCACCACTTGCATAAATGCCCTAACAAAGTCACCCACAGTGGCCACATACAAGTCATTTCCTCGATTTCCGGACTGCTAGAGCCATTTGTTGTGGACTGTCTCTACAAGATTGCATGAGGGCATCTCGGCAAGCTCAGCCTCATTAAGATTCTACACACATGCCATGGAATGAAGGAACAAAGGTGTTATTCAACAAATAACATGGAAATTGATGAGTACGAATATTTTGGCACATAAATGAATGGTTTCATAAAACATGTATATGGCTTTCGCTTACCAATTGCATAAAGCCACCCCACTGGCGGTATCGAAAATGCCAAAATGCTAGCCACAGCTCCAAACGACTCAAGCTCTCCCCCGTTGCGGCACCTGAAGTATGCCACCATCCTACGATGGCGTGGTAGCGAGTTTCGGCCTCATTAAATGTTGTTGCATTCTTATATTGCTTGCAAAGCTGTCGATGTTGATCTTGGAGGTCAGCCTTGAGGTCGGCCTTCGTATGCTTCTCAAGAGATTGGGTCCAATGGAAGAGGCATGTTCGTTCTTGATTGGCCATTGGGATGGATGCATCGCCACTTCCATAGATGACCCGCACTGCATTCCAATTTGCTTGCGCGCTATCAGCCATGAATCCTTTGAACTTAGGATCCGGTATGTCATGCCTAGCTGCTACTGCATTTAGATTCTTCCAAAAAATGCATTGAGCAGCGGCATCCTCAGACTGCATATCACAAACCGCCACAGTCATAACCCTACACAAAGTTGAGTCGTACACATGGCAAGCCATCGTGGTCCACTGCTTTACACGCTTGACATGGTCAAACATCAACCATGCGTCTTCGAGGTCGCCGGTGGGCTGCATTCGTCTTACCAAGTCAACTCCACTTCCTCGCCCCACTTCAGACATCTTGAAGACAAATACCTTATCTGAATCAGATCCTTGGCCCGGAAATTTATTTTCCTGAATGAAAGCCCAATTGCTGCAACCCCTCAATTTTGTGATACTATCCATGATGCCATACCGCCGTAGGTACTTGAAACTTGTGACCTGATTTCAAATACTAGGTGAACTGATGGACTTGCACATATCCAAAACAGGTACTAACTCCTCCAGGTTCAAGGTCTTCGACGGAACATCTTCAGGTCGTAGAAGAAGCTCTCCAAGAATATCTTTACTTGCCTCCAAAACAATTGCAGAGGTAGTAGCATTTGGGGTCCTTTCAACATGCTCCCCAAGAAGGGCATTGGTCCTCTCGATCAACTCCCTATAGTCACCAACTTTGACAGGATGTCTATGAACCCCTAAATGCACACATGCGCGAGTCATAATTGAACTGCCAAACACATAGTATATTCTAGAATCGCAGCTAGCAAGGCAAGAAGGGGGTGTCTTACAAATCTTACAAACCAGTGATGAACCGTTCGGTGGAAGACAACCAACCCCAAACTTTGCCGAAGTCGAGCCCTCCCACTCCGTACTGTTGATGGAAGATGTTCGATGGACACGAGTCAAGTAGGCACAATTGCGGTTATTGCATTGGAGATGGCCCACACAACTGGATGTGCGAAATGTCAGTCCCGCGTCATTTTTGATATGCGAGGTAATTGTCTTTGTCCAAGCGTGGCCGTCGTATCGCTTGTCCATTCCTGTCATCAACTTCGCTTGCGAGAGCATTCCAGAGGCTTGGACGGGAGGTAATTCAAAAATGACATCCTCATTGAAATCAGGGGGTAGACTATGTACTCTTTGAATACAAACAGTACTATAGTCAAGCTTCTTGAGCATGTTTCTAGATCCTTTTCCATCACGTAACTGCTTTAGTGAGTCAATAATACTAACAGAGTCACCAAAGCTCGCAGGAGAAGATCCACTTCTACCCGAGATGCGATCAACCGATGAATCTGGCCTTGAGCAATCAACGATGGTACGCGACAAAGGAATCTTACGAGCAGGAGAATCAATATCGGAGTCATCACTTATGATAGTGACAAAGTTAGAATCAAGCTCAACCTTTACTTCAGAGAGTATGGGAGCATTTGAACAATGAGGAGTACGATCCTCTGCGGATGGGTTCTTAGCAATGTAACTTACGCCATAGGCTCTGAATCTACCTGGCTTAAGCAACCACTGCTTCTCATTATCAATATATGTATGATGCTGACCTAGCGTATGAGTAATGCGTCCAGAGGAACCATCAAACATTTCTTCGTCGAGATACAATGACTCTGCTTTCAAATGAAATCTCAGGCTCAATCGTGACGCAGAAATATGAGCAAATCCATCTTCAGAGAGAGGGATTGTGAAAGGCAAACTATCAAGAGAAGCGCATATGACAGCCATAGTGTAGTGACACTCATCTATTTCCTTTGCGGCCATTCCGCCAGAGGTACTATCACACAATTGCAATCTGGAAAGGACTCTAGAAGTCAATGTCAATGAATATATTCAGTGCCTATGAGAGGAAGTAAATCTGAAAGAGATCAAACGATTGAATTGACCACAAAGTAAATCAACAGCTGTGATGCAAGAGATTGATGAGGTGGCAAATCGTAAGCCAGTAATGAATATTATTGGTTCCTAAATCTGTAGTATAATAGGACTTGGTGACAAAGAATTGAAAGATATATATGAAATAGATCTCTGGGCCTGATTGGAGGTTAGTGAAGCAATTCTATTGGGATAATCGACAAGATTGACAGCTTTGCCAGTGCACTGAATGGTCAATAATAGACAAATAACTGAGACTGGACGCCGTCACCGATGTCAGTGATAGTCAAAATAGGATAGTACTCGTGTACAATATAGAGTGTATTGTTAGTCGAATTCCATTTTTGATGACTGTTAAAGCACGCTGAGTACATCGAGATGAGAATTGAACGAATAGTTACACAGTAGTACAGATTCATCATCCCTATCGGTAGTCTCCATAAAAGGACCCGCAGTTGTGGTGTTTCAATGGAGAGTGATGAGATGGTGATTGTGATCATGTTGGTAGGTGTCTAAGTAGGTGACTGAAAATATATGTACTTAGAGGGGTTCGGTATTCTCTAGTTCAAATGCTAAATGGGCAGTTTAGGTCGCCATCAGCACGAGGTAGAAGAGGAAGAAGGAAGACCGGATTCAGATTCTCCAGTAGAAAGACCATAACTAGATATAGATTGCAGAAAGAACTGAAGTTGAGGGAAGGTCAGGGAGGTAGAGAATGTTCAAAGGGGTCAAGTACAAGTGAAGGAAGTAATAGGAATTATGAGAGCAATGGAGATGACGGTGGAGCTTCTGAAACCAATATATCAAATCTGATGTCTACGGTGAAGGAGTTGAGATTTGAATCAAGTGCATCGGAAGAAAGTCACGGATCCCAACATATCGCACTGGCTGAGGTAGGTTTTGTCGATTGCCTTGTACTTTTGGAATTATTTCATTGTTTATTGAGAATTATACTGTACAAATCTAATGATTTGCATTGATGCACCATTTTGCTAAATGGACTTCAATTTAGAGAATTGAAGAAGTAACAACACTATAAACATTGATAAGAAGCTGAATATGTTCATTCCATTTTGCAACTAGATTACAAGAAACTGAGAGGGTGGCCTTACTGAATATGGAGGCTGGCAATAAATATACTAGATAATACTAGATAATACAATAACCTTAGCGCACATTTGTCCATTGTCCTTATTCATTAACTGCTTCATTGACCAAGAAGATTAAGTAAATTAAACTAAAATACGCATAACACCATAGATCCATGGTCGAGTATAATAATTTTGATTCCGACTCATAATTTATGAATCATCAGAATAACATAATATATGATAATCACCAGTATGGACTTATCAAAATTTGGACGGGAAGTCAAATATTCAGCTCTACAGGATCTTAAAGAATACTAAAAGATTACTATTCGTTACTACTGCGGATTAATGAGGATGCATTTCAGTTTGCAACGCACCAATCTTCAAAATAACAGGTACTTGAGGGCCTACGAATTCATTAAGATTCGTACCTGCTGAATGTAGTACGAATATTGAAATGAATGGTCGTCATCCTCTCGAGCCGGAAACCCTTGGCCAGGCTATATGCTCTTTCCCAGAGGTTGCAAGCAGCTTCATCTATTCTTCTGTTTTTGGATCAGGTGGTCTTATGGTCGTTCAGTTTCCACGTAGGGTTTGTTCTTTGCTGTGCTGACGAAATGAACTGAGATTTCTGTGACTCTTTCCCAGAATGAGGCTCACGCACGTTTGGATTGGTGGGGATGCAGGAGTGTGGTCACCGTAAACGCGGCGACCGGGTAGCAACGCATATTGACAACCAGGACTTTGCAATCACCATCGGCGGTTTCTGCAAGGTACAATATCTAACAAACATTGAATCGCATGATATATTCAAGATTCACAATTCTGATTCTAGGGTTTGATCGGGCTATGTTCATTTGTTCACTGAATTTTGCGTTAGGGGACGTGCTATCACTTGGGAGCCGCTGGGCGTGAGTAGGTCGTAGATTAGGTTATACTATTTCCTCCATCGGTGCCGACGTTGTTCGATTCTGAAGATGTTGTTCGATCGTGTGGAATCTTGAGTTCAGATTCACATCAATATAAGGTTTCACACTCACGCACAAATGAGTTCAGATTCGCACTCACTGACGAATGAGTTTGGATTGAGTTTGGAATGAGTTCGGGTTCGTGACATTGGATTCGAGCGTCGTGAAGTCTTTTGTGTGTGACGTTGTTCGATCCTGAAGATGTTGTTCGATCGTGTGGAATCTTGAGTTCAGATTCACATCACTATAAGGTTTCACACTCACGCACAAATGAGTTCAGATTCGCACTCACGCACGAATCAGTTTGGTTTGAGTTTGGAATGAGTTCGGGTTCGTGACATTGGATTCGAGCGTCGTGAAGTCTTCTGTGTGTGGATTCGTTAGTGTAGCCAACTTCACGAAAACTGGTTGCTTTTATGAGGTCTGCGTGTGGTTGTTTCTATGAAGATTATTGCGTGGGAAGTCCTGAAGTTGACAGAAAGAGTGTTCGTTACTTGGGTGGTGACGGTGGGGACGGTTGAGTGTCGCGGGAACTTGTTGGAGGGCACCACGTGGTGGGACATGAGTCCTTGCTTCGGATTGGCCTGGGTTTCGATGGTTGGTGGTGGTCACTATGACAGTCGGTGGTGGACCATGTTCAGTGGTCAGCACCCGATACAACGATCGATTAGATAGGGACTACCTTATGTTGATCAGCTAGCGAAGGCATGAATGGAGTGAAGAAATATATGAAGGCGAACTTGATCCTGCCAGTAGTCATATGCTTGTCTCATTAAATTGTGCCATGCATGTGTTAGTACTGTGACTGCGAATCTCATTAAATCAGTTACTGTGGCTCTGATGGTACCTTGCTACTCTAACCGTTGTAATTCTAAAGCTTATACATGGACAAACTCCCGACTCGGCTCTACTGGGAGAGACATATTTATTAGATAAAAGTCCGATGCGTGCTTGCCTGGAATTGCGGTGAACCATATATACTTGACGAATCGCACGGCCTCTTGCGCTGGCGTTGATTCATTATGATTTCATGAACCAGCGTCGGTACCGACGCTAAATATTTACCACCATTCGGCTGGAATATTTACGACACTAAAGTCGATCTTTCATTCAAAGTTTATCGTTGGTATGTGAGTTGAGGCCTATTCTTGAGCTGATTCGTTTGGAAGATGTTGTGAGAGTTGAATGCACTTCAACCATCCAGGGCGTTTAACCAACGTCGGCACCGACGCACCTGCCCTCCGGATTTATTTCAGTGAGAAACTCCATAGATTTATCGCGTTTGATTCATTTGCTGTTTCATTGAATGAGTATATCTCTTTCTAAATATGATCATCTGGTTATTTAGTTAGCTATCTTATGATAATTAGTGAGCCTCATATGGGCTCGTCGGTACCGACGATCTTCCTTTGCAGATCTGAAATAACCAAGAAATGAATCATGATTACAGAAAATGCTTTAGAGGGTCCAAGTTCTCATTAATGTCCCGTCAAGATGGTGATTCTGCTTTCTTTTATGAATATTCTGTTGAAATGAATTGATTGTAATAAGTACCACAATGATCGTCGGTGCCGACGTAGTCATTTTCTGTTTAGTTCATCACAGTAATGTTTGTTTGATTATCAAATTATACTTGATATATTGGTCCATATTAGCCTAGAATTATTGTACTTTGGTCGATCCCTTCCTTTGTGAGCGCGTTCTTGAGTAGATCATGACTGCGAGTTGCCAGCAAATCCCCCCGGAAGCTGTAGCAGGGGTGCCGTCCTCTCCTATGTGTGGCGACCATAGTTGACGCCGCTGCTGGCAACCGTGATGGTGCCTGGGCTTCCGCCGTGCTATGGGAGCCCGTTCTTCGAGGGGGCGCTGGAGTTCGTGATAATTGTGTAAAGAGTATACGGCCGCTCCCGGAGTAGCGTCGGTGCCGACGCTATTTTTTGGCAGCCCATGCATACCCATGAATTGTGTATGGATTGAGAACATTTGGATTAATTTATATAGAGTTCTCAGATTGAGGTTGATTCTTGTCTGGTATTTGCCTTTGCTCTCGTCTCATTATATTGTCATCCTTTGTAGAATTGTGTTGCTTAGATACTAATTATGATATGACGCAAAATTCAGGTCATGGACCCATCATCATCTCAACGGTCTACCCGATCACCCGAATTCTCTGGTGGCACAAGTTCACATCTGGACGCGGAGGTTTCGGTGGCGGATGAGGTGGATTGTCAACTACATCTTAACGAAGATGAGCTTCGTCAACACCAAAGGGTAAATTGTATCTTTGCCATAGACAGCCTTCGCATTGCACCCAAGGCTTCCTCTCGCCTTGATGTGCCGTTGTGCAGGCTTGTGTACATGCCACTTGTCCGACCCACACTGGAGTCGGATGTTAAGCGGTTGGAGGCTGAATTTACTCATGGATATCGCCCAGGATCTACCGTGTTTTATGTTTCTCTTTCCAATGACCTCGGTGAGGAGTCCTTTGTCACCGAGGAGGATAGAGGAAAATGGGGCCCATTATGGAACGCAGCCAATGATCGCTTTGAGTCAAATCTTTTGGCTACTCCCCAGTTGAGCTTCTTGAGGAATCGTAAACTCTTCATATGTGATGGAAATCATCGGTTCAAGGCATGGATGGGATATATTGAAAGAATGCACAATGCTGATGTAAATTGGCACATCTCCGTGGATTGCATTTGTTTGGATATCAAAGGCAGTGTCGGATTGGCTCTTCATGCTATGCACGATATTAACAGGTGAACATCATTCACTGAGTCCTTGCAATATTCATTCGGTACTTGCATCCTGGATTCATTGTTTGATTGTTGATTCTATTGTCCCTATGTAGAGCCACAGAAAACTCACACGTCAAGACCAACTTCGTGCACATACTCCATCGAATTAAGGCGATTGGAAGTCAACCACTTGAATCATTCAAGGATTTGTTGACTACAGAGGATTATCACAAGTGCTTGGCTAATCCTGGGAGAGGGAAGTCATGGTATCCATTAACAGTCGATGTCTTCGTCTCTCTACTCTTTCGGGTCAGTATTTTCACTTTTATGTTTTTCGGTTGTAAATGTATGCATTTATTGGTAATTTCTTATATTCTTACATATAAATTATATTTGATATGGAATTATACCATTTCAAACCTCTTTACCAATTGCTGTTGGACCTCAACAAGAGATTGCTGATGCATCAGATGAAGCTGCCAGAGTGTACCACGAAAATACTCTTGTGGAACTTCGGATTGACTCTGAGATTACCACTTCAATGCGAGGTGCTGCAAAGGCAAAAATTCAGATGTACAAGGGTCAGTGGTCCAAATATTCGGCCGTTGCAAATCCAAAGCTTGGTGACCAATTCCTTGAAGAGGTAAAAATGATTCTTTAATATATTTGTTATTTCATCTGAAGTTATATACCAACATAGAGTGATTATTCAAAATAATTTCTCTCCTTATAATTTCAGATTACAAAGCATTGGAGTTCGAATTCAAAGCCAGAGATGACTTTGGATAAGTTACAGTTGATTGCAACTTCCAATGTTCCATCCCATTTCAAAGTTCGATGGCTTCAGTGGTGGAATTCTAGCAATGCCACTAGGGAAGCTCTCCACTTTCCTCATAAAGGATTCAGCGATAAGGAGTTAGACTCGTGGTTAAACAAGGCATCCTTTTGGGCCGGAGTAAGTTCTGTTTAGCAAATTTCTTAATTTTTATGAATTAAGTTCATCATATTTTGGAATCGGTTCGTTCATTAAATGCTTTCAACCCAAGTGAGTAAGTTAATGTTTCAAAATTTGATCATTGTAGCTTGAAGTCGCCGTATCTGAGGAGTTTGAGAGTGTACTTAAAGCCGACAAGCTGCCTCTGAAGTTGGACCTACCGGAGAGACCTCGATCTCCACAAGAGTATGTGGAAGCATCAAGGGTTAAACTTTGGGTGCATGCCTTTCCAACACTCTTAAGAAGCAAGACCACATTCTCAAGGTCAAAAGAATTTAAGAACCACAAGAATATTGACTTGGCTGTGAAGCGAGTTGTTTGGAGGTGAGTGGGGTATTTTAGTGATATCAATTACAAGTCATTGCCTTTAATTTATTTATCTAAATGTGTTTTTGCAACTTTCAGGTATTATATGAAGGAGCTCTTTGTTAAGGGTGCCCTTGAGAGACATCAGCTTCCATTGTTTCTTCAGACATGGATTGATAAAAATTCATCTCATTGTATGTTCACTCCTACTCAGCTTCAATCGTGGTCAACTTTGCATTTAAATGATGGATGTTGGTATCTCGATTGCACGAAGCCTTTTTGTCCATCTGAGGAGGAAGCGGCAATGGCTTCTCATGACAAATCCGAGGTATCTGGAGTGGTTGGTGCCACCACTCAAACCACTGTTGACCTTAGTGATGAGGATATGGACACCGCGGGCGGGAGTACATTATCTGGGAAGGAGCAGTTGAAGGTCCTTTCTAAACGCGCCAAGGACGCTGAGAGAGAAGATCAAAGGAAAAAGAAAGAAGCAAGGCGGGCTGTGGAGAAAGCTCAAAGGGCTGCCGAATTAGCTACTGCGAAGGCAAAGGAGGCAGAGGCAAAGGCCGTAGCTCTTGGCTCAGCAAGATCTGGCACTATAGGAGATAGCCCCTCAACTGTTGGTGTGAGTCCAACCTCCTCAGATTCTTTATCTCGTCTGCATTTGAAGCGAGATGCTACATTTGCAGGGCTTTCAATGTCACGGTTGGTTCAAGGTACTTCCCATGCACTTAAAGACATTGTGCAAGATACACAATTTGTCGATGAGTGCATTATTAATGCCTCGCTGCTGTCCATTGATGCACACCTTTCAAAGTTCAAGTCTTTTCCATCGGCATGGACAAACTTGCAGGCCTTCGTTGATAAGGTACTTTATTTTCATTATTTCTGTTATATTTTTGTCCACTCATTAATTGATAGTCGATCTAATTTCTATTTTTATTCCAGCACATGCTTGATCGCCCTCGACATTTCTCAGGTCGCCCAGAGAAGACTTCTGGTGTTGATTTGATGGTTGTGGATATTCCGGAGAACTTGCCAATTCCAAATATTTCCACGTCTATTCCGGCGTGGAATGTTTTGGATGAAAGCTTTGTGGATTTGATTTTTGACTTTGCCAACAATCACATTCATGACGATGGCGGCTTACTTCTCTTTCATTCTGATGATCAAAGTCTGAACTCTAAGTTGAAGGGCTTTATGAAAGCTTATCATTTCAAGATTTTCAAGGAGTGGATGGGTGTCAATCGATTGCGTTTGACAAGTGCCAAGGATCCATCAAAAACTGTAAGTACCCTAAGTTATACAGATATTTTAATTCTTCTATTTGGATTTTGAATGTTATTAGTCAGTTCGTTTTTTAATATTTCTTTCTTCGCAGACACTTCGATTTTGCATCAAGTTGTTAGTTCGAAATATCCCGAACTCCGCACCGTCTTTGTTTTCTTTGAAACCAGTTGACGAGTTGGAGGCCGTTGGAATCGACATTGTGGCTGATGATGTGCTGCACAATTTCGTTACAAAAGACTCACAACTTATTCGGGACACTATTCCATGGAGAGGAGCACGGGAGAAGGACCCCATTCTTCTTCAGATGCTTATTGAAGCGAGTACTCATGTTGGAGACATTGTGCTGGATTGTACTGTTTCAACTGGTATGTTGTCATTTCGTTACATATTTTGATATATAATCTTAGGTGTACTTGGGATATTTTATCTAATTCATTGAACTGGCATTTTTATTTACAGGTGCCTCCATTCATGCTTGTCGTAAGGCCGGTCGCCATGTTGCGGCGTTGGAGGATGATGGAGAGATATTTAACTCTATTTTGCAGCCGCTTGTTGTCCAAAGGGTGAGCGACGGCTTGAAGAAGCAACGCATTCATGCAGGGCAGACAAGTGCTGATGATGATGAGGAGATGATAGAGGAAGACGAGCCTATGATCGATATTGTTCCACGAAACCGATTCTGTGCGTAAGTCTTGCATCTTGAATTTTAATTATTAGACTAACCATTTTTCATGTAATTTTTGTATATTATTCTGATCTTCATTTGGTTTTGTGAATTTTGTTTCAACAGCTCACGTGTGAGGACACCTAGAGATCGACAACGCATCCTTTCTGATCATTTGTTTTTGACTCCGGAGAAGTCGTTTCACTTACCAGTATATGTAGAGCAGGGTTGTTCGGCCGTCCGTCCGTCCGGTAGTGTCCGTCCGTCCGGCTGTCCGTCCGGTAGAGGCTGCTGTCCGTCCGATAAGGGTCAACCCTAGTTTGACCATGACTCGAGGTAAATCAATTTACCCACTGCCACGAAGGCGATT